>CM051240.1:84151263-84852097 GCA_027917425.1 Gastrophryne carolinensis | reverse complement strand
TTGCTGAGTTCATAGGTTTAATCCTTCCTGCTCTAATTCAGCCTCTTCCGATGAGAGGATCACAGTCTTGTGTACCAGTAGCTAAATGGTCACTGGATGCGGTCTCACAAGGCATCATTAATTGTGGCAGATTGTTCCCATTTCTGCTGTGTGGGGGTGAAGCTCACCCATGACAGTGGAAGGATTCTGGGATTTGTAGTAAGCAGCTATGCTTAAGGCTCTGTGTTGCTAAAGTGGGAATGGCTTTCCTGGCCTAGATTATAGCCCTAATACTCTAGGCCAGGAAACCCATTTCCACTTAGCAACACAGAGCCACTTGGATAAAGGAAACATGGAAAAACAATCTTAGTCCAAGTAACAACTCAAAAGCATTAAACGTGACAACTTAGTGAGCATGTCATTCCCCCTGCCACATAAAATACTTACCTCCCTGTTCCAAAGAGGTGAATGGCAGAATCAAAATCCACACACTGCAGGATGGCTGGTAAACAGAAGCTTATGATACAGGTAAGCCATTACATTTCAACCCCTGTCTAACTCTGCATTAGCTCTCAGCTATACTTTAGGCCTGGAAAGCCAATCCCACTGTAGAAACACAGAGCCACAGGGATAAAGGAAACAAGGAAACACAATCCTAAGGCAAATGTTAATTTTACATTCCAAAAGAAGAAAATAATAAGGCAGAACGCCAAAAACCTAAAAAATGCCAAAAACGTAAAAAAAAATAGCTTTAACCCTTCTAATGCCAGCTACGTAAAATGTATGTAGCTGCCTCTCCTGCTTTAACCCTTCTAACGCCAGCTACGTAAAATGTATGTAGCTGCCTCTTCTGCTTTAACCCTTCTAACGCCAGCTACGTAAAATGTATGTAGCTGCCTCTTCTGCTTTAACCCTTCTAACGCCAGCTACGTAAAATGTATGCAGTCCCCCCCCCCCCCCCCCCCCCCCGGCTCTTCCAGCTTCAGGAAAGTGCCCGGAATAGGACCACCACCCCACTTCAAATTACTGTTACATCCTTTACTTTGGGGTGTTTGGCAACTCTTCCCTTGACAGTACCTATGCATGTTGGCCATTGTTCTGTTTGGGGAAACTTGTTTTTTCAGATTTACCTTGTTTTTTCTTGTGTGCATATATCCTTTTTTAGGATAATGTGGCTTTGATTCTGCTTTTGTATCCTTTTTTTTTCGGAAACCCTGTGCAATCAAGGAATTCATTGAGGCATTACTTCCAGAAAACTGCTGTCATGATCAGCTTACCTGTGCCGCGTTCCAGCGGTGTCCCCGTCGCCTCACCATCCAAACGCGGCCGCGCCGGGCGGCTGCTCGCGAGCACGTTCCTTCTATGCCCTCCGGCGGCGCTGCACTCAGCGCGGCCGCCGGAGGAGGTGAATAAATTAAATCAGAGGGGCACGCCCCCCTTTCAGTTAAAGGGCCGATGAGCCCAGCTGGGCAGCACACCCTCTGTAGTGTATTGGGCCAATGAGCCCAATAGGAGTTGCTGGGCTGTACGCCCTATGTCCAATCAGGTGCTGGTTTTTAGTAGCACCAATCACACACCCAGCCCTAATCATATCCGTTCCCTATAAAGGTTTACCCCACCAGTTGCTCAGTGCCTGTGATAGCGCCTTGAACCTAGCCTTTCGTTTCTGTGTATCGTGATTGATCCCTGTTGCCGACCTTTGCCTGAACCGACCATTCTTGATCCAAGACCCTGTTGCCGACCTTTGCCTGAACCGACCATTCTTGATCCAAAACCCCGTTGCCGACCTTTGCCTGAACTGACCAACCTTGATCTGAACTTCCGTTGCCGACTTCTGCTTGGAACCTTGACCACGATTTGCCTCCTCCATTTGTACTGCAGCCATCTCTGAACACCCGGTGCCTACCCTTAGCCTGTCTGGACTTCCGCTATACGCTCTAGCCATTGGGCTCTCTCTATACCGCTCCCAGCCACTGGTTCTTCAGACCTCCGAACAGTAAGCCTCCATCCTTTGAACCATTGAAGTCCTGGGGGCAACCGATCCCGGGCAGGCGTATTCTGCGTCCCGGCAAGCGGGGGCCCCTACAGGTGAAGCTGGCTGCGGAGATTGGGGGTTGAGGGCTTACCCGGAGGACTGGATTTACCTGAGCGGATCATTAGAGGACCCAGAGCGTGATAACTGCACTCACATCAACAATCCTGGTACTCCTAGAAAGCTTGATGTGTGTACTTCCAGAGAATATATAGTTTGTGGGGGGTATTTCAAATGTAAAGGGCTATTTCTCTTGTTTTTTTATTTTTTTGCACACATTTCACCCCAAAATATTAGGAATATGCTTAAAAAATGACAAACAAGACATTTCATGTTAAAGCCGCTAAAAAAAAACAATATATAATTTTCCTGGGTGATCACTTCAAAAATCACAGTTCAACATGTGTGTGCAAAATAGTGAAAATTGGTCTGGCAAAAGGCAGAAACTATAGGTAGGCTGGCAGTTAAAAGGTTAAGAGTAGATCCATATCTCTGGCCGCTCGGATCACCTATGATCCAGAAGGGGTGCTGTGTATGCGGAAAATATTGATGACAGTTCCCAGTCTCTCTCTGGTCAACTGGGACGGTGTTCCTACCAATAATTTTTTTTTGGGGGGCAATTTGGACTGGACTTCAGTCTATACAACAGCAATTTCCTCCATCAAGGGGGGCACAAAGAGCAATAACGTAATGGCTAAGTTAAGCATTATAAATCCCAGGCATATACAGTGTTGTGGCCTTCTGGATCCTGAATTTGGAGGTGTGGTATATTTTTCCATTTTCCTAAAAGCAATAAAAAGTTGTAGGAAAAATTTTGGTTGCACTTCTTCCACCAGAAACTGCAATATGAATTATGCTAACCCAACAACAGGTAAGCCTTTGCACCTAATACAGATCTGCTCTGGGAACCCACATTTTCAACTGCAGGTTTTGACAGCTGAGCTGGGTTTCACATTTCAAAGTTAAAATTAAACCGAACCACCAGCCTGGCACAGTTGGAAAAGAACGATAGCAGCCATTTTGGAGCTTCCTCTCCCAGTAACAGGAAGCCCGGCAGCACTTCATGTTTGCAGGTGGCCTGCAAATGCATGGGTCACCATTTTGTTTCTAAAATTTACTACAGCAGGAGATGGAAAAAGGTAAATTATTTTTTTATGTAAATTGCCCTGGGGAGGGATGCATATGAGCAATGTTTTTTGTGTTGGTCTGGTTTAAGTCATTTTTGACTATTGGCCTACTTTAATTAAGTTCTTAAGTGCAAATACTCACCTGCAACAGTCATTCAATCCGCACATACACTTACTATCAGACTTGTCTGTTCTATCTTAAAGTCCTATGGTGGAAAACACATTGGTGAAGAATTTTCTTCATGATGTAGCAAATGTGAGACCTCTGCTTAGATCCAGTTTTGCATTGAGAGCTGAACTTAGGTCTTTCAATGTTGCAGTGTGCACTTTCAGAGCTAAAATCCGATGTCCTATTGCCCCTGCTGACTCTGAAAGTCTTTATAATGCTTTTAAACATAAGAAATATAGTAGGAATTCTCTATATTTTGCATCACTGGGGATATTGTTCCCTGTCACTTTGTGCAGTACTATCTTATCCAGTAGAGAGACTTGGACAATCTCGGAACTCAATTGCAGTCCATTTAGAGCAATGTTTGTAATACTAAAACTCTTTACATCAGGTAATGACTAAAGTATTTTATATAGTTCAGATCAGGTGTGCCAAAGGGGGCTCAATACTCCCTACTTACCTTTACCCAGTCCCATGATCAGTGTTGGTGATCACTGTCCTGCGGCCCATGATACTGTATTGGCTTAATGCCTGATTTTCAGGTGGTGGTGTGTGGCACTACACAGTGCTAAAAGAGAATAATGGGTAGCCTTGGTCTGGCCTTGTAAATGTCACGGTCAGTTTACCTTCTATCCCGTCCCTCGCTGTCTGCAGGCAGCGCAGGCTTTGGTGGCTGGCGGGCTCTCTCTCTGCCCAGCAGCCGCATCCCACTTCCCCAGTTCGGGTGTGTGCGCTTGCGCGCGAGCACGGCTTTCTTATGACCTCTGGTGGCGGCCTGCAGGCAGCGTGGCCGCCGGAGGTTAGTTTAAAGGGCCAATGAGCCCTAAGAATTACTAGTCACGAAGAATAAAGTTATTGGGCAATCAGCCCACAGTTAGCAGATTAGCCAATCAGCCCGAGTGCTCCCCTGACCATTTACCTTCACCTTTATCCTACATAAGCACTCCATGTCACTTGTTCACTGCCTGTGATAGCGTGCTGCTGTGTGTGATATTTTCTGAGATCATCGTTTGTTTCTGTTGTCGACCCTGTCTAGCTTGACCATCCCGTGATTGCCGCCTGGACCGACTCCTGCTTGTATCCTGACCATGAATCCGTCTCATCCCTTGTGCTGCGTATCCGTGACCTCCCGGCTTGACCCCTGGCTCGACCTTGACTCTTCTCGTCTTTCCCTTTGGTACTGCACTAGTAAGGACTGACTACCCGTGTATGACCCCGGCTTACCCGATATCGCCCAGTCTTGCCTGGGTTCATCCTCCTTCACCCCTGTAAGTCCACATCCTTTGTGCTACGAAGTCCTGGTGGCAATCGTGTCCAGCGAGGCGTGTAAAGCGGCCTGGCAAATGGGGGCTTGGCTATAGGTGATGCTAGCAGCAGAGATTGGAGGTTATGGAATTACGGGGCTTGACACAAGTCTATCTACAGTCCAAAAAGTTGAAAGTGTGGCACCTGGCTTTTAGATACCAGGACTACTGAACTGCAGTCACTACAACAGGACACAGTAAATGAAGGCAGAGGAGCCTTGGACACCCTATAGTACCCCTAATCTACAAACGTGAACGGTCACCCTAAAGTGTACACATTCTCCATTTAGCCATAAATATTTGCTAAAAAGACTAGCATTTGCCAAGAAGCTAGTGTACACAGTGTTTGTTTATACAGTTTAGGCAAATTAACATAAATGTGTGCTGAGAACTGCAAACTTTTGCAATATACATAAATTAAAAAATGGAAAAGGAATACTGTAGTCTGGGCAACTGAGTAATGTCATATACCGTTTTTTTAAACAGACCATAATTTATTGCCACTGTTGTGTGTGACAATGATGTCATTGCCAATAGTTGGCATACATGCAATGACGATCACCTGCCATCTTACAGAGAGCAAAAAATCACTGTGCTAGGATCATTTGAAAAGCGAAAATGTGCCTTTCTAGTTCTACACCCTAAGTAGGGAGCATTGGCAGGTGCTTTGCCAAAATGAAGTTCAGTGGGTTTAGGTCCGCTTTAACCCCCAAGTGTCCATAACATGTCTAGCAGGTCGGCCGCCACCGTTCCTTCATGTGAGGATGTGGGAGCTGGAGCTGTGGTGGTGGATGACTGCAATGGATCACAGTGGTGAGGGAAGAAGCCGCCCGTCGATATGCCACTGTCCATCTGCCCCCCCAGCTTCTGATGCTGAGTTGTCCGTGCGCCACACACCCAGATTCGGCCCCTGCCAAAGACCACCCTTCCTGCATCATTGCCACCACGCCACTGACCACCTTCTTGCCAAAATGCCACCCAACCGCTGAAAGCCCATATTCTGAGATGCTCCCGTCCGAGCCTACTGGCTAAGCACCAAGTCCAGACCCTAAACCTGCCTGCCCACCTTAGGTCCCAAATGAAGACAACCAGTTTCAAAAAAGGTGACCCTATTATGTGTGATCCTAGCCTTAGTAGACACTGTTAAAATACAAAAGAAAAAATGCAGTTAAAAAAAAGTAGCACATGGACATACATGGATTTAAAAAGGTAAATAAAGCTCGATTATATAGTAATTTGTAGCAGGCATTTGTATTAGATGAAATAGCAGTCTAGAGTCAGACACTGGAGAACCTGTAGTGCTATATAAATGACCTAGGTATGCCTTAAGTGGCAGTATAGTCATGTCTGACAACTTCCTTAGTCATTGTATAGCTGTCAATGACCTGACTGCTGGTAACCAATTGGACTCGCTCATTAAACCTGAATGGTTGCTGGTGGTCACATGGCTTGCTGCCATTTGCTGTCAAACATAGGAATGAGGAAGTGATGATTTGACTATGGTATCCCCTTAATATAGCTATTATCGAAGGTTGGAGTATTGTTACATAGTATCCCATAATAAAGTCCTAAAAAGTTATATAGGTCCTGATAAATAATCTCCTATTGTAATCACAAGTAAAAGTATAAATAGGGAATATGGGGCCAAAATACAATATGAAAATGTTAGGGCTGTAATCACAATTACACTGTTAATTAATTCTAAGGATATGGTGTTAAATACATCCTTAATTTAACCTAATTCTGTGATGCCCAGCAGGACACCAGCCTTTTGTAAGCAGACAGCCCCCAATCTCCACCGCTGCTTCTGCCTATAGTCAAGCCCCCGTTTGCCAGGACACTAGAAACGCCTCGCCGGACACAGTTGCCCCCAGGTCTTAATAGGCACAAAGGATGTCTGCTTACGGTGAAGGACGATGAACTGCGAGGGTATCCCAAAGCCAAGGTCATACACGGAAAGACAGTCCAGAAGGTGCTTCAGATTACAGGGAAGAGACAAGTGCGTAGTCAGGGGTAGCCGAAGGGTCAAGTCAGAGATAGCGGGGTGTCCAAAGGGCCAGGCAGGTTCGAGGTCAGACAAAGCAGAGGTCGGTACAGGCAGCGGACGAGAATAGTCGATCAAGCCGGGTCGGAAACTATCACGGGCAGTGAGTGTTGGTCTGACTCCATATTTATTGGGGAAATGGCCAATAAATGGGGGGGGGGTGTATGTGCTGATTGGTGCAATACTAATTATGTTTGATGATTGGTGTAACTTACAACATAGTGAATGATTGTACACACTATCCAGGGGCTGGTCAGTCTTGGCAGCAAGGCTGACCAGCTCCTGATTCCCATCAGGTGTGGAGGAGGCCCGAGCGCGCGCCCGCACAGCTAGAGACTGGCGGGGGAGGCTGCTAGAGTGACATACGCTCGCTGCAGGCCCCCAGACACAGGTACGTTTCTTACAAATTTGTAGTATTATGTTGGTAGGTGGATTGATCTTAACCTCAACTGCCTTTACTGCCTTTATATAGTGTCTGGCCACTGGTAAAATTATGTCCCACTTCTGAATCACGTTTTTGGGCTTGCTGCAGTTTTCTTGAGATTCAACCCACACAAGCATTTTAATATGCAAATGAAAGTTGTATTTGTGGAAGAGGTGACTAAGAAATGTTTAGGAAAGTTCTGTTTGAGCATAGAAGTCCTGTTTGAGCGTGGAAAATCTTGTTCTATTAATTGTGCAGTGAAAACATGTAGAGGACTCGGCATTTGACCTAGTGAAATGTTACCTTCTGAGGCATTTGACATTGTGATATGAATGCCCTGATGAAAGTGTTTGCTGAAAAGGTGTTTTTAAGATACCCATCACTACATAGTCCAGTGTTTACTAATTATGATATGGACCTAAGAGTTCCTAGTAGAGTATGTAGGTATCCTTAGTATTTATTTTGAGGTCTGGTGTGGTCTGTACAATATACCAAGAGAAGATTTGCTATGAGAGAATAGATTCAAGTATTGCTTTCTCTACTTTCTGATTTTTACATTTCCTCACAGTCTCTCTGCCTAAGGTTGGAAGCAATCTTGGATGCTGTGAAGAGCAACCCTCTCCTCAAGAGCCACCGGCAAGTCATGTTTTGTGCACCTCCTCATAGCTGTCTCTATAGCTCTGACTGAGCATTTATTACTTCACCTGTAAGTCTTGGTGATCCACAAAACATTACCTGTTAGTGCCTCTCAAATAGATAGTTGGGAAACACTGTCATAGAAGCATTATTTCTTAGATGTCCTTAGTTGTCCAAAGCATATGAATCGACTATCGTTTAAGGCACTCTGGGTGGAAACTATTGAATATCAAATACTGTATGTGTTGCAATCTATTAGTTTGTGGGAGAGGTCCATCACAAATTGGTTGACAATATTTAGTTCTAGTACGGAAATAGCACCTCCAGTGGGCTGGGGTCTAGTGTTAAAAAATTGTGTGTGTTTGGGGTGGGGCATGACTCTCTTTTGAATTCAAGTACTGTACATCAGTTTTGCTGCTGTGCTAGAAAAAAAAAATGTAATCAATATCTTAACCAAATCAAGAAACTATTCATAAAGAGGGTAATTATATATATATATATATATATATACACACACATCACATAATATATATATATATATATATATATATATATATATATATATATATCACAAATGCATATTTAACATTTGCATTATTACGGTAATTATTTTAGTATTGACCTACTGTTTGTGCATATGTGTTGAAAGTAATACTGAAGAAAGCTAAAGTGGATGTGTGGGAAGATGTTATAACCCCCACCTTGCTTACTTACCTGGAAGGCATCAACCTACTTTTGAATTTTGACAGATTGAATTTGTTGAACAACTGCCAAAAACAGTCAGTGGGAAGATTCGGAGAAAAGAATTGAAAAACAAAGAGTGGGGAAAGTCCTGAAGAACGCTGACTGATAAAATGTATGATCATTTTGTGTTTGACGTCATTTAGAAACTTTGATTTTTTTTTTAGTAAATAGCTGCATAACTTTTAACCCTGCTAATTGGTTTCTTCTTCATGAATAAGTAAGAAACATGTCTTAAGAAGAAATTTCGCAATAATTGGATTCAATCTGTTGAGACACCAATAAATTTCCATGATTCCCTGCTTACATATCTTTTTATAGTATTGTATTATAGTATAGTATTACAAGTCTTTTTATAGTATTGCCTGTAAAAAAAAATCATAAAGATCACATCATCCACATAGCAAACTGTGGTCTAATAAAAATAGGGTGAGGATAAAAAACAGCTTTGCCTTTCTCAAGAGTTGATTATCCCATAAGAGGATAGATTGTATGTACAGTTTGATATCCCAGAAATACTGCCACCCTTTGCCCTATTGCCAATAATCATCCCTCATGACTCATGTCTTCGTTCTAGAGCTATTCACTGCCAACTTTAAAAGTAGGGAGTAGTCATAATATTATAACTAGAAAAAAAATCATTTTTGGTATACTTTGGCATAACTTTATAACATCATTTTTTGCATTGTTTTTAATTTGTAGCTATTTGTATTCATTTACTTTATCTCCTTTTCATATTTATTTAGATTTATTTTGAGTGTGACTCCTTTGTGGTAAAGATTACAATAATATTATTAATACTATTTTGACTGTTTAAGCAATTGGATAATTAAAATCCCCATAAAAGTATGTACATGACATGCATAGAGCCATACATAAACTGTCCATATAACAATCAAGGTCTTAGATATTTCCTTATGTTGATATAAATGGTATATGTGGGCAGGTGGTGAATTCTGTTGCCCTTAAAGTGGACCAACACCCAGGGGTGATCGGCCCGGGAATCTATAGAATTCCCGGGCCGATCACCTCCCTCACCGCGGGACATCCGAGATCGGGATGTCCCGCAGGGTGAAACCCCCCCAAAACCCCAAAAAAACTTACCTTATCCCCTCTAGACGTGCGTTCGCCTACACCGGCCGTCTGCGAATGGCCGGCGCGGGCGCGCGCCCTGTAAGAGTGACGTGCGGGAGGCGGCTGCGGACGCACGGTCTTGTCCGTCGCTGTCACCCGCTTGTCCGTCGGCGGGGATTGGACAGCGCGGTCACGTGGGAGCGTGGTGAGGTGAGTTTTTGGGGCTTTCTGGGGGGTTTCACACAGCGGGGCACCCCCAATCGGGGTGCCCCCCCGAAAGTGGACCAAAACCCATGATAGTCAAAATCCTGGGTGTTGGTCCACTTTAAAGACAATATAGGGTTGATTCATGGCATGCGCTTCCGCATGTGGAAACTTTTGACTTGGTGCACGATTCATGGTACCAGGTTCACACACCAGTTGATTGCACAAAATGGCATACATGAAGTGCAATTGCAAGTTTACAATTCAGAAGCAAACTTTTTCATTGCACCTCAAAAGCAGCTCTTTTTATGCAGAAATGGCCATTCTTCCTTGCGCATTGTGCAGGCTAAGGCAGTCAAAGTTCCCCATGGCCCTTATGTTTCTCCCCCATTTTTATCCTAGCATTGGTGATTTTGTCTTTCCAGTTACTGTGTTTTAGGTTTATTTCTCTTCTACAATTTGTAGAGTTTTAGTGGGTGATATCCTGATTCCAGTTGCCCTCCAGTTTTGTGTTGTCACTTACCTTGTTGTGGATCAGCCAAGCCTGTGGCCTGCAGCTTCCCCTGATAGTGGTTACAGGGGAACGCAGCAAAAAGGAAGGCCAAAGTTTCAGGTATTGATGAATTTCAGATTCTGGTAAGCTGAACTGGAACTCAGGTGCTGGAAGGCAAGACGGGGTTAAAGCTGGCTAAGCTGGGAGGAGGCCAGCAGGGAATGTCTGCAGTACTACACAACAAAGCAGCTTCAGTGTGGGGAGTCTGCATGCAAGTCCAGGGTCTCACAGCTACCAATGGCAAGTGCTGAACCCATAATTTATTATGGACTGCGTGCAGGAGCAGAGCCAAGAAGCTAAAAGTCCAGGTAAGTGCAAAAACAGAGCTGGACGTTTAAAGTTCAGGTAAGTGCAGGAACAGAGCTGAGTGTGCAGGAACAGAGCTGGGTGTGTAACATATACCTGCTGCATATGCTCAGTATCACAAGTGCATACAGGACCAGATTGTCCCCCATTTTGTCCAAGATTCTCTCCGTACCCTTCCTTCCCATGTTTTGGTGGACTCAAAGGTAAGTTCAAAAACAGAGCTGGGTGTGCAAGATTCCAGTGCGTACAGGAACAGAGCTGCATGTGTAGGGTCCCGGTGCATGCAGGAACAGAGATGGCATGCAGGAACAAGACAAAAAGAGTTCAGTTAAGTGCAGGAACAGAGCTGGGTGTGCAGGATTCCGATGTGTGCAGGTCACAGTATAGATCTGCCGGCATCTTCCCAGTGCCTCAGGTCTCCTTTTATTTGCTAGGAAGTGCCTGCTGCATATGTTCAGTATCACGAGTACATGCAGGACCAGATCAACCACCATTTTGTCCAAGATTCTCCCTGTACCCCTCCTTCCCATGTTTTTGGTGGAGTGTATTACTGCTTAATAATTGTGTTAATAATATATTGTTTCTTTAGGTTTTTTTAAACATTTTTGGCCAAATGTTCACCTTTTTTGGTGTGTTGCTTTACAAAATATAATTTGTAAACTTTTATTTATTTTCAAAAATGTCTTAAAAACGGAAAACAAACAGAAAAATATCTGGTGGATGACCCTTTCATTCATAAAACACATGCTGGCTATTGGTGGCATGTGTTTTATGAATGAAATATGCATGTCAGTTATTGAAGTTGGCATTTTCCTCCTACTTTTTACTGGACAAAAAACAGACATTTGTGCACCCCCACCCTCTAAACACACCATGGATCCGTGCAAATATACTCTTTGAGTAAATTTGTACATGAAATCTTACTCCATGCGCAAATTTAGCCCCAAGAAAAGCGCACAAAAAACGAATGAAAAAGGTCTGTGCTACATGTGCTATTAGACTTCTTCAGGGGTTCATAATGAAACATGAAGTTATCTGCAAAACAATGTACCATGTAAATAAAAGCACAAAATGTTTTAAAAATCATTGTTTATTTCTCTTGTTTGTCCTTTTACAGGATTCAAGACACAATAATAAACTGACAATAATGTATCCAAAGAGAAGGAAGTGTATATAGAAATAGAAAAGCATTGAAGAACTTACTTATAAAAATACAATAAACAAACTTCAGAATGAAAAGAACCTACATTGACACAAGACAAACAAGCAGAAGGTTATGCATACTAATGGAAAAACAACAAATACACAAAGCACGCTAGATACTCACATCACTGTTACTCAGTATCACAGGATAAAACATCCAATAGATATCAAAGAACAGATTATTACAAATGGGACAGATTAGAACAAATCACCAAGAGCACATTTGGATAAGAGGAGCACAAGTATCAAGAGGTCTTTCTTAGCATTGAATCAGCTAGAACTCACACAATAAACTATGCCTACACAAAGGCACAAAAAGCACACAACCAACACTCTTGCAGGATAGCACAACCAGACCATGCTCGAGCTTTGGCAGTTCTAAAGTGATAAATGATAAATCTTTGACATTACAACATTCAAAGCACTTCAATTAGGATTAAATTGTTGTTATTCACAAGACATGGGCACGTTTCCAATAATATAAGACTTAGCATTTTATCTTAAAAAAAAATCCTGTTTAAATTATTCTACACGCTAAAGAATAATTTAGTGATACGATCACTGAGCAATCCCTGGACATTTCAGTCTATGATTGGCCAATAGACTCAACTCAAGATACACAGGCAATGCCAGAAGTGCCCATATTGAGAGAGAATTTTCAAAAAGGATTCTACTTATTCTTAGTATACAGTACGTCCTGCTCCAGATATAATACTTACACTTGGGTTATCCTCCGCCAGATGGCGCTGCACTGCAGAGACATGGAAAAACAGGCTCCTCCCGGCCCTTCAAATACCCAGGGACCTCCCACAAATCGCCAGATTTCTCTGCAGTGCTGACTGCGAAGACATGATGTTTCACTCTCTCGCAGGTGAGCGGGAGCTATTAAAGCGGCCCTGTTGGACTACTCCCACCCATCCTCTTCGTGATGTGCCTCCCAGCCTGGGCTGCGCTGGTCGGGTGAAGGTAGGCAGCACTACGTGTGCTTATATAGCCATGCTCCTCCGCAGTCCCCCACCAATGGGTAGGCGGTTTAGGCTGATGGTGAGCCTCTTGTGGATGCCCCTCCTGCGCTATTGCTCCATGCCCCGTGTAGCGGTGGACCCTGTTTAAAGGGTCGCCATTCTCCCTCGTTCCCCCCGTAGCTCGGGGGAAAGAAAGGGGGGGAGGGTGTGTGGTAGTCTTGTGTATTCAGTACACGTTATGGCCTTAGTATTGTCCTTGACTCATACACCTGGTGTCAGAGCCGCGCTGTCTTTATTTTCTATCGGCCGCGCGATTATCTTGCCCTTATTGGACGGGCACGCGAACAGGCGGCGGCGGCGCCTTCATTGGTATATGTTGTTGGGCGCATCTGGAAGTAATCCCCATTTTTACTTCTATAGTGTGTAATTCGCTTTACTGTCTGCGCTGACTACTGTCTTCAGAGCTTCGCGCTCTTCGAGGGGGCGGAGACCTGGCTTGGCGCGCTCCGCGTCACAGCCTGCTCTATCCCACCCTTCGAGGACCGCTTGGCGCCATTTCGATGCTCATCGCGCGCGGTAACGGTCCTCCTCCTCCCTCGATCTGTAAGTGCCCTCGCGGGCGATTTTCATTTGTCTTGCTTACAGCGCGTGGCTCTGACATCCCTATTCCCATTATGTCTTTCAGACGGTCGAATCCAGTGACTTCTCCCGGCCCGGTGTAATTGCCAGTTGGACCTAGTATAATTACTCCCACTTCCCTGCGGGTCTTTGGGGCATCCAGGGTAGCTTATAGCGTCAATCCCTACTGGCCTATTGTGCCCATTAATCACCATATGGAGGCATCCCAGGATATTGTAAACGGGGTTCCCTCGGGACAAGCCCGGCTGTGTGTAGCTTGTGGGGTCTCATCTATCAACGGTGACAATGCTCGGATCTGCGCCCCTTGTTCACAGCAGGCGCTAATGGTACTTCCCGCCCCTTCTGGGGCTGGGTCTGCACCTCACCTCACTTCACCTACCCCCCCCCCCCTGAGTCTAACCCCCAATACAAGCGGGGATTCTCATCCTGATGTGGCTACTAGACTGGCCAGTGTTGAAAAATTGCTTGCTAGTACTCTAGCGCGCAAGGCTACCGCAAAAAAGCGGCACATAATCCCTGACTCTGCTCCTTTCCCTACGGAGTCTGATGAGTTTACGCATCTATATGACCATACCCTTTCGGACGAAGGGGAGCTGATCTCTGACTCAGAGTCTTCTGATGAGAAGTCTAGGGGTCATGACGATTCTGGTTCTGATCACTGTACCCCGGATGATACTGATAAGCTATTGCTTCAGATTTTTTAGGTTTTGTCCATCTCTCCCCCTGTTGTGGCTCCCAGGCAAAGGGGTGAGCTATTCCATACTGTTAAGGCTCGATTGGAATTTCCTGAGCAGACCCATTTCAATAACCTTGTGCTTAAGGAGTGGGAACATCCCAGTAGACTTCCCGGGATCCCTAAGAGTCTGGACAGGAAGTATCCATTTCCTGCTGACATGGTCAAGTGCTGGTCATCGCCCCCCCGAGGTCGATGCTCCTATTCTAGGGCTGTCTAACACCTCTATTATGCACTCCCCCAACACTACTACGCTGCGGGATTCTGAGGACCGGCGCATTGACCAATTGGCGTGCCATGCCTTTGCGTTTGGAGGGGCGGCACTGCGCCCGGTCTGCGCTCTGGCCATTACTGCAGTGGCGCTCAGGGCCATGGTCAGGAATGCACTTGACGGCCCAGACCAGTTGCCTGCTGATACTATTATTGCACTGTCTAACTGTGATGTATTTGTGAACTTTATCCTGTCTGCATCGGATGATGCTATTAGGCTGTGTGCCTTCTGCCTTGGCGGTGGCTATACGCCGCGCGGTATGGCTGCGACAGTGGGTGGCCGACAATGCTGCTAAGAAAGCCCTTACTGGGATCCCTTTCAAGGGACTACGCCTGTTTGGGGACCGCCTAGACCTCTTTGCTAAAGGAGGTAAGTTACCACAGCGCAGGCGGCAGCCTCGGCCCTTTCGCAGCCAGAGCCCCCTTTCAGCCCCCTACAGCGGCGCTAAGCAGGGAAAAGGGGTGTCCTTCGCGGGGGCTCGCACAGACTCCTGGCATAGGAGCAGGGGGCAACGCCCTGGCTCCTCCTGGGGGACCAAACCCAAAGCCCCTCCCAAGACCCCTCAGGCATGATGGGGCGCCCTCGCCCGCCAGGGTGGGGGGACGGCTACAGCACTTCGCGCACGTCTGGAGGTGTCAAGTCTCAGACCGGTGGATTCAGGAGGTAGTTACCTCCGGCTACAAGATAGAGTTTGCTGTGCAGCCTCCCTCAAGATTCGTCAGGTCCCGGATCCCCCAGGACCCAGTATCAGCTCAGGTCCTGATGCAGGCAGTACAAGGACTTCTGGAGCTGGGAGTTATTTGCAAAGTTCCCTTGAGAGAAGGTTTCTACTTCAACCTTTTCACAGTACCCAAAAGAGATGGGTCAGTCAGGCCCATTCTGGATTTAACCCTTTAAGTGCCAGCCTTCCTGGAGATTTTGTCACACTCTGTTGCCAGACCATTTTGCACTATTTTGCGCTCCCCATGTTCAACTGTGATTTTTGAAGGGATTTCCAGGGATTTCCCAGGAAAATGATATATTGTTTTTTTCAGCAGAGCTTGGGCTTTAACATGAAATTTCTTGTTTGTCATTTTCTAAGTGTATTCCCAATATTTTGGGGTGAAAAATTGTGCAAAAAAATAAAAAAAAAACTATTTTTTAAAATTTGTAGTGTTTTTTTGTAATAAAAAATGTAAGTTTGTCAATAAAATCTTATTTTGTGTGAAACCCCAATTTCTCCCAGTTACAGCGGTACCACATATGTATAGGTAGACACCCTTTCCTGCCCAGGAGACTCCCCCAAACTGAAACAACGCTTTAGGAGATTTTGAGATAAAATACAACTATGCTTTGCAATATGCGCACCTTGCAGTTTTTGAAGAAAAACAACCCTTTACCGTTGAAATACCCCGACAAACTATATATTCCCTAGAAGTATACACCTCAGGCTTTCTAGGCGTACCAGGCTTGTTGACAAAGGTGCCGTTTTCTGGAAGTAATCCCTCAATGTATTCTTTGGTTACACAGGGTTTCCCTAAAAATTAATAAAAAAGCAGAATCAAAACCACATTTTCCTAAAAAAACTATATGCAAACCATAAAAAAACTGAAAATCTGAAAAAGCAACATCCCCCAAACAGAACGATACCCAACATGCATAGGTTCAGTCAAGGAGAGAGTTGCCAAACACACCCAAATAAAGCATGTGCGTAATGGTAATTTTACTTCAAAATTTCAGCTCTGCAGACAAAGTGCGCACCTTGTGCTTTTTCTACCAAAACAACCCTTTACATTTGGAATATCCCTGATAAACCATATATTCCCTGAAAGTACACATGTTAAGCTTTCTAATCGTACCCAGCTTGTTGTAGTGGGCTCATCTTTCTGGGAGTAATATCTCGAAGAATTCTTAGGTTGCACAGGGTTTCACAAAAAATTGTATAAAAAGAAGAATAAAAAAACACCTTTTCCTAAAATATCAATATGCAAATAAGAAAAAACAAGCTAAATCTGAAAGCGCAAGGTCTACCGAGCAGAACAATACCCAACATGCATAGGTACCTGTAACCTTTTAACTGCCAACCTACTTGAGATTTTGTCACCCTCTGCTGACAGGTAATTTTTCACCATTTTGCGCCATGCTTAAGTGTGATTTTTGCAGGAATTTCCAAGAAAATGGCAAATTTTCATTTTGTGGCAGAGTTTAGACTTTAACGTGAAATGTCTTGTTTGTATTTTTTCTACTTTTTTTTTATATATTTTTTCTACTTTTTTATATATTTTTAAGTAAATACGTAAAAAAAAATATATATATATATTTTTTTAAATTGTCTCCTTTATTTTAACAAAAACATTTATTTTATTAAAGAAAACCATATTGCACGTGAAAGCCCCATTTCTCCCGATTACAATGATACCACATATGTATTGGTAGCCCTCCGTTCCTGTCCAGGAGATCCCCTAAACTTAGAAGAGCACTTTATAACATTTACAAATAAAATACAACTACTATCCACATAATAAAGGGTTAAATAAAAAAAATTGGTGTGGGGGGGCACCATTTCTTGGGGGAATATAAGGGTTTTTTTTGGGAAGCAGGTAATGGGGGATCTAGGGGTTAATGGCAAGTCACCCACTAGCCGCAGGTGACTTGCCAGACCCCCGAGCCTTGTGAACTGGTATAGGGGTCACATGGACCCCTTACCAGTTCACAAAGGGTTAAAAGTAAAAAAAAAACACAGACACACTTTTTTTCAAAATAACTTTATTAACAAAAATATTTATTTTTTATTATTTTTTTTTAATACTTACCTCCCATCCATCCCTGTGTCCCACGCTGATCACTTAGGCTTCTGCTCTCCTGCTGCTGCTGGAAGCCTTTTATACCTACTGGGTTACAGGTAACAAAGGGTTGATTTAAAAAAAAAATGACATAGGGTCCCCCCTCGAAGAGAGGGGGACCCCATTTTTTTTGGATTTTTAAGGGTTAAAACCCTTCAAAATCCAAAAGAAAAAATGGCGTGAGGTCCCCCCTACCCAGCGTAACCAGCCTGTGACCAGCTATGGGGGCTTGTAGAACAGGGCGCAGGGGCCAGCTTTAGTGGCCCCTGGCCCTGCGGCTACAAGCCGTCATTGCCTAGGGCCACGGCTCTTCTGCCCCCCCCCCGGGCTTTGGGGAGGCAGGTAATTTGGGGGGCCAGGGGTTAATGGCAAGTCACCCGCTAGCCGCAGGTGACTTGCCAGACCCCCGAGCCTTGTGAACTGGTATAGGGGTCACATGGACCCCTTACCAGTTCACAAAGGGTTAAAAGTTAAAAAAAAAAAAAAAACACAGACACACTTTTTAAAAAATATCTTTATTTAAAAAAATGTTTTTTAATATTTTTTTTTAATACTTACCTCCCATCCATACCTGTGTCCCACGCTGATCACTTAGGCTTCTGCTCTCCTGCTGCTGCTGGAAGCCTTTTATACCTACTGGGTTACAGGTAACAAAGGGTTAATTAAAAAAAAAATGACATAGTGTCCCCCCTCGAAGGGCCTGTGACCAGCTATGGGGGCTTGTAGAACAGGGCGCAGGGGCCAGCTTTAGTGGCCCCTGGCCCTGCGGCTACAAGCCGTCATAGCCTAGGGCCACGGCTCTTCTGCCCCCCCCGGGCTTTGGGGAGGCAGGTAATTTGGGGGGCCAGGGGTTAATGGCAAGTCACCCGCTTGCCGCAGGTGACTTGCCAGACCCCCGAGCCCTGTGAACTGGTATAAGGGGTCTCATGGACCCTTACCAGTTCACAAAGGGTTAATAGTATTAAAAAAAAGACACACACAGGTTTTCGTAAAAGTTTATTAAAAAAAAAAAAAAATGTTACCTTTACTCACCTCCGATCTTCAGATGCAGTGACCCGCGGCGATCTGATGCAGGTGACAGCTGGGCAGAGAAGGGGGGAGGCAGGCGATCGGAGGATCGCCTACCTCCCTCCTTCTCTGCCCAGCAGTCACCGGCATCTGACAGAAGAACTGCCGGGTGCCCCGATGACACCCGGCGGTGACGTCATTAGCCCCGCCCCCGAAGGGGCGGGTCTAAAATCCAAGATGGCGGCCGCCATCGGAAGCTGCAGCGGACGGAGGGCTTTTATGCCCCCCCTCCAGAAGACAGAAGAGCCGGGGGGGGTGATCGGAGCCCCCCCCCCATGAAGAGGAGAGGCGGCGGGAGCGGAGGTGAGTAACTGTCATTTTTTTTTTTTTAACAGGCAATCCCGGCGGCTGTTGAAACCGGGGGGGCACCCTATTCCGGGCCCTCCCCTGCAGCCGGAGGAGCCCCAATCGGCGATCGGAGCCCCGCTGGCTGAAGAGGAGACCCGGCCGGATCGAACAAGGGGTCAGGTAAGTGACTTTTTTTTTAACTTTTTTTACTGTGATTGGGGAATGCCAGGCACGTAAAATTTACGTGGCTGGCACTTAAGTGGCGGAGAGGCAACCACGTAAATTTTACGTGGCTGGCATTTAAAGGGTTAAAGATCCTCAACAAATTTGTCAAGAACAAGCGCTTTCGCATGGAAACCCTGCGCTCAGCCGTTGGCTCTCTGCGACCAGGGGATTTTATGACGTCTGTGGACATCAAAGATGCTTACCTTCACATCCCTGTGTTCCCAGGGCATAAAAGGTTTCTCAAATTCGAGTTGAAAGATCAACACTACCAATTTGTGGCTCTACCGTTTGGCCTCACCCAGAGTGTTCACCAAGGTATTGGCGGGGGTGATGTCCTTGCTAAGGTCAGGGGCATTTGAGTGCTGCCCTACCTGGATGACATCCTCATCGCCTCATGGCCTCTACAGCAGGCGGATCTGGACACTCAGCTGGTGGTGTCCACCTTGGAGTCCTTCGGCTGGGTGATCAATCATCCCAAGTCCTCCCTGTCCCCTTCACAGGTGACTCCATTCCTGGGGATGATTCTGGATACGGTTCAGTCACAAATATTTCTTCCCCAACAGAAGGTGGAAGATCTGATTGCGCAGGTACGGTCCCTGCTCTCGTGCCCCCAGCTCTCACTCAGACAGGGAATGCGGCTGGTGGGCCTGATGGTGGCGTGCTTCAATTCAAAAACATGGGAGGGACACTCTGGTATGTCCCATACATACACCAACAGAAAACCGCACTCACCCTAAATAATATGTACAAACCAATGTAAGAAAAATGTTACATTACTTTATTGAAATATGACAATTCAGAGCAACAAAGAACCCAAATGGGCTATACACAATTTAAAAAACATATATATGACAATATAAAAACATAAACAAAGACAAAACAGGGTGGGGGGAGATTGGGCAAGACAGTAATGAATAATAAATAATTACAATTAGTTAAGTATTATAATAAGTGTATATTGTCATTCACCAGGCCAGTAAGCATAAATCAGACCATCTCTTAAACCCAAAGGAGTGCTAAAGAGTGCATATCCAAAAGAGTGATAGAGAGCCTACATGTGAGAAGTGAACTACAAGCTATATAGAAAAGGTGCAGAGAAAATATATGTATATAGCAGAGTATCAAAGCAAGTGCCTAAAAATAGCTGTGCTAAAAAGCAGGTATGACTAAAAAAACACTGGCCAGCCTGGGGAGCAACACAGCAAATATGCAAGTATAATACAATAGTAAGGATAGTTAGTACACCACCATAATAAAAAATATATATAATTAGTACATCACCGTGATTGTCAAAGTCTGCCGATCCCCCCGCACCCAGGTACAAAAACCGCCGGCGCGCTGCGTGGACACACCACTTCACCTGGACGTGGCGTGCTTCAAGGCGGTGCCCTTTGCTCAGTTCCATTCGAGGCCTCTGCAGCTTCACCTCCTATCAGTATGGGACAAGGACCCCGCGTCCTTGGACGGGGTTTGTGTGCTTCCCCCATTGGTCAGAAGGTCCCTCTCGTGGTGGCTGGACCACAAGAACTTGCTAAAGGGCAGGTCCTTTCTAGCCCCCTCCTGTGAGACGGTCACCACGGATGCCAGTCTGTCAGGTTGTGGGGGATTCTGGAAATCCCTGAGGTTCCAGGGGAGGTGGGGCCCTCAGGAGGCCCATTTACCCATCAACATTCTGGAACTACGGGCGGTCAGGTTGGTTTTGGAGCAGTTGACCGATCACCTACAGGGTCTGTCTGTGCAGGTGCGCTCAGACAACAGGGCAGCGGTTGCCTACATCAACCATCAGGGAGGGACCCGGAGCAAGGGTGCCCTCCAGGAAGTGTCGCGGATTCTGACATGGGCGGAGGCCAATGTTCAATGCATCTCGGCTGTTTATATCCCGGGGGTAGAGAATCTTCTAGGAGACTCTCTGAGCAGGGGGACTTCCCGTCAGGGGGAGTGGTCCCTCTGCAACAGGGTATTCCAGTCCCTGTGTTACCGGTGGGGCCTACCGGATGTGGATCTGTTTGCATCCCGTCACAATCACAAGCTCCCGGCCTTTGTCTCCCTGTCTCAGGATCCTCTGGCCTTGGCCACGGACGCTCTGTCACTGTCCTGGAAGAAATTCCGGCTCCTGTATGCCTTCCCCCCGTTCCCCCTGCTGGGCAGGGTTCTGCTCAAGATTGCCCTGGAAAGGGTGCCAGTGATTCTGGTGGCCAAGAAGGGTGTGGTTCGCAGACGTGGTACAAATGGCAGTAGACCAGTACGTCCTGCCAGAGGAGCCAGATCTACTCACTCAGGGCTCCTTATGCCATCCCAGTCTACAAACTCTGGCTTTGACGGCCTGGCTGCTGAAACCTCCATCTTGATGGAGAAAGGCCTGTCTGCCTCAGTGGTGGATACCATGGTACAGGCTAGGAAGAAAACTTCTTCTGCCATCTATTATAGGGTATGGCTTTCCTACATTGACTGAGTCTAGGTCTCTCCCCTGCAGGGAATTCCTAATACCTAGAATTCTGGAGTTTCTACAACATGGATTGGAGTTGGGTTTAAAACTCAGTACTCTGAAGGGTCAGGTTTCTGCCCTGTCTGTCTTCTTTCAGAAGTCTTTTGCACAGCATCCCTTGGTTAAGTTCTTCTTTCAGGGGGTCACTCACGTGCGTCCCCCACGTAAGCCTACGGTCCCTGTTTGGGACTTGAACCTGGTTTTGTCTGCCTTACAGGGTGCTCCCTTTGAGCCTATTCAGGATGCTGCTCTGGCTGTACTTAACCTCAAAGCCGTTTTTCTGGTGGCTATTACTTCAGTCAGGCGTGTGTCTGAGCTGGTGGCTCTGTCTATTCAGCCCCATACTACAAGAGACACCAGGACAAGGTGGTGTTCCGCTTTAAGCCAGATTTTCTGCCAAAGGTTGTGTCTGCCTTTCATTTGAATCGGGATATTGTTCTTCCTTCATTGTGTCCTAATCCTAGCAACGCTAAGGAAAGGATTTTGCATTCATTGGATGTGGTCAGGTGTCTGAAGTACTACCTGGTAGTCACTGCGGCTTTCAGGAAGACTGATGCTCTTTTTGTGGTCCCTTCTGGTCCTAGGAAGGGTTTGGCTCCTGCCAAGTCTACTATTAGCAAATGGATTCGTCAGGCTGTGATTCAGGCCTATTCTGCTAAGGGGAAGAATCCTCCCTTCCACCTTACTGCTCATTCTACTTGTGCTATTGGTGCCTCTTGGGCCTTCCAGCACCAAGCTTCTGTTGAACAAGTTTGCAAGGCTGCTACTTGGTCTTCTGTTCATACCTTTTCAAAGTTTTACAAGGTTGATGTTAGGGCCTCAGCTGATGCTGTTTTTGGCCGCAAGGATTTGCAAGCGGCAGTAGTTTAAACTGCCTGTTGTCACCTTTTGTTGGGGGATCCCATCCTACTTTATGGACACTGCTATTGGATGTCCCAAGTGTAAGTATTATATCTGGAGCAGGACGTACTGTATACTAAGAATAATACAATTCTGTGAAGTACTCACCTGTAGAATTGATATTATTTGTATACAGTACGTCCTGCTCCACCCCACCCTTTTGTTGCATTATTCTGGATCCCCTGTATGGTGATTGTTATCATTGTTATCATTACCAGTTGTTCTGGGTGGTTTAATTCTCCCGGCTTCTTGTTCACTGCTTTTCAATGCTGGGGATTTGTGGGAGGTCCCTGGGTATTTGAAGGGCCGGGAGGAGCCTGTTTTTCCATGTCTCTGCAGTGCAGCGCCATCTGGCGGAGGATAACCCAAGTGTAAGTACTATATCTGGAGCAGGACGTACTGTATACAAATAATATCAATTCTACAGGTGAGTACTTCAGAGAATTGTATTTTTTCCCTTCATTAAATATTAATCCACATATTCAAACAATGGGCTTGATTCATTAAAGGTTGAATTCAAATTTTCGCATGTTTTTTTGAGAAAAAGGTGCGATTTTGCGCGCACAAATTCTACGCGCGATTCAACAAAGTTTTACTTTTGTTTTTGCTAATTCA
The DNA here is from genome assembly GCA_027917425.1 of Gastrophryne carolinensis. Lineage (NCBI taxonomy): Eukaryota > Metazoa > Chordata > Amphibia > Anura > Microhylidae > Gastrophryne > Gastrophryne carolinensis. Next base: position 84,829,290 of record CM051240.1, on the reverse strand, counting down.
ATTCGAGTGAGAGAAAAAGCACTCGAAAATAATTCGATTTGCGAAAATAATTTACAAGCTAAAAACAATTCTAGTGATTCAGGTGCCATGGATTGGCTTCACACATGAGTTAAATTCAAGTGTTTCACACAAATTTTTTACAGCAGCTTTCAGGAGGAGAAAAGCCTGTTTTCTGACTTCCACCATGGAGTCCTTCTATGCACTATACCTGCAAAAAAAGCCCATAGTGCACCATAAGGAGGCCTATGAACATGAAATTGTGTAAAATTATTTTATTTAATTAATATATATTTAATATACACATATTAGTGAAAACATTTATATAAAATAAATCATAGTGGCCAGGACAGAGGACATGGACATGTCATGGTGAGGAAGTAAATGGATGACGCTCAATGTGCTTTCTGCATGACTGAGTACAGCATGGACAAATCTTGGGGCATCATGAGTAAGACACATGAGCGCAGTAACATGTGCAATGTTTTATTTACCACATTGAATGCTGCTGCACAACTTGATAAATGTAAGTGATGTAAACAATGCCTAACGCCATGACAACATAAATGTAGCAGACAGAAAAATGACCATCCCAAAATATAAAGAAAACATTTAGGGCTTAAAGTGTCCCAAAACTGGATTTTTACTGTACTGGGTTTTGGTCCTTTCCCCTGGGGCACCCCGATTGGGTGTGCCCCGCTGTGTAAAACCCCCTCCAGATCGCCGATGCCAACTCACTTCTTCCCGGTCCTACGGCACATGCACAGCCGCTCGTCCAATCAGCGTGTTCGGAGCTGCTGACGCCACCTTGTCTAAGTCTTCGTCTAATGCCAGAGGCTCTGTGCGCGCTGGTGGCCGCATCCCTCGTTTCCCTCTAACAGGGAGCGTGCCCGCGCTGGCCATTCACAAATGCCTGGTGCGGGCACGCGCCCATGCTAGAGGGATAGCGGGGATTTGGTCGCGGCTCGTGCATGCGCCGTTGGACCAGGAAACCAGGTAAGTGTATGGGGCGACCTGGGGGGTTTCACACAGCGGGGCATCCCGATTTTGGATGCCCCTGGGGGAGGGAATCACTTTAAGAAACACTAAGGCCACTTAGTGCCAGGTGTCGGGTGAATGTCAGGTCCCAGTGCAAAAGATGTATTTATCAAATCAAAAATCCAGAGCACCTGTGATAGTGGCAGGTAGTGTCCCATCTGTCATCAGTGCCATTGCTGAGTTCCCTACAGTGTCAGACCAGGCACTTACCCTGCACTGTGTGGCCTTATCCCATACATTTCAATGGGCTGGGATGGTTATAATTATTTTGGCCACTTTTGTTAAATTTTTTTTGGGCTGGTGCATGTGCCACGGGATTCCTGGGCTGCTTGGAATTGTTTTTGGAAGTATTTTTTTGTACTTTTGTGTTGCGCTGCAAACTTGTGATTTAGGCCGTGCCTGAGCATGGGAGACTGCAGGGAGGCCAAGGATATGAGAGACCCATAAATCTGGCGTGGATCCACGGAAAGGTATTTGTGGGGGTTCCTAGGGTGTTTCACACAGTAGAATATCCCTAATAGGGATGCCCCGGGGGTTGTAAGTTGCCCGCGTGTATTTTAAGTTATCTTTTAGACCCCATGGCTGCCCAGGCGAATCTTCCTCTTTAAAGTGGACCAGTCGCCACCATGGAAGGCCCTGGAGTCTAAAAGGCTCCCCAGTATTCCTGCTGATGTGTGCGCTCCCACACCCATCCATTCAGACAGTCCAAATGCATGGTAACGTGCACTCCACAGGGAAACCTGCTCCCTATGCTGAATCCAAAACAACGGCTTTATGCCCGACATTAGTATGCACGGCATAAATCACTGATTGGATAAGCTCATGTACTGTGGGAACAGCAGAAAGATGACTGGAGTGGAAGATCAGGGGGCTTGTAACAGCAGGACATCAGGATGCCCGTAGGGCAAGGATAGTGAAAATCCTGGTGATTGGTCCACTTTAAAGTGGAACAAAACCCGCAATGCCCCATGGGTGAAACCCCCTCAGAATGTCGCTATTCACTCACCTCTTCCTCGTTCCAGCGGCGCATGCCCGGGCTTTCATCCAATGACAACTGATTGCCATGAATATGTCATTCAACAAATGGCTCTCATTGACTTTAATGGGGAGTGCGCGCTGATGCATCCCCAGTGGCACCCGCTCCTGTCTCAGCCTATATGATTGGCTAGGGCAGGAGCAAGCACATGCCACAAGGGGCATACGCCAGCATGCACTCTCCATTGAAGTCAATGAGAGCCACGGCAGATGCATCGCATTGCATGCGCCATGGGAACGAGGCAGAGGGGGGGGGGGCGGGTTCACACAGTGCGATATCCTAACTCAGGATGCCATGGGAGAAAGACAGTGTACAGTGAAATATTTAAGATTGTTGTTAAAGTGGACCCAAACCCAGCTGGCTCTGCAGTCTAACAAACTAATGCAGCCAAATCCCTATCCATGGGCCATCCCGCTGTGTAAAACCCTTAGGGATCACCTGTATACTCATCTTGCCTGTGATCCCACAGCTCATCCCCGGTTTACCACAGTTTATGATCGGGCGGGAGCTCAGACAGACATCCTGGGTGCAGGAGCACACGCATCAGTCGGAGGGAAACCGGGGATGCTGTTCATTCCCTGCTCTCTATGCCGTACTCTGTGGACAAACAGAATTCTATGCCCTGCATTAAAGTGGACCAGAAGCGGCCATGAAGTCTATAAGGCTCCAGGGCCACCTGATTCCCTCTCCTTGGGGCCTCCAATTAATGATTTGTGAATATCTGGCACAGGCATGCACCCAGCTGGAAGCTAACAGGGATGCCGTTATCGGTGCACTCGCCTTCATCGGGGCCTTAGCCGATGAGACCTCTCGACAACTGAGCAAAGCAGAATGGAGCCAAGTGTACTGACTGCCTGCACACTTGCTCATGTGCCGTTGGGTTGGCAGTCAAGTATGTTTTACAGGCAAACCGGGGGGTTCACATAGTGGGTCATCCCAATTTGAGTACCAAAACCCAGGATATTTAAAATCCTGGGTTTTGGTGCACTTTAAAGTCGATTGATTCCCTCCCCACGGGGCATCCAAAATCGGGATGCCCCACTGTGTGAAACCCTCCAGGTCGCCCATACACTTACCTTCTTTCTCGGTCCAACGACGCATGCGTGAGCTGCATTTCCCCTATCCCTCCAGCAGAGGGGGGTTGCCCACGCCAGGCATCTGTGAATGGCCGACGCGGGCACGCTCCCTGTTAGAGGGTAGAAGGAGATACACGTGTCAGTACGCTCGGAGCCGCTTACCTTAGACGATGTGACGTCAGCGGATCCGAGCTCACTGATTGGATGAGTGGCTGCGCATGCGCTGTAGGACCGGGAATAAGTGAGTTGGTTTCAGCGACCTGGGGGCAAGGACCAGAACCCAAGATAGTCAAAATTCTGGGTTTTGGTGCACTTTAATATGTGTGGTGAGTATACCGGTCATCCCAGGGGGATTCACAGAGCCGCACAAGTGACGTGACACAAGGGGCGTGCTGGCCCTGGATGCAACAGAAACCTTAAATGTGGTTTGGAAATGTAAGTACATCAGGACTATATGGGGTGACCAAACCAATATCTATGCTAATGATGACACTCATGGCAGCACTCACATTCATATATCAATGGATCCACAGAGCAAAGTCAAAACTAAGAGCTGTTAATCTACAAACCACCCAAATAAATCGGTACAATAACAATAGATGTAAAGCAACACTGCCAAAAGGGCACCTAAACCACCAAATCACCAAAAAATGATGCACCGAACCAATGCAAAGTGCAAAATTAAACATAATTAAACATTAACAATGACATGTACTAGTCCACATCAATTACAAAGTCCAGAAACACAAAGCAAAAAAAAAAAAAAACTGAACAAAGAGCAACAAGGGATCATACTGCTCTGCTACAAATTAGGAAGCAGTAGAAAAAATTCTCACACACAGCATTTGGGTATGGAAAATTTGTGCAATTTTCACTGAGTTTTCCAGTTGTTTCCAAGTGATTTTCAACTGCGCACTAAAAAAATTCGCCCGCAAATTTGCACACACAAATTTAATTCAACTGCCTTTGTGAATCACTCCTAGGTTTGAAAAATTCTCGCATGCGAATTTATTTTCCAAGCGTTAATTTTTTTTTTCTACCTTTAGTGAATCAAGGCCAATGTTTGATATGTCCAGGGAGATTAGAAAATTACACGTTACCCACATCGACATACAAGGCAGTTTGACATCAGCAAAAAAAGCAGGCAATTTAAATTATGCAGGCAGACGGGGGGGGGGACCTTGTGGTCATGACTACCCTTCAATATGAACAAATGTGTGTCAGCAATGCTGCTCTTTCCCCGCTGCAATGCCGGCCGCCTGGGAGACATATGCAATCTTAATTCATTGATTTAAGATTGCACATCTATAGGATGGAATCCCAGAAATGGGTCCTCCACTCAATCCTCAGGCAGGCAGGTGCTGCTGTTAGCAGTGGTTCAAAGAAAACGGGGTTTTCACCACCGAAGCCATGCCCTGAAGAATTTATTGAGAAAGCCAGCTGGCTGCATGCTCCCACGCCCAGCCAATCAGAAAAGTTGGGTGCCAGACCAGAGAAGTTGGGGCGGTTGCCGCTGACGAAGACTGGACCAGCTAGGATCAGAGTGGGGCACCCAGCCACAAGGGTCTTGACTTGTTTTAAGGCATGTGCCTGATCAACATGTTGTGTGTTCCGTGGGCTCCAGTGATCCAGCTGTGGTTGTCTTGAGACATCTTTTTTTGGCATTTTTCATTAGATATAATTTTAAGAATAGCCTGACTTTTTATTTTTTGATTTTATTTTTTAAGTTTGCAGTGTTCCATTCAATGTAACATTGAAACTGCCTGTGGGTTTATTTTTTGGTAATTTTTGGGGCATTTTTATTAAATACAATTAGAATCTAATGAAAAAAAATGTTTGTCCATTTGTTTATATGGCACTTTTCCTAGTTTTAATGAATAACACTTAAAGCAGACCAAGAGTCAAAAATGACTTAAACTAAACCCACACAACAAGTTCTCATATGCATCCTCCCTAGAGGCAATTTAGATTGCTGCACAAAAAAAAATAATTTACCTTATTCTAACGCCTGCTGTAGCAAATTTTAGAATCAAAATGGCAACTCATGCATTTGAAGGCCACCTGCAAACAGGAAGTGTTGCTGGGCTTCCTGTTACTGTGCATTGTCAGTTATGTCATTTGAATCCAGGCAGCAGCATGGCTGAGATTCTGGGAGAGGAAGCTCCAAAATGGCCGCTACCTTCGTTTTCCAACTGTGCCAGACTGTTGGTCCAGTTTTAAGCGTCATTCATTAAAGCAGGGAAAGTGATAGCGGGATTCTTTTTATTTTTTTCTTGGCTGTTTATTCTCTTTTTCCTAAAAATATAATGGATAATATACTTGCCTGGGCACCGAGCCAGCCACATCAATTTTATGTGGTGGCTTTTCCCTCTGCTATCAGCCCCCCAAAAAAGCTGTTTATCTTGAGCAGTGATCCAGCGACGCGGATCTTCTGTTTACCCGGGGGGCCTCTAATCCCAATCCCCCCTTTCTGGCCTCAGGAGAGGGCCCAGAATAGCCCCCTCCCCCACTTTCGTGGCCGGGGACAATCGCTGCCTGTGCGGATGACATCATCCCACTGATGTCATCCCACTCTCAGCCCATCAAACTTCAGATGCGGTAATCGGTGGAGAGAGGGTCGAGGGGCAGGGGACTCTGATCCCCTGCCTTCACACCCCCCTCCACCGATCACCGCAAGGGCTACCAAGGCTGGCCTCCATGCCCTGGCCTACAAGATCCAGAAAAACATGTAGAGCCAGCCAGCGTAGTGTAAGCCATAAAATCCCGTCTTTATTGGATGCAGTTTAAAAGGCCATCACAGCAGCTCGAACATTAAAAGGCATAAACATGAGCGTCTCCTGTTGTCAAAGTGTTTTGGGCGTCAGCCCTTAGGAGGCAGCTCGTACACACACAATATATACACAAGCAAATAATTTAACCATTGTAAACACCTGCGGGTCAATCAGGACAAATACACACACCAAAGATTAATGAGTAGAGCTTGTTCGTACCTTATACATCTAGCGCTGTCCAGTATGTCTCCCCGGAACAAAGACGGAACAAGAAAAAAACTGGCCTATTGTAATAAAATGATACCGGCAACCTGCCCGCAGTGCATGGCAAGGATTAGAGATGATGATGAAGATTGCACATCTATAGGATGGAAACCCAGAAATGGGTCCTCCGCTCAATCTTCAGGCAGACAGGTGCTGCTGTTAGCAGTGGTTCAAAGAAAACCGAAGCCATGCCCTGAAGAATTTATTGAGAAAGCCAGCTGGCTGCATGCTCCCGCACCCAGCCAATCAGAAAAGCTGGGTGCCAGACCAGAGAAGCTGGGGCGGTGGCCGCCGACGAAGACTGGACCAGCTAGGATCAGAGTGGGGCACCCAGCCACAAGGGTTTTGACTTGTTTTAAGGCATGTGCCTGATCAACATGTTGTGTGTTCCGTGGGCTCCAGTGATCCAGCTGTGGTTGTCTTGAGACATCTTTTTTTGGCATTTTTCATTAGATATAATTTTAAGAATAGCCTGAATTTTTATTTTTTGATTTTATTTTTTTAGTTTGCAGTGTTCCATTCAATGTAACATTGAAACTGCCTGTGGGTTTATTTTTTGGTAATTTTTGGGGCATTTTTATTAAATACAATTAGAATCTAATGAAAAAAAAATGTTTGTCCATTTTTTTTATATGGCACTTTTCCTAGTTTTAATGAATGCCACTTAAAGCAGACCAAGAGTCAAAAATGACTTAAACTAAACCCACACAACAAGTTCTCATATGCATCCTCCCTAGAGGCAATTTAGATTGCTGCACAAAAAAAAATAATTTACCTTATTCTAACGCCTGCTGTAGCAAATTTTAGAATCAAAATGGCAACTCATGCATTTGAAGGCCACCTGCAAACAGGAAGTGTTGCTGGGCTTCCTGTTACTGTGCATTGTCAGTTATGTCATTTGAATCCAGGCAGCAGCATGGCTGAGATTCTGGGAGAGGAAGCTCCAAAATGGCCGCTACCTTCGTTTTCCAACTGTGCCAGACTGTTGGTCCAGTTTTAAGCGTCATTCATTAAAGCAGGGAAAGTGATAGCGGGATTCTTTTTATTTTTTTCTTGGCTGTTTATTCTCTTTTTCCTAAAAATATAATGGATAATATACTTGCCTGGGCACCGAGCCAGCCACATCAATTTTATGTGGTGGCTTTTCCCTCTGCTATCAGCCCCCCAAAAAAGCTGTTTATCTTGAGCAGTGATTCAGCGACGCGGATCTTCTGTTTACCCGGGGGGCCTCTAATCCCAATCCCCCCTTTCTGGCCTCAGGAGAGGGCCCAGAATAGCCCCCTCCCCCACTTTCGTGGCCGGGGACAATCGCTGCCTGTGCGGATGACATCATCCCACTGATGTCATCCCACTCTCAGCCCATCAAACTTCAGATGCGGTAATCGGTGGAGAGAGGGTCGAGGGGCAGGGGACTCTGATCCCCTGCCTTCACACCCCCCCTCCACCGATCACCGCAAGGGCTACCAAGGCTGGCCTCCATGCCCTGGCCTACAAGATCCAGAAAAACATGTAGAGCCAGCCAGCGTAGTGTAAGCCATAAAATCCCGTCTTTATTGGATGCAGTTTAAAAGGCCATCACAGCAGCTCGAACATTAAAAGGCATAAACATGAGCGTCTCCTGTTGTCAAAGTGTTTTGGGCGTCAGCCCTTAGGAGGCAGCTCGTACACACACAATATATACACAAGCAAATAATTTAACCATTGTAAACACCTGCGGGTCAATCAGGACAAATACACACACCAAAGATTAATGAGTAGAGCTTGTTCGTACCTTATACATCTAGCGCTGTCCAGTATGTCTCCCCGGAACAAAGACGGAACAAGAAAAAAACTGGCCTATTGTAATAAAATGATACCGGCAACCTGCCCGCAGTGCATGGCAAGGATTAGAGATGAGCGAACTTTTGAAAAATTCGATTCGGCCGAATATTCCGACAAAATTTGTTTCGGTCCGAATTTATTCGCGACGAATCGCTATTAAAAACGTCTATTTCTGAGCTTCCTAGAGCCTCAGTAGGGTTGTAAACCATTCTGCCTTGCTGTAACACGCATAGGATGCGTGCTGGGTTAGTGAAATAATACTGTAAATAATTATGACATGCAGATCAGAGGCATCGCTATTAGAATCACAGAGCAGCACAATTGCAGAGAGTTGAGGTGGCATCACTATGAGAGGCCCCTATATTGCCTGAAAAACACACCCTGGAGCTGGCAGCAGGAGCCCAAATATTGGCTGAAAGACATCCTGGAGTTGGCAGCAGGAGTCCAAAAATTGGCCTGAAGACACACACTAGAGTTGGCAGCAGGAGCCCAAAAATTGGCCTAAAGACACACTGGAGTTGGCAGCAGCAGGAGCCCAAACATTGGCTGAAAGAGACACTGGATTTGGCAGCAGGGGACCAAAAAATGACTGAGACACACACCCTGGAGTTGCAGGCAGCAGCAGCGGCAGGAGTCCAAACATTGCTTGAAAGAGACACTGGAGTTGGCAGCAGGAGCAGCAGGAGCCCAAACATTGCTTGAAAGACACACTGGAGTTGGCAGCAGGAGCCCAAACATTGCTTGAAAGAGACACTGGAGTTGGCAGCAGCAGGAGCCCAAACATTGCTTGAAAGACACCCTGGAGTTGGCAGCAGGAGCCCAAACATTGCTTGAAAGACACACTGGAGTTGGCAGCAGGAGCCCAAACATTGCTTGAAAGAGACACTGGAGTTGACAGCAGCAGGAGGCCAAACATTGCTTGAAAGAGACACTGGAGTTGGCAGCAGGAGGCCAAACATTGCTTGAAAGAGACACTGGAGTTGGCAGCAGGAGCCCAAACATTGCTTGAAAGACACATTGGAGTTGGCAACAGGAGCCCAAACATTGCTTGAAAGACACACTGGAGTTGGCAACAGGAGCCCAAACATTGCTTGAAAGACACACTGGAGTTGGCAGCAGGAGCCCAAACATTGCTTGAAAGACACACTGGAGTTGGCAGCAGGAGCCCAAACATTGCTTGAAAGACACACTGGAGTTGGCAGCAGGAGCCCAAACATTGCTTGAAAGAGACACTGGAGTTGGCAGCAGGAGCCCAAACATTGCTTGAAAGACACACTGGAGTTGGCAGCAGGAGCCCAAACATTGCTTGAAAGAGACACTGGAGTTGGCAGCAGCAGGAGGCCAAAAATTGGCTGAATGACACCCTGGAGTTGCAAGCAGCAGCAGCAGGAGCCCAAACATTGCTTGAAAGAGACACTGGAGTTGGCAGCAGGAGCAGCAGGAGGCCAAAATTGCTTGAAAGACACACTGGAGTTGGCAGCAGCAGGAGCCCAAACATTGCTTGAAAGAGACACTGGAGTTGGCAGCAGGGGCAGCAGGAGCCCAAACATTGCTTGAAAGAGACACTGGAGTTGGCAGCAGGAGCCCAAACATTGCTTGAAAGAGACACTGGAGTTGGCAGCAGGAGCACAAACATTGCTTGAAAGACACACTGGAGTTGGCAGCAGGAGCAGCTGGAGCCCAAACATTGCTTGAAAGACACACTGGAGTTGCCAGCAGGAGCCCACAATTTGGCCTAAAGACACACTGGAGTTGCAGGCAGCAGCAGCAGGAGACCAAAATTGCCAGAAAGACACACCCTGGAGTTGGCAGCAGCATTAAGGGAACATATACAGATTTTAGGCACAGATATCTTATCCGAAGAATATTAATAAAAAGTAAGAGTAACATAAAGCATTTTCTCAATTACTTGTGGTCTGATGCGGAGGAATGTCTGTAACTGGAGAGCAGCGCCTTAAATCTGTTTTGCACGATCCATATTTCTTTAGTGTTGGTCTGGCCCCATGATCAATCTACTCTAATGCATCAGGCATTGGTGGGTGGAAATCTTGGCTGATCCATGCCCGATTCATTTCCACGCAGGCCAGTCTCTGAAAAAAAAACATTTTTGAAGCATACTGGAGCACATTGAATTGCTCTCATCAGAGCATCACTTACGCACATCTAAGAGTTTCATCACTTTGTTCGTGTTAAAGTCTTCAGGGCCTAGTTACTACTTAGTGAAAGACCATAGATAGTTACACACCTGCTGCTCTTTTCGACAAATCCTGTTTTAAGTGTAGTGTAGCGTTTTGTCCTCCCCTCATATACGCACTAAGTATGTCAGGCAGAGAAGTGGCAGGATGGGCACAGAGAAGTTGCAGAGGCCTAAATTCATCAAGCAGAGGTTGCAGCAGACTAGGGGTGAGTGGCAGCAGGAGTCTCAGCGAGAGGACTGATCTCCTGGGATCAGCTAGCAGTTGTGACTTGACCAGCAACCCATCTGCCATCATCCATTAGTTAACACGATCATCCACTGCATCACAAGTGACATCTGACACCCCCAGTCAACTGTCGGTTATGTCTTATGCTTAGGGTTCAGCTCCACTTTTCAGTGAGGACGATCTGATAATCAGGAAAATCAGTAGCTACTGCCCAGCCAAGAAGTGGAGGAGACACTCGCCGCTTCTTCCACTAAAAATTCTGTGGATTCAAAAAACTTTCTCTGGATCTTTGTCCCTCTCTCCTCCTGTTATTGAAATTGTATAAATAGATGCAGAGGAAATCCAGCTGTACTGTGACTGGTAGTTGTAAAGTGTATTGACCTATAAAATGTGATGTATATATTAGATGCCGTTAAGTATAAATATAGATTATGTGCAAACAAGACTTTGGATTAAGCAAGTAGCAGGAAATGTATAAAGATAAGTGAGGAAGGGGTTAAATGTGTTCCTGAACGATGGCTCCCCCGCCTGGCTGTATCTGGCCCATTACCATCCACCTCCCACCTATCAGCGTGGGGGATGGGGCCAGTACCAGTGTGTGCAGTTGTGGTGATTTGTGTACTTCCGGCCGGAGTATGCAATCACCACATTCAGCTGGGGCCAGGCATGGGAGTGGTCGGGAGGGTATGTATTTAAGGAGGGCTGTGGCCCTCTGTCCCCACACATATACTGACCGTGAGCAAGAGCCCATAGGGGGCTCGAAACGCGTTGGTCTGCGCCTGAGGGGGGCCTTCCTGTCACCATACTAACAGTAAGCACTTGTTTGTTGTGTGTTGTCTGTGTGCCCTTGCTCTCTGTGAATGGGCTTAAATATTCTGCACAAGGGACTATTTGTGATGGAAGCACTGGCACTTTATTAGGGTGAGGATATTAATTGTGAATTGTATATTAAGTTTTAGAATAGTTGTATATATATGAATTTATTGATAGATTAGCACAGAATCACTTTGAAATTACTTATATGTATATGAGATTGTATTGTTAATGAGGGAGTGCGCCCCCTGGTGGCTTACCATGCATATGGTTCAGTAAAATTGTTTTTAAATTGGTTTTAAACAATATGCTACAATAAAATGGATTTATAAATTGATTGTTTGAGTGCAATAGTTAGTCTCTGTTGGGCTTTTTGGCAGGGGGTGTAGAGGTTACCCCAAACTAATACGCTTCTTCCACTAGGCGGGCAAGTAGTGATGAGGAGAGTGGCGTGGGAGGTGGTGTTGCAAGCGTTTTGGCTTCTTAAGCAGACATTGTTGAGGAACCTGAGGAGGACATCAGTGAGTTTTGAGGGCACTTTTAAAGGCTAGGAGTGATGGAGAGTGACAGATTTAGCAGCCAGCATGGTGGAAGTATGGAGGCAAATGTGCTTGGGGTAGACCACTTGCTCGGCAGGCTATCTTCCCAGGAGGTAGTGGAAGAGGGTCCCTGGAGTTGACGGCGGCGGCGGCGGCAGCAGCAGTGAATTAGTGCGGACTGTTGGTAGGAAAAATCAGCTACAAGGCCATGTGGCAGTTTTTCATCAAGCATCCGCAGGAGGTTAACATGGCTATATGAAAGATGTGTAGGCAGAAGGTGAAGTGTGGCCAGGGTCCCAATGTTGGACCCACAGCCCTGCGTCAACATTTGCAGCGTCACCATCAAGCGGCCTGGGAGAGTTGGCTCCAAAGTGGTGGTCCAGCCTGCTGCATTACCCAGTGGCACACCGCTCTCTGTTCCAGCCAGCCAAGGCTCCACCACCTACTGTGTGTCGTACCCATCCTCTGTCGCTCCAGATGCTCCTCCTCCTCTTAATCCGAGTCAGTCATTCCGCCAGCAATCCATTGGCCAAGCCATGTCCAAGAGACAACAGTATGTGTCCACTCATCCAACATGCAGAAGCTAAATGTGCTCCTGTATAAGTTGCTGGTGCTGCAGTCCCCCCCTTTTGAGTTGGTGGACCTTTCAGAGAACTGATGGCTTGTGCCGAGCCGAGGTGGAGAGTCCCATGCTGTCATTTCTTTGCGAAGAAGGCAGTACCAGCCCTGTACAATTTTGTTGAACAGAAGGTGGGCCAGTCCTTTAGCCTGTCAGTGTGTACCAAAGTGCACAGCAGTGCCTACGTCTGGAGCTGTAACTACGGTCAGGGACGATACATATCCTTTAAGGCCCACTCGGTGATTGTGGTTCCTGTACAACCACAACAGCAACTTGGACAGGTCCCTCCGCTGTGGCCTCCACGCTCCTAGGCCTTTGTGCCTGTGACAGTGCACTTGCACTTAGCAACTTTTTTCTGTGACACCATTGCTAATTGTCAATTACATATTAACAGTTAACATTTACCTTATTTGAACATATTTATAATAATAACATATAATAACATATAACATAGCAACAATAACATCTAACAAAATAACAGTAACATATAAAATTTATCAAAATTTTATTCTTTTTTTTGGGATATTTTTTTGTTATATTTTTTTTCCATTGTCTTTTTTTAATATTTTGTGAATTTTTGTACCAATTTTTTTTTTTTTTTTGCATTTTGTTTTATCTACGAAAACTGCAAATGGGACCCATGGTGACTGACACTGGGAAGAACATCTTGGCTGCGCTGCGACAAGGAAGCCTGAGCCATGCGTCCTGCCATGGCACAAGTGTTCAATCTATTTGTCAAGCGTTTTCTGAAGTCTGTCTCCCCCCCCCCCCCATCTGCAAGACATCCTAACAACGGGAAGGAAACTTTGCATGCACTTCAGCCACTCCTACACCGCCAAGCACACCCTTCTTGAGCTTCAGCTTCAGAACGGTATCCCCAAACATAGTCTGGTTTGCGATGTTTCCACCCATTGGAATTCCACCCTCCATATGCAGGATTGACTATAGGAACAGAGACGGAACAGAGCCATCACGGATTTCTTGATGATCCAAACGGATAGGGGGACTCCCCTCTGTAACTTCAATGTAAACCAGTGGCAGCTCATACGTGACACCTGCCGTTTGCTCAGGCCCTTTAAGGAAGCTACTTTATTAGTCAGTCGCCAGGACTATGAGATGAACGATGTGATTCCACTGCTTCATGTACTACAACACATGTTGGAAACCATGGCTGGTCAGGGCACTGGAGCCTGTGGGGGCTGAAGTGGAGGAGGAGGAGGAGGGGGTGGGGCACAGCGAAGCACAGTTTAGGTTTGACAAAATGGCCATTTTATCTAGTCATTTGACAGGAGAGGAGGAGCAGGAGCAGGAGCAGCCAGAGGAGCTAGAGGGTGAGGAAGGTGAGACAGAGGACCCAGACACACCGTGGCAGTATGCTCCCTCCGAGTCACTTGCACAAATGGCACGATGCATGCTCACGTGCTTGCGTAGTCACCGCAGAATTGTCTCCATTTGTCAGCGGGATGACTTCTGGCTCTCCACCTTATTGGACCCTCGCTTCCGGCACTAAATGGGGGCATTTTTTACACCCACTGAGAGGGAGGACAAACTGACCTACTACAGAGACATTCTACGTAGTCAGTTGGCCGATGTCTATCTGCATGGCCGATGCCATGGTCCATACTGTGATGCCCAGTGGGACACCAGTCTTCTGTAAGCAGGCAACCCCCAATCTCCACCGCCGCTTCTGCCTATAGTCAAGCCCCCGTTTGCCGGGACGCTAGGTACGCCTCACCGGACACGGTTGCCCCCAGGTCTTAATAGGCGCAAAGGATGGCTGCTTACGGTGAAGGCCGATGAACCACGAGGGTATCCCGAAGCCGAGCTCGTTCACAGGTAGTCAATCCGGAGGGTGCGTCAGAGTACAGGGATGAGACAGGTGCGTAGTCAGGAGTAGCCAAAGGGTCAAGCCAGGAGGTCAGAGATCGCGGGGTATCCAGAGGGGCAGGCAGCTTCGTGGTCAGACAAAGCAGAGGTCCGTACAGGCAGCAGATAGGAATGGTCGATCAAGCCGTGTCGGAACTGAACCGGCACAAAATGGGGGCATTTTTAAGCCCGCCGAAAGGGAGGACAAACTGACCTACTACAAAGACATTCTACGTAGTCAGTTGGCCGATGCCTATCTGCGCCATGGTCCATACTCTCGCAGGTCTGACTCGGGGGGGACCTCTGCGCTCACCTTCCACTGCCATGGCCATGCTGGGGGGGGGGTGGCAGAAGCAGCAGCAGCAGCTCCATCAGCAGCAGCCTCAGTCTTTTGTCGCTAATGAGTAGCTTTCTTCACCTGCATAGTGAGGCTACTCATGAGCAGCAGGAAGACCTGGAGCAGGACCTGAACCAGCAGGTCGTGTCATACCTTGACATGACCATGCCAACACACCTTGAGGATCCGCTGGACTTCTGGGCAGCCAAACTTGACTTATGGCCGCAACTAGCAGAGTTTGCCCTGGAAAAGCTGTCCTGCCCGGCCAGTAGTGTGCCATCTGAGCGGGTATTTAGTGCGGCGGGGGCCATAGCCATGCCAAGGAGAACTTGTCTGTCCACGAATAATGTGGAGAGACTCACCTTTGTGAAGATGAAGCAGGCATGGTTCAACCAGGATTTCCAGACAACAATGACTGATCCATGGTAGTAGCTGATGCATGGTAGCTCCTTATGCTGCTGCCAACTCCAGGGTGTGTCTTTCAGGCAATATATGGGCTCCCTATGCTGCTACCAACTCCTGGGTGTGTCTTTCAGGCAATATATGGGCTCCCTATGCTGCTGCTGCCAGCTCATATGTGTATCTTTCAGGCAATATATGGGCTCCTAATGCTGCTGCTGACAACTCCAATGTGAGCACTCTTAAAAGACGCATGCTAGCATATTTGGGATGCCCCCCGGTTAAAGGCAATGGCTGCTGGCAATTTGACAAAGTGACTTTCTTTACAAAATGCAACCAGTTAATAGACAGGTACTCTTGAAATATTACTGCTAGTGTTTGGGATGCCCCCTCCTCACATACAGAGGAGGCCTAACTTGATTGTGGAAAAGTGACGTTAATTATAAAATGCAAGCAGTTATTAGACAGGTACTCTTGAAATATTACTGCTAGTGTTTGGGATGCCCCCTCCTCACATACAGAGGAGGCCTAACTTGATTGTGGAAAAGTGACGTTAATTATAAAATGCAAGCAGTTATTAGACAGGTACTCTTGAAATATTACTGCTAGTGTTTGGGATGCCCATGTGGGCTGGGGTTTTTACAGCAGACACAGAAACAATTCAAACTGCAATATATTTATGAGAAATAGCCTTTACAAGCTGCTTTAGTGTAACAGATAGATAGGGTCAAATGTGCTGGTTTGGGATGCCCATGTGGGCTGGTGTTTTTACAGCACACACAAAAACAATTCAAACTGCAATATATTTATGAGAAATAGCCTTTAAAAGCTGCTTTAGTGTAACAGATAGGGTCAAATGTGCTGAAATGGGATGCCCATGTGGGCTGGTGTTGTTACAGCAGATACAAAAAAAATTAAAACTAATTGAGTTATAAGAAATGCTTGTGTGTAACAGGGCAAAATATGCCACGGCCAAGATGGGATGCACAGTGGCCAGGAATATTTACAGCACAAAAAAAAGCAATTTAAAACTAATCTGGCAAATGAAGTGAAGTGAAAATTAGAAAAAAAGTTTCCGTCACTTTCTCTGCTGTCCCTGCCTGGATCGTTCCCGATTTTTCCCTATCTTTCCCTGGCTCTCCCTGGCACTGTGTGGGTCTCTGTGGGTCTCCCTGCCTCTCTGTTAGTCTCTCCCTGTCTGTAGTAAGCTCCGTTCTGGCCGCAATACAACGCTGAAATGTGCACAAGCAAGATGGCCGCCGTTTATATAGCACTGTGATGTCACCGGGCTTCCTGGCTGCTGATAGGCTGCATGTGACTTTCCCATGATAACTTGCCCCAGAGGATATGTCCGGACATGTCCATCCACCATTTTACAATGGCTGTAATTGAAATAAATAGAGTTTGAAGGAAAACTTTGATCGATCGAATCGCGGGAAAATTCGGATTCGTTCAGAATCAAATCGATTCGCTCATCCCTAGCAAGGATCTAATACGATGGCCCCTTGCATAGGGACGGGAAACAGATAGAGGGGGATAATATCCCTGTTATGATGATATCCCGTCCTGCCGATGACGAGGACGAAGAGGGACAGATCGGGCATATCTCTAGTAAAATAAATATATGTGGTGTGTGCATTTTGTGCGTGAGACCCGCATGTTAAAGATCTAATTTATAATGGAGACCGAGTCATAGAAAAAATCATACTATGTACAGGTATACAGTATCTAAATTCAAAATAGGGATACATAATATCCTGATAAATCACATTATCTTTTTACAATTGTAAATTTCAGTTTCTTGCTGCAAACTTTGTTGAATCAAGCCCATTGAGCCTCAATTGGTATGTATCATAACACTGCAAAAATCATCTACAAACAATTATCAATGAACATTTTTTACGAAATAAAACCTTCAGGGTAAAATACAAAAAAATATGCTTTTTTTTTTGTTCCTTTTTGAGTACTTTGAGAAAGATGTAATCTACAAAATATGTACGCACGATAACAATACTACCTAACAAAACCAAATTAAAAATACAAAACAAGTGGATAGAATAATTAATATTGTATTATTATTTTCACAGATTATACTGTTGCTCTTTTTCTCGGAAGGAATATCTGACTAATTCTGTATGTTCTCTACAATCCAGCTCCCATGGGGTCCACTCCAACTATAGCTCCTATAAAGAACTACATAGCCTTCTTCCTCGAAGAATTGTCCGTGGCCCTAGCTTCTACTGCAAAGGGTAGGGCCCCTTGTCCAGGTGGATTTATGTCTTTTATAATACAGGCTCACACCAACTTTCTCCCACATTATCCCCCTTAAGTACAGTATAAAGTAAGCCATATGGAAGCACCTGAAAATATCTGATTGTATGTTAATCCCATATGTATTCTAGACTAAACGGATTTGTTTTCTTCAATTTCTGGGTTGTGGCTGAGCTAGGAAAGACGTGTCATGGAGCAGCTTTATGAGTCTTGAGCATGCTCTGCTGTGGTCAGAGACAGCAATGAGACCACTGTGGCTCACACTGAATGCACCAAGGGACAGTGTAGCTGTATGAACTGCTACTTTGGGCGAACCTAGTGGGGAGGAGCCCGGGTCCGACCACCCCACCCAAAAAAAAGTATGAAAAATGTTTTTTTTTTTGGGGTGGTGGAGGAGTGAGCGCCGGTTTGGTGACCGTGGCGGGCGTGTAGTTACCACGAACAGTGGCTGTCGGACGAGCGGTGAGAAACTGACAAACCTCACTTTCCAAAGCCAGAGCTGGGTTACAGAAAAATGAGTGCCTCCATCACTAAGGACACATTTACTAGGTAGATTTAGTGACTGAGGCAGCCATTTTTCTGTAGCTCTTCGCTGCCTGTTTGTCATCCATCGGCACAAGGTGTGTGTTTGTGTGTGTTCTGTCGGCAGGTCCAGGGAAGAGTTATGCAGCAAGTAACAGATGGGGGTGCGGGGATGAGATGGGGGTCAGGAGCAGCAGTAGGGGTGCGAGGCAGGAGTAGTGGCCACACCTTAGAGACTGGGGTGCAGGGAAGAGATGTGGCAACACGTGATAAATGGTGGTACAGGGCAGAAATGCGGCAACAAGTGAGAGATGGAGTGCAGGGTGTGTGGGGCAGCAAGTGAAAAATGGGGTGCAGGGCAGAGATGGGGGCAGCAAGTAAGAGATGGGGGTGCAGGTTTTGTGAGGCAGAGATGTGGGTGCCGGGATTGTGGAGAAGAGATGGGGGACCGCCGGGATTGTGGAGAAGAGATGGGGGACAGCAAGTGAGAGATGGGGGTGCAGGATGTGCAGGGCAGAAATTAGAGGCAGCAAGTAAGAGATGGGCTGCTGGGTGTGCGGGGCAGAGATGAGGGGCAGCAAGTAAGAGATGGGGAAGCAGGGTGTGCAGGGAGGAATGACAGGCAGAAAGTAAGAGATAGGGTGCAGGATGTGCAGGCCAGAGATGGAGGCAGCAAGTAAGAGATGGGCTGCTGGGTGTGTGGGGCAGAGATGAGGGGCGGCAAGTATGAGATGGGGTGCATGGTCAGAGATCAGAGATGGGGGTGCAACTGGGTTTGGTCTAGAAAGAGGATATTACAATGTATTATATGTATACATCATATACATATACAAGGGGTGCGTGCCCCTGGGGCTCCACCATTTGCAAGAGAGCCTCCATTAACTTTGGGGTTATAGTTAGGGTACTGGGATCCACATGATTCTCCTTGCAGGGGTATATACCTAAGGTCTCCCCTTTCCAGGGACACCTCCACTGGGTTGTTAGCCCCCCTAGGTCCAGAGATCTGGTGCTGTACTATCCTGGACGAGGTACATTGATTCCCAGGATGATTTGGAGCCTCGGTTCTCCAGATCCAGGAGGGCTAGTGACCCACCTGAGGTGTCATTGGGAAGAGGAGGACTTCAGTTTTGCACATCTGCAAGGACATGTGGATCCAATTGGTGGTACCACAAAGTCCCGGTACTGTTGTTCGCCAGAGTTGTGGTCTAAATATGGGATCTCTGCTACATTCCCTGTAAGTTTGGGCTTCCTTTCCCCCATGGTCCCGGAGAACGGGGGCTCAGAATTGGACCTCTCTGGATTTAGGGGGCTAGCAAACAACTGGAAGAGTCAAGGACACTGCAGAGAGGTGGTGAGGATTGGAGCCAATGGAGACAAGTGGTGGACAGTGCTGAGGACAGCACACAACAACTATCTCCTGCCCAGATCAGCAGTCATGTTAGTCACCTACTTATCTACCTACTGACCCACCCATCAATTTACTCACCTAGCCACTCATCCTCCTACCTATATACCTGCCCACTCACCTCCCTTCTCAAGACCTGGAGCACCACCTGGCAATCATGGTGCAAAGGCAGAATCGTCAAGCACTGGAGCCGAGATGGCAGTTGTCCACCCACCTACCTGCCTTTCCACTTTTAAAGTTCACACTGCTGGCAGCCTAGGCCTCCTGGGGACTTTTCTGAGCCCCACCAACAGCACCGATGGTGGAGTCCATGATTATCACCCAGCTCAAACATTGGGGAGCAGGGCAGAGATAAGGGAGCAGGACAGAGATGGGGGAGCGGGACAGAGATGGGGGGAGCGGGACAGAGATGGGGGGAGCGGGACAGAGATGGGGGGAGCGGGACAGAGATGGGGGGAGCGGGACAGAGATGGGGGGAGCGGGACAGAGATGGGGGGAGCGGGACAGAGATGGGGGGAGCTGGACAGAGATGGGGGGAGCGGGACAGAGATGGGGGAGCGGGACAGAGATGGGGGAGCGGGACAGAGATGGGGGAGCGGGACAGAGATGGGGGAGCGGGACAGAGATGGGGGAGCGGGACAGAGATGGGGGAGCGGGACAGAGATAAATGAGCTGGACAGAGATAAATGAGCTGGACAGAGATAAATGAGCTGGACAGAGATAAATGAGCTGGACAGAGATGGGGTGCAGGATGGAGATGGGGGAGCAGGGCCGAGATGGGGGGAGCAGTGGGTAGCAAGGGTGGAGATGGGGGGGATCTTAGCAGAGATGGTGGTGTACGGTGGAGATGGGGGGTGCACAGCAGAGCAGGATGGAGATGGAGATCTCTGGCAGGCGGCATGTGATGTAACACAGCCAGATCCCTGCTGCAGTATCAAAAGAAAGAAAAAGATTGTAGGGGATAGGCGGGGGGGGGGGGTATGGTGTAAATGTGGCTGCAGGGGGGAATGAGGCTGTCATTGTGACTTCAAAGGAGAGTGGGAGGTGCAATTGGGGGTATAGATGTGGCTGCTGGTGGAGCAGTGATAGCAAAGTAGAGTAGAGGACCCAGTGGTGGCGGTGAAGACCAGGTTGCCAAGGTGGTGATAAGTGTCACATTGCAGGATCTTTTGGAAGCCATAATTAGCCACTTAGCTCTGTATGATGGGGACAGGAATTGGATGCACACTGCAGTGCTGCCACCTCCAATGACGGTAAATGACGGTTACTACAAGTGTGTGCCTGGTCCCCATTGTATGGCGTTCTGCATATTAAAGCACTATTGCCCAATGATAAAAATCCATATAAATATGCTGGGTGGCAGAGGGAGAGGTCGCTTATACACCAGGCATCAAGAAACATCCAGCCAGGCTTGTTTTTTATTTTAATGGAAAGAAGAGGAAATCGGGGGAAATAGGTTATGTCACCCCTGATACACTAAACCTGCCACCACTGGATTGTATTCCTACCAGGAGAGGAAACCACAAGCTTGGTGGGAGTTTTATTTAGTTCGGGTAACCAGCCTCTCATTAGTCAATATATTTAAAAGTATTTTCAGTATTACACACTTTTTTAATGTGTGTACAAGTGGACAGGATCTGCTTGTGCTCTGCATATTAATGTTTGTGTCAGCACTGAAGGGGTGCTGTGATGCAAGATGTTCTGAATACTTGCCCCTGGTCAGTGTTCTGTGCCTATCCTCTCTGGTATGCCGGTTGGGTGGCAACCCTAAGCACAAGTGCAAACGGCGCTGCCAAGGCCAAGGGTGGTCTATCATTGCAGACTGCTGGGGAAGAGTGCTCCAACCTCCGCAATGATTGAAGACCACTCCCCCTACAGTAGGGGTACTCAACCACTTCTTGTAAAGGTCCGTATAAGGGCACCTGCTGAGATATGAAAGTCTGGGCGCAGGGATGTCACGGGGGGTGGATAGTTATAAATCAGAACACTGGGGGAGGGGCTATAGATTCCCCAGCAAAACTAACAAAAGCTGTTTGTACCTTGCAGTGCCACTTCCTGCCCATGCAGTACTTCATATTGCAATGCTAGGTGCCAGGGAGCCATGACACTGGCAGGGAAACTAAGCACTACATCGCCGATCAAGGGGGCAGCTCTGAGCTCAGCAACATCAAAGCAAATGAGTTCAGGGCTGTCAGGGCAGAGGTCCAGAAATCTGGTGCCAAGGTCCGCTTTCGGACCCCGGTCCACCATTTGAGTATCGCTGCCCTACAGGACCATGTCCCCACAAGCCTGGTATTTTTTGAAGGAAAAGGTGGCAACTCTACTTGTGATAACAAGCTCAGGCAGTGCTAGATGTTGTAATTTTCTGTTTTACAGTTAGTGATTGTGAGTCAGATTCATTTCCTGTCTTGGACATCCCTTTGAAATCATTGGATGCCAGTCTCACCCAAACGGCCCCCCCCCCCCCCCACCCAGAGCAAGGTCGGAGGGGGGTGTGCTCCCTGCAAATACTGCATTGGGTGCGGCCATCTTGGATGGATTGCACAGAGCAGCATTTCCAGCTCTGTGGTCGGTACACTCAATGCCACTCAGTGCCCCCGATAGCACAGGTGACTGCACTGGATTCCCGGGAAGGGTAAGGAACATTTCTTGGGTGGTAGGCAAGTGGTTAATCTAATCTCAAACCAATAAATGTATATATAAGATTATCTGCTATAATATGTTTTATTACAGTGCTGAGGTTGGTGCTTAGGACCGAAATCTCTACCACTTGTGATCCCGCCCCTTTGTCCCCATCCCCATTCTTTAGCTCGCAAGGGCAGGGCTCTCTCTACTAGTGTCTCCTGTGCTCATAACCTTGTAGCATGTAGTTTGTATTTTTCCCTGTACTACATGTTTTACCTTGTCTGTAATCATGTGTTGTAAAGCGCTACAGAAGTTTATGGCACTATAAAAACTTTTACTTTCCTGGGTTTTGTTCTGCTTTACTGGGTCATCCATTGTAGGGATGCCCCTGTTTGTGAAACCCCCAATTATGTATATTTACCTCTCTGGTTATCCCATGGCACATACATGGGCTCTTCTCAGAATAGATTGGTGGGTGACACCAGCCGATAGGAATGAAATGTGTCATCTGGCTTTTAAAGGAGCAGTATCGCGAAATTTGCATTAAAAAAGATAAATAATTAAATAGCCACACAATAGCTTCTAACATGTGTATAAATAATCTGGTGATAGGAAAAGAAAAAAATATATGCCTTTCTTTTAAATTGTATAATGACAATGGCTCAGTCCATTTGCTGAATAGAGGGGTCTGCTGGGTTGTATTTAGTGAGCTGCTTCATTTAGCCCACTGGTCTCCTAGCAACACTTTACCTCAGAGGCTGACACTGTAATCAGTGGTAACAGCTGTGTGTGTGTGAGGTGCTGCTTTTGTTATGAGACCAGGTGACTCATATGTGTAAAATCTATACAAAATAAACTAAACTGACTGAAAATGACTGAAATTCTTCTTTGAATAACTGTGCAGGAAAATCTAAAGGTATTAAAGTGGAACAAAACCCTGAGTGGCCGACCCTGAAGTCTATAAGACCCGGCCATTGACCTTGCCCCTTGGGCATTATAAATCAGGATGCCCACTGTGTGAAACGACCCCTGGATAACCACAGATCCCCCCATTTTTCTTGCGCGCTCACGCAGATAGTCATTTAGACAGGCCGGGCAGACAGGAAGGTTACTGCTCAGGCTCCCCATCTGCGTGCAAACAGAGCTGATTGGATGAGAGCCCATGCATGCGCTGTGGGACAGGGAAAGGTGCGTTTTCACAGACGAACTTGGGGATTTCACATATCAGGGCATCCCAAGTCGGGACGCCCCTAGGGGCACAAAACAAAACTCCAGATAGTGAAAATCCTGGGTTGGGCTTTGCTCAAAACACACAAAGCTGAAAGAAAGATCATATGGAAAAATGTGTTGAGAAAAGAGAGAGAAAATGGTAAACTGAAAGATTCTGCAGCAGAACCAACATGAAGGGAAAACTGTCAAAATCAGCTAAATGACTTCTAGAGCTTTTCTCTCTGTTTTAGATATATGAGTTCTGGCCAGGCAATGTTGTTATCTGATGCTGGACGGCTGCCAGCACTGAACAGCTGAGGCTTTGATACATTGTTTCCCCCTCTCCTCAGCATGGAACAGGCCAGAGTGTCGGGCTCCGACACTCAGAAGACATAAACATGAGCTATTAGTCTCCAGCTGCACAACACAGACATCATTTTTTTCTACATTTGTAATTCTTACTCCAACACTTACCTACATTCAAAGTACCATTTAAATATGTCACCAAGAAAAATTTGCGATACTGCTCCTTTAAAGTCCCTGTCCAGCCACACACTACTTTTCTCCTCCCTTAACCCTTATGGGAATAGTGTAAAATGAGAGATTTCGAATTATGTCAAACTCTCCGATTATAGGTAAATACCTTATGTATTCTATGCAATGTCTCGTTCTTCACTTTAGTTTAGAGGTTGTGGCTGAGCTGGGATGGGCAGGTCATGGTGCAGTTTCATGAGTTTTAATCATGCTCTGCTTTGGCCAGAGACAGATGCAGGACCACTTTGGCTTGCTGCGCTCCAAGAGACAGAGTTGATTTTTTTGCGTGGTTTGCATGGTCCAGGTGGAATAGAATTGAAAGAGGGAAAATTTTGGAGTCCTGCTAAGATTTCTACCCGATGCTGCAGGAAATGGAGGATGGCACATGGGACGGGCATCGGGTCAGCTACTTTCTGCCGATTATTGCTGTTGGGTTTACAGTCCCTTTAAAGTGGAACAAATCCTCGGTTTTGTTCTGTGACCCAGGGGCTTCTCTATTTGGGATGCCACACTGTGAAAAATCCCCCAGTTGGCCTGTATCAGCTTATCCTACCCCAGGCCAGTTGTGCATTCTCAGGCTCCTATCCAGTCAGAGCCATTTCCTTGACTATGTTATATGTCAAATGCCTCGGCAATTGGGAGTGGAGCAGCCGCATCTATGCATCTTTGGGCTGTACGTGAGCTCCCACCCCAATCATTCAGATAGGCTGGACGGGAGTGTGCTTGCTGTTCAGGATATGGCCTCTTGCTGCCCATTGCAGAAGGGCAGAGCTATTTGCTAAATGACATAGTCACAGCAACAGCTCTGATTGGCCAAGAGCTTGTGCATGCATCGTTGGACCGAGGAGAGGTAAGCACATACAAGCAACCTGGGGGTTTCACACAGCAGGGCATCCTGATTTGGGTAAGGCCAGTGGCCGCACCTGGAATATTTTAGATTCCAGGGCCAAACGTGCTGGGCTTGTTCCACTTTAAGTCAAAATGACTGACTACTGGTCTACGTGCCCAAACAGTAAAGGGGCTTCCCAATTTGGGAGACCCATGTGCATAAATGTACAACAAGATGTATACCAGGCAGTGGTACTCGCCTGCTTCCACATACCCTGGGCACTGGCTCACTGCTCTATTTAACCATGGGTGCCCAATCAGGTTTGCCAGGAAGGCAGTGGGTTTTGCTCATCAACATCCTTCGGGGCCACTAAACCCGACTAGCCCCTATTAGTGAGAGAATGCAGATGCTGGAGGGTAACCCTGACACTTATCAGGTTTGTAGTCAGGTTATGCAGGGGGGGATTTCCTAGAAGTTTAACCTTCTGCAGAATATGACCCAATAGCAAGGTACATCTTGATTTGGGATGCCCCTCTGTGTTCCCCCAGATTGCCAAGTATCTTTATAATGCAGTATAATGGTTCATGAGTGGCATCCCTGGTCTGTACAGTGCCAGGCAGACTTGAATTGTGGCGAGTCGATGAATGCAGGGGGGTGGGAGTGTACATGACACTGGGTGCTCTGGCAATGATGGGTGCTCTGGCAATGATGAGTGCTCTTATAATTGTTGCAGTACCACAGCCATTCAAGCCTCAATTGCTGAATCAATGTGAATCAGGCCAAATGAAGGACAAGCTTTAACCAGGCCCCAGAGTCTATTAGACACTAGAGCCAAGTTACCTGGCTTGTGGTCTGCTTTAATCAGGACCAAAAACTAAAACATTTGGAAGAAGAATGTGGCTTTCCTATGGGGCATCAGGACTGGATCCTGTTGGGCCTTGTGGTGCTTCTGGACATTGTTTGCATGCTGGGTCTTGTATTGAACTGGGGAAAGGTGCTCAGGGCTTGTATAAAGAGAATAAAGGTGGAAGCCAGTACTCACCTGCCTCCCGGGATTCTGTGTTCATGTGTTCTGGAACCTGACTGATATCCCACATGTACAGATTGCCTGCTTATCAAACAATCAGATTGCCATGTGCATGACTGCAGTATGCATCCCATCTCATGTGGTAACCCTTCTAATAAGGTGCCATGTCTCTTCTGGGAAACACCCCTCCATGGCCCGCATCGTCCCTCCACCCCCAAGGGCAAAATTCTGTCTGCTACTGCTTCTTCCCTGACAGAGGAGAGACACATGGGGACAGTCATCAGGTTAGAAATTATTGCTGTTGGGTTTACAATCCCTTTAAATTGTAATAGGACCTATGTTGTGGGGGGCTGAAATGCTATTGGCCCAAATAGTCATTGTTTTAGATTGTTAGATTAGTCCCCTTTCTCAATGTCCCAATTAACACAGACCAAGTGGGATTCATGGCAACCAGGGAGGCTAGGGATAATATTACCAAAGTAGTTGATGTTGTCCACAGGATCCAGATTGATGCTATACTAGCAATCTTTCTTTCCACCAATGCAGAGAAGGCATCATCTAACATTGGCCTACCTGATAAAATGCTTCATTGGATACTCGCTATGTTTTCTGTGCCTTTGGGGGTAGTTAGGATGAATGGCAAGCCAGTTGAGGAGTATTTGAGTAGAAATGATGGTACATTTGTACTACACTACATCATATTATTTCACTTTGCACCTTGTATTTTGCTCATTCTCTGATTAGTGCCTCTTGTTTCACCAGTCTTGTATATATCACCTCTCTGTTGCCTCAAGCCAAAGAAAATTCCTTGATGTATGTCCATATATACCTGACAAATGATGTATTCTGTATTCTGAATCATTCTTGATTTTGAGCAGTACATTGCAGGGCTGCCACTTATCCCTGTTAATTGTTATACTAACTCTTGAACCCTTTCTATGCATGATCTGAGCGAACCCGGATATCACAGGGATAGTTTTGCAGTCCAGTCATCCTAAGGTCACTGCTTATGCCTATGACTTGATCATCTTTCTTTCCAACCCTAAAGTTTCCGTCCCCAATTTCATTGCTGAACTTTCCAGCAATAGGACAACTACAAAATTAATTTTCAAAAATCGGAGGTCCTAAAAATGAAATATTCGCACTTAATTTCCCACCACTGCTCTCAAAACCGCCTGGCACAGTTGGAAAAGAAAGATAGTGGCCATATTGGAGCTTCCTCTCCCAGCATCTCAGCCATGCTGCTGCCCGGATTCAACTGATATAACTGACAGTGCACAGTAACAGGAAGCACTTCCTGTTTGCAGGTGGCCTGCAAATGCATGGGCCGCCATTTTGCAGCAGGAGTTGGAAAAAGGTAAATTAATTTTTATGTGCAGCAATGTAAATTGTCCTGGGGAGGGATGTATACCAGCACTGTTTGTTGTGTTGGGCCGGTTGAAGTCATTTTTTACTGTTGGTCCGCTTTAAGCACTGGTCGAGAGGCACGTTTTTTTTGGTTCAGGAAATGTAACATTAAGATGAATCTCTTAATTCACTTACTGTACCTGTTTCCAAGTTTAGTCAACTTTCATAAGATTTGTTTGTGCACCCAAACCAAAGTAGGTAGGGGGATACTTTACCTCCCTGAAAGTGTCGCTATCAAGTGGCTGTTCATCTTAATAACTAACTGACCTTTTGTGCCACTTTAAAAGGCTCCAGGGCTGTCATGGGTACACAAGCCTCAGGATGAGTGTAGCTGCAATCCCCGGGGATTTAACACTTCGGGGCACTCCCAAGTTCTTGCAGTATGGAGTCATCCTGGAATACCTGTGTCTCCCCCTCCCTACAGACACACACACACATTGATAGATAGAAACATATACACAACACAGCTCAGCCACACATACACACACACACACACACACACATATCAGACAGACACATAGATACATACACATACATAGCAGACAGATATACAGACTGGTAGAGAGCCCCCACACACACCCACTTAGCAGACATACTGTAGCTGCTATAAAATGTATACACACTGAAAAACCTGACAATGGAGTCTGCGGAATGAAGTCTGGGAATGTTACTTCCAGGGAGATGTACTGCAGTGTGCAGCTGGGTAAAGCAGTGACTGCACTTGTAGAATCATTCCTTCATACCCTGGGGTCCAGCACATCATTTGGGTGGATCAGTGCCTCCTCCTCCTCTCTCTCTGAGACCCCCTTCCTCACACTTTGTAATCAAAGTGTGTGTGATAGACACAGTGCTGGGGCCGAATTATCACGCATCTCTGCAGACAGCCAGCTTTCACACATGCTTCGGAGACCCTCAGTTGAACTGATTCCCATACCCTTTTTTTTTTTTTTTTTCTAGTATTAGCCACCTTATCCTGAAGGAAGGTATCATTCCCTTTGGCCTGCTATACCTAGTTGAAATCTGATCTATATAGCACCGATTTGACCCTTTGGTTCAAGATTGTCCATTGTCTCTTATGCAGTTGCCCTGC
Organism: Gastrophryne carolinensis; assembly: GCA_027917425.1. NCBI lineage: Eukaryota > Metazoa > Chordata > Amphibia > Anura > Microhylidae > Gastrophryne > Gastrophryne carolinensis. The sequence goes on along the minus strand of CM051240.1, from coordinate 84,801,372 downwards.
TCTCCCAGGTAAACATATTGTACATATATTTGTCTACATGTATTTTTATGTTAGACTTGGTCCATGATGTATTTCTTCATTTTTGCACATTACATGATTATAGATGCTGGGAAAAAATTTCACCAAGTCCTAGCAGACACTGAAGAAGCTTAGGACAGCGAAACTAGTCTGCTCTGCAGGACAAGATTAATGTGGTTGTGAAGTGCATCTACTGGACTATTTGGATACTATATAGTGTGTGTCATTTTTATGGCCTGTTGTTTTTATGCCAGCACAGACCTTATTATTGCACAAATGTCAAATTTTCTAATATGAAATCTTGAGATTTAACAAAATAAAAAGATTTTTAATGTATTAACTTAATCATAGTCTGTATAGGCGAGGTTATTATTCAATGAGCCCTTTACTCTATTTTCAGTCTAGAGAGATGGTCTACTATTCCTTAGCACAAACCTCTAGTTTTGATTCCCATACCTCTCAAACTTTCGAAAACAGGAAAGAGGGATACATGTAACGTCATGCTCAGCATGCCATGGTAATTTTTGGGACATCAAACCATGCCCCCCAGCCTTGACCTTAAAGGGAACACCACCAAGAATTACATAATATTAGAGGCAAGCCCCCTACACACACATATAGGCAAGCAAGTCCCACACACACAGGCAGGCAAGCCCCCACAAACACGCATACAGGCAAGCAAGCCCCACATGCATACAGGCAGGTAAAACCCATGCAGACAAGCAAGCTCCACGGACACAGACAGGCAAGCCCAATGCACACAAGCAAACAGGCAGACAAGCCCCCCCGTACACACATACATACATACAGGCAGGCAAGCCCCAGGCACATAAGCAGACAAGTGCCCCCCCGCACACACGCATACAGACAGACAAGCCCTGCACATACACATACATACAGGCAGGAAAGCGCCAGGCACATAGGCAGGCAAGTGCCCCCCGCACACACGCATACAGACAGACAAGCCCCCCACACACACGCATACAGACAAGCAAGCAAGCCCCTCCACACACCTGCACACGGGCAGGCAAGCCCCCCACACAAACGGACACAAGCAGACAAGCTCCCCTCACACATGCACACAGACAGACAAGCCCCCACACACAGATAGGCAAGCCCCATTCCACACACAAGCAGGCAAGCCCTCCCCGCACACACGCATACAGACTGGCAAGCACACACATATAGGAAAGCAAGAAGGCCCCTCCACACGCACGCATGCAGGCAAGCCCCATGGACACAGACAGGCAAGCCCCTCTACACACGCATACAGGCAAGCAAGCCCACACGAATACAGGCAAGCAAGTCCTCACACACACAGACAGGTAAGTCCCCCCGCAAAAGCCCATGCAGACAAGCAAGCCCCACGAACACAGACAGTCAAGCCCAACACACATGCAATGACGCAGGCAGACAAGCCACCCACACACACGCATACAGGCAGGAAATTGCCTCTGCACACATGCATACAGGCTGGCAGGCCCCCTGCATACAGATAGGCAAGCCCCCCACAAACATGCATACAGGAAAGCAAGTAAGCCCCTGCACACAGGAAGGCAAGCCCCCTGCACAAATACATACAGGCAGACAATCCCCACGGACACAGGTAGACAATACCCCCTCACACATGCAAACAGACAGGCAAGCCCCACGCATACACACACACAGGCAGACAATCCCTATGTACATACTCACACAGGCACTCGAGCCCCCCCCCCCCGCACACACGCATACAGTCAGGCAAGCCCCACGCACACGCTTACACAGGCAGGCAAGCCCCCCGCACACAAGCAGGCAAGTCCCCCCCACACACACGCATACAAACAGGCATGCCCCCCGCACACACGCATACAGGCAAGCAAGCCCCACGGACACAGGCAGACAAGCCCCCTGCACACATGCATACAGACAGACAAGCCCCCTGCACACAGGAAGGCAAGCCCCCCCCACACACATGCATGCGGGAAGGGGACATTTATTACATTTATTATTACACCACCCCTTTTTTGGAGAGTTCGTTTTTTCCCATCAGATTGCCTGTGAGACGGGGCCCAAAGCAGTTGCATGGTCTACGTGTTGGCAGAGCATGTCACTGCTAGGCACTGGAACTGTAAATGATCAGGAAATGCCCTGTGATCTACTTGGAAATAAAAAAGCCCAGCATGAATTTCTATTCAAGTTGGCAACAAATACACAAATATTTGCAAAAACAGTTTGGTAAATAGTAACTCTGCTCCTTGTATAACACTCCAGACTCTTCACTCAGTCCATGCCTTTCCTGCTGTGACACTCAGCTAACATCAACTAATCTGAAGAGGGTAGTGGAGCCAGATTTTGTAAGTACAATGGAAATTTTCCTTATCTATAAAATAGCATATGAAAACATTTGTTTTCTTCAGCATTTTATATTTTTCTGTGCTTGTAAAATCAGCTTTGGTGAGATTACATAGATGGCACTAGATTTGGTTTTTTGCTGTCATTACAGGGAAAACATTCTCCACCTATGTAGAATCTAACACCCATTTATTTAGAAAATTGAGTATAATCTTTTAAAGATGCGTTCCCTCTTTAATATAAATATGGTCAAAATCTTTTTTACAGATGCTAAATTAGACTGTATTATGTATAGACATGTAACATATGACAATAAAAAATTGTTTAAAAAAATACTAGCATGGGAGAGGGCATTTGATTGATTTTGCTTACCTCTTCATCGCTCAAATGGAAAGAGCAGACCCCCCCCCCCCCCAACTGGCTGCCTGTGGTCATGTGGTCTGGGGTCCTCCCAGCATCCAGAAACCCAGAAGAGGACTGCAAACCACGTGACCCCTGGGGGAGCGATGAGGATGTCTGTGAAACTCAGCTTGCCGGTAGGTATGTGCAGGGGCATTGGATGGATGGATGGATGGATGGATGACCCCCATGCTTTTAGGTCACAATTGTACACCACACATGGACTAATAAACTAACCTAGCCTAGCTTTCCCCCTCACTCCATCATGGAGCCCTGCATTAGAGCGGCTCATATATTAAATTGGACCGAAACCCTGGATTTCTAGTTTTGACCCATGTCTCCTGGCCATCCTAGTTTGGGATGCTCTTTGTCTGAAACCCCCAGGAATGCCATGATACTCACCTCACTGGTGATCACAAAGTGCATGCTTGGGCTCTAGTCAAGTCAATAATCTGTTTGTCCAAAGAGCCCCACATAGCATGCAGGGTGCACACAGCATCTCTTTGGCCACTTCCCCCTGTTGTGTGCAACCACGCCCAGTAATTCAGATAGGCTTAGGTTGGAAGAAAGCATCACCCAAAGGATGATTGCTTTATTTTGTAAGTATGACAAGCAATCTGGGGTGCTTTACACAACAGGAAATCCCAAATCAGGAATCAGAGTTCAGCGGCCAGATGAAAAAGGAGTTATTTAATTTTTAAATCCCACCACCTAATGCCGCTATAAATGGCAAGCATTAGCCATAATGTAACTAGTCATTTCAGGGGCCCACTGTGTCCTCTTCCCACACTCCTACTATTTGCAGCTCTGTATGGCCCTTCTTTCTGTTTATCTCATGGCAACCACACTGCTTTTAACCTATCTATCAATCTATCACCAGTCAGGACCCCACTGCTTATCCTGAAAAAAGAGTTAAAGGATCATGTGAGTCAACAAAGGAAGCACTGCTTACTTCAAAGTGAACCTATTACCCCCATGGCGGCTGGCCCTGAAGCCTTGTAGATTAAGCCCAGACATTCAGACACACTGCAATAACCAGGGATGCAGTTGCTCCCTATGCTGGCACTTAGTTCAAAACGCTTTATGCCCTGCATTAGTATGCACAGCATAAAGTGCTGATCTGACGAGAGCCCATGCATTTACAGTGGGAAATCAGGATTCCCTAGGGACACGTGCCCATTGGACAAAGTTCTTCTTCAAGTCCCTTTTAAAGTGTGGTAATGTGCCATATGGAACTATTCTCTCTGGCTCAACTTACCATTCTGAAGAAACACCTCTCTATTACAGCTAGCTATAGTTGTCATAAAATGGGACCATGTTTTCTATAGTAATATCATCAATCCAAAAAAGAGCTGGAGAGGGAATTGTCATCATTGGGGAAAGTCATATACCGTATTTTACACTCCATAAGACGCACCCCCCCCCCCCCAAAAGTGGGGAGTGGATGCTAGAAAGAAAAAAAAAACTCACATTTCTGGCACTCCCACGCCACAACACACGTTCCCGAAGCGTGTGCCAGTTCCCGACTGTAGATGGGCGAGGCCTGTATAAAGCTAGCTTCAATTGAAGACAATGGACGCTGGCCCAAGTCACAGGCCACGCCCACCCACGTCCTGAACTGGCACTAGCCTTGGGAACGTGTGTGTGTGTGTTTGTCTATAGGTAGGAGATCCTAGATTGTCTGTCTGTGTCTCGGCGGCAGTGAGCAGAAGGTTGGCCGCTGGTAAGATGGGTGTGTGGCGGGTGTAGGAGGGGAAGTGTCGCACTCTGGCTGTAATAGAGCATGCTTCTCATTGGCTGTAATGGGGCATGCTGTCCACTGGATGGAATGGGGCATGCTGCCCACTGACTGATAAGACATGAGGGATGCTGCTCACTGCTTGTAATGTGGGATGACGCACACTGCCTGTAATGTGGTATGCGGTTCACTGCTTGTAATAGGGGATGTCACTCACTGCCTGTAATGTTGGATGCCGCATGCTGCCTGGAATGTGGGATGCTACACACTGCCTGTAATGGGGTGATTGGGGTGATTGGTTCCGATTTTTTTATGTTATTTTCCTCCTCTAAACCCTGGGTGTGTCTCATGAGGCAAAAATATGGTAAGCTTTTTCTTTCTCACCACTCTTTTCTTGTCACTTTAGATTTCCTGAGCTCAGTGAGGCAAAGGAAATCTATTGGAACAAGTAATGCTGATTGGCCTGGTTGAGTTGAGTTGTGGGAACAAGGAAAGGGTGAGTTTACAAGTCAGTTTCTTGTGTTTTGCTCTTGAGCAGTCTAGGCAGTAATCCCAGCTACCTTTCATTTTAATTCCTCCATTGTCATTCTTTCTAGTTGGCGATTCGGCAACAGTGACATTTTTATGCTTTTTACTTAAGTGTTTTTTTTACTACCATGAGAATTGTTTTCATCTCTTACCAAATGGAGGCTTATATGTCAGAAACAAAACGAAAAAGACCAGATTTTCAAACTGCATCCTTTATCATATGCAAAACCACTTTCGCAAAGTTTATTAACCCTTTAGATCAGGGGTACTCAATTACGGTCAGTGGAGGTCCACTTACCAGGGTCTGCCGTGGGATGAAGGTCCGGGGGGGGGGGGGGGGGGGGTGTAAGTAAGAGTGCATGACTTCATGTGTAGAGTGCAAGCTCCTCAGCCAACCTGAGCAATGAGCTTTCCTGTCCCCCCACCCACCTGTCATTTACTTCCTGCTTCTCGCCCTTCTGTGTAGAGTGCAAGCTCTTCAGCTAACAACAGCTGACATGCACTCTTACTTACACCCCCCCCATGTCAGCTGTTGTTAGCTGAAGAGCTTGCACTCTACACAGAAGGGCGAGAAGCAGGAAGTAAATGACAGGTTGGTGGGGGGACAGGAAAGCTCATTGCTCAGGTTGGCTGAGGAGCTTGCACTCTACACATAAAGTAAATGGGGGACAGGAATCTCACCTCCTTGCACTTTCTCAGCAGCTCGATGAACTGGTCCCGGGTAATGGCCTCCTCGCCCCGGGCCAGCCGCTCCTCCAGCCAGCGCAGCAGTGTGCTCTGATGCCGGGCCTCCAGGTGTGTGCAGCGGGCTCTGCTTGCCGCCCGAAGCCTCCGCCAGCTCCGCGCTCTCGGCTTCTTCCTCCTCCCGCGCCTCTTCGTCTCCACTCCTCCCCCCGCCCGTCTACGAGGCCCGAGACGCTTCCACCTCCCCCGGCCTGGCCACGCCCATGTGCCCGCCCCCAGCACTGACAGCCCCGGCCGGCAATGGCCGGCAATTGTCACCGGCACCGCCGGATCCCGGGCTGATGTGGCAGCCCTGGGCAGCGGTCCGGACAAATGGCGTCTGCGGTCCGGATTCGGTCCGCCATTTGAGTACCCCTGCTTTAGATGCTTCCTAGAAATTAACAGAATACAGGTAGCTCCACTTTAACATGACGCCAACCTGACCCATTTCTGCAGGGTGATTTTTCTCCAGTCCTGCACTTAGCACTGACCATCTTCTTGAACTCACTGGACTTAGATCATTTGAACTCTTATTCAAGCTAGTTAATTGACTGAGCTCAGGTGTGATGAGGAAAAGGAACGGTGTTAAGAGCAGGACTGGAGAAAAATCACCCTGCAGGAATGGGTCAGTTTGGCATCTCTGCATGACATTATGGTACGTCATATGTCCAGAAAGAACCCTTCATTTATTACTTAAACCAGATCAACAGCCTGGCACAGTTGGAAAAGAAAGGTAGTGACCATTTTGGAGTTTCCCCTCTCAGCCATGCTGCTGCCTGGATTCTACTGACATAACTGACAATGCACAGTGACAAGAAACCCAGCAGCACTTCATGTTTGCAGGTGGCCTGCATACCCATGAACTGCCATTTTGTTTCTAAAATTAACTACAGCTGGAGTTAGAAAAGGGTAAATGAATTTTTATGTGCAGCAATCTAAATTGCCCTGGGGAGGGATGCATATGAGCACTGTTTGTTGTGTTGTTCTGGTTTAAGTCATTTTGACTGTTGGTCCACTTTAACGTTCACAAATGCCTGGCGGGGGCATGCGCCTTGCTAGAGGGATAGCAGGGATGCAGCTGTGACTCGCGCATGTGCCGTTGGACCGGAAAGGTGAGTTTATGGGCGACCTGGGTGTTTCACAAAGCGGGGCATTTTGATTTTGGGTGCCCTGGGGGGGGGGAGGGATTTAATCAGCCCAGGAATCTTATAGATTTATGGGACAATCTCCGTGAGATTTGGTCCACTTTAACACCAAAGACACCTCAGAACTGATAAAGCCAGTCCCTCCTCAGTGTTTTGTCTCTGATATCAGAGTCTGGGTACTGGCTCAGTGTCACAGGTCTGTCAAGGCCTGATCTCGATTCCCAAAACCTGACCTAGCAAATTTACTCATCTGGATTATTATCCTCATTTTGCAACAGAAGATGAAATCCATCGCCATGGCCTTTCACCTCTCACAGTAGATGTGTTTCAAGCTTTTTAAAATTCAACCTTTAAAATGTACTATTTGTCACTGAATTGTAGTTTACGTTATGTAACTGATATTTGTTATATTGTTTCTTTCGTTCTGATTAGGACTGTATTTATTATGGCTGCAGCTATCATGAGGTTTGTTAAAGTCAGACTGTACAATTCTACTCTAAAGACTTGCTCCAGATATTTTAGCAGAAGCCAATACCTTTTTTCCACACAAAGTGTTCCAGATTATGAGGAAATTAGACGAATATATAAACCTGAAATACCAGAATATTTTAATTTTGCAAGTGATGTCCTAGACAAGTGGACTGCTGCTGAGAGGGTATGTTTTATTATTTGATAGAGCCAATGTCTATTGATCAGGCAGCTGCATTGTGCAGCACTATTTACACTGTTTTTTCACCAGGATGGCTCAAAGAAACCCAGCCCTGCTCTGTGGCTGATAGATGGTCATGGTAATGAGACTAGGTGGAGCTTTGAGGAGTTGGGATTCCATTCCAGGAAAGTGTCTAACATCCTTTCTGATGCCTGTAACCTAAAACCAGGAGACCGGGTCATTGTTATTTTGCCCTATTCACCGGAATATTGGATGCTCAATGTGGCTTGTATAAGAGCAGGTTAGTAACTGTAAGAAGGTTCAGGAGGAATAAAATGTTTATGATCTCAAATATTAATAGATTTCTAAATTACTAATATTACTAATATATACTGGTAGGTAACTTGGATGAATGTGGAAGTTGTGGATGTGAACTTGTCATTTATTATGATTTTGATCCAGATGTGATTGATTCAAAGGAAATAATACACATATAATATATACAGGTCCATAGAATATAACTTCTGTGAATTGCATCTTCAGACCTCATTGAAGCAGTTTATTATAGTCATATGCCGACATATGCAGATAATAATGTCTCTGAGTTCCATCTCAAAAATTACTTGATGTTTGGACTTTCAGACCATTAATTTGAATCTGTTTTGTGTAGCCTCAGGGATAGTATTTCATGGAGGCTTCCTTGTAACAGGAAGAACGAGGGCTGGAGTTGGGAAGAGAAATTTTGTTTGGCCAGAGAAATTATATTAAGGTGGAAACTCTGTACATTTTTATGCTTGTATCAATCATCACCCATTGTGCTGCCGGCTTCCCACTTCTGACTCCTGGACTCCATAGTATTCACTTTTATTTGGGTCACCTCTCCCCAAAATGAATAGACACACTCTCAGAGCACCCTTAACAGCTGGGGGCCTGGCGGTACCGCACATGCTATTGTAGTTTTATGCCACTCTATTAGTGTATATTACTTGGTGGATGGCTCCCTCTGCGACCAACCCAGTGACTGCCCTGGAAACTTCCCTGCTAGGACCAGTGATCCCTTTGCAGATTCTTGAGTATAGAGGCATAAAGGGTCTGCAGCATGCGACAACATGTATGAGATCTACCTTACATATCTGGAGAAGGGTACATTGTATGGGGGACTCCCCCATTCCCCCTTAGAGTGGTCCCCCAATACACTTCTGTGGGACAACCCTATTCTGCCTGAGGTGATGTCCCTTCCAGATACAATTTTCTGGAAGAAACAGGGAATCACATTATTCGCACAGATACTCTCTGGAGGGGCACTGATGTCATATGAGCAGCTCTGTCACACATTTGCATTATCTCCAAGGGACTCCTTTCGTTACCTGCAGCTGCGGCTTGCTCTCAGGTCTCAGATACCTTTGGTGGAACTGCATCTAGTGGAATCGTCAGTGGAGTCTTTGGTCAGATCTGCGGATCTTAGTAAGCCCACCTCAACATTATATTGTGCCCTCCTCTCAAACCTTCCCTGCCCACTGAATAGTGCACTGGTCAAATGGAAAGCATTAATCCCGGATCTAGATCAGGGAGACTGGGAGGAGGCGATAGACAATTTGTACTCCTCAGTAATAGATTCCAAAGACAGGCTAATCCAGGCTAAGTGGCTCCACCAGGTCTACTGGACCCCAGCTAGACTTAAAAGAATGGGCCTGTTGGAGACAGACTTGTGTCCCAGATGTAAGGTCAAACCAGGGACCTTGGTGCACATGGTCTGGGAGTGTCGAGTAATCTCAACATACTGGGATATGATAGCTAGCTTTATATCCACATCTGTGGGCTTACCAATTAAAAAGTCAACTGCCCTATGTCTGTTGAGCATAATTGAGCCCATGCTAGATGGTGGCCCGCAGAGAACTCTTTTGGGATTGCTAATGTTCTACTATAGGAAATGCATCCTACTTAATTGGAAACATCCGAGAGTGCCAACTCTGCCAGGGTGGAAAAACTTGATAAATAGTAAGCTAGTTTTATATAAGATGACCTATTCAGCCAGGGGATGCCCAAACAAGTTTGAACGGGTGTGGGAATCGTGGCTTAACACGTCCAGCACTGTTGATGACTAGGTACAGCTGCTGATTACACTCCCCTCTACCATAACAACTCCCATCTAGCTGGAGAAATGAGGCCAACAGCAGGTGAGTATGAGTGTGTGTGTGTGTGTGTGTGAGAAACCAAGTGTGTGTACATGTTATAGGTTTCCCCTTGTTAAGGGGTGGTTGAACTGTAATTGTAATTGTTAAGGTAATTGCAGCTGTATTTGTAAGCTGTAAGTTGTAAACTCCAAGTGAAATGCATTCATAAATAAAAATTTATTTTAAAAAATTGAGGAAACTCGGGGGATGGGGGTATCTTTTTTTTCTGCTCTCTCAGCATACAGGAGGAATGAGCTGCCACATAGACAGTATAGCTGGGCAGAAGACAAAAGCTCTGTTTGAATTAGTTTGAACAGAGATTTTGATTCAAGACACTCTACTTACATTTGGACATTGTAACTTTCCATCATATTCACACTGTTCATATTTATTATTTTTTTATGTAACACAACTGGCTCTATTTTAATTAAATCCACTCATCTATTTTTGGTTTTGGCCTAATACTTGATTTGTGAATTACAAAAGCTGTGATTATATATGGATGCCTCGATAGTCCTTGTAACGTACAAAAAACAAGGAACCTACTTTCTTCAGTAACTTTGATTTTCAAATTGCACTTGACATCCAGAGGACCTGTAGCATTACTCTTATTTATTTAACGCATGTTCTTCTACAATCAAGGATCAAATTACTGCCAAAAGGGACCATGCAACTGCCATAGTGCCCACAAGTAGAGGACAGGGGGATAGGAACTGTAGTTTTGCAGTAAACAACAAGCAGTAAGAATTGCCTTGGAAAGCCTGGATATGCATGTCAAGCATGTCAAGTACATGTAAGCCATGTGCTCAGATTGATAAAGGGTAAAGGATAGAGGATTGCTAGGGATAGATAAGAGGTTATTTAAAGTTCCTGTCCAGAAACACACTAACTTAACCCATCCTTGGAAACAGTGTAAAATAATAAATTTTAAAGAACCTCAAAATCTCAGATTATATGTAAATACCTTTATATATTCTTAGTAAAGCCGTTCTCATCACTAAAAGTGCAGGGTTGTGGCTGAGCTGGGATGATTATGTCATGGCGCAGCCAGAACTACAAGAGAGAGAGGGGCTGCTGGACCACTGTTATGCATAGCCCTGGAGGAAAGAAATTGAAAGGAAGGGCAAAGCCTTGTTACAGCTTCTACCGGGCACTGCAGGAAATGGAGAAGAGCCATATGGTATAGGCTTCATAAAAGCTGTTTGCTGCCTTATTATTGCTGTTAGGTTTACAGTCTCTTTTTAAAATGACCTCGCATTGAATAGATAAGTTGTAGCAAAGTGAGAGAGAACCGGAGGAGAGAAACCAACAAAGCAACTTCTGTAACAATACATAAAAGGTAAAACACTTGGGAGTCCCCTATATCCTTGTGTCTCGCACTGCCAACTATTGGGGCGCCCTACTAACCTACAACCTAACCCAGAAAATACATGCAAACAAAGACATGGTTAAATGCTGGGCTGCGAGAAACACCAATCAGGCTAATTTTTTTTTGCCAGGAAAGACATTCATTTTATTATCCAAAATGTAAAGGCCCAAGACATATATGCACATAGAAATGCAATCACTAACACTACTGGTGAAATAAAAACGCAACATAAAGGGCCCCCGCCAGGAATACCTGGACTACACACATCCCTCCACACACAGACCACTCATACCAGCCGGCCAGCCTTTATATAGGAAGGGGGCAGCAATGCCCACCAAACTTAATCGGGAATCAGTGCGTGTCATATAATTAGACGTCCCAAATGAGCTGAATGGTGCTAGGCAAAATGATTCCTGTAAGTGGCATCCCGTTGATAATAAATATAACACGCTGACAAGAAATTCACAGCGTACTGGTAACTGTTCATGTCTCTAAATGTCCATTCAGAGCCACCGCCAATAAACAAGACGTGAGTGTGGGGGCTCTCAAGCTCCAGGCATACAAGCAATCAGCTGAACTGCACAGTCAAATGGCGTTGCAGGCTCACAAACTGTGAAACAATGATCTCACCGCCCTTTTCAGTTCAGCATCCACATGTTCTCCTTGCGGTGTCTCACAAAGCATATCACGCGTTGGACTGTGACCCGGATATCATGCGGCCATGGTACGATGGCTGTGTCAGGAGGGGGGCGTGGTCAAGGGCCTCACCGACGGCCGTTTCGCTCCTCCAATGGAGCTTCGTCAGGGTGGGAGGGGCCGGTGCTTGCAGCCAAATTTATGCAGTCAGGACACGCCTCATAATTACCGCTCATTGAACGTTACCCCACAGGCTTAGACTGCTTTTACTCTTGGTGTGCTGGTCTAAACAACCAGAACAATTTTCACACAATGTTCACTTAGCCGCACAGCACCGCTTCCTTCAGGGGCTCTTCACACAACAGTTGTAGTTTGCACTTTTAAGGATGGTATTAGAATAACAACAGAGGTTGGTAAATGACATACAGTCATCATCATTGGGCTCTTTGTTTATAGTTTTGTGATTCCTTCCTTGTATTTCTGCCTACAATGACGGGCCCTGGGTATTAATCACAACACCTCATGCACACATTTACTTAACTCCTGCAAATTACAGCATCTGCATTGGCTACTACTGCTGTCTCGTTTATTCATTTTCATTTTTATTTCATTTTATCCTAATACAAGTAAATGATATAATATATCTCATTATAGGGGGAAATATTTTACCCACATGCAATAACCATAAATAGTGGAAAGTATACCCACAACAAAGATGATAATAATAGAAAATTAAAGCCATATAGTACAAGTGAAAGGTAAAGAGAAGTAGGGACCCACAAACCGAAAGATTAAGAGTATGTGATGCTCAACATAGGATCTACTTGGTTCTACATAGAACCCAAGGAAATGACGACCTATAACATACCGCATCTCACTGCGGTTCCAAATGGGCAACCAAACCACAACAGTTCTCATAGAAAGGCTTTTAGGCCCATATCAGTATTGAGTCCCACTGGGATCATGGTCCCTAACTCATAAATTAATCTGGCCTCTTGTTGGAGGAGTTGGGTATCCCAAGATCCCCCCCCCCCCCCCCCCCGCTGTTTTCCTTCAATTTAAAGATTCCACATGCAACAGGACCAGTAGGGTCACTGTTATGGCAAGTTCTAAAATGCTCCGCCACAGGACTTTTTTCATTCTTTATCTTAATATCCCTCACATGCTCACCTATACGTACACGTAGTTCTCTTTTCGTTTTTCCCACATTCTTGTTGCAGGGACACGAAAGTAAATAGATTACATATCTGGAGGAACAATTGATAAATTCTGTTATAGTTCTGGGGTTCATACGTTTTGGGCCAGAAAAACCACTAATCCAAAAGTTCAATGATAAACTCATTATAGGCTGCATCACCAGGACCTAACGCCTGTAGGGTCTCAGCCACCGCCTGGAGGCCCACCGTGTGGGGAATGGAGGTATATAAACTTTCTACATCGACGCTGGCTAATAGCCAATCTTCTTCAATGTGTACATTTTGTAATTTGCCCAACAAATCGCTACTATTAAGCACAAATGATGGCAAAAGACGTACTAGAGGTTATAGATTCTCATCAATAAAACAGGCTATACCTTCCAAAGGGCCTCCATTTCACGACACAATGGACCTACCAGGCGGGGCAACCGGATCTTTATGTATTTATGTATCTTTATGTATTATGTATTTTTGGAATAGTGTACAGGACTGGAATAGTATAGTCTCGTGTACATAAGAACTCAAAGACCTTATTTGTCAATAAGTTCTCCTCCTTTGCCCAATATAGCTTCTCATTAATTCGATCTACCAAACCTGGAAAGGGGTTCTCTTTTATGAGGCTATATCTGCTAGTATCATGAAGCTGATTAAGAATTTCATTTACATAATAATCCTCATCCAAGAGAACCACATTGCTGCCCTTATCACTAGGTCTTATTATGATATTGCGGGCCTTCTTCCAAGTCCCTTAGGGCCATCCTTTCCATATAAGATAGATTATCATGATTACCTATGGAACTCCATTGTTCCTTCCCTAAATCACGTTCCACCAATTGAAGGAACAAGGATAAATATTTGTTCTGGCCTAAGGAAGGAACATTTTTTGAAGGACATCTCAGCCGGCTAAGGTCTGGTAAGAGATCAGGTATCACATCACTATCTGTCTGATGTTCAACTGAATCAACCCTCTGGAGCTCCACACTATCGGTAGTAGTCATGCTCACATCATATCCCATTTCAGATTAGAGTCATGTACTAACACCGTATCACCTTTTTTGTTATACATGGTCCGGAAAAGGACCTTATGTAGATCGTATGTAGGTCCTTATATAATAAAAATTCATCCCCACCCGTACTAGGGGAGAAGGATAAACCCTTTGACAATACTGATTTGTGGTGCTCCAATAGGTTAAAACGTGACAGATTTATTACATTTAGACCCCCCAACCCCATTTCTTTGGAGGGCGCATTATCTATGGTGGAAGACCCCCCATTTTTGTTTTGCGGATCCCCCTTAGAGATTTCACTCTGCTACACTTTCTCCTTCTTCTCCTCTTTTTGTATTCGGGTCTAAAAAAGACACCGTCCGACGTGTTCTTCACGAGCCGCGTGGGGGACTTTCATCAGACATTTTAGTTTCTGCCCCCGAAAGGTCACTAGAGACCTCTCTCCATTGTCTTTGTCGGGGAAAGGGTCTATTTCGGGGTCTAAACTCCAAGAAAAATTTTCCAGTCTCAAAAATTAGACAAATTACGTCTAAATTTCTTTTGGTTTATTTCCCTAATAGTTTTTTGAACACGATCAACTTCGGCTTTAACAAGTTCATTTAGTTTAGTAAATTCTGGATCACAGTATGTGTCCAGTTTCCCACATGTCTCCTTTATATCCTCATCAAGTTCACCAAGTTGGATTAGCTCTTCCTCCACAATTAACCCCATCAAGCGTATCCCATGTTCCATACATTCTTTTTGCCATTTCAGAAGGAATCTATCAGATCTCAAATGTTCAGCAGGAACAATCCGTTCTCTTAAACCTCTGGGGATAATTTTATGCTGGATGTGATTCTCAATGGTGCATACATCCTAATGACGTTTAAGTTGTTCAATCACTAACGATTTATGTCTCTTAAACAATGACCTAATTTCATCCTCCTTACCAATGTTAGTAGATCCTCCCTTGGGATTAAATGCTGAATGGATATTTTGTAAATAAGCTTTATCTAGTTTAAAGGCCATTGTGGGGTATACAAGTTCTTTCCTCAAACAGCCTAAGCCAAGAAGACTCTTTAAAGCTGAGACAGAAGGAGAAATGTGCAGTAGAAAATGAAATGACAGCACAGAAAGGAATCAAAGACACCCAACCACCTTCCTGTTATGCAAACACACCACGCAGTATAGTGAAAGACCACAATGATAAGGTGATAAGGTGCAAGGCCACTATACAACAATAAACAAATACAGCTTGAATGTACAATTTAGAGGTAGACTCAAAAACCGTGGAGGCAAAACATCTCCCTGAAAAATATAATACATAAAAAGTAAAACACTTGGGAGTCCCCTATATCCTAGTGTCTCGCACTGCCAACTATTGGGGCGCCCTGCTAACCTACAACCTAACCCAGAAAATACATGCAAACAAAGACATGGTTAAATGCTGGGCTGGCGAGAAACACCAATCAGGCTAAAAATTTTTTATTTTTTTTTTCCAGGAAAGACATTCATTTTATTATCCAAAATGTAAAGGCACAAGACATATATGCACATAGAAATGCAATCACTAACACTACTGGTGAAATAAAAACGCAATTGCTGATTTAAAAAACATAATGGGCCCCCACCAGGAATACCTGGACTACACACATCCCTCCACACACAGACCACACATACCAGTCGGCCAGCCTTTATATAGGAAGGGGGCAGCAATGCCCACCAAACTTAATAGGGAACCACAGTGCGTGTCATATAATTAGACGTCCCAAATGAGCTGACTGGTGCTGGGAAAAATGATTCCTGTAAGTGGCATCCCGTTGATAATAAATATAACACGCTGACAAGAAATTCACAGCGTACTGGTAACTGTTCATGTCTCTAAACAGCCATTCAGAGCCACCGCCAATAAACAAGACGTGAGTGTGGGGGCTCTCAGGCTCCAGGCAAACAAGCAATCAGCTGAACTGGCGTTGCAGGCTCACAAACTGTGAAACAATGATCTCACCGCCCTTTTCAGTTCAGCATCCACATGTTCTCCTTCGGTGTCTCACAAAGCATAGTGGCGTGCACATCACGCGTTGGACTGTGACCCGGATATCATGCGGCCATGGTACGATAGCTGTGTCAGGAGGGGGGCGTGGTCAAGGGCCCCTCACCGATGGCCGTTTCGCTTCTCCAATGGAGCTTCATCAGGGTGGGAGGGGCCGGTGCTTGCAGCCAAATTTATGCAGTCAGGACACGCCTCATAATTACCGCTCATTGAAAGTTATCCCACACTAACTCTTGGTGTGCTGGTCTAAACAATTTTCACACAATGTTCACTTAGCCGCACAGCACCGCTTCCTTCAGGGGCTCTTCACACAACAGTTGTAGTTTAGCCTGATTGGTGTTTCTCGCCAACTTCTGTAACAACCAGAAGGAAATTGGGATTCAAAGGAGCCATTTAAGCGTCTTAGGACAGAGGTCTACTTTAATGTCAAAATGTGATGAGAAATATGTATATCTACTAGACTGGGAGTTATAGACTTAGATAAAAATTAAGAATTAGAAAAAATCAGAGACACAGGCCCTGGGTTGGAACCAAATATTTGGGGAAAAAAAGATCAGCTATGACCAGATTTCTGCCATGAGGAGAGGATCTGTTGCGTGAGAACCTACAGTATACTGTCATTGTATTACTGCTGTAAGTTGTATTCCATCTTCAGTCCTTTTGTGACTAGGTGCAGTGGCACTGTAAGTAACTGGGCACTGCTGCAACAGTTACACCACCTCAGCCACCAATACAGAGCACCCTGGGTCCAAAGAACACCCGCTCCTTGCCAAACAAACACTAAGCAGGCGCGTGTGTTAAGTGAGAACACAATCATTATATATTTTTTAAGTATGCAGAGCCAACCACAGAAGATTTCTCTGCCCTTCTGTTGCATCCTCTTTCATAAGCATTTACTGACAGAGGGGCCCAAAGCTGTAAAGCAACATTAGCATTGTTTGAATTGAAGAGCTGTGGGCCACAGGGGATCATTCACTAACCTGCAGATAGCAGAAAAAGGTGACATCGTCTGTGGTGAGCTCAGCATAGGATGAGCTGCCTAGGAGATCAGGTAAGTATTCTGTTTTTAATTTAAACTACCAATATCTTTCAAAATAATTAGTCCATGGAGAGATGGAAATCAAAAAGTCATTACTGCAGAGTCCTTCAAGAGGAACAATGGACTTTATTTAATTCCAAGCAGGCCGATTTCCTCCTCTCTGGGGTATCCCGATTTGGGATGGCCTACTGTGTGACATGCATTGAGTAAACTGACCTACCCAGCAGTCCCACAGCACTTGTGTGGTAAGCACTCCATTCCTAGCTGAAGAAGGTATAAATGGAGTGCGATCTCTGATTGGCCAGCAACCTGCGCATGTGCGGTGGGATCAGTAGAAGGTGAGTATTTCTGGACTTCTATGGCATTTCACACAATGGGGCATCCTCTGGAAAGGAACAACACCTGGGAGAATTAAAACCCTGGCCGTTCCTCTTGTGGACATTGTGTGCAATTACTATTGTAAACACTGTTTCAAACCTTCCACCTTAATATACTTACCAATAATAATCACCAATATTACTTATGCTTCTTCTGAGCACACAAACAAGTCACAGACAAAAAAAATGAAACATAAATGGACCGGAGGATTTGTTTTAAATGTAGGGCCGCTTTAAATAATATATGTGAATAATAAGGGCA
This sequence comes from Gastrophryne carolinensis, assembly GCA_027917425.1. Taxonomy (NCBI): domain Eukaryota; kingdom Metazoa; phylum Chordata; class Amphibia; order Anura; family Microhylidae; genus Gastrophryne; species Gastrophryne carolinensis. The sequence continues at coordinate 84,783,746 of CM051240.1, read as the reverse complement.
ATAATCGATATGCAATGTGATTATGTTAATAATTGTGTTACAGGTTTGACATTAATTTCAGGGACAACGCAGTTTACAGCCAAAGACATTCTACAAAGGCTGAAAGAGTCAAATGCAAAGTGCATTGTGGTTAGTGAGAGCCTGGCACCAGTAGTAGACACCATATCAGCACAAGCACCAGGATTACACACCAAAATGGTGGTTTCTAGTAAATCTATACATGGATGGCTAAGTTTAAAAGAACTTCTGAAGTAAGTATTATTTTAGTCTTGTTCAACCATAATATATTAAAATATAAAATGTAAATGTACTTTGAATTGTCTTAGGTCAGCAAGTGACCAACACACCTGTGTCAGGACAAGAAGCACCGATCCAATGTCCATCTTCTTCACTAGTGGGACCACAGGCTTTCCAAAGATGGCAGAACACAGCCACTGCAGCTTGGGAATAGGACTTACTGCTGCTGCAAAGTGAGTAGATCAACAGGACAAAGTAACATTGTAACGCTGTAAGAGGCATCTATGCCACCCTTTACGGGCATTTGGCAACTCATAGCTAGTCCCAAGGCTAATGTCAGGAAGGGCAGAGCTCTGACAATGGAGCTGTTAGGACATAGCATACAAAAGTCAGATGCATCCTTCACACTGGGATAATAGAAACGGGTGGCGTTATTCAGTTTAAAAAAATGGGCAAGAGCAACAAGAAGTGAAGAGGTAGCTCAAGAGTTGAAGAGGGCCCATTATGACTACCTTACCTTTTAACAGCTGAGGATCCTTTTAACAATAGAGGAACCAGGGCCTCTTAGCCTAAAAACAATACCTATCAAGACCGATTTACTAAATATAAAAAATTTTCCTGGAGCAATCAAACTGCTAAATGCCGGGATGGGACAGCGTTCTGGTGGAGCCACTGGGCCCAGGCTTTCGTAATATCCAAAAACAGCTCCAGCTCATATGATTTTTCTATAGTCAGATACATTCTGTTTCAATCTTTCTATTGCCATTTTTGTAATAATTTGATTGTACAGTACAAAAAAATCCAGTTAAACAGTATAACAAATTTTTCTACGACTCTACGTAATAAACTGTTGCTCCTTTAAGTGCACACACAGACAAATTAACAGTAGTCCATCGCCAGTATGCATTCTAAAATGTCATAATCCTTTTGGATGCTAATGTACAAGAGACTTTTCTCCGGGTAATTAATGCACACTAGCTGTAGTGTTGGTTGACCCATCCCATCTGGTCCACAATCCTCCACGTCTCCATCCTTCAACTTTGGGTTAGCGGGGAGTACAGAGGGCTCTATTGCTACTATTGAAAGGGACCATGACACATACTATAATCATTGCTTCAGCATTTCATAGAGCACCCCTGCTCCACCTACTCCTTACACATATTTACCCCTGGCATGTCAGAGGTGCCAGTAAGAGGTGCAGGGGTTGCTCGTAGTCAGGGCTGTTTCTAGGGGGGGCAAGCAAGGCACTCGCCCTGGGTGGTAAGGCCATTTTGTAGGCAGGAAGGTGCCTATATCCTAGCCATCCTTTTTTGCACAGATGGGTCAGTGCCAGTGTTAGTGGGACAGCAGAAGCGCCACAGGATAGGTGAGGAGGGGGCCGAATGGTCCAAGTGAGTGGAATGAGTGACTCTTTCAGACTCCAGGGCTCCGAAGTTTCTTTTTAAAGCAGATCAAAACCCATTTTCTACAATCCACATCCCCACCTGCTGGTGATGTGGCAGACATCAATCACAGCATCGCTGGAGCTGCCGATAGGGGTGATTTACCAGCGACACCGGGGGTTTCACACAGCGGGCCATCCCGCTGAAAGGAAGCATGTGTCTTGGCCAACCGCTGTGTTAACCCCCCCAAGTCACCCTGTTCACTTACCTTGCTTCCCGCTCCAACACCGCATGAGCGAGCCACGGCCGCATCCCCGCTATCCCTGTAGCAGGGCACATGCCAGCCATTTGTGAATTTGAGGACATGTCCCCTGTTAGAGGGAAGCGGGGGATGCGGCCACCAGCGTACACGGAGCCTCTGGCCTTAGACACCGCTTAGATAGTGTGACGTCAGCGCAGAGTGCCCGCGTATGTACCGTAGGACCGGGAAGGGGTAAGTTGTGCTCAGCGATCTAGGGGGGTTTCACACCCCCGATTGGGGTGCCCCGGGGGAAAGGACTAAAACCCAGGATATTCGAAATCCTAGGTTTCGGTCCACTTTAAACCGGACCAACACAACAAACGGTGTTTATATGCATCACTCCCCTGGGCAATTTAGATGGTATCACATAAAAATTAATGTACCTTTTTCTAACTCCTGTTGGGGGTCAATTTTAAAAACAAGATGGCGGTTCATGCATTTGCAGGCCACCTGCAAACAGGAAGTGCTGCTGGGCTTTCTGTTACTGTGCATTGGCAGTTATATCATTTGGGAGTGGAAGCTTCAAAATGGCCGCTACCTTTCTTTTCCAACTGTGCCAGGCTGTTGGTTCGATTTAATAAGGCTGTAAGCAGCTCACTTGATGCCTTTCCCGTGTGCCTCTCCTCTATTTCCTGCAGTGAAGTTTGCCCATCAGATGGCATGGCTTTCCCATTTCAATCACGTGCCAAAAATTAAAGCAAAGAAAGCATATTTGCTTAGGAGACACAGATATTTTGAGATCCTTTGAAATGGCTCATTTTACATTGTTCCCATGGAGCATTATGTGGGAGGAAGTATGAACTAATTTCATAGATATTTCTGTGTAATAATAATATATTTAGAGTTTCATATGAAATGTCATTTAAAATGGACTTGAATTTGGGTTGAACATAACAGTCAAAACATCTTATCTGACGCTGTTATCTTGTCTCTCCAGGTACTGGCTGGACCTAAAACCCTCAGATGTGCTATGGTGCACCTCAGATACCGGCTGGGTGAAGACATCATGGGGCAGCATATTTTGTCCTTGGATTCAAGGGTCATGTGTATTTTCTCACAGCATGCCAAGATTTGACTCTGCTGTGATAATTGAAGTAAGTCGGATTAAACATTTAGCATACCTGAACCTTGAATTGCTTAGCATTTGTAAGACTTAATAGCAAATAAACTTTGTATAATGATTAAAGCGGACCAAAATCCCCCAAAACAACTCGACCTATTTTGCTCCTCCACGCGAGGTGCATTACTGTTTGGATCTTTTCTGCCCTCAATGCTGCTTGGTATTCTTGTTATAATGATTTTAGTTTTCATTTTCCCCAGGTATGCCATTGGTTTCTGACAGGATTCCATTGTTATAAACTAGCTGTTTAAGCCCACCTACTTGCAATCTCATGCTGGGGGCAATTGTTACCTACTGAAAATAGTGCTAGAAGAAAGATAAAATAAGAGCCAAAAGATGATTTAATTTTGCCTTCATTTTCCCCAGTTTTTCCTTTGAAGCCAAAATAGTTTGTGAGTATTTTTCTCCAATTCATTACCAGCAGTGACAGACTGGGGCCAAAAATTAGCCCTGGATTTTATACCTGGCCGGCCTTAGACAGTCCCTGGGGCTATAGCATTGGGGGCTGGGGTTTCTTGGTTTGTGGGTACAGTGGGGCTGGGTACAGGGGGCTGAGAGGGAGACTAAGGGGGCAGGGATTGAAGGTGGGTTCAACTGGCCTCAAATCAGTGCGGCCCATCAGACATTGTCCCGGATCTCTCTATGGCCGGTTGCCGCTGATTACCAGGACACTAAGGGGAGTTGATACATTATTTTTTATTAACTTTAACCTTCCATAGGACGTTGTTGGGCTGCTTATTTGGTACCCAGCTAAAAAGATGGTACTAAACATTTCTAACAGGGAAACCACCCTCCCTTAGGTGGCACACTTCTTCTCTGCCTGTGATCTGGACAGCTACATTCTTTGTAGGTCTCTCTTGGCAAATGAGAGGTCCACATGCTTATTTGGGGAGGTCAATAAAGCCATCATGCTTTTTTGCTAGTACGGAGCTCGTGCGGAGCTGGAGGTATTTGCATCTCGGAAATTTCTGAACAGATTTACAAATGATCTGGCAAATAAAACACTTAAACAGACCTAAAGTCAAAATTGTTATCACCCAACTCGCGACAAACGTTTTGACCTAATTTGGGCGTTTTTTTTTTTCTTTTACCGCAAACAGACAACCCAAATTGGGATGCTGTGGGGAGGGGGTGGCCCCAAGGGTCACTGTGGGTAGATAGGATGGAGGAGGTGCGCGCACCACACTTTTGGCTTGATGCAGAGCCTCCCCGTTCAGCTATCCCGTGCGTTTTCCCGTTGGTTTTGGCCTTTGATCGGGTCAGGAAAGGGTGCTACGTTGATTTTAGTGTGCGTTTATGCGCTCAGCCGCCTTTCCGATTGTCGGCTCGCACGAGGCTTTTTCCCAGGAAAACGGACGCCTCGTTCATTGGCCCGTTTTTTCCAGTGATGCAGAGCCTTGATTTCCGATTGAAATCACCCTAATAAAACGGGGCCGCCGAGCCTTCACTTACGGGCAGTCTGACCAGCCGTATTGGAGCTCCGTGCTTTTTGGGAATGCATTCCTCTGTGGGCCAACATCAAAGGCGCCAGCTATGCCGTCTGATAGTTCTGAGTATGGCAGAAACCAGGCTGCAGCGCACACCTTTGGACATCGATGGCATGAGTGACGTTGACCTATTCGAGCTCACCCGCCTTAACCGTGTTTCTCTCCATGCCTTGTATAGCGAGCTGCGGCCATGGTTAGCCCCCACCACAAGAAAGGGGCATGCAATTGCAGGTATGACCAAATTGGTTGGCTGCCTGCAATTTTTGGCGAACGGCTCGTTCCAGAGACTGGGTGCCTTCTCCCTGGGGATGTCCCAGTCTACGCTGAGCCGCAGCCTAACCAAGTTTTGGATGGCATGGCTACCCTGGCACAGAATTTCATTTTTTTCCCTCAAACAGGGGAAGCCTGGAATGCGGTTAAGCTGGGCTTTTATAACATAGCCGACATGCCCAACGTCATTGGTGCAATCGATTGCACACATGTATCGCTTATCCCCCCTGCGGACCAGGAATATCTGTTCAGGTATGTGGTTTGGGTTTTTTTTTTTTTCTTGTTATCAAACATTTTGTAAGCCTCACACTAATTCCACTTTTGGTTGGCTTGGTGCAGGAACAGGAAGATGGGCCATTCCATCAATGTTCAGGCAGTGGCGGGCCCTGATCTTCAATTTTTCAGTCTGTTTGCTGGCTTTCCTGGGTCCACGCATGATGCGCACATTTTGAGGAACTCCAGCCTCTATCAACGGTTTCAATCTGGAGATATTTCTGGAGGATGGTTACTGGGTATGTGTATTAAAGTTGTATTTGTTGGCCCCCATGTTTGAATGTGGATTTGCCACTACCCCACTAATCTGTGAGACCTTTCCTGGAAACTTGAAAAGGTTTTTGGTTTAATTAATGGGTGAAAGTATTCTCCACTATTGGCTTATGTTCTGGCCCTCTTATCTCAGTAGCATTACGCAGACATTTTTAAGGAGTGTACAGGTTGCATGTGTTTGTCAGCTCTGTAAAAATGTCAATTCCTCCCACCATCCCTAGCTCACCTATTTGTCCCTGTGTACTAATGTTTCTATGCACACCTAAACCTTATTTTTGGCATCCACCTTATGTTTGTCTTTTGAATTTTTGCAGGTGACTCAGGCTATCCCTTGTTACCATGGCTGCTCACACCCATCCTGCACCCATCTTCCCAGGCACAGGAGCGCTACAACACAGCCCATAGGAGGTCTCGCTCTGTGGTGGAACGTGCCTTTGGGTTGTGGAAGATGCGTTTCCGATGTCTGGATCAGAGTGGGGGTGCCCTTCAGTATCAGCCTGGCAAGGTTATCAACATAATTATTGCTTGTGGGGTCCTGCACAACCTTGCCATTAGAAGCAGGATTGCTCGATATACTGACCTGGGTGCAGAACCTTTACCTATTTCTGACGAGCAGACCCCTCCTTACACTGGTACACAAAGTGGGCCAGCACACACAATACATGCTGAACTTGTGGCCAATGTATTTGCTTGAAACCACCCCCTGTCTGCAGGCTGGGGAAGATTAAATCACACCTAATAAGTGTTACATGCTGGTCCCAATGCGACTCTAAATGCATTTGGGCTTTACCTCTGCTTCCGGCGCATGTCCATTTTTTTACAAATATATGATTTCAGGTCCACAAATGTCCGCTTGATTTTTGCCATATCTCGACGGACATAACCCCATAATGTACCCAAACAGCATTGGCAACAGCCATGCTTTGTGCTTCGCAAAAACGGGCTGTTAGGGACCCACAGCGTCGTTTGCGGCCACATGGGTGTGTGTTGTCCCCTGCATCACTTGAAATAGATGGTTGCCTGGGGAGTAGTGTGTGGTTTTTGGGCTTAGGGGGGAGGGTGATGTTGTGTATGTGCTGCTCTGGGTTAATGTCTGGGTTCCTGGTGAGTTATCAGATGTTGAGCTGCATGTGTTATCTGAGGTACTGGAATTGTGAGTACCAGAGGGTTGAGGTGGAGGGGTGGGTGACCTTGGTGGGGTGGTGGGTTTGGCAATACGCTTACCCTTGCTGATGTTTATTTTTTGTGGGTATGCTTGGTGTGTTGAGGTTGAGTATGCTGCAGGGTCTTACTAGATTTAGCACCCTTGTGTGTTTTTTTTTTTTTTCTGGTGGAGGTGAATGGGTTAATGTCTCCTTGATCCTGCGTTTTTGGGAATGTGTCTGTGGAGTACCCACCGTTTTAGTTGGTGCATGTTCTGCATGTGTGTTGTGCCTGCTCTTCTGTTTTATTTAGAATGAGGCATGTGTGCGGCTGCTATGTGCCTTTGGCCTTGCTTGGCTCTTTTGGCTCCCTTTAGGTCTGGCCATATTGATATGGTATCCCACACCGTGCGGAGTGCCTTGTGCTTTAAATATGTTTCCCGTGTGGGCGTGCCCAACAGCGAGTGCACGCACGCACGCACGTCACCGCGGGGGAACGTCAGAGCTATACCTTGGTAAAGAAGACAAGATGTCGCCCGCCATCTTTACCCCGGAGCAGGACGACATCATCATGGATGTGAGTATGCGAGCGTGCGTTTATGTGCGCGCACACATTCCTTGTAATAAAAAAAAACGCAAGAATATTCTGAAACAACTTAGTTTGTGACGTGAAATACAAGCCCACCTTAGTTTAACACATGTACGCAGCAACAAACTAGCCTACATGCAGATAGCAGAACTAGGGCAATGTGAGGCAGCAAGAGGTTAATAAAGTGACTTTAGTTAGGCCAAGAAACTTGTTAATGTATTTTGTGTATTAATGGTGGGTCCTTGTATCTATTTTTGACAGATGATGCTGAGGAATCGCTACGACTTCCTGCCGTCAGATTATGACAAGCGGACGTTGGCCCTGGCGGTGGTGGACGCGATTGAACGAAGATCCCAAACCACCTATACCTTCACCCAGATCGCCCAACACTGGTCTGATTTAAAAAGAAGACATAAGCCCCGGGTGAGGCGGTACTTCGCAAAACATTTCCCATGTAAGTGTTGAAAATGTAAATGCACCTATAACCCTGGCCTCGCCTGGGCGTGGTTTAATGATTGTGTTTGTATTTCAGCCCATGAATGGAATTTGCGGTTCCGCCCCACCCAGACCAGGACACGCAGCCCAGTGTTGGGCGAAACAGGTGAAGGTGTAGGTGGCCCACCGCCAGGGTCAACGGCCACCCCCTCCTCTGTAAGTGACTCGGAGGAGCCGCTGGACCTCAGCATGCAGGGGAGGGGGGAATCTGACGGCAGGGAGTCGAGCATAACAGAGCCTCAACTGGACTCCGGTAAGGGAAAGAAAGTTAGATATGTGGTAAGACATGCATTAAATACAGATACTCATGTGCACTATTGTTTTTAGATTCAGACGTCGCTGGAACATCCCAAGGGATGAGTGAGGAAGGGGGCGAGAAGGAAGAGGTTGCTGGGGAAGGTGAGTAGATTGATACCTAGAAGCCTAACATAATATTATATTAATGAAAGAACAACAGTCTCTAATATCAGTGTGTTTGTCATTCATACAGATTCCCAACTGCCACAGAGGGAAGATGAAGGGAGACTCCGCCCCCGACGCAATGTGCGGCCTAAACCTTGTAAGTGGTGATTATTTAAACTGAAGTAAATGAGCAAACAATACCATTAGAAAAAAAAAAAAAAACTTTAACATTTCCATCAAAATGTATCCAAAAAAGCCCTTAAAGCGGACCTTAACTATGAATAAGAGGCTATCTTAGATAGTTCCCACACCCTGTACATACAGATTGACCACCTTACAAATCATCTTACCAACCTTTTCCAGAGCACAGCTCGGCTCTGTGTGAGCAAAACACAGCTATAACCCACCCCCTGTACCTTATCCCACTCTCCTCTCCTCAGTAAGTGTGATGCTTCAGAGTCAACATGGCGTTGCACGTATCCAAAATTCTGGGAGTTGCAGCCCAGTGGGGGAAAGAATAATAATTGATTGACTAAAAAATTAATATATATTAGTTTAAGATGCTGTGGAAACGTTTCTGAAGAGTTTGGCCTTTTCATTAAATCACGCAGAAGGTCCGATTTAAAAAGTGCACAAACCAAAAAAAAAAAAAAAAACACCAAAAAACAATGCTAAAGTAATGTTGTTTTTCATTCACAGATCAAAGAAAACAGGCTACAGACCCCGAGGCCTAATTTTAAATTTTTTGTTAAAAAATGTAAATATGTTTGTTTACGTTTTAAAAACAAAAATGTTTTTATTAAAAAAAAAACAAAAAAACAAATTTAACTAATAAATAATTATTAAAATTTCGAGAGTTGTGTTTCCTGCAAAAGTACCATCACACAACATCAGCACACATTTACATGACACACAAAAGGTTTAGATATGGGACAATAAAACATAAAAATACACAAACAAAGGTATGCATTAAGGACAAGGAAGAAGGAACTACTAGATGATTAAGGTATGCATTAAGGACAAGGAAGAAGGAACTACTAGATGATTAAGGTATGCATTAAGGACAAGGAAGAAGGAACTACTAGATGATTAAGGTATGCATTAAGGACAAGGAAACCCCCACAAAAAAACAACAAAAAAAAAAAAAAGATGTGTGTCAAATTTGCATTTGTGGCCATATGCATATTCCAATGGAGTTTGAGGGATGTGCGCTTGCGTGTAGCCAGATTGGCAACTGAAGAGCCATGGAGATGTAAGTATACTTGCTAAAACCACCAAAATGGAAGGTCAAATACGACGGAAACCAAGCAGGTACGTTCAAAAAGCCAGGAAAAATCAGGGAAAAACGGGCCGCCCGTGTGAACGTGAACGGGAGCCCCGATCAAATTGAAGGCACCCGAGAGAGCAAAAAAAGCTTTCCGAGTAAAGTGAAATTGACGGATCAGTTAGGGAGCCATTCCGACGGAGGCTCTGCATCACATTTGAGCCACAATTCAAACGGGAGCCCCGGACAATCGGAGGGTTTTAAGGTCAGTTCAGAGGAGGCTCTGCATCAGGCCCTATACCTTTACCCTGGTCGTGAAAGCCCTGGACCACCACATTTCTCGTAATTTAGGACACCTTGCATGAAAGGCGATTTGAAATTCAAATGATGGGCACGTTGCAACTCCGTAAAGGAGGAACAGCAATTAAGCCTGTTTTGTGGCTTGGTAACTATCCTGGATTCTACCTGCATCACAGAGACCAGTGGCAGGATGGCTTATTCAAATTGAAGGGGTTGTCCAGTTCAAATGCATTCATAATTGTTTGCATACCTGCCATGTAGAAGATTCATCATAATGTTCTGCCCCTGGATTTTAATTTTTGGTAGACATAAGGGTCGATTCAAAGAAACATGTAACAGCTTGGATTTTGGTGCCGATCATCCTATTTTTCCCGTACGCTCGTGCGTTCGTATGAACTTGCGAGTGATTCTATAAGCAAATACGTTTCTATCCTAAAATGTACGTCCGTTTGTATGGCAGTTCGGGAATCAGACCTATGTCAGTTTCCATCCTGAATTTTCCGTTTCATTTCTCAGGTTGCAACATTGGTTTTGCCCTTTTTCCTTTTTTGTCTGGACGTAAATCCTTCTGATCTTGCGGCTGCGCACTACAAACTTACCTCATTAAAGTGCATTCTAAATATTTGGTCTTATTTTTCTTTATTTCATTCATTTTGTAGTAACCAACTGTCAGGAAACCGGGGCGTCACGTGGTCCCACTACTAACCAGAGACCGCCGCACACGCCCACCGGGTTCCCCAAAACCTTGTCCGACCCTCTTATTATTAGGGTAACCAGGCAAACCGCCTTTGGACACACAAATTCCGGGTTTAAGGCAAGAAGACAGCTCAATTAAATATACGTTTTAATGGCTATAAGCACGCTAGGCAGAGTTTACAAGCATTTAACTATAAAGAAGTATGGAATATTACAGATTAAATAACTATGCAATTCTGAGATGGGTTACAACAGATATGCAATACACAGAGACAACAAGCAAAGTTTACCTTGAGCATGCAGCGTGGTGTGGAGCTCTTACAAGGGGGTGTGTCAAGAGCTTCTGGTTATGGTGATGGTGGTGGACACCCCTGGATATGCCGGCGAGCATAACCCCCTTCCGATGAGTGACACCAGCCTGGTTTTTGACCATCCAATTTATGCTGCCAGGCTCTCCATCTCCCCTCCCCATTGTGGGAGGGGATGTTACCTCCCATTTTTAGAGTGGGATTTTGCCCTGAAACCCTTTTAGGAGCTATAACTTGGAGCAGGGGGGTCACACTGCCTTGTGAGCGGTACCAACCTATTGGGCCAGGCGCACCGAACGCGTTAAGTCCAGGAACCGGGTCTTTATTCGGTCCAGAACCTTAGTTCCCCGTTTGCCAGTCTCTGTCTGGTTTCCAGACCTGTTTTATACTATGCTCCGGTCCGGCTTTGGGAGCTGGTTCTGGTTCTGTGACCGGTTTGGCCGTAGGACGCAGGGCGTCCGCGTTACGGCCCATAGACTATCGGTGCCGGCCTCATGTCCTTCTAATTGTGGTTCTGAGACACTCCCAGCGGGGGGGATTCCCTGAACGTAGCCTCACTGGCAACTTCCCAGCTGGGGGTGTTATACAACAGCAGGAGGCATGCTGGCTGCAACCTAGCTTGTGACCAAAAGGCAGGAATCAAACACCCCAGGGGGTTTGATCTGAGCTTTCACACATCCCTGCCAAACATCTCTTCCGCATCTCGTTAAAATACCTGGGCCATTTGTAATCAGGGGGCTGGAAGGGGGGATTCTAGACTTGACATAAAAACATAAATAATAAAGAAGATATGTGGAGTTTCCTAATCATTCCTTCACATTTGCGCTATAATATTTGGCCTATTCTCCACATCTCCCCCTTCAAAAGGGCGCTAAGGGGCAGCGCATCTTGATGCTGGCCCGTGCGCCCATGCATCCGCTATTCCTGTCTGGCAGTACCACGGCGGTAGTGCTGTTTTGGGTTGAGGGTTCTGGGCCAGGTCCACTCCCGGAAGGGGTGTAAGGTGGCCCATAGCTGGGACCGCGGGTCCAGTTGCTGATGGCAACTCATCCCTTTCTGCTTTACCCGAGCCAGGGGCCTTGGTGCATGTTGCCAACACTGGCCAAGGAGGCAGCCCCGAGTGGGTGCCTGCCTGACCTCCAGCACCATGAACCGGGTCCCCTGGATGGGGTGTCTGCCCTGGGGGGGACCTTCCGTGGGAAGGATCTCCCACCGGGCAGTACCCACCCTGTCAAGCCAGGTGGGTGACAAGGCCATTAAACTTGGAACCGGCGTGGCATAGACCACTGCCATTGGTACAGACCTCTTTCCTTGCGGCCGAGTTATCGGTGGGATGCTGGGACTTGACCCTGCCACCCCCACCCTCTGGCCGGTATAGTACAAATGGCAGGGGACAGCCAGGCCCGGCTCCACTGGCTTGTTGGTGATCCCTATGTGCCCAATCGTCCGGCTCTCTAAGGCATAGCACTCCTTAGCCCTGGGCAGATAGGGGACCACCAACTGCTGGTCCTCAGGCCACCCCCCTGGTGACCCTGACCTGACCATCATTGGGTACAGCCGCACTTGTCCCCCGACCACCCATCTGGGGTCTGGGCCCAAGTGAGGCTGCATGTCTTGCTTGGGGAGAACTCTCTGGGGGTCATCAGTGCCTGATGCTACCCCACATCTCTGCCTGGACATAGTCGGGACCACCATGTCCTCAGTCAGTTTCACGGGACCCACCTCTGGGTTTCCGCCTGCCTCAGCAGCCTCCTGGGAGGAAGGGAAGGATCGGTCGGTCCCCTGAGGGGACTCTGGGACCTGCTCCTCCACCACTTCCACCCGAGCTGCCGGTTCAGGCAGAACACCCTGGTCCCTTAACACCCCGGGCGTGCTGAAACCCTGCAGTGGGGAGTTACCTAGGGGTCCCACCTCTCCATGGGCACCCCTCATCCCACCTGCAGGTTCCACCACCCCTGTTTCTGGGCATGGACTGGTCCTCTCGGGTCGAGGTGCTGGGAACCCTGGACGGGGGGTGGTTGGATTAGACCAGACCATCCCATCCGCCGTCCGTCTCCCAGGACCTCCCCCCGGACTTCCGTCGGCCCTGGCAGCCGCTTGGTCTGGAGGACGGGGGCAAATAGACCGCCGAGGGGCCCCTGAGCCACCAGCGCTCCCACTATTCTCGATAGTGGCCAGAGCCGCTGCGGCCTCAGGTAATGTCTGCCCCCCTTCCATTCCCCTCCAAGCCGCCAGTCCAGACAGACCAGCCTGGCCCTCTACTACCCCAGTGGTGGAGAAACCCGGCGATGTGGACTTACCTGGGGGTTCCACGTCTCCTGGAACAGCCCTCACCTCAGTCGCAGTTTCCTCCCCAGCTTCTGGGTAACCCTCCTTCCTCCGGGAGGAAGAAGCACACTTTACACCCCCTACCCCCACACTCCCTGTAGCAGGTAGGTTACTTACATTATTTGCACATCTTGAAACATACACGCTATTACATTCTGAGGGACCAGACCTCGGGGGTTCAGTGGCCACATACTGAGACACTAGCCGCCCCAAGTCTGTCCCTAGCAAAACACCGGCAGGGATATTCGGCGATACCCCCACCTCCCGCACACCCCGCCCGGCACCCCAGTCCAAATAAACTTTTGCCATGGGTAGTGCCGATGCACCTCCCTCAATTCCAGAGACTGAGACAGTCTTTCCAGGGATGAAGTCCGGTGGGGACACCATCTCAGGGCGCACAAGAGTTGTCTCTGCGCCGGTGTCCCTAAGTCCCACGGCCACAGCTTGGCCCACGGTGACGAATTGCAAATTGTCCCGGGAACTCCCAGCACCCCTACCCACATACAGCACCGTGGAGGGGTTCTGGGACGGACCCTGCTGGCGCTGGGGACATGCGGCCTTGAAGTGTCCTGGTTGGTTGCAGTGGTGACAGAGTTGGGGCCCCCCTTGTCTGGAGAAGGGGGTAGGGGCAGGGGTCTTGGGCTGAGGGGCATGTACAACAGACGCCAGCGGCGGCTTACCCACTTTCCAGCTGGCAGGTTTCCGGGGCTCCTGGGCTCTGTTGTGACTGTACTCATCTGCAAGGGCGGCCGTTGCTGAGGCCCCCTCTGGCTTCCGGTCGCGCAGAAACTGCTGCAGCTCGTCAGAGCAATTCCAGAGGAACTGCTCTATGGCAATCAGCTCCTTCAGCTGCTGGATGGAGGTGACTCCTAAGCCGGTGGTCCACTGCTCAATTGCTCTCTGTAGCACCCGCATGTGATCAGCCCAGCTGTCGCTGGGGCCCCGTCGCAAACCCCGCAGCTTCTTGCGATAAAATTCCGGAGTAAGGTTATATTGTCGGATCAGGGCTTGCTTGACCCCCTCGTAGCTCAGGGTGGTTTCGCTGGACAGGTACCCAAAGATTTCCAGGGCTTTACCCCTAAGGCGGGGGGTTAGGTACCTGACCCACTGATCCTCCGGCACATTGTATTGACGGCAAACGGTTTCAAAAGCCAGCAGAAATGTGTCCAGATCTGTGCCTTTGTCCAGGATGGGGAAATCCTCTGCACGCAACTTTGGGGCCTGGTTCTCGGGGGGCCCGCTGGTAGATGTGCTGGGTTGAGGGTGTTGAAGCCGTAGCCGCAAAACTTGGAGCTGGTGGTCGCGTTCAGCTTGCATCTGCTCCCGTTCACGGCGTTCCTCGATCTCGGCCTGCACCTGGCGTTCCTCCATGAGGAGCTGATAGGAGCCGCGGTCTCCCGCCCGGAGACTTGCCAAAGCAGCGTGCAGGAGAGCAGCTGAGCTTGCTTGGCTGGGGGGGCCGACAGGCAGGGCTCGATCCTCTGGGCTGCTGAGGGCTGGTGACTGGCTTCTGGGAGAGCCCTGGCTGGGCCCCTCTGCACCCAGTATATCATCGGCAGCCACATCCCTGCTTCTGGCCCTGGTGCCACTTGCCATGCCTGCAACTGCTGTACTGCACACTGTAACCACACAACTACTGTAACCACTCTCAGAATATGCCTAGCGTTGAGCTGATCTTAAGATCCCAGCAACAGAAAAGCCGCTGCTAGTAATCTTTAGTGTATGAGAGTATGGGGCCCACACTCACTTACACTATTTGCCTTATCCCAAACCGCTGCCACCAAATTGTCAGGAAACCGGGGCGTCACGTGGTCCCACTACTAACCAGAGACCGCCGCACACGCCCACCGGGTTCCCCAAAACCTTGTCCGACCCTCTTATTATTAGGGTAACCAGGCAAACCGCCTTTGGACACACAAATTCCGGGTTTAAGGCAAGAAGACAGCTCAATTAAATATACGTTTTAATGGCTATAAGCACGCTAGGCAGAGTTTACAAGCATTTAACTATAAAGAAGTATGGAATATTACAGATTAAATAACTATGCAATTCTGAGATGGGTTACAACAGATATGCAATACACAGAGACAACAAGCAAAGTTTACCTTGAGCATGCAGCGTGGTGTGGAGCTCTTACAAGGGGGTGTGTCAAGAGCTTCTGGTTATGGTGATGGTGGTGGACACCCCTGGATATGCCGGCGAGCATAACCCCCTTCCGATGAGTGACACCAGCCTGGTTTTTGACCATCCAATTTATGCTGCCAGGCTCTCCATCTCCCCTCCCCATTGTGGGAGGGGATGTTACCTCCCATTTTTAGAGTGGGATTTTGCCCTGAAACCCTTTTAGGAGCTATAACTTGGAGCAGGGGGGTCACACTGCCTTGTGAGCGGTACCAACCTATTGGGCCAGGCGCACCGAACGCGTTAAGTCCAGGAACCGGGTCTTTATTCGGTCCAGAACCTTAGTTCCCCGTTTGCCAGTCTCTGTCTGGTTTCCAGACCTGTTTTATACTATGCTCCGGTCCGGCTTTGGGAGCTGGTTCTGGTTCTGTGACCGGTTTGGCCGTAGGACGCAGGGCGTCCGCGTTACGGCCCATAGACTATCGGTGCCGGCCTCATGTCCTTCTAATTGTGGTTCTGAGACACTCCCAGCGGGGGGGATTCCCTGAACGTAGCCTCACTGGCAACTTCCCAGCTGGGGGTGTTATACAACAGCAGGAGGCATGCTGGCTGCAACCTAGCTTGTGACCAAAAGGCAGGAATCAAACACCCCAGGGGGTTTGATCTGAGCTTTCACACATCCCTGCCAAACATCTCTTCCGCATCTCGTTAAAATACCTGGGCCATTTGTAATCAGGGGGCTGGAAGGGGGGATTCTAGACTTGACATAAAAACATAAATAATAAAGAAGATATGTGGAGTTTCCTAATCATTCCTTCACATTTGCGCTATAATATTTGGCCTATTCTCCACACCAACCATTAATTAATGCATTTGCATAAGTAAATCTTACTTTGTTTAATTTTTAGTTAACTTGCATTTTTTACTTGTGGATTTAATTTTAATATTTTGGCTTCAAATGGTACAACTTAAAATTTTGTGTGTGGTTACCCACACCCTCTACATACAGAATGCTCTCAAATATAAAAAAACACCCAGCAACTTCTGCATGTTATGAGTCTAGAAACAGCCAAGATGGCGGGTCAGGTATTATCGGGCAGCCTGCAAACAGAAAGGGCCTTGTGACTGTGTTGCTCTGCATTCTTTGATTTCTGACCTTTCCGTGCCCCCAGCTCTGCTGTGTCTGTGCAAAATACAGCAGTAACCCACATCCTGCACTTTATCCCGCTCTCTTCTCCTCAGTAAGTGTGATGCATCTGACCAAAGATGTGCTTAAATAATTAAACAAAGCAAAGGTAAACAACTACACCAATAAATGCAATCTAAAAATATTATTCTAGTACATCAATTTAAAAATAAATAACAAAGGACATAAGTTTCTTTAATTAACGCAAATATATTGCAAAATAAAGGTTTACATGCAAAGGACTAATTAAGGTCCACATTAAAATGCTTTTATAAGGCATACATGAAATGTATTGAATCAGGCATGCATTGCCATACAATTTATGGCCTCGGCCATGCTGATACATGCAGTTCATTGGAGCTCAAGACGCGCAGACTCCTCCACATAGCCAAAAAACCTGTTCAAGAACAGCAATCCGACTGCTAAAAGGTGTCGGCAGTGGCTTTCTTTTAAAACGTATTTAGAGGTTTGAAAACTGTTCTCTGAATCACACCTAAACACATTCGATTATCCTAAGTTTTACGTTTTGATCCTAAGTTTTAGGATTTGATCCTAAGTTTTACGTTTTGATCCTAAAATTTAGGAACGAACTTGCGATGATCGTAAGAGCATATACGCATTCGTACGTAGGCTCGTGCGAGTCGGAAATGGCCAAAAAAACAGGAAAAAATGACTAACACCCACCCAAACTTACGATTCTCGATCCGAAATCAATTAACTTTTGCTCTTTGAATCGAGGGGATACTGTATACAGAGAAACAGGAAAAATACAGACAAGCTAAGCATGGAGAAGCTGTCCTCTCTTGTACACACAAGTGTCAGTGTGTCTCACATAGTCGGATGCAAGAGGACAGGTCAACCTTTCAATGCAAAAAATAAAGTGGTCATGGATAAATAAAATACGGGGAATGGGCTAAATCACAGCAACGGCTTTATTTTGCGACACACCATGATGCATCACCTGCATGTCAGGCAAGCAAAACGATGATTTGATTTTACACTTAGCTCGGACAAATCCTTAGCCACTCAACAGGATTAATGGTTATGGGGCCCTGCTGTAACAAGCCCCTTTTATTATCTGTATATTAAATGCAAAGTGTGAAAGCTTAAGCTCCATTTTTTATCCACTGATTCATCTGTAAAAATGTATATGTACTTTTTCTAATGTTAGCAAATGTGGGTTTATGGTGGAGTTGCACAGAAAACTACTGCTGGGCATATGTAAAGTTGAGTGGGCTCCCTCACCTCAGCAGCAGCCATAGAAGCAGTGATCTGTGTGTACAAGACTCCCTTCTCTCTTGGTGTACATTGCCAATAGCAATTTAAAACAGATTTAAAACTGCATTTGAAAACACACATTAGATTACATATGAAAAAAATGTAAAAAATAACATGCTATATCAGCTCAGCACCTTGAGCCCATCCTTTTGGCACAAAAAAATATAAACGTGGACTTGCCCTTTAAAATGGTACACTGCATGGTTAGTAATAAGTATGGTAACAACCAAACTGTGGCAAGTTTTGCATCTTGTAACTGCTTTTTGTAGCCCTCCAAGTGTCTTTCAAATTCTTAATTGAGGAATTTTCATCCATTCTTCCAGAAGATTCCAAGGTCATCTTGCATGCACTGCACGTTTGAGGGTCAGCCACAAATTTTCAATGATGTTCTGATCAGGCGACTGTGAGGCCCATAGTAAAACCTTCAGCTTGCACCTTGTGAGGTAGTCTAGTAGATTTTAGGTTGTCTTTACAAACATACCTTTGCTCATTGTGGCCTAAAAGTTCTATTTTATCATCATTGGCTCACAAAACTTGTTATCAAAATGCAGGATTGTTCAGATGATCCCTTCCAAAAGCCTAAAGCTGATTTTTGTGTTGAGAACTCAGGAGATATTTTCTTCTAATCACTCTTGATGCTTTATGAAGGCCATATTTGTTTTATTTGAACAGTAGAACAATGTATGACTACGTGAAATTATGCTAAATCTGCCTGTAGGCCTTTTGCAGCCCAATGGGGGTTCTGATTTGTCTTTCTAGCAATCCATGAGCATCTGTCTTTGCTATCTCCTAATAGCCGTCTCCTACTTTTGGTGCCTCAACCATTTTCATTTTTACAGTGTTTTGCAGCAGCTTAGAAGAACCCACAGCAGCTTTGTTTTGGAACAAAGATAAAAGAGTTGGGTATTTATATAGCTTTGACATTTGCATCTGAGCTACAATTGTGGAAAAAAGGGAGAATAAAAAAAATGAAATAGTAGCATTAGAATCCTCACCCTTCTTAATGCAAAGCGCGCACTCTGCCAACTGAGCTATACTGAATGCATGGTTTTAGATGTATTAACTGTGAATCAAGCTTCCTAGAGTCTCTCTATATAAACTAAGATCATCTGTTATCTACCGGACTTCTCTCCCCTCTCTTTCACTCCCCTCTATGTCCATCTCCACATGAGGCAACATCGCAGGGAGACTCAACCCCGTCCCTCTCCTTTTCAACAGCTGTCGCTCAGACAGCACACTGTTTTACTCTATGTGATGGGCAACATCTCATGGATGGACTCGAACTCTGCCCACTTACTCTGCAACTCCCTCTCCCCCCCCCCTTCCCTCCAGTATCCTGAGCCTCTCGCCTCAATATGCAGTGTCTGGGAGTTCTCCCCCGCACTCCATTTGGTTTAGTCCCAGGTGCTGGCAGACGTCACCCCACCAGCTTTTGCAGCAGCTGCTGCCCTACAATGGAAGAATATACACTTATTTTCACCCATACATTTAATTCTCAGTCCAACATTTACGTACATTGCAAGTACCATTTAATCTATGTTCCATTAAGAATTTGCGATAGTGCTCCTTAAAATGTGTAGTATTTATGACAGTCAATATATTTCTGTTATTATTCAGACATTGGTCAAATATCCTGTTACAACATTGTCCTCGGTTCCAACTGCTTACCGTATGATGGTGAGACAAAACGTAGCCAGGTAAATTTATAATAATAATTACATTATATTATTAAAAAAGTGCGTGAAGCAGTGTTACTGTATAAACCTGACCCAGATAGCTTGTGAAAGCCTGTTACCCATGGGAGGAGTATTGAAAACATATGGAGAATTCCACTGCACCTGGGCTTCAAGGTGGAGAGGTTCTCTGAGTGTTGCACAAAAATAATAGTATGCAAAGCTCTCCACATAAGGATAAAGTTACAACCAACTGAAAGTTTCATAGTTAATATGACTGAAAAAAGACATGTCCATCAAGTTCAACCAAGGGAACCGAGGAAAGTTATTTCATTATTTACAGATAACAGATAATGGTAAAAGATAATTTTATTTTCATGGGCTTCTAATCCCAGAAAATCACAGAAGCAGCCAGCTGCTGACGCTGTAAAAAGATTATGTGGGAGGCTAATCCACAGATTTATAGTTCTTGTGGTAAAGAAGGAGTTGCAAAGAATTTTTTTTTCTCTAGCAGGAGGGTGTGCTCCCTTGTCTTCAGAGAACATTTTACATGAAATTGCTTTTCCCCATATGTTTTGTATTGATGTATAAGTTAATCATGCCCTCTTTAGGAGTCTCCTCACAAGAATTAATAGATTTAATTCCTGTAATCATTCTTCATAACTAAGATCCTTCATTTCCTTTATCAGGCGCACAAAAGTGGATAGCATATTCTAGATGAGGGTGCACCAGTGCCTTGTAATAAGGCAATATTACATCTCTATCCTGTTGTGAAATAACCTTCCTTTATCCGTTTAAAGATATATAGTTCTATCCATGCTTGTGTAAAATTTCCTTATGTTTTCCATGCCACCACCACAACTCGAACCCAGCCATTGTAGTAGGGTAACTGCTAAGGTTGCACTTCTCAATATTGGCATCATTTCACATAATGACCTGTAAACCAGCAGTTACAGGCAAAGGGTAAAGGCTTCTTGGACGCTGTTTCTCTTGACATTAGACCCCACCTTGAGGCCCTGAACAGCATACAGCAAGGGTGAAGCAGAGAAACTATGCATGCTATCACAAGCAGTCTGCCTCCTTTCCTAGGAAGGCAGCCAGTCAGACTTTCTGAGTTTTCAGTCAATAGAGTTAAGATGACTGACCTAAAACAAATGCAACAAAGTTTTCAAAAAGAGTGCAAGCTGTAATACCACACTTGATCACCAGCATTTGTTTAGTCACCAACCCCAAATCTATGGCCATACACTTCACCTATAGTGCTCAGGAGGTGCTAAATGTATATGTCCTTCCAGCACATGGAAGTCCACAAGGGTGAGAGCCTGGCATGCAATCCGAAGGGCCACCTAGAATCAGCAGATAGCTCTCCAGGCATCACAACAAAAGAGAAAGGTGGAAAGTTAGGTCAGGGCATAACCATGAGTCAAAAGTCAAATATATTTCAGTGTCCAGAGGGTCAAACAGAGCCATGGGCAGAAGGGTCTGTCCGGATGACAATCAGATCAAGGTTATAAAAGGAACAGGTCAGAAACAGATTAATAGTAGACTATTAAATCATACTAGCCCACCCATACAATTAAAAATCATCACAGATGAGGCACCCAGGGACTGTTGAAGTTTTAACAACCATAGCCAGTTATGGGCAGTGGAGGATTTATATCCCTATGGGCAATGGCCTCAGGGTTAGAAGGGGATTTCCTTACCAGAAGATATAACTAGTGTTAATGGGTGCACTTGGCAGGAAACACAAGGTATGCCGCACAACTGGAAAATAAAACCAGCGAAGCCTAATACAGCTATGCTTTTTACTATGACAATTTAAATAGGAAATTACATAAATTGCTTTATCCTTTTATTAAAGTTATAAGTTCAAGAGCCTGAGTCACTGTGTGAGCAGCGGGGAGCCCATAAACCCTGAAGTATTGAAGCTATGGAAAGCCAGCACTGGACTTGACATTTATGAGGGTTATGGACAGACTGAGACTGTAAGTTACATTTATGTTTATGTCAAGTTGAATTCACCAGATCTTAGGTTTACCAAAACAAGAACAGTACCAGCCTTGTCGTAAGCCATTGCTTCCCATTATTTGTATTTTTCTGGGAAAGCAGATATATATAAGCCTAACATTAATGTGCAGTGCTACTCCTCAGCTGTATTAAAGCTCTGTGTCATTGGCCTCTGAAACAATGAAAATACATGATTTTTTTAGTACCAGATACTACAAAAGTTTGTCTGCCCGGCTCAGCTATCCCATCTGGGCTCCATTGTAATTGTAACTCCTGTAATTGTCTTTAGATCCATGACATAAGTGGTAAGACATGATTAGGACCCTTAAAAACAGAGCAGGTAAAGCTTTATGTCAAAGACTAAATTACACCAGGTAATAGCCTGTAGCCCAGGAGCCAGTCTGTCTGCCAGACCAGAACACTTTTGGAGGTCTATCACACATTTAAGGTTGGGGAGGTACAGGGTGCTTAGGGCTGGGCATAGTCGGTGCTCTACATGGGATTAATGCAGAGTTGGACAGGGAGTGGAACAAAAAAAAAAGACGGTGCCACGTAAACTACTGTGGTTTTGAAAATTCTGTGAGTACTCACCTGTAGAATTGATTTTATAGTATACAGCACGTCCTGTTCCAATAATTCCTTACACTTGGGTTATTATTCCGCCACAAGGTGGCGCAGTGGACTGCAGAAACACTTGTGGCCACTCCCGGCCCCATAAATAGCCAAGTACCTCCCACCAATTTCCAGTGTTGAAAAGCAGTTATACAAGAAGCCGGGAGAATCAAAAAATGGATAAGAACTCAAAATAAACTTTGATCAATCACCATACAGAGGTAATCAGGAAAAATGATAACAAGGGATGGGTGGAACAGGACGTGCTGTACACTATAAAATCAATTCTACAGGTGAGTACTCACAGAATTGTATTTTTCCAAGTATACAGCATGTCCTGTTCCAATAATTCCTTACACTTGGGACATCCAAAAGCAGTGTCCGTAAGGTATGGTGGGATCCCCAAAGAGCAAAAGCGTGCAGTTTAAACCACTGCCGCCTGCAGAACTTTGTGACCAAAAGCAGCATCAGCTGAGGCCCTAACATCAACCTTGTAAAACTTAGAAAAAGTATGAACAGAAGACCAAGTTGCAGCCTTACAAACTTGTTCAACAGAAGCCTGGTGCTGAAAGGCCCAAGAGGTACCAATAGCACGAGTGGAATGAGGTTCCTTCCCCTTAGCAGAATAGGCTTGCACCACCGCCTGACTAATCCACTTTCTGATAGTGGACTTAGCCAGAGGCAAACCCTTCCTAGGACCAGAAGGAAGAACAAAAAGACCATCAGTCTTCCTGAAAGATTCACTAGCTACCAAGTAAAACTTCAGAACCCTGACCACATCCAAAGAATGCAGAGTCCTCTCCTTGGAATTAGCAGGATTAGGACAAAAGGAAGGCAAGACAATGTCCTAATTGAGATGAAAAGCAGACACAACCTTAGGCAAGAAATCTGGCTTGAACCGAAACGCCACCTTGTCCTGGTGTCGCTCAAAATAAGGAGGTTGATGGAAAGCGCCGCCAACTCAGAAACACCCCTGACAGAAGTGATAGCCACCAAAAAGGCTACCTTAAGAGTCAAAATGAGCAAAGCGGCCTCACGGAAAGGCTCAAAGGGACGACCCAGCAGAGCAGATAATACCAGATTCAGATCCCAAACTGGTAACATAGGCTTACGTGGCGGACGCACGTGAGAAACCCCCTGGAAAAAAGTCTTAACCAAACGGTGATTGGCAAAAGATCTTTGGAAAAAAATTGCCAGAGCTGAAACATGACCTTTGAGGGTACTAAGTTGAAGGCCCAAATCCAAACCATGTTGCAAAAATTCCAGAATCCTGGGAATAGAAAACACCCGACAGGGAAGAGTTTTGGACTCACACTAGGCAATGTAAGCATGCCAGACCCTGTAGTAGATAAAGGACGAGGATGTTTTCCTAGCCCTAATCATGGTATCAACAACAGAGGCAGGCAACCCCTTTTCCCTCAAGATGGAGGTTTCAAAAGCCAGCGTTTATAAATTGGGATGGCGCAGCTGTCCCTGAGTGAGCAGGTCTGGATCCTTGGGAAGGACGTACTGATCTACTGCCACTTGCACGATGTCTGCGAACCACACCCTTCTTGGCCAAAAGGGGGCCACCAGAATGGCTGGCACCCCTTCCTGGGCTATCTTGCGCAGCACCCTGCCCAACAGAGGAAACAGAGGGAACACATAGAGGAGCCGAAACCCCTTCCAAGGCATTGCTAGCGCATCCATGGCAAAGGCCAGAGGGTCCTGTGACAGAGACACAAAGAATGGAAGCTTGTGATTGTGACGGGACGCAAATAGGTCCACATCCGGCAGACCCCAGCGATGGCACAGGGAGCAAAACACCCTGTTGCTGAGGGACATGAAGGTAAGCTTCCTTGATGTCTACGGATGTCATGAAGTCGCCGGGCGCAGAGTAGCGACTGCTGAGCATAACTTTAGGGTCTCCATGCGAAAATGCTTGAATCTGACAAACTTGTTGAGGTGCTTTAAATCCAAGATGGGCCTGAGGGACCCATCCTTTTTGGGAACAGTGAATAGATTGGAGTAGAAGCCTCTGCCCCTTTCCCTGAGAGGCACAGGGCAGATAACCCCCAACTCCAAAAGGTTTCGGACCGCAAGCCCTGAGCTTACAGGGGTTTTGAGCCATCCGGGATCTGATAAATCTTGGGGGCGGCCAGGCTGCAAACTCTATCTTATATCCGGAGGACACTACCTCCTGAATCCATCTGTCTGCTATACGTAGCCTCCAGACGTGAGCAAAGAGCCGAAGCCGTCCCCCCACCTGGATGGGTGAGGGCGCCTCCTCATGCCTGAGGGGGCTTGGGGAGGATTTGGGCTTGGGACCCCATGAGAGCCCGGGACGGCCTCGTCCTCTACCCCTGCGCCAATAGTCTCCGTGTGCCCCAGCAAAGAAAACTCCTCGACCAGCCCTGTAAGCGCGGAAGGAGGGGAGAGAAGCACTGGTCCCCCAAAAGGGCCGAGATGGTCTCCTACGTTGAGGCAGCCTACCACCCCTGGCAAATAGGTCCAAGCGTTCACCAAAGAGCCGCAGCCCCTTAAAGGGAAAACCAGTGAGGGCCTTTTTAGCAGCATTATCAGCCACCCACTGATGTAGCAAGACAGAGCGTCGTATAGCCACCAACAGGGCAGAAGTCCTACCACACATTCTAATGGCATCATCCATGGCAGAGAGGATATATGCAATAAATTCATAGCAAAGTAGGAGAGATCTATAATCCTCACCTTCCACGTCATCAGAGGCCCCATCTATGAGACACTTAAGCAACCCTTTAATAGCAATAGCCGTTATGGCAGAGGCACAAACCGTGCGCAGTGCAGTCTCCACACAGGCAAAAGCATGACAGGACAGCTGGTCCAAGCGCCGATCCTCACCATCCCGCAGGGTGTCAGGTGAATTCATGACTGATGTGTTAGACAACCCTAGGACGGTAGCGTCCACCTCGGGAGGACATGACCAACGCTTAACCACATCAGCAGGAAAGGGATATCTCCTGTCCCAACTCTTGGGCACCCCAGGTAGCTTACTAGGGCTTCCCACTCTTTGAGCACCAGATTATTAAAGTGATTCTGCTCAGGAAACTCCAATCGTGGTTTAACAGAATGGAAAAGCTCACCCTGCTGCTGCGGAGCCACGGCAGGAGGGGAAATACAAAGCACTTCAAAAATGTGAGTCAATAACCTGTCAGTGTCATCTGAGGACCATGAGTCTTCTCCAAAGGGAGACCCGGTACCACCATATAACTTAGACTGTTCCTCAGAGGATTCTGAATCTGAGAATAATTCCCCCTCCTCGAGGGGGTAAAAGCCAGAAAATGAGTAAAGTCCCTCATCCTGACCCAGCAATATGCTTTTCAATGCTGCCCACCCGTAAAGCCAAGTCATATTGAGACTCCCCGCTAGTGTGCCCCTCACTGGGGGTCAGATGCAAGCGTGGGGGGGTAGGCGAAGCAGAAAGGGGCGCAGCACCGGGACCCGTAGCAGAGGACCCAGGCTGCAGCGCAAGTACATGTTGGGAACAGGTCAAACACACCCTGACACCGTCACTAACAGGGGATACCCCACACGCAACACACAGCTGGGCTTGTCCCGAAGGAACCCCAAGCACATTGTCCCCGGAAGCCTCCATATGGTGATTTAGATACAGGCGTAATGGCCAGTACAAGGACACAGCTAGCAATAGCCACCCTTTTTGGGATGCCCCCCCAAAGCACGCTAGGGAAGGTGGGAGAATGGTAAGGGGCAGGGCCGGGAGAACCATAGTCAGAGGTGACCTGCCTGCAAGACACAATAAGTACACAATAAACATCCCCAGCGTATACATAGTAAAGCAATATAAAAACCCCCGTAAGGGACTCACGGACCAAACTGACAGATCGCTCAGAGACCAGACCGCGTCGCAGCACCGCAAGGACGAGGCCACAAAATGGCGCCGGCAGCAGTACCTAGAGGTGTGGACCGCGAGAGTATGACGCAAAACGCATCAAACCACGGTTCCCGCCCCCCCGAAGAGCGCGACACTGTGATCATGTGAGACGCCGGCGCCATGACAGCAACCTAAAAAATACATAGCACCAACCACCGTGGAGCACCGTACAACGGTCCGCACAACACCAAAAAAACAACACACAAATCAGACCCCCGGACACCCCCTGCCAAACAAGCGGGCCACAACAAAGGGGCCGCGCCCAACCTTCTAGAGGGGAGGGGAGAAGGGTGAAGGGAACAAGGACCCAAGGATTGAGGCTGGGACATCCCAATGAGGCTTTGGTACAGGGTCTTGCGGCCCGGAGCCGAGCTCCTTCAGCTCCTGACCCTAGTGCTGTCCTACCTTCACCCGAACCGTCAGCCGAGGCTGGGAGGCAGTGGGTCCAGAACAGGTGGAAATAAGCCTGCAGGGCCCTAGGCTTGAAAAGCCCCACTCCCTGCGCAATAGAGATCCATCTTCTATCTTCGCAGTCCAGGCTGCAGAGAAACACTGGAAATTGGTGGGAGGTACTTGCCTATTTATGGGGCCGGGAGTGGCCACAAGTCTTTCTGCAGTCCACTGCGCCACCTTGTGGCGGAATAACCCAAGTGTAAGAAATTATTGGAACAGGACGTGCTGTATACTTGGAAAATTAAATTTCAACACTCAATAAACACTTTAAATCTCTTAATAACCACACACAAAATGTATGTATCAACACACTTTCGGCCAGGTAGTATATGTATGCTTTGCAAACTGGTACGACAACTTTGGTTGGATTTCAAAGGGAAGAAAAAAACTAATTTTCTTGAAAACAAGACTATTGGTTTAGGCGTGATTTAGTGTTAGAAATGTTGGTAACCAGAAACAACTATTTAGAATGTTTCTGGACTTTTCAACACTTCTAAGGGGATGGGAGTATTGCTTTTTACTGTGTGGTTTTATTCACACAGTAGACTCAAGGCATATTTGATTATAATAGCTGATTACCATAGATAAGTATTATTATCATCATTATTATCAAAAACTCACCGCCGCGGCCCGGGGGTACGCCGACCTACCCTGGGCCTATGAGATTGTGATGCTTGCGTAGCTCTCTGGATCTGCTTCTGATCTGGATGGATGTGTGTGGACACCCTGAGGACGGCACCAGAAGTCGAAACGCGTGTCGGAGAGGAGCTGCTCGAGACATGCAGCATCTTATAAACTTTAAAGATTACATTTAATCGCGAATTAAATTTTTCCCACATTTTTGGGACTTGATGCATTGACCTTTGAAGCCCAGAAGAGGCACACAGCATACCACCCATTGGAGTTTTATTTATTTGTTTCTTTTAACTTAAGTTCATTTTATTGAGTTCACTTTGTTTTTCACCCAATAAAATAATTGATCCAAACAACCAGTAAAGCAGAGCTCTTCTTTCGTGGGTCAGCTGGAAGTGTGATAGAGACCTTTCACAACCAGATACTGCACCTGGACCACAAATAACTGAACGGGACATTCATCCATCCAAATCAGAAGCAGATCCAGAGAGCTATGCAAGTATCACAACCTCATAGGCCCAGGGTAGGTCGGCGTACTCCTGGGCCACGGCGGTGAGTTTTTTGATAATAATGATGATAATAATACTTATCTATGGTAATCACCTATTATAATCAAATATACCTTGAGTCTACTGTGTGAATAAAACCACACAGTAAAAAGCAATACTCCCATCCCCTTAGAAGTGTTGAAAAGTCCACATTCTAAATAGTTGTTTCTGGTTACCAACATTTCTAACACTAAAGCGCGCCTAAACCAATAGTCTTGTTTTCAAGAAAATTAGGTTTTTTCTTCCCTTTGAAATCTTAAATAAGGAGTGGCCCCTTACTCTAGGCAGCAGCTACAACACCCATACTGAAGCGCACCTCTGCCTCCAGGCAGCCAGCATATCATTTTGTGATTGTTTTTTACATTGTTGTTAGCCAAGTGCAGCCAATGTATGATGACTCTTGTGGTCCTATAGGTGCTGATATGCGGAACACTGAAAGGGATGAAAATAAAACCAGGGTCTATGGGAAAGGCTGCTCCAGGTTATGATGTTCAGGTACCAATTTAAAGAATAAACTGTGCTCATCATTAATAGGTCTTTTTATTGTGTAAAAGGATGAGGGAATCCTCTTGTTTGCTTGTTTTGCACTCCAAAATTACTACTAGTTAAATGGAAAACAACAATTCTGTTTAATAATAATTTTATATATACTGTATATAGACAATGCATACAATATGTGACTTGAAGCATGAAGTGGACAGCTCACACTCTCTCTCTGTGAGAAGCTCTCCACATCATTGAACATCATTGAAACATCATTTAGTGTTGAAATGTCACCATCCTGAAATGTTATCTTTACACCAAATCATTGCTGATGAATACCTAATTAGTCAAAATTATGGGCTGAAAATCATGCAGTCAGGGATTAGATTAGTCTGCTGTGGTGACTCCTAAGCTACAATAATACCAGACCTGGTAACACTGTTCAGATCCTTTTAAATATCCAAAAAAGGCAAGACCAGGCTACACAAGAAAGACCACATTTTTGATTTGGTTTACCCACTGTCTGAAGATACCCCCTTTCTCCCTCCAAGGAGCTAAACCTACTTACTTGCCATCAGTGCAACAGGGGACAAAGGGAGCTGCTGCACACGGGCGTCTCCCAATGATGAGGTGGTATTTATACCAGCGCAGTCAAACCTCCCTCTCTTGTATATCCTCTTTAGTAGGACAATTGTTTTTCCTGCAGCGCTTCTATTCCAAAAGGAAACATAGTATTGTATAGTATTGGTGACCAGAAAAAAACATTAATTGGTTAACGTTAAGATTTTATTTTGATCTATTATATATCATTTAGATTATTGATGGCGATGGCAATATTTTACCAGCAAACCAGGAGGGAGAATTTGGAATACGGATATCACCACAGCGACCTTTTTGTCTTTTTTCACACTACACTGTGAGATATCTTTTTTATTGTTATGAACAATACAATTCTGTGAATACTCACCTTGTAGAATTGTTATTATAAGTATGCAGCATGCCCTGCTCCAGTAATGATTATTACGTCTGGGATATAGTCCACAAGAGGGCGCTTTACTGCAGAGATGGCAAAAAAGAGGCCCCTCCCGGTCCTTATATACCCGGGACCTCCCACTAAATTCCCCAGTATAAAAAAGCAGTAAGGGAACCAGGAGAAGCCAATAACAAGATTAACAACAATAACCAGGAAACAGTCCCCATATAGAGGATCCAAGAATAAGTATTCAGGGTGGGGTGGAGCAGGGCGTGCTGCATACTTTTTATAATAACAATTCTACAAGGTGAGTATTCACAGAATTGTATTATTCCAAGTATGCAGCACGCCCTGCTCCAGTAATGATTCATTACGTCTGGGACATCCAATAGCAGTGTCCAACAAACGGGTGGGGATCCCAAAAGGCAACAATGCGCAGTTCAAACCACTGACGCCTGCAGAACCTTGCGGCCAAAAACAGCATCCGCTGAGGCCCGAACATCAACCTTGTAAAACTTGGAAAAAGTATGAACAGAAGACCAAGTAGCAGCCTTACAAACTTGTTCAACAGAAGCCTGGTGCTGAAAAGCCCAGGAAGCCCCAACAGCACGGGTAGAATGAGCAGTAACACGGAAAGGAAGATCCTTTCCCTTAGCAGAATAGGCCCTAACAATGGCCTGACGAATCCATTTACTAATAGTAGACTTAACAGGAGCCAAACCCTTCTTGGGACCCGAGGGTACTACAAACAAAGCGTCCATCCTTCTGAAAAGCACTGTAGCCACCAGGTAGTATTTCAAATTCCTGACCACATCCAGAGAATGCAGGGCCCTTTCCTTGTCATTACCAGGATTAGGGCACAAGGAAGGAAGCACAATGTCCTGATTGAGGTGGAAGGCAGAGACAACCTTAGGCAAGAAGTCTGGTTTAAAGCGGAAAACCACCTTGTCCTGGTGTCTCTCAAAGTAGGGAGCCTGAATAGACAGAGCCGCCAACTCAGAAACACGCCGGACAGAAGTGATAGCCACCAAGAAGGCAACCTTCAAAGTGAGAATAGACAGCGCAGCCTCGTGCACCGGCTCAAAAGGAAGACCCTGAAGGGCCGACAATACCAAATTCAAATCCCAGACCGGTACCATGGGTTTGCGGGGAGGCCGCACATGAGTGACCCCCTGGAAGAAAGTCTTGACCAGAGGATGAAGAGCATAGGACCTCTGGAAGAAAACAGCCAAGGCAGAGACGTGCCCCTTCAGAGTGCTGAGTTGAAAACCCAAATCCAAACCATGTTGAAAGAACTCCAGGATCCGAGGAAAGGAGAAAACCCGACAGGGAAAGGCCCTAGCCTCACACCAGTCAATGTAGGTCCGCCAGGTCCTATAGTAGATTGTAGAAGAGGATTTCTTCCTAGCCCTGACCAGAGTCTGAACAACCGAATCAGACAGACCTTTCTCCCTTAGGATGGAGGTTTCAGCAGCCAGGCCGTCAAAGCCAGCGTTTGTAAATTGGGGTAACAGAGCCGTCTTTGAGTGAGAAGATCCGGAATGAGTGAGAAGATCCGGAACCAGGGGCAGAGTGTACTGATCCACCGCCAGCTACGACGTCTGCCAACCACACCTGCCTTGGCCACCTGGGGGCCACCAGAACAGCTGGCACTCTTTCCTGAAGCAGCTTGCGCAGAACCTTGCCCAGAAGGGGAAACGGAGGGAAGAGGTACAGGAGACTGAACCCCCTGCCAGGACAGAGACATGGCATCCACCGCCAGAGCCAGAGGATCCTGGGACAGTGAGACAAATGCTGACCGCTTGTGATTGTGGCGAGAAGCAAACAGATCCACATCCGGCTTTCCCCACCTGTGACAAAGGGATAAGAAGACCTCGCCGTTGAGGGACCATTCTCCCCGGCGAGAGGCCCCCCTGCTCAGGGAATCCGCTTCCAGATTGTCCGCTCCCGGAATGTAAACCGCAGAGATGCACGGGACATTGTCCTCGGCCCAAGACAAGATCAACAACACCTCCCGGAGGGCACTCTTGCTCCGAGTCCCTCCCTGATGATTGACGCAGTCCGGTTGTCGGAGCGAACCTGAACCGGCAGGACCTGGAGGTGAGGCGTCAGCTGCGCCAGCACCAACTGAACCGCCCTCAGCTCCAGAACATTGATGGGGGCGTGGGCCTCCTGAGGGCCCCACAACTCCTGGAATTGGAGGGCTCTCCAGTAGCCCCCCCCAACCTGACAGACTGGCATCCGTAGTGACCGTCTCCCAACATGGTGTCAGAAATTATCTGCCCCCCAGAAGATTCCTCGAGTCCAGCCACCACAGGAGGGACCACTGGACCAGAGGAGATAGAACAAAGGCCTGATCCAGAGACAGGGGACTCTTGTCCTAGACTGACAGAAGATGTAGCTGAAGGGGTCTCATGTGAAATTGAGCATAAGGGACCGCCTCGAAGCAGGCCACCATCTGTCCCACCAATTGCATCCCATGCCGGACGGAGGGATGAGGGCTGGACAGCAAGAAATGAATAAGAGCTTGAAGAGAGTCCACCTTCTGGTGAGGGAGGAAATTCCTAGCCTGAATGGTATCCAGAGTCATACCCAGGAAGGGGGTCACCCGGGACGAGGAGAGGGAGGATTTGGGATAATTGATCACCCATCCGAACCTTTCCAGGGTCGCCACCACCGTCCGGGTGTCCAATTCTGCCTGCTGGAGTGAATGGGACGTAATGAGAAGGTCGTCCAGATAAGGAAGAATGTGAATACCCCGGGATCTGAGAAGGGCCATCGCGCCCGCCAACACCTTGGTGAACACTCTGGGGGCTGAGGTGAGACCAAAGGGA
This sequence comes from Gastrophryne carolinensis, assembly GCA_027917425.1. Taxonomy (NCBI): domain Eukaryota; kingdom Metazoa; phylum Chordata; class Amphibia; order Anura; family Microhylidae; genus Gastrophryne; species Gastrophryne carolinensis. The sequence goes on along the minus strand of CM051240.1, from coordinate 84,752,171 downwards.
AGTGCCACAAATTGGTAGTGTTGTTCCTCTACTGCGAACCTGAGGAACCGCTGATGCCCCAGGAAGACCGGCACATGAAGGTAAGCATCCTTGATGTCTATTGACGTCATAAAGTCCCCCGGGCGCAGGGAGTTGATAGCGGAGCACAGTTTCCATGCGAAAACGTCTGGTCCTGATGAACTTGTTGAGAAGCTTTAGGTCCAGGATGGGTCTTATGGAACCATCCTTTTTGGGCACTGTAAAGAGATTGGAATAGTAGCACTGACCTCTCTCTCCCGGAGGGACCTGACAAATGACTCCCATGGCCAGAAGGTTTTGTACCGCCAGAAACAGACCCCGAGATGCCCGAGGGTCCGTAGGAACCCGGGACCTGAGGAATCTGGGAGGCGGACAGTACTCGAACTCCAGCTTGTATCCGGAGGAGACAACCTCCAGAATCCAATTGTCTGAGACTTGTTAAGCCCAGACCTGAGCAAAGAGCCGCAGCCGTCCCCCCACCCGCAAGGGTGAGGGCGCCCCCTCATTGCTGAGCGGGCTTGGCAGTAGATTTGAGTTTGGCACCCCAGGAGGATTCGGGCCGGGCACGGCCTCTGCCCTTGCTCCAGAAATCTCCCCTGTGCCCTGCGAAGGATACCCCCTGCCTGACCTAGGCCCACGAAAGGAGGGAGTGAAGGACCCAGAGCCCCGAAAGGGCCGCGGCTGCCTTTTGCGTTGGGGCAACTTACCTCCCTTAGCAAAAAGGTCCAAACGATCACCAAACAGGCACAGCCCCTTAAAGGGGAGCCCCGTGAGCGCCTTCTTAGCAGCATTGTCAGCTGCCCACTGGCGCAACCAGACCGAGCGGCAAATAGAGACAACCAAGGCCGAGGTCCTGCTACACATCCGAATGGTGTCATCTAAGGCAGAGAGAACATAGGTGATGAACATCTCACAATGTGACAAGGCTCTAAATTCAGCACTAGAAGGATCCTCATGGGAGCCGTCCAGAAGGCCCCTGATCAAGGTCCTAATAGCCACGGCCGTAATAGCAGAAGCACAAACCGGGCGCAAGGCCGAACCCACACAGGCAAAGGCGTGGGAAGCCAGCTGGTCAATACGCCGGTCCTCACCATCCTTCAAGGTAGTGGAATCAGGGGAATGCACTACAGAAGTGTTAGACAACCCCAACACCGGGGCATCCACTTCTGGGGGAGTTGACCAACATTTTTCCACATCCGAGGGGAAAGGATACCTCCTATCCCACCCCTTAGGGATACCGGGGAGCCGGCTAGGCCGCTCCCTTTCCTTGAGAACCAGGTTATTAAAATGCATCTGTTCTGAGAATTCCAAACGTGGTTTTGCGGTACCAAACAATTCCCCCTGCTGCTTAGGAGCCGCTGCAGGGGGGGAAATGGAAAGTACTTCAAAAACTTGAGTCAAAAGTCTATGGGTGTCGTCAGCATCCCAATGCTCTGAGCCGGCATCAGCGCCAAGGCAATGCTGATCATCAGAAAAATCAGAATCTGAGAATAATTCCCCTTCCTCGAGAGGGGTATAGTCAGACAAATCAAGAAAATCATCTTGTTCCATAGTAAAGGCCGGCGCGGCAGGCGCCACATGCCGTGGTTTACCTGGAGCCTTACGGGCTGCAGAGCTAGCAATCAGTCTCTCAATGTTGGCCAGTTTGGTGGAAACATCAGGTTGAGACTCCCCGCTAGTGTTGATCTCACTGGGGGTCATAATCAAGCGAGGGGGCGTGGGGGACGATCCAGTAGGTGCCGACCCAGATACATGTAGCCCGGATTGCCGCGTAAGCGTCTGCTGGGTGCAGGGTACACAGACCCGCACATCCTCGCCCACATGGGATGCCCCGCACACCACACACAGCCGGGCTTGCCCCGATGGGACCCCGAGCACAACATCCTGAGAAGCCTCCATATGGTGATTTTAATGTCACAATGACCAATGGGAATTACGCTGTGCAGCTACCCCGGATGCCCCTTAAATGTCCACTAGTGGGAGGATTTAATAATTAAGCCCCTAATTTCAAATATGGTTAATATAGGGCACAGGACCGGGAGAAACCTCTAATTAGGTTGTCCCGCCTGAAAGACACAATATAATTCTCAGTCAGCATGGTATCTACAACAATTAAACATAAGCAAATCAAAATACAAACCCGCTGAGGGCACTCACGGACGTTGCAGAGCTTGCGCTCCACCGCGATGCCAGGGCAAGATGGCACTGAGCAGCTCAGGAGGGGCGGGCCGCCTGCGTAACGCGCCAAGCGCCCCTCCAGGTACGCGGGGACAGGCCAAGGACAAGCCGCCCCGCAGCCAATCAACGAGCAGCCGGCCCCAGTGACGTCACCTGCCCGCCACGCACGCGGGCCTTTCAAAAGTGAATCAAAATGGAGAGACGAAAGGAGCGCTGAGCCTACAGTGTCACAAAGATAAAGAGCTTTACAGTTGCAATCACTCACACATACAACACGGACAATGCCCCCCCCCCCGACTAACCGGGCAAACGGGAGAAGGGGGAATATAAGCCCATAGTTAGTTACATTTGGGGCATGTAAGGAGGGCTAAAGCGGACCGGGCATCCCATATACAGGCTCACCAAACCTGCGCCGCCTACCCTTTGGTGGGGGATTTGCGGTGGAGCAATACTCCATTAATAGGTGCTGCCTACCGTCACCCGACCACGCAGACAAGGCTGGGAGGCAAGTAAAGAGTGGAACGGGTGGGAATAGAACACAGGGCCAGGGGCAGTGAAGCCCCAGCTTACCTGCGAGGAGAGAAGCCATCATCTTGACCTTCGCAGCCCACTGCAGAGAAGGAACTGGGGAATTTAGTGGGAGGTCCCGGGTATATAAGGACCGGGAGGGACCTATTTTTTGCCATCTCTGCAGTAAAGCGCCCACTTGTGAACTATATCCCAGATGTAATGAATCATTACTGGAGCAGGGCGTGCTGCATGCTTGGAATAATTTGTTTTTAGAAAGCTGTGTGATAAGATTTTTATTGTCAATAGGGTGAGCCTGAGAAAACGGCTTCCTCACAAAGGGGAGACTTTTACATCACAGGTGACAAAGGCATTAAAGATGAAGATGGATATTTCTGGTTTATTGGGCGAGCTGATGATGTCATCTTATCCTCTGGGTAAAATATATAACTAGGATTTTTTATTTGTAATTAAACTTGAATTAATTTGTAAATAATTGTGCTCAAAATCTAATAACCAGGTACCCAAGACCAAATTTCCCTAGGCATGTGCCTAAAAAAAAAAAAAGACCCATTGCTCCATAAAGAGAGTGCAAGTGGTCATGTGACTCCTAACGTGTCATTTTCCTGGAGTGGGTATTAAATATGCTCCCATCCCTAAAGAAAACAAATATTAGAGATGGCTTTTTGGGGTAAACTACCATTTGTAAATTTGCAGTATAAGTCAAATAAATATAATTCATATAGACAACATATAAAAATACAATTCTGTGAAATACTCACCTGTAGAATTGCTATTATACGCATACAGTACGTCCTGCTCCATCTATAATACTTACACATGGGTAATCCTCCGCCAGAGGGCGCTGTTCACTGCAGACATGCAAAAACAGGCTCCTCCCGGCCCTTCATATACCCAGGGGCCTCCCACAAATCCCCAGTATTGAAAAGCAGTGAGAAAAGAAGCCGGGAGAAACCAACCACCAACTGGTAACAATAGTAATGATAACAATCACCATACAGGGGATCCAGAAAAAATGTAAAACCAGGGTGGGGTGGAGCAGGACGTACTGTATGCGTATAATACCAATTCTACAGGTGAGTATTTCACAGAATTGTATTTTTCTAAGCATACAGTACGTCCTGCTCCATATATAATACTTACACATGGGACATCCAATAGCAGTGTCCATAAAGCAGGGTGGGATCCCCGTCAAAAAGGCACAGCAGACAGTAAAGGTGCTGTCACCTGCAAACCTTGCTACCAAGAGCGACAGGAGCAAAGGCTCTAACGTCAACCTCATAAAAAAACCTTTGAAAGGTATGAACAGAAGAAACAGGCAGCGGTCTAGCAATAGCCTGATTAACAGAAAACTGGTGCTGAAGGGCCCAAGGTACCCAAGCACACGTAGAACAGAATTAAAAGGAGAATAAGATTCTAGCCCTTAAAGCAATAGGTCAGAGTAACAACCTGACCCGTCCAAATGCAACAGTAGCCTAGGTAAAATCAGAGCTCCCCCATCGGGGAAATTGAAACCCGGTCTCCAGCATGACAGGCGGGGATATGGACCACTACACTAAGAAGGATAACCAAGAAGCCGAAACCTTTACTTAGGACCAGAAAGGACAATCCCTCCAAGTAAGACCAGTCCAAGGGCGCATAACCCCTGGAAACAGATGAGACCGGGCGCATAAGTATGGAGGGGCCCGCTAAACCCCAAGGGGCATCAGTCCCCCTAAGGGACAAGAAACAATCCAGGAGAACTACAACGCCTGTTGAAGGAAAGTAGACCCCCTTACTTCAGCATTACTAAGAATAAGGCCCAGAGGCAGACAAAGGACTTGGATAAAAGAGCATAAGACACCACCTTAATCATAAGGCCCGGCGTAAGACGGAATACCACCACATCATGGTGTATAAATAAGGAACGAGGGTTATCTAAACAAAGCCACCTTCACAGGCACACGTCTGACTGAAGCAACAGCCCCCGGAAGGGCAACTTGAAGTAAGAACAGTTCAGACAACATCCAGAATAGATCCAAAGGGAACAACCCGCAAGGCAAACAGAATAAAAATGGATCCCAACAGGGACCATAGAACTACTTGGGAGATGCACCTGAGCAATCCCCAAAAGAACGCTTAACAATGGAAGACTGAACCAGACTTCTACGGGAAGGCGGACAGGGCAGAACCTGAACCTTCAGAGTACCAGGATGGAGAGCCAACCCCAACCTATGCTGTAATAACTCTAGAACCCTGGGAACAGAGAACGTCCAACAGGGGAGAGACCAAGACTCACGTCAACCAATATGGGTAAGCCATACCCTATAATAGACGGAGAAAAGAGAAGAGGAAAAAGCTTGCTCCTAGTCCCCCATAGACAGAGTCTCCCAGAAGATAACCCGTCTCCGAAGGGGTGAATGAATCAACTGTCAAGCCATCAGACTAGAGCCTGTAGATTGGGGCTACATACGAAGGAGCCTGAAAAGTGCATAACAGCACACCCGAGAGAGCGTACAGGTCCGCTGACCTCAACAGGACATCTGCGAACCACAGTCCACTAGGCCACCCAGGGGCCAACAGTAAAACGGGTCCCCTTATCAGCGCAAATCTCGCGCAGAACCCTGCCTATCAGGATGAACGAAGAAAGACATATAAAATAGAGTGTCCAGGCATAAAATTACTAGGTCCCCATGACCAGAGTCAGAATATTCTGAGGCAGTCAAAACAAGGGCAGAGCCCCTGTGATATCAACAGGACCCAACAGAGCCACCCTAGCTGGCTCTCAGAAGGACACCAGGATAGCACAACCTGCCACTGAAGGACGTCCATCGGAGCGAATATCAATGAGATGCAGGGAAGGCTGACCCCCACCTATATCAGGACACCTACCAGGAGAATCATCCTGCTTCAAGTTCCACACTGATGATAAATCCAGGCCACTGTCCACCGACAGGCCAAGAGTCCCCAAATAGACAGGTCCTGAAGAGGAGTAGACCAGCAAGATAGAGCCAACTGAAGGGTCACGGCTGTAACAAAACCAATAGGAACTGGACCCTCTAAAGGCCACAACCTAGGTGCCACGGGGGATTTCAGAAGAAACCCCCCCCCGCCAAACTGCGAGACTTGGTACCCAAAGGTGACCATCCACAGGAAGATGCAAATAAAGAAGGGGATGCCCACTGACAGGGTCCTCGAATTTAACCAGCTCAAGAGGAACCACCTTTCCAAGGGGGAACGAGCACAGACCTAGCTCCAGGGGTGCCAGAACCCCAACCAGGAGTAATAACCTACTGTGCTGAAGAGCCCAGGGGCTCTGAATATAAGGGACAACATCTGATCCGCCACCAACGACCTCACCAGCTGCAATCCTGCAGCTGCAAGTGACAGCAAAGAGGGACAGAGCCCATGTAACTAGGAGTCCACCTATTGCCAAGGAAGAAGGTTCAAGCCTGAACCGAATCCAAGGAATGGAGATAACGAGTAAGGGACAATGAGGGATTGAGGTGACAGATCACCCATCCAAATAACCCCCAGAGGACACCGCCGGCCGACTCACCCATTCGGCCTACATAGGGATTGGAACGTAAGGAAGGACTACCCGGTAGATCCTAGTATAGACGTTCCACAGGCATGTCAGAGACATCACCCCCATCCGCGCCTTGGCGACCAGAAGAGAGGCCAAAAACAAGGCCCCAAACCACAGAGTTGGTCCTTCAACACTGACCTGTAAAGGTCTCGGAGTCCATAAGACACAGGGGAAACTAAAAGGATCTTAGATCTCCACAGGTGGCAAGAGGCCCCCTTGCACAGGGCGCCTGTGGCCCAACACAGAGATACCCAGCAGGGACTAACTGTAAGAGTAGAATTCCCAAGTCTAAATAGGCCAGCATGGCCCAGACTGTCTCATCCTTATAAAGGAGAGAGGAAAAGTTAACCTAGAGGCATCGCCTCAACCTGTTAAGGGCAACCTGCAAGCGAGCCCAGACCCTGCAGGCAGAGAATGGCCTGCACTAACTCCTGAAGAGAAACCAGGGACTAGAATCACCCTGACAACCTATGGAAAGGGACCGCCCAGCCAACTTTATCCTGTATCCAGGGGAACTACCTCCTGGAACCACCAGAAGGGAGCGAGACGCTCTCAGATAGGAGCCAGGTGCTGTGGCAGTCCCCTCGCCCAGAAGAGTGAGGGCGTCCCTTCATGCTTGGGAGGTCTTGGCAGATTTGGACTTAGTCCTGCCAGAGGGCCCAGGGCGTTGCCTGCCCGCCCGGGGGTGGTAATCTACGCCGAAAAGTTGGAAGCACACCTCTGGTTCGTGTTTGACACTAACGTAAGGAGGGGGAGGGGTGCCCCTGCCCCGAGGAGGCCGAGATGGCCTTCTGCGTAGGGGTGCCTTGCCCCTCTTTCCAAAAAGGTCCAAACCGGCCCCAAATAGGCGCCGTCCTCTGAAGGGAAGACCAGTAAGAGCCTTTTTTGTATCATCGTCTGCTCCCCACTGTCGCAGCCAGACCAGGCGGCGAATAGCTACCACAAGGGCAGAGGTTCTGGCACACATCTTAATGGTGTCATCTAGTGCCGAGAGGATAAACCTCACAAACACATCACAATCGGAGAGTGCATTAAAGACCTCCCAGGGGAGATCCTCAGGTTGGTGATCAAGCAGCTTCCTAATGAGGGTCCTGGCGGCCACCGCAGTGATGGCCGCAGCACAGACCGGGCGCAGAGCCGTCCCTGCGCACGAAAAGGCGTGGGAAGCCAGTCTGTCAATACGCCGGTCCTCGGCATCCCGAAGGGTACGGTAGTAAGGAGCAGTCATGAAGGGGGGGTTAGTAACCCCTATAATCGGTGCATCCACCTCGGGAGGTGCTGACCAGAAGTTAACCACCTCAGGGGGAAATGGGTACTTCCAATCCCAAACCCCTGGAACCCCTTTAAGTTTACAAGGCGATTCCCATTCTTTGGATATAAGAGCCTGGAAATGCTCCTGTTCCAGAAATTCCAAGTGCGGTGTCGCTGTATGGAAACTCTCCCTCTTATGCTTGGGAGCCTCTCCAGGAGGAGAGATTGACAACACATCAAAGATCTTTACAAGTAGTTCATCGGTGTCACACAGGCCCCAGGAACCAGGGCCAGAATCATCACGGCTCCAAGGCCTCTCGTCCGAGGAGCCCGAATCAGAGAATAGCTCACCTTCATCAGAAGGAGCAGGGTCCTGCAAGGCAGCCGACTCTTCATTATCAGTAGGAACCAGAGAACCAGGAGGCGGCAGGGGCCTCTTTTTTCCAGACCCCATGCACTCCGCCAAACTGGCTATCACCTACTCAGCCGTAGGCAACCTGCGCGGCACGGCTTGCTGGTCATCCCCACTCGAGTGCGACTCATCAGTAGTGAGATTTAAGTACGGGGAGACAGGTGTATTGTAGCGAGGTGCAGCCACTGGCAAACCTGATTGCAGTGCCAGTGCCTGTTCAGCACACGGTCCGCAGACCCGTGCTCTGTCAGCATCAGCATGGGGCTGTCCACACGCTGCACACAGCCGGTCTTGTCCCCGAGGGACCCCGGATACATAATTCTGAGATGCCTCCATATGGTGATTAACTGAGCAATATGCCCGCAGGGATTTATGCAATAGGCAACTCTGGATGCCCCAAGACCCGCTAGGAATGTGGGAGAATATTTATATGAACCCTCTATAATATATGTCGGGCCGGGAGAAACCACCGAAATCTTGGCGTCTGAAAGACATAAAGCGAATAAGGGGGGTGTCAGAGCCATGCGCAGCTGAACAAAAGATCATAGAAACAAAACCGCCCAGGAGGGCACTTACATGACCAAGGGAGGAGGAGGGTCGCAACCGCGCGTGCGAAAACCATCAAAATGTCGCCAAGCAAACCTCGAGGGGGGGCCCACTCTGGCCGTGACGCAGGGCGCGTCACGCCAAGTCCCCGCCTCCCCCAAAGAACGCGAAAGCTCCAAACAGCGGTAACGCCGATGACAAGCAGTCAGTCTATGCTAAGGAAAACGTCAAAACCAGTGAATGATGCTGCGGCCCAGGCCGCACACTACAGTAAAGGAAAAGACGGACACGCGCGCAACCTGACAAGAGATTATGTGAAACAGGGAGCGCGGCTCTGACACCCATAATTGAAAGGGCTGGTATATGAACTCACAATACCTTGCCTCATAACCAGCACACTAACCATTGTCAAAAACACTTGTTGAAAGACAAAACAACGGCCATAACGTGTACAACATTACGCTGAGACCGCCACACGCATACCCCCCCTTTCTTTTCCCCCCGAGCTACGGGGGAAAACGAGGGAGAAGGCGACCCTTCACCCGGGGTTCAGCGCTACGAGGGGCACGGGGCAATAATGCGGGAGGGGCATCTATTGGAGGCTCACCATTGGCCTAAACCGCCTACCCTATGGTCATTTTCCTGGAGTGGGTATTAAATATGCTCCCATCCCTAAAGAAAACAAATATTAGAGATGGCTTTTTGGGGTAAACTACCATTTGTAAATTTGCAGTATAAGTCAAATAAATATAATTCATATAGACAACATATAAAAATACAATTCTGTGAAATACTCACCTGTAGAATTGCTATTATACGCATACAGTACGTCCTGCTCCATCTATAATACTTACACATGGGTAATCCTCCGCCAGAGGGCGCTGTTCACTGCAGACATGCAAAAACAGGCTCCTCCCGGCCCTTCATATACCCAGGGGCCTCCCACAAATCCCCAGTATTGAAAAGCAGTGAGAAAAGAAGCCGGGAGAAACCAACCACCAACTGGTAACAATAGTAATGATAACAATCACCATACAGGGGATCCAGAAAAAATGTAAAACCAGGGTGGGGTGGAGCAGGACGTACTGTATGCGTATAATACCAATTCTACAGGTGAGTATTTCACAGAATTGTATTTTTCTAAGCATACAGTACGTCCTGCTCCATATATAATACTTACACATGGGACATCCAATAGCAGTGTCCATAAAGCAGGGTGGGATCCCCGTCAAAAAGGCACAGCAGACAGTAAAGGTGCTGTCACCTGCAAACCTTGCTACCAAGAGCGACAGGAGCAAAGGCTCTAACGTCAACCTCATAAAAAAACCTTTGAAAGGTATGAACAGAAGAAACAGGCAGCGGTCTAGCAATAGCCTGATTAACAGAAAACTGGTGCTGAAGGGCCCAAGGTACCCAAGCACACGTAGAACAGAATTAAAAGGAGAATAAGATTCTAGCCCTTAAAGCAATAGGTCAGAGTAACAACCTGACCCGTCCAAATGCAACAGTAGCCTAGGTAAAATCAGAGCTCCCCCATCGGGGAAATTGAAACCCGGTCTCCAGCATGACAGGCGGGGATATGGACCACTACACTAAGAAGGATAACCAAGAAGCCGAAACCTTTACTTAGGACCAGAAAGGACAATCCCTCCAAGTAAGACCAGTCCAAGGGCGCATAACCCCTGGAAACAGATGAGACCGGGCGCATAAGTATGGAGGGGCCCGCTAAACCCCAAGGGGCATCAGTCCCCCTAAGGGACAAGAAACAATCCAGGAGAACTACAACGCCTGTTGAAGGAAAGTAGACCCCCTTACTTCAGCATTACTAAGAATAAGGCCCAGAGGCAGACAAAGGACTTGGATAAAAGAGCATAAGACACCACCTTAATCATAAGGCCCGGCGTAAGACGGAATACCACCACATCATGGTGTATAAATAAGGAACGAGGGTTATCTAAACAAAGCCACCTTCACAGGCACACGTCTGACTGAAGCAACAGCCCCCGGAAGGGCAACTTGAAGTAAGAACAGTTCAGACAACATCCAGAATAGATCCAAAGGGAACAACCCGCAAGGCAAACAGAATAAAAATGGATCCCAACAGGGACCATAGAACTACTTGGGAGATGCACCTGAGCAATCCCCAAAAGAACGCTTAACAATGGAAGACTGAACCAGACTTCTACGGGAAGGCGGACAGGGCAGAACCTGAACCTTCAGAGTACCAGGATGGAGAGCCAACCCCAACCTATGCTGTAATAACTCTAGAACCCTGGGAACAGAGAACGTCCAACAGGGGAGAGACCAAGACTCACGTCAACCAATATGGGTAAGCCATACCCTATAATAGACGGAGAAAAGAGAAGAGGAAAAAGCTTGCTCCTAGTCCCCCATAGACAGAGTCTCCCAGAAGATAACCCGTCTCCGAAGGGGTGAATGAATCAACTGTCAAGCCATCAGACTAGAGCCTGTAGATTGGGGCTACATACGAAGGAGCCTGAAAAGTGCATAACAGCACACCCGAGAGAGCGTACAGGTCCGCTGACCTCAACAGGACATCTGCGAACCACAGTCCACTAGGCCACCCAGGGGCCAACAGTAAAACGGGTCCCCTTATCAGCGCAAATCTCGCGCAGAACCCTGCCTATCAGGATGAACGAAGAAAGACATATAAAATAGAGTGTCCAGGCATAAAATTACTAGGTCCCCATGACCAGAGTCAGAATATTCTGAGGCAGTCAAAACAAGGGCAGAGCCCCTGTGATATCAACAGGACCCAACAGAGCCACCCTAGCTGGCTCTCAGAAGGACACCAGGATAGCACAACCTGCCACTGAAGGACGTCCATCGGAGCGAATATCAATGAGATGCAGGGAAGGCTGACCCCCACCTATATCAGGACACCTACCAGGAGAATCATCCTGCTTCAAGTTCCACACTGATGATAAATCCAGGCCACTGTCCACCGACAGGCCAAGAGTCCCCAAATAGACAGGTCCTGAAGAGGAGTAGACCAGCAAGATAGAGCCAACTGAAGGGTCACGGCTGTAACAAAACCAATAGGAACTGGACCCTCTAAAGGCCACAACCTAGGTGCCACGGGGGATTTCAGAAGAAACCCCCCCCCGCCAAACTGCGAGACTTGGTACCCAAAGGTGACCATCCACAGGAAGATGCAAATAAAGAAGGGGATGCCCACTGACAGGGTCCTCGAATTTAACCAGCTCAAGAGGAACCACCTTTCCAAGGGGGAACGAGCACAGACCTAGCTCCAGGGGTGCCAGAACCCCAACCAGGAGTAATAACCTACTGTGCTGAAGAGCCCAGGGGCTCTGAATATAAGGGACAACATCTGATCCGCCACCAACGACCTCACCAGCTGCAATCCTGCAGCTGCAAGTGACAGCAAAGAGGGACAGAGCCCATGTAACTAGGAGTCCACCTATTGCCAAGGAAGAAGGTTCAAGCCTGAACCGAATCCAAGGAATGGAGATAACGAGTAAGGGACAATGAGGGATTGAGGTGACAGATCACCCATCCAAATAACCCCCAGAGGACACCGCCGGCCGACTCACCCATTCGGCCTACATAGGGATTGGAACGTAAGGAAGGACTACCCGGTAGATCCTAGTATAGACGTTCCACAGGCATGTCAGAGACATCACCCCCATCCGCGCCTTGGCGACCAGAAGAGAGGCCAAAAACAAGGCCCCAAACCACAGAGTTGGTCCTTCAACACTGACCTGTAAAGGTCTCGGAGTCCATAAGACACAGGGGAAACTAAAAGGATCTTAGATCTCCACAGGTGGCAAGAGGCCCCCTTGCACAGGGCGCCTGTGGCCCAACACAGAGATACCCAGCAGGGACTAACTGTAAGAGTAGAATTCCCAAGTCTAAATAGGCCAGCATGGCCCAGACTGTCTCATCCTTATAAAGGAGAGAGGAAAAGTTAACCTAGAGGCATCGCCTCAACCTGTTAAGGGCAACCTGCAAGCGAGCCCAGACCCTGCAGGCAGAGAATGGCCTGCACTAACTCCTGAAGAGAAACCAGGGACTAGAATCACCCTGACAACCTATGGAAAGGGACCGCCCAGCCAACTTTATCCTGTATCCAGGGGAACTACCTCCTGGAACCACCAGAAGGGAGCGAGACGCTCTCAGATAGGAGCCAGGTGCTGTGGCAGTCCCCTCGCCCAGAAGAGTGAGGGCGTCCCTTCATGCTTGGGAGGTCTTGGCAGATTTGGACTTAGTCCTGCCAGAGGGCCCAGGGCGTTGCCTGCCCGCCCGGGGGTGGTAATCTACGCCGAAAAGTTGGAAGCACACCTCTGGTTCGTGTTTGACACTAACGTAAGGAGGGGGAGGGGTGCCCCTGCCCCGAGGAGGCCGAGATGGCCTTCTGCGTAGGGGTGCCTTGCCCCTCTTTCCAAAAAGGTCCAAACCGGCCCCAAATAGGCGCCGTCCTCTGAAGGGAAGACCAGTAAGAGCCTTTTTTGTATCATCGTCTGCTCCCCACTGTCGCAGCCAGACCAGGCGGCGAATAGCTACCACAAGGGCAGAGGTTCTGGCACACATCTTAATGGTGTCATCTAGTGCCGAGAGGATAAACCTCACAAACACATCACAATCGGAGAGTGCATTAAAGACCTCCCAGGGGAGATCCTCAGGTTGGTGATCAAGCAGCTTCCTAATGAGGGTCCTGGCGGCCACCGCAGTGATGGCCGCAGCACAGACCGGGCGCAGAGCCGTCCCTGCGCACGAAAAGGCGTGGGAAGCCAGTCTGTCAATACGCCGGTCCTCGGCATCCCGAAGGGTACGGTAGTAAGGAGCAGTCATGAAGGGGGGGTTAGTAACCCCTATAATCGGTGCATCCACCTCGGGAGGTGCTGACCAGAAGTTAACCACCTCAGGGGGAAATGGGTACTTCCAATCCCAAACCCCTGGAACCCCTTTAAGTTTACAAGGCGATTCCCATTCTTTGGATATAAGAGCCTGGAAATGCTCCTGTTCCAGAAATTCCAAGTGCGGTGTCGCTGTATGGAAACTCTCCCTCTTATGCTTGGGAGCCTCTCCAGGAGGAGAGATTGACAACACATCAAAGATCTTTACAAGTAGTTCATCGGTGTCACACAGGCCCCAGGAACCAGGGCCAGAATCATCACGGCTCCAAGGCCTCTCGTCCGAGGAGCCCGAATCAGAGAATAGCTCACCTTCATCAGAAGGAGCAGGGTCCTGCAAGGCAGCCGACTCTTCATTATCAGTAGGAACCAGAGAACCAGGAGGCGGCAGGGGCCTCTTTTTTCCAGACCCCATGCACTCCGCCAAACTGGCTATCACCTACTCAGCCGTAGGCAACCTGCGCGGCACGGCTTGCTGGTCATCCCCACTCGAGTGCGACTCATCAGTAGTGAGATTTAAGTACGGGGAGACAGGTGTATTGTAGCGAGGTGCAGCCACTGGCAAACCTGATTGCAGTGCCAGTGCCTGTTCAGCACACGGTCCGCAGACCCGTGCTCTGTCAGCATCAGCATGGGGCTGTCCACACGCTGCACACAGCCGGTCTTGTCCCCGAGGGACCCCGGATACATAATTCTGAGATGCCTCCATATGGTGATTAACTGAGCAATATGCCCGCAGGGATTTATGCAATAGGCAACTCTGGATGCCCCAAGACCCGCTAGGAATGTGGGAGAATTTTTATATGAACCCTCTATAATATATGTCGGGCCGGGAGAAGCCACCGAAATCTTGGCGTCTGAAAGACATAAAGCGAATAAGGGGGGTGTCAGAGCCATGCGCAGCTGAACAAAAGATCATAGAAACAAAACCGCCCAGGAGGGCACTTACATGACCAAGGGAGGAGGAGGGTCGCAACCGCGCGTGCGAAAACCATCAAAATGTCGCCAAGCAAACCTCGAGGGGGGGCCCACTCTGGCCGTGACGCAGGGCGCGTCACGCCAAGTCCCCGCCTCCCCCAAAGAACGCGAAAGCTCCAAACAGCGGTAACGCCGATGACAAGCAGTCAGTCTATGCTAAGGAAAACGTCAAAACCAGTGAATGATGCTGCGGCCCAGGCCGCACACTACAGTAAAGGAAAAGACGGACACGCGCGCAACCTGACAAGAGATTATGTGAAACAGGGAGCGCGGCTCTGACACCCATAATTGAAAGGGCTGGTATATGAACTCACAATACCTTGCCTCATAACCAGCACACTAACCATTGTCAAAAACACTTGTTGAAAGACAAAACAACGGCCATAACGTGTACAACATTACGCTGAGACCGCCACACGCATACCCCCCCTTTCTTTTCCCCCCGAGCTACGGGGGAAAACGAGGGAGAAGGCGACCCTTCACCCGGGGTTCAGCGCTACGAGGGGCACGGGGCAATAATGCGGGAGGGGCATCTATTGGAGGCTCACCATTGGCCTAAACCGCCTACCCTATGGTGGGGGGATTGCGGTGGAGCGTAGCTCCGTGAGCACACATGGTGCTGCCTACCTTCACCCGACCAGCGCAGCCCAGGCTGGGAGGCACATCTTGCATGGAAGAGGACGGGTGGTAGTAGTCCTGCAGGGCCGCAGGCTGTAAAAGCCCCGCTCACCTGCGAGAGAATGATATTTCATGTCTTCGCAGTGAGCACTGCAGAGAAATCTGGGGATTTGTGTGAGGTTCCTGGGTATATGAAGGGCCGGGAGGAGCCTGTTTTTGCATGTCTGCAGTGAACAGAGCCCTCTGGCGGAGGATTACCCATGTGTAAGTAT
This sequence comes from Gastrophryne carolinensis, assembly GCA_027917425.1. Taxonomy (NCBI): domain Eukaryota; kingdom Metazoa; phylum Chordata; class Amphibia; order Anura; family Microhylidae; genus Gastrophryne; species Gastrophryne carolinensis. The sequence goes on along the minus strand of CM051240.1, from coordinate 84,736,907 downwards.
TATATATGGAGCAGGACGTACTGTATGCTTAGAATAAATTTGGGAGAATAGGTCTATACCCATTATGCAGTGGTGCACAATATGCCTATGGCTACCGCCATCCATCCTGGGAAGTTGGGTCTGAGTAGGACGGTCTTCTATTAGAAAATACAGTTACAGGGACTTGAACTGTACTAGGTAAGGAAGTAGATGATGCAATTCTGCTAATTAAAAGGAAGGCTCCTGGGCTTTATTTCTATATCAAGCACTGGAGCTTTAAGCTACATCAGTGAATGTGGCTGAATGTAGCTCTGTTAAAACAATGTAGCAGAGTAATAATCCAAAAAAAGCAAACTACTCATATGCTCTACATCGTCAAAATGTAAAACTGAAAATATAGTTTACCCATGTTTGTAACTCCTTTCATTGCTCTTGGTTTAGGTATCGTATTGGACCATTTGAAGTAGAAAACGCTTTATTAGAACACCCAGCTGTTGCAGAGTCTGCTGTGGTCAGCAGCCCAGACCCAGTCAGAGGGGAGGTACAGTATAGGAGAACATTTTCTCTATATACCATGTAAAATAAAATCACTAGTGTACATTTGCCAGCGTAACACGAAGGGGGAGGAAGGGAATGAGGGCACATGGACAGTAGTTCTTTTGGTATGTGTGCACTTTAATTGCTTACCGGCTTACAGTATATTGTCAGAATTTAACATCATGTATTACCTCTTATTTAGACTTTGTCTGTTGTAACTATATACCCCGTTTCCCTGAAAGTAAACTCTACTACTGTTTTTTTTTAAAAAAAAGCCCTTCCTGAAAAATAAACTCTAGTTGCAAGGGCAAATAAGGCAATTGTCTGAGGCACCAGGACCAGAAGGCCAGCATAATGGTCAGCTTCATTTCTTGCCACATACCCCTGCACTCTAGCAATCAGACAGACATGTGACAGACTGTGTCATGTTGTGGAGCCTCGTAGAGGCCAGGAGTGCCAAAGCAGCAATCTTTGGTGGGGGGTGGCCTGTAGCTTTAGGGAGCACAGTTGCTCTGTGGCCAACTGGGCAGGATGTACCCTGGCAAAAAGGCCATCTCATCCAGAGCCTGTGGCAGATTTCACTCATTTCATTGCTGATTACACAAGATGAAATCAAATTACTTGAAGAAAATCTTCTGTATCCCTCACTAATAGAAAATGTTCTATTTGGGAGACCTTTCAAATGTTATTATGAATTAATCCTATTTAAATATGTCTGCAAATATTTTTGACCCTCAAGCCACAAACATTGTCCTCCATTTTTCCTTTCTCTTCCATGTAACCATTTTCCTGTGGTCCACCATACCTCACATTTCCCTGTAAGCCCTTACATTGCCCTGTCTGTTTTCTCCAAGTTTTCTCCCAGTCTCTTTTTCCCACCCCCTCCTTCTTTCTCATATTCTCTTTTCACATTTCTTCAGTCTCTTTTTCACATTCCATCCTTGTTGCTTATAAGACCTTATCTTGCCCTGTCTCTTTTCTTCAAGTCCCCCTCATTTCCTTCTGCTTATTTTTCTGCATCTTCTGTTTCATCAGCCCAATTATTTTTCATATTGCTTGTCATGCTCTATTCACAGCCTCTTTCACATTGCCCTGCCCTAAATCTTGCACAGGGCACAATTTCACCCAAGGATGACTCTGTATACACACACAACAAAAGGTGGAGAGGTATATAACCAGTGTGTTTATAAATGTTTGTCTGTTAATGCCAAACCATTAACGGGTACTGGTTTTGTGTAAAATAAAAATAGTTTTAAATACTCACCATAAAAGTTTTTTTCATGCATATTCATTGCATATGGAATGTCCCAAGCAGTATTAATCAGGGTGGGAGTGCAGCAGAAATCAGTCAACGTTTTTTTTTTATATAATTGGTCTTGGATTTTTTTCTGCCCAGTGTGGCATCAGCGAAAACCAGTGTCAATCTTATAGAATTTGGAGAATGTTTGAACAGAGGACCATGTAGCAGCTCTATATACCTGTTCTGATGATGTCTGGTGCAGGTAGGCCCAGAACCAACCTACAGAAATGGTAGAATGAGCTGTGACTTTAATAGGAGGTGTGAACATAGAACTTCTGAATATTCGGTATGGACAGAAGGTAAAACAATTTCTACATTGATATGAAAAGGTGACACTACCTATCACGCTCCCTCTGTCTGGCCATCTATAAACTGCACCCAGACCAGAATCAGTGAAAAAAACTCCTAAATCCACCACCACACACAGCACTACAAATCAGAACCAGCACTTTATAGAACAGATAGTATAACAACGGACTGGTTAGCAGCAGGAGGGTGCAGAAAATACCTGAACAAGAAAGTATGGGTGGCGGATGGGATTCTGGGGTACAGGAAGCAAAAGGATGGATATGACAGCAGACAGCGCTACCTGCAGGTGGACACTAGTATATACAGAGCTATGAATATGGTGGCCAAGCAGCACTGCAGTCTAGTGACCAGCATTTCCTTAAAATACCTTAGATAGAAAATCTGATGGTAATCTAACAACCACTTTGCCTTTGTGGAAAAACATTAATGGTGGTGTAATGGATATTGCTGCCAACTCTTAAACTCCTGTAATAGATGTTATGGCTAAAAAGAAAGCCAATTTTTGTTCCCACTACGTACTTTTAGAACACCTAATCCCAAATTGAATATAGATCCAAAAACTAGAGCCAATCAAGAGATAAAAATACTGGCCTATACTGACGACATGTTATTGACACTCTCAGATCCTTTCAGATTCTTATCCTCCAGTCTCTCACATAGAAACGGCAACCCTTCGCATTTCCTTTAAATTAATCTGGAAGGAGGGGCATCTATAATATCTGGGAGTTAAAAATTCAAAAAAATCAATTATGAAATAGATGAATCTGACTCCAAATGGGCTGGCCTAAAACATTTCTAATGACTAGTAGGGACTTGGCCTCATTAAATGTATCAAGAACCACAGCACACCTATTTGTTAGGCCCCCATTTTAGTTTAATCTGTTTTTATTGAGAAAGGTCAAATAAGAGAAGGAACATAGACACAAACAGAGTGTCATACAACAACAATAGAAAACAAGAAAAAATTTAGAGAAACAAAGCTACATCTATCGTTACAGCATTACGTCAGTTCCGTCCTATGTCACAGCATTTCACTTTATGCCTGTGTAGTTACCCACTGATTGTGCCTTGCTCCGATTTATCAAATAGGATGCAACTAGGCACAGCAGAAATCGGAATACAGGAGGATAGTGAAAGAAAACCTATAGACAGGGAAGAGAAAGTAGTAAGAAAAAGAGGAGAAGGGAGGTTAGGAGGGGGGTGGGGGGGGGGGAGAGAGGGGGGGAGGGGGGTATCTTCGATGTGGCCAAGTGTGTGTGTCCGTTTTGCTACTGAGATCCAACCTCGTGACTGGCAAGGTGCGGCCGAGCACCCAACGCTGCCGCCGGGGTCACTGGATTACCGTCCGAAAACGGTCTGAGTCTCGTAAGTCAATCCAACAAGCCCAGGTCGTGACATACTTTTCTACCAGACCCCTATTACTAAGAATGAGCTCCTCCATGCGTCTAATACGCTCCAGTTCCACAACCCATTCAGCTAGGGAGGGGGCTACACGGGACTTCCAGTGTCTGGGTATGACAGCCCGCGCTGCTGTTAGAAAATGCCTGAGCAGGCTTTTTTTGTATTGCGACAGAGTCCTCTGTCAAGGATAAAAGGGTTAATTGAGGTGAGTTGATCACATGAATGCCCGTTGTCTCTGTGTATACGCTAAGAACCTTGTCCCAGAAGGAGGTAATGGCCGGGCAGCCCCACCAGATATGTGTCATGGTCCCCTCCTCCGCCAGGCACCGCCAACAACTGCCTGAGATCAGAGATGCGTACTTATGAATATCAGACGGGCATCTGTACCATCTTGATATAATTTTGTAGCCTCTCTCCTGTGCCGCCCCCTCCAATGCCGATTTATGTGTCAAGCTAAATATTTTGGTCAGGTCCTCCTCACAGAAGGACCTGTCCAACTCTTTTTCCCATCTGGTCACGTCTCCCGGAGGATCCGGATGCGTACTGTTCAGTAAGGTATGGTACAGTATGGAGAGGGCATGGGCGTCACAGAGGAGAGAAGCCGCTCCACTTCGGACAGCGGAAGGCCCCCATTTTAAACCCTGTTAGTCCTAATTTCTTTCAGTAACATCCCACCCGACACTATAGGGTTGATTCAGAGCCCCTTTCTCATCATTTTTCGAAAATCATGCAAAAATGAAAACATTTCACACTAAAGTTCTCGCAGGCTTTGCTGAATCAGACGAGGGGAAAAATGAACGAGAATGTAAATATTCACGCAAAAAAAAAAAAAAGGTGAGAAAGGGACTTTGAATCAACCCTTATATTCGGGGTGATTCACATCTAGGAATCTTGGCAGCCATTTTCAAAATCACCTTGCTTCTTCCAACATAAGGTGGGTCATTTACTTTGAATGCTAAACCTCTCAAAAGATCCAGTTAACCCATCAACCTTTCAAACACTATGGCTGCATCCTACTTCCACCAATCAGTCATATTTTCACCATATACTATCAGCTCCACATCATAAAAATACGCCATTATTTATTTGCAAATGGGAAAGAGATCTAGGCAGATCTTTTAGTGAGGCAGAATGGTTCCCTGAACCATTTCCCTTGAACTGACATGTTCCCAAAAACTCCTCCCTATTATATATATATATATATATATATATATATATATATATATATATATTTCCCTATTAACAGGTATAATGGCTTAAGCCACCATGTCAGCTCAAATTTCAGATCTCTTTCGTAAGGAAGCAGATGTTGTCCAGAGATTATTGTGATTTGTCCAATTTTGACAGAATGGTCTGGTCCGAAACTGGGCATATGGAATCATGAGGCCCAGGACCTGAATGCATTTTTGGAAAGTTGGAGCCCGGTGTAGGATTAAACTTTCCTCTGTTAGTCTGTTCCTCTTTTCCTCTAGGAGAAAGAATCTTGCCTGCAGGGTTTCCAATTCTATTCCCAAGAAGGATGGGCTGAATTAACAGACTGTCCGAATAAGGAATCACTTGAATTCCTTTGAGCCTCAGAATTGCCATTGCCAATGCCAGCACCTTGGTTAAGACTCTAGGTGCTGTGGCCAGGCCAAATAGTAGAGCTACAAATGGAAGTAGCCTTCCTGTACAGCAAATCTGATGAACTAGGCAGATGGGAATGTGTAAATAAGCCCCTGGATGTCTATTGTGGCAATAAATTCCCCATGAGTCAGAGAGGCTAACATAGATCTGAGCAACCCTATTTGTAAATGCTTGAAGGAATCATCTCTCAGAAACAATGAAGAAGTTGGAGTAAAACCATGTAGCAAGTTCTGAATAAGTCATCATGGTATTATCCCTTACGAGTGAGTAGTTCCTGAACAGCTTGATGGATAACAGCTTGTGAATTGTATTTTTGCGTTGATAAGACACTGGGTCCGGTTTGCATTCCACTTCTGGGGCATCCAGATTTAGGATGCTCTGTTGTGTGAAACCCCCCAATCGCCAAGTATGCTTAACTCGCCATTGGGCCCACAACACATTTGTGGTTCGCAGCGGCAACACTCACATATTTCTCAGGCTGTGTACGGCCATGCCTGCCATAACTGAATGGCTGGCATGGCCGTGCACATACTGGGGATGCTGATCGCAAGTCCAGCTAGTATTCCTTTCAGGCATTGGGACATCCCGATAGACCAAAACCTGGAATAGTGAAAATCCATCACCAACTAGTTTACCTCCTCTATATGGAAGTGACACCTATAGTCTTTTTGACATTTAAGTTTCCAGACTAAGATTTCAGCCAGAAAACTTCTTTGACCGCAACTGCTCGAGACATGGCTCTTGCCGACATCTTGAGTGCGTTTTTGAGGGGTTAAATAGAATTTCCAATACTGCCTTAAGGTCTTGAATATTTGACACAATATGGCCAATTGGGGCGTGGTTAAAGACATAATTCTTATCAGCATGCGTTTTCCAAGTTTATTTTATATTCCTGTGTGTCTATCTTGGTAAAGTAGTAGTGGCTTTCTTGACCTTTAGTAAAGCTCTAAGTATACTTTTTGACTACAAATCCAAGATTACATCCTCATCAGGTCAGAACGCTGCCAGTAACCCTTTAGCTACTGGAACTCATGACTGTGTATCCCCCTCCCCTCTCTGAAGAGGCTAAATTATTGCAGATGGGGTTAAACGTGTTGTCTCTTCCTCAGCCAATCAGATGATTAGCAAGCCAGAGTCAGGAAATTTTTGATCTGTACATCATAACATAATTGATGTACATTACTAGGGAAAACGGTTTTCTTTCATAACATGGAGTAGCAAAAAAGAAAATTATAAGGCAAGCTCAGCACCTTGAACACATGAAATTGTCAGACAATAATGGAAACTTTTAAAAATGCAATTGAATGTGGAATTACTCTTTAGAGCCACAAGTTCACCATGACCACATTGAAAGCATAGCCCGGGATGATCCACCTTTGCAATTTTGCACCGGTGAAATCATCCAGGAAGGGATACCAGGAGTTCCATGATTTAGGTGCTTTAGACATCCTATCCGGCTTAGACCTTTCATAATCCCTTTTTTTAAATTGGAATAGGAATTGAATGGTCAGGAAAAAATAGGTTTTAGTGAATCTTCTGGAGTTTCACTCTTGTGTATGTGTGTGCCTAATGGCATTTTTCATGTCTGCGCTGTAAATCTGAGAAGATTCAATATCTTCTGGATCAGATGTTATTACAGCATTAGAGAGACAGGCATCTTCAGAGTGCAATGGAGCTTATTCACCATCAGAAAGATCAGATGACGTAGAATGTCTGTGAGACATTTCTTGCTTGCCTTTCCAGAACCCTTAGCGGAAACAGGAGATAGGCTACTTGGTACTGTGGCCTGAACACCGCTATCAAATTGGGAAAAATGAGGGTGCATGTGTAAAGTGGCATTGTGACTAAAAGGATTGTATTGCAGTGCAGAAGACAATAGCACTTGTGCCATCATGGCAAAGGGACAGAAACATTGTGACCATGGCAAATCCGATGTTGGCAAGGGCAAATTAAGCTACGCTTGTGGATGGTTTATTAGATTCATCATGGCTGCAGCAGACAGCACACTTCACTCCACCACCCATGGGTGCAAAAAGTGGTTTGCAGCGCACCCATAGGATGGATGCAGCATCCGACGTAGCCAAGCTAGAGGTGTCTTGCTGTGACATGCTCTATTTCTGGGCAAGTCAGTCCTCTTTTTTCCCCAAAGTAAAATAAAAAGGCAGGGACTATGCCCAGAATGGCACTTGATACACAAAGTATGGCACAACATTAAAGACTCCTTTTAGGAAAAATGTTATATAAATATATATCTATACAGACTTCACACATATAGCGTATATATGCTTTATAAGATTATAAAGAAAAGACTATCAGTTTCTGAAAAATATACGAATAGACAATAATAATGTCAATATTAGAAGAATTATAAAAAATATCTCCATTAAAAAAAAAAACACTTACTGTGCTATGTGAAGAAAGGTGAAATTAAAAAACTGCACCAAGAATAGGATAAGCCTAATGGATTACCCAACATAATGAAAAAATGTCACAATAAATATATGTCTGATGAATAAAATATAGAAACAGCTAATAATTTAATAATTTCCTGCATGCACCATAACAATGAGCAGGGCAACAAAGGCGCTAGAACTGAAAAAAGGGTTAGGCTGCAAAGAAAGCAAAGGAAACAGCAGCCAATTAACATATTGCACGCCTCAATTTGAGCGGACACTCAAAGCGCCGCCTCATGAACGAACTTGCTTGCAGCCAATCAAAAGCGGGGGATTACCTCCGAGCAGACACCTGTTGGAACAAAAACATGCTCTGAGGTTTTTACCAGCCACTGCCCTGCGCAGCACCCCACCATTTAAGTTGGTAGAAACCCTCACGGCCGGCCCTGGAATCTAAAAGAAGCCCCTCCGCTAGCCTGCCCCATTGTGCGAAACCCCCCGGGACGACAGTGATCTAACCTACACAGCTTCTGCACCCAGCCCAGCCGGCTGTCCCTTGTCACGGCGCCACTTTTGAGAGAGCCAATAGGATTGCTTTACACAATTTGCTATTAAGGGGGAATAGGGGCAAAGGTTTTAGGGGGATGGAAAATGAGAGCATATCGCATCAAAATATACACAGCAACTTGACAGTAATCTGAACGCATTTCTTCCCCTTCTGGTTGCTTTAACACCCAGCAAAAACAATATTAGAGTCTACATATTACATTTTGAAAACTGTGCTCCTCACACAGGTTGTGAAGGCTTTTATAGTCCTTACTCCATCATACAGCAAACATGACCCACTGAAACTAATGTCAGAATTACAGAAACATGTCCAGAAAGTGACCGCACCATACAAGTATCCAAGAAAGGTATTGTACTGTGAATCTTTCCTTCCTGTTTGTATGTTTTGTTACACCCTCATCCAAAGTCAGCACCTTACAAGATTAGGAATCTACCAGAGATTAGCAGAGGCTAGAACTGGCCGGTCCTACCCAAATTAAATATCGTATTTATGTTTTCGTTTTATAAAGCAAAATTTCAGTTTTAGAAAGGGTCTGTGTGGCCTAATTGGTAAACCAGCCATCAATCTGGAGGTTCGCTCAATTAAAAATATATAAGCATGCCAAACATTTGGAGTGGAGACTGAATTTCCTATCAAGCGGAGCGTGGGGGGGTTGCATATAGCAGTGATCCCCAACCCTGTCCTCAAGGCCCACCAACAGGCCAGGTTTTGCAGATCTTCACAAAGATGCACAGGTGGAGTAATTAGTGCAGCTGCAGAGCAATAGAGCTGGCTATTTGGAGATCCAAAAAACATGACATGTTGGTGGGCCTTGAGGACAGGGTTGAGGACCACTGGCATATAGGATAGCTTGGAAATGTCCACTGTAGCCATGTAGCTACAGGCGTGTAACTGAATGTGACTGAGTTCTGGTACAGACATTAAAAAGGGACTCTAGTGTTAATACAGTAAACTTTTTTTGAGTCATATTCAGCTAAATGAGATACAATTAGACCACTAAACTATGAAACGTTAAATACAAACAGTTCTGCACATATTGGATAAAAAATGCAGAGGGGCAATTATGGTGTATAATAATGTGGAAAACATAAAAAAGTGGGGGACGGAGAAAGATTAACGGATCACATAAAACAGAAAGGCGGAATATAAGTAAAAGAAAACACTAGTGATAAATAAGAGAGAGAGTTAAAATAATTAAGGGCAATGTGCAAAGCAAGAAAGAAAGGATGTACAAAAAGGACGGCCTTTCGTTCTGTTTAAAGGGGTACTTAAATTGTGTCTTCTGCCACCCCCCTTACAGACCTTTTTGGGACGGAGGCATTTGTGACTGCGCAAGTGGCACCCCAAAGGCCAGCCATGGTGCTACGCACTTTATCGTTTTACCACTCATACATTACACCCACATAAATATGGTATATTTAATCTCTGTTGGGTCTTGTTTGAGGTATAGACTTGTGCAAGATGTTTTAGGCAATTTTAATTACTTTCCGGTAGTTAAGGTTTTCTATTGTTTATGAATTCCTTAATATCTCTCTTCCAATACTAACAGATTGAATTTGTTGAACAACTGCCAAAAACAGTCAGTGGCAAGATCCGAAGAAATGAGCTAAGAAATAAAGAATGGGGAAAAGCGTGAAGACCAACGAGTGCAAAACTAACATCAGTCATGTAGAATTATCCTATAACAGCACATCATTACTATTGCCATGTTTAAAGTGCCAGTTCTGCCCAGACTGACCATATTTTTTAATCTCCCCACACTACCATCCACCCCAAGCACTGAAGCAGAACGAGGGGGCTATCATAAATAAAAAACACTTACCTAGTCCGGAATCCAGCGTTGTTTGTCGGGCAATTGCGACGCTGCTAGTCTGGGTCCCCTGCGCTCACGCACATCCATTCATCGGTGCTGGATTCCGTGGCAGGTAAATGTTTTTTATTTATATAACCCCCCCGCCCTGCTTCTACAACACCTACAGTGATGTCTCCTCAAATGAAATGACAAAGAAACAATATTAAAGCATCTTTAAATCTGCTCCACTTGCGGATCAATTGTATTAATTGTTTTTTGCACTTTATAGTCCTTTCTGCTTTATAGTTTGCTGCTGTGTGTATATAACTTATGAGCAGAATGTTATACTCTTTGATTTATACATTCATTTATATCAGTTATAGTTATAGATATAGTCACCCAGTCAAACTAATTTATTGTATGCCCATACTGCCATCTGGTTACCAGGATTTTTAAAGGCTTTTTCAATAAAGTTAAATAATTGTTTTGTTTATTGGAGGTGTTCATAAACCAAAAAACAAAAAAACTATTGGAATTCATAAAATTGGGCACACCAGCCTGAATATATAGAAATAGTAATATTTATTAATGGCAAGACATAAAAACATACAAAGGTTAAGACAAAGGGGGATAAAAACAATGGGTCTCCTGATGATATTGTTATAAATACTATCCAATTGATCACAAAGGTCCCTTTATTCCAGACCGTTATACTATAATGTCAAGAAATAATTTGTCTATTCAACAATTCAACAATATTAAAAATACATAATGACTAATTCTTAATACCAAGTCAGGGCGGTAAAAAGTGATAGAAATATATACAATAGTAAATAACAATAATAAAGAAACTGCCTAGTGAGTCCACTGATTAATGTTTATAAAATATTTTGAAAAGATATGCTATATCAAAAAGTGTGCTAAATCAAAAAGAAATTTCTATATTGAAGGTAATAAATAGTCTAGACTAGTGACAAATCAGTGCCTATTAAGAAATGCATATAACATGAAAACCTGTCTATGAATCAAAGAGCCTGCAGCAGACATGAAATGCCGTCTGCAAGGTGCTGAAATGTGTCTAATTAACCTGCGAGGCTGAGAAGCCTCATTGATACATTTGTAACAATGATAAACAAACACACTGAGCCGAGCCCAGCGCCTACATACCAAACCCTTATTCAAATATTTACATATTTACAAAGTGCAGTGCAATATAAGATAAATAAGGCAATCAACAACAATAATGAATAGTTACCGCCCAAACATGAAGTGTATACAGGAGACCCAGCTACGCCACGCGCTCCGCCGTTGCTCTCCCGGCTTCTGATAGGGGTGCTTGTTGCAGCTGAGGGCAATTCCTTTGTAGCGTCGGAGCACGGGCCGCCCGACGCGCCCCTCCCCTTCCTCATCCAGAAAACAGATGGGATGCGTCATCCCCACAGCCCCCGGATGACCACGCCCCGCACGATGACCCGGCCGCCGTCATCGATGCAGGCAAAGGGGCGTACTCGGCCAGGGGGGCAGGGAGAACGGGGGAGTGACGGCGCGTGCAGTGGGCCCTGCTGCCCCGGGCACAAACGAAGCCCAGACACATGCAATTAGTAACATATAAAACTTGTAACCTATATCTGCCCAGTCTATATGATTACTCATATAATTCAGTACCTATATTACACAAATTAATCAGTTATTTTTATATATGTAGTATCTACCATCATAAAAGCCAACATAGATTCAGTGTTTCAGCGGCCGGTGACAGCCTGCTCATATTTATATTTATGTTTGGCCCATATATTTGTCAGTCCAATAGAAGCCTGCTCATGTTTTTGTTGTTTGGCCCATATATGGGACCTGCAATCTGGCATTTTGGTATGAGCTTTACTATAGATCCTGTTGTATAGTCATGCATATCCTTTCTTAGTTCCAATCTGGCACTTTAGTATAAACTTTACTGTGGATCCTGTTGTGTAACCATGCATGTCCCTTCTTGGTTCCACGCCAACGAGTCGTGCTTAGTATTAGATCTTATAACAGCATAGAATATTGTCCTTCACTTTGGTAACAGGCCTAAAGACCGGTGTTGAGGCCCGTGTCCCACATATGATCCACAAATCATATCCGATCAATCGGCCATCTCTGATGGGGCGAGTCTGAAGTGGCCCCGGCAGGCCCTCTTCTCTCAATGGTCTTTAGATGAGGGGCAGTCCTTATCTTCCATCTGCTCCAGGCAACGTCCCATGGGGTCATAAATCTATCCCACAAGGGAGTCCGACGATCTTCTTGGCTGGACCAATCAAGGATTTTCTGCCACCCTCGGCCTGTGCAACTGCGGGTCTGAGGCCTTGACTCCACCCTGCAGTGCTGTCACATATAGGGGCTCCACCGACTATGTCCTTCATAGGGCCATCACACCCACCGTCATCTCTTCTACACCTACAGCAGACAGAGCATGTATTAAACTACAATAAGATGTAAAAGTGACAGGCAATATCAGCCAATATTAACATATAAAAATATAAAAAAAACTTAAATGTGCAAGCATAAAAACTATCTAAATGCATTATTTGTGTGAGTTATGCCATGATATATAAAGTGCCCAACATATGTGAACAAATATATAAGTAATCTTAAAAATATAACACATGCCGTGATGAAAAGAGGGAGAGTGGGAGTGGCTGGATAATATAAACCATGTCATCCCACACCCCCCCCCCCCCCGGCCAACGTGAAACAATCCCCTAAGTGCCAAACCCCTCAACCCAATGTACCCCAATAAACTGTGCTGATAAACAAACGTACCCAAAGTGCCCCAAAAATTAAATGTGACTACTGCTCCATCGCTAGGGCTAAATTTTGATGATAGTGTGCTATGAGTGCGGTGCCGGTCGGTGTGTAAGTGTACTGCACCTAGCATGTCGTTGGTATATAGGTGAATAGCCCGGCCCTGAAAAAAGGTGTATGGCTGCCCAGCAGATGCTGACAGGCACGGGGGGCTCTGCTGGCCCTGCACTGCCGCTTGGGAGCCGTTTAGATGAAAGGGGTGTAAACTACATCCTCATTTAGCCCGCGTTGGGTCGCTGAGTCTAGATTAAAAATCCATCTAAGCTCTTCCCTCAATAGCTTGTTCTTGAGGTCTCCCCCACGCGGACCAATTGATACCCTCTGTAAGCCTATTACTGTAAGATCAGAGGAACTGGAATTATGTTTGTGGAGAAAATGTCTGGCAACCGGTGTCAGGGGCTTACCTTGTTCGAAATCACGGGACGCCAATCGGATATTAGAGAGGTGAGACTGCACTCTAGTCTTCAACATATTCTTTGTTTCTCCTACATAAAGTTTAATACAGGAACATTTAATGGCGTACACCACCGATTTGGTATTGCAATTGATGAAGTCCTTTAGTGCAAAGTTACGGCCCGTGACTGGGTTGCTTACCTCTTTTGTTGGTATCATATGTTTGCATATCGAGCACCTCCCACAGGGTGCTGATCCTCTGGTGCCCATAGAACTCAACCACGTCTCTCCTAATAACAAGTGGCTGTGACACAAATGGTCTCTCAGATTTTTGGCTCTTCTTGCCACTACCACTGGTTTATCAGGAATCCAGTCCTTTAAGTCTGCATCACTTTTGAGTATGTCCCAATGTCGTGCCAAGATAGCTCTTACATCATCCCATTGATTGTTAAATCTTGTCACCACTCCCATTCGCTGCTGTGATGGTTTACGTTCACGTTTTTGAAGCAAATCTGAACGATTAGAGGTACGGGCCCGTCTTATGGCTTCTGTCAAAGGTCTCTTCGGGTACCCCCGGGCTTTGAACCTGTCTTTGAGGAGGGAAGCCTGCCTCTCAAATTCTCTCTTAGTGCTGCAGTTCCGTTTTATCCTTAAAAACTGACCAATTGGTATTCCTCTTTTAAGGTGGTCCGGGTGTGCACTATCATAGTGAAGCAGACTATTGGTCGCGGTGTCCTTTCGATACAGAGTGCTCTCAATGGTCCCATCCGGTTTCACCATGAGATTTAGATCCAGGAATGTGGCACTCTCTGTAGATAAATGAGACGTCAGAGTAATATTCAGATCATTGGTGTTTAAATGCAATAAGAATTCATGACATTCATGTTGGGTGCCATCCCAAAAAAATAGAATGTCGTCAATGAATCTGAACCAGGCCACGATGTGGCCATGGCTCAGATCCGTGGCATCCTGAAAAACTACCTCACGCTCCCACCAACCTAAAAAGAGGTTGGCAATGGAAGGGGCGCATTTAGCGCCCATCGCCACTCCCATCCGTTGTCTGTAGTAGCTCTTATTAAAGACAAAGTAATTATGTTCCATTACAAACTGTACTATATTTAAAATAAATTGTCTGCGTCTTGGTTGGGTATTTGCTTCCATACTGAGGAAGTAGTCAATGGCTCGCATGGCTAGTTCATGCGAGATGTTCGAATAAAGAGACTCCACGTCACATGTCACCACTATACAGTTTTCAGGTAAGTGTAGCTGATCAACTTTGATCAATAAGTCTAGAGAATCCCAAAAATAAGAGGCCAGTCCCAAAACATGGGGCTGGAGAAAGCTATCCACCCACGTACAAAAATATGTTCAGTGAGGGATCCTATCCCAGAGATGATTGGGCGTCCTGGGGGTCTCAAGGGATCCTTGTGGACCTTGGGCAACATGTAAAAGGTTGGGGTCACAGGATGATCCACCTTCAGAAATGCACTCTCATCCTTGTCTATGGCCTGATCAATTAGTGCCTGGTCAATGAGTGTGTCTATCTCTTTCTTGAACCTTGGTCCAGGATTAGACAAGAGTCTCTCATAGTAGCTAGGATCACTGATCTGTCTAAGTGCTTCCTCCATATAGAGGCCGACTGGGAGGACAACAATGTTCCCCCCCTTGTCGGCCTCCTTAATGACAATGTCTCTCCTCCGCTGGAGATCTTGGAGGGCTTTCTGTTCCCCTTTACTGATGTTAAACCCACCGCCCCGGGTTGAGAGATGTTTCACATCCTCACTCACCATGTGGAAAAATGTTTGTATCGCCGGGTTGGTGGATAGCGGGGGGGAGAAAGTGGACTTTTTCTTGTGTGCACTTCTTTTGGTCTGGCCCATAGCTTCATCTTGTAATTCTTCCAACATTGCCAAGGTCCGTACCTCCTCAGGGTCCCAATCTATACCATCCTTGCGTCGCTGGAGATTCGCAAAATATTTTTTGAGGAGTAAACGTCTGCAGAAGAGAAAGATGTCTTTGGTGATTTCAAACTTATTTGCATTGGCGCATGGGGAAAAAGAGAGGCCTTTGGCTAATACCGACCTCTCATCTGATGTTAATGGTACGTCCGTGAGATTAATAATCTGTAACTGTAGTGGATCATCTTCTGGGGGAATAATCATGCCTGAGTCGGTTGGCCCCATGCTAAGCCCCCAATTGGGGTCCAACCCACTGCCACCAGTTACCGGGCCAGTGGTTGTGTCTGTCTGCCATAGCCCCATCTGTTGCGATCTCTCAATCTCACCCCCCTGTCGGTTCTTCTTTCTCGAGTGCCCCCCCCCCCCGTCTAATTCGTTGTTGCTGTCCGACAAAAAAGACGAACTCTGTGAACGTGTAAGGCTGTTTCTGGAAGAATTCCCACTTCTAGAATAGTGGGGTTTGTTCGATATATCCAGATCTCGTTTTTTAGGGGCATACCGGGGGTTACCTCTATGTTGCCACCTATAGATTTTATATTGGGTGGCATCATACTTATCCCTCATAAATTTCTTTCTTTTCCCTTCTGCTATTTTTTCCTCATGTTTGGAAATGTCATTTTGTAAATTTTGCATGAACGGAGCGACTAAGTTAGTTTGGTCAAATTTGGCTAATGATTGTTCCAATTCCCCAATCCTGGATTTAACCCTCTGCAGCAATTCTTTATCGTGGGTGATCAGCATATCCATCAAAATTACAGAGCACTTTGCAAGGCCTTTTTCCCAAATCTCTTTAAAGGGATCCGTGGGTTCCCAGGTTGGGAATATTTGTACTCTCAGCCCCCCGGGGGCATAAGTTCTGTTCTATATATGTCTCTAAGGTTCTAACATTCCACCAGAGTCTCGTATGGGTGAAGTAAGCTTGTCTTAGTTCTCGGGTGATATCCCTAAAATCACTTGTCTATACACAGGATCAGTATCACCAAAAATATCCTGGACCTTGTTTGTCCATTGTTGCTCAAGTGTTTCAATGTTGACTAGCATTATAACGATCAAATGTGTGCTCACCTAACCAATCCAAAAAGAGGGACAGTGGGGCCACACCAAAAGTGGGGCCAACTCACGTCCCAAGCACAGCAATATAATCAAAAAGCTACCTGGTAAGGGGCACTACTGATGTGGGTGAAAACTACAATCAGTCCAGCTTGGGTGCTCCCTGAATTCCAAAACTAGTGTTCATAAACCAAAAAACAAAAAAACTATTGGAATTCATAAAATTGGGCACACCAGCCTGAATATATAGAAATAGTAATATTTATTAATGGCAAGACATAAAAACATACAAAGGTTAAGACAAAGGGGGATAAAAACAATGGGTCTCCTGATGATATTGTTATAAATACTATCCAATTGATCACAAAGGTCCCTTTATTCCAGACCGTTATACTATAATGTCAAGAAATAATTTGTCTATTCAACAATTCAACAATATTAAAAATACATAATGACTAATTCTTAATACCAAGTCAGGGCGGTAAAAAGTGATAGAAATATATACAATAGTAAATAACAATAATAAAGAAACTGCCTAGTGAGTCCACTGATTAATGTTTATAAAATATTTTGAAAAGATATGCTATATCAAAAAGTGTGCTAAATCAAAAAGAATTTCTATATTGAAGGTAATAAATAGTCTAGACTAGTGACAAATCAGTGCCTATTAAGAAATGCATATAACATGAAAACCTGTCTATGAATCAAAGAGCCTGCAGCAGACATGAAATGCCGTCTGCAAGGTGCTGAAGTGTGTCTAATTAACCTGCGAGGCTGAGAAGCCTCATTGATACATTTGTAACAATGATAAACAAACACACTGAGCCGAGCCCAGCGCCTACATACCAAACCCTTATTCAAATATTTACATATTTACAAAGTGCAGTGCAATATAAGATAAATAAGGCAATCAACAACAATAATGAATAGTTACCGCCCAAACATGAAGTGTATACAGGAGACCCAGCTACCCCACGCGTTTATTGGAGGTGGTTTGAATAATCCTGCTGCTCATCAGAACAAGTATTTTGTTTGTGATTATCCTATTTTTTAAATGGTGCTCCTTAAAGAGGTTGCAGTAAGTGCATGCTAAAGAAAGTGCACCATAAAATAACATGTGCACCGACTAGACCATTGTCCCCCAAGAGTGTCTGCAAGTGCAGTTTCAATTGCACTAAAGAGTGGCAGGTGCGTATTGCAGTGCACATTTATTCCTGCCCACCACTGCTGTTGTCCTTGCTGCCTCTTACACACACACCAGCACTAGTTCTGGGTGGCCTGTGAGCGTGTTCTGTGTCTATGGGCGACATCTATTGTTTTTATTGGCTGTCGGCCATATGGGCCACACCCCCGGGAACCAGCGCCACAGCAGCAGGGAGCAGGCAGGCAGGAATCGAGTTAGCCTGGCCGTCCGCTGCCTTAATATTGTCCACTGCTGGGGGGATGCTGCTCACTGCCTATAATGAGGGATGCTCCTTCTTGTAATGTAGGGATGCTGCTCGCTGCCTGGAATGGAGGGATTCCCCTAACTGCCTATAATGTGGGATGCCATTTACTGGCTTTAATGAGGGATGCCGCACTGTCATTATTGCGAAGGGGATTTTAGCACACCATTTGGTTCAGAATATATTTTTTTTTATTTATGTCCTCTAAACCCTATGTGCCTCGAATCAGTAAGATTGAAAAAAATATTCTCTTGGTAGTAAAATACTCTAGGTGAAAAAGGCTTGAGAATTTCATTGTTGCTGACTCACCAACTAGGATGATAACGAAAGCAATGGCACTTTTTACTACAGTGTGAAAAGGTATAAAAAGTGCCATTGCCTTTCATTGTCATTGACATCCTAGTTGTGAAATTATCATGCTTTTTTACTTAAACTATTTTTTTTTCTAC
This sequence comes from Gastrophryne carolinensis, assembly GCA_027917425.1. NCBI lineage: Eukaryota > Metazoa > Chordata > Amphibia > Anura > Microhylidae > Gastrophryne > Gastrophryne carolinensis. The sequence goes on along the minus strand of CM051240.1, from coordinate 84,718,866 downwards.
AGAGAATAAAGAGAATCTAAAGAGAATAGTTTTCAACTCTTACCGGATCAATGCCTTGTACCTTAAAGCGGAACAAAACCCACCAGCAGCCAGGCCTGGAATCTTTCCCTCATGGAATTCTGAGCTATGTGAACCCCACCCAGGGCACCAGTAATGAATCTCTTTTCCCTGGACCAAGAGCACATGTGCGGGTTCCCATCTAATCCAACCTGATTGTTTACATTGGGGAGCATGGGCGGCAGCACGGACGCCACCGGGGTTACTGCAGCACGCATTTCCCATTGAAGGCAATCAGAGACCTTTGCCGAAGGATGTAAACACGGGTACTGATTGTACGAGAGCTTTGACTGGGAGAACAGGGAGGTTTCAAACAGAGAGGCATCCAAATTCGGGGACACTTAACAAAACCAGGGTAATACAAATTCCTGGGTTTTGTTCTGCTTTAAAAATAAAAGGTGCACATTATGTACTTACCTAACCTTTCTGCCGAATGATTGATCCTAAGTGAATAAAAAGGTCCAGATGGTAATGCTTCACGAATGTCTTGGCTAAGGCCCACTTACAAAATACCATTTTGTGAATACTCACCTGTAAAATGGATATTATAAGTATGTCACACACCCCGCTTCAAACATTAATTATTACACTTGGGTTACTCCACCAGCAGGTGGCGACGTTGCAGAGAAGTCTTGAAAAACGAGCCCCTCCTGGTCTATACATACCTGGGACCTCCCACTCATTCCCCAGTATTCAAACAGCAGTAAAGACAAGGTACCAGGAAAAAAACCATTGGCAACCCTCAAAACTGTAAACGAAGCTTCACCCTATAAAGAATCCAGGATACCAAAAAGGGCGGGTGAAGCGGGGTGTGTGACATACTTATAATATCCATTTTACAGGTGAGTATTCACAAAATGGTATTATTCTAAGTATGTCACACACCCCGCTTCAAACAATTATTACACTTGGGACATCCAAAGGCAGTGTCCAGAAAGGGCGGGTATCCAACAAGGCCATAATGCAAAACTCAAACCACTGCAGCCTGCAGAACCTTGCGGCCAAACACAGCATCCGCTGAAGCCCGCACATCAACCTTGTAAAACTTGGAAAAAGTGTGAACAGCAGGCCAAGTAGCAGCCTTACAAACTTGTTCAACAGAAGCCTGATGCTGAAAAGCCCAAGACGCTCCAACAGCACGAGTAGAATGAGCAGTGATACGAAAAGGGGAAGCCTTCCCCTTAGCAGAATAGGCCCCAACAACAGCCTGACGAATCCATTTGCTAATGGAAGACTCCGCGGGAGCCAAACCCTTCCTAGGCCCAATAGGGCACCACGAAAAAGACATCAGTCTTACGAAAATGAGATGTAGTAAACAAACAGTACTTCACACAGCGTACCACATCCAAACAGTGCAAACCCTCTCCTTGTCATTCCTAGGCTTAGGACACAAGGAAGGAAGAACAATGTCCTGGTTAAGATGCAAAGCAGAGACCACCTAAGGAAAAAAGTCCGGTTTGAAGCGGAAAACCACTTTGTCCTGATGTCTCTCAAAGTGAGGAGCCTGAACCGACAAGGCTGCCAACTCCGAAACGCGCCCAACCGAAGTGATGGCCACCAAAAGGGCAACCTTCTGAGTCAGAGTAGAAAGAGCAATAACCTGCAAAGGCTCAAAGGAGGAGCCTGAAGAGCAGAGATAACCAAATTCAAATCCCAAACAGGGAGCAAAGGCTTCCTAGGAGGCCGCAGATGCGAGACCCCCTGGAAGAAAGTCTTGACCAAAGGAGGAAACGCAAAGGACTTTTGAAAAAAGACAGACAAGGCAGCAACCTGCCCCATCAAGATACTCAGCTGAAGACCAGAGTCCAGCCCCAATTGAAAAAATTCCAAAATCCTGAAAACAGAAAAGACCCGACAGGGCAAAGATCTAGCCTCACGCCAATCAATATAAGATCTCCAAGTCCAATAATAGATGGTAGAAGAGGACCTCTTCCTGGCACTAATAAAAGTCTGAATAACAGATCCGAAAGGCCTTCCTCCCCTAAGATGGAGGTTTCAGCAGCCAGGCCGTCACAGCCAGCGTTGGTAACTTGGGGCAACGCAGTTGACCCTGTGTGCGATCTGCTTCTTCGGCTGGATCTTATCACTGATCCACCGCCAGACAAACGATGTCTGCGAACCACACCCTCCTTGGCCACCTTGGAGCCATGAGAATGGCGGGAACCCCATCCAGGGCCAGCTTTTGCAACACCTTGCCTAGCATGGGGATCGGAGGAAACAGAGAAAGGAACCCCAGGTCCCCCCAGCTCAGGGACATGGCATCCACCGCCAGAGCCAGAGGATCCTGAGAGAGTGACACGAATGTCGGAAGCTTATAATTGTGACGAGAGGCAAACAGATCCACCTCCAGCGTCCCCCACCGGAGACAAAGCGACCGAAAAACCTGAGGCGGAGAGACCATTCCCCCTGGCAGAAAGAGCACCTGCTCAGGAAGTCCGCCTCCGTGTTTTCCACTCCTGGAATGTACACTGCCGAGATGCAAGGGACATGAGTCTTCGCCCAGGCTAGAATCAGAGACACCTCGCTGAGGGCACCCAGACTGCGAGTCCCTCCCTGGTGATTGATGTAAGCAACCTCCGACCGATCATCCGGCCGAACCTGAACCGGCAAGCCCTGTAAATGCTGTGTCAAGAGAGACAGAACCAACCTGATGGCTCTCGACTCCAGAATGTTGATGGGCAAGTGGGCCTCCAGAGGACCCCACCTCCCCCGGAACCGAAGGTCCTTCCAGAAAACACCCCATCCTGACAAACTGGCGGCCGTGGTGACAGTTTCCCAAAGAGGCATCAGAAAGGACCTGCCCCTCAAGAGAATGTCCAAGACCATCCACCACTGGAGAGACTGCCGAACCCGGGAGGACATCCGGAAAGACCGATCCAACGACCGCGGTCGCCGGTCCCAAGACGCCAACAGATGAAACTGAAGCGTCCTCGTGTGAAACTGAACAAAGGGAACTGCCTCAAAGGAAGCTACCATCAACCCCACCAGTCTCATCCCTAGCCGGATGGATGGACAAGGATCGGAAAGAAGAAGCTGCGCCAATTCCTGAACCAAGAGAACTTTGGCCTGAGGCCGAACAACTCTGTGTTGGCAATAATCCAAGGACATCCCCAGAAAGGGCACCACCCTGGCCAGAACGAGAGAGGACTTGGGGTAGTTGATCACCCAACCGAACCTCTCCAGAGCGGATACCACCATCCTGGTGTCCACCTCCGCTTGGCTGAAAGAAGAAGCCATGATGAGAAGATCGTCCAGATAGGCCACAATGCGAATCCCCTGAGCTCTGAAAAGGGCCATCACGCCCGCCAACACCTTGGTGAACACTCTTGGAGCCGAGGTAGGGCCGAACGGAAGAGCCACAAATTGAAAATGCCGATCTTCCACCACGAAGCGAAGAAATCATTGGTGAGCCGGAATATATGAATATGAAGATAGGCATCCTTGATGTCTATGAACGTCATGAAATCCCCCTGCCGCAGAGAATTGATGGCAGAACGCAGAGGTTCCATGCGAAACCTCCGGGGAATAAACACATTGAAGAACTTCAGATCCAGGATGGGACGAACCAACCCGTCCAGCTTGGGCACTGTGAAGAGATGGGAGTAATACCCGCGGCCCACCTCCGAAGGAGGGACCGGGCAGATGACTGCCATATCCAGAAGAAAGGACACACGAGACCAGAAAAAACCTTAGAGGAGGTCGGTACTCGAACTCCATCTTGTAACCGGCCGACACCACCTCCCGGATCCACCTGTCCGAGACCGCCTGGTCCCACACCCGGGAGAAGAGTCTCAACCGTCCCCCCCACCTGCAAGGGTGAGGGCACCCCCTCATTGTTGAGCGAGCTTGGCAGCTGGTTTGGGTTAGGCACCCCAGGAGTGACCGGGACGGCCACGGCCTCAACCCCTGTTCCAGCTTGCACCCCTGGGGCCGTAAAGCCCGCGCCTCTGTCAGCTCTGGCTCCCCGAAAGGAGGAATTCAAAGAGGCCGCCCCCGAAAGGAATGACGAAAGGTCTTGCACTGAGGTAACTTACCTCCCTTGGCAACCGAATCCAATTTCTCACCAAACAGGCGCAAACCCAAAACAAGGAAAGAGCCGTAAGCGACTTCTTAGAATTAATGTCAGCAGTCCATAGCCGCAACCACACCGACCGTTGGATAGCCACCAACAAAGCCGTGGTCCTGCCACACATCACCATGGCATCATCCTGAGCAGCAAGGACAACAAAACGAAGGAGTCACAACGTTTGAGAGCAAGGAACTCATCACAAGTAGGATCAAGGTCCGCACATAACCCCTGACAATGGACTTAACCGCCTACAACAAGAAAGCCGAAACACAAGCAGGCCTCAAAGCCGAACCCGCACAGGTAAAACCATAGCAAGCCAGCTGGACAATCCGGGGAACTTCGCCATCCTTAAGGGTAGTCGTGTCAGGAGAAGGCAACACCGCCATGTTAGATAGCCCCAAAACCGGGGCATCAACCTCGAGAGGAAAAGCCAATGCTTCACCAAGTCCGCCGGAAAAGGATACTACTTATCCCAACCAGGCGGAACACCAACGAGACGCGTAGGCTGCTCTCATTCCTTAAGGACGACATTCTCAAAATGTCATTGACAGGGAAACTCCAAACGCGGCTTGGCCACAACAATCACCCTTAGGCGGAGGAACCGCCTCGGGAGAGTTTAAATCAAAAACTTCAACATTTGAGTCAATATGGAAGGGATGTCAAATACCGTCCCCACCGCCTGGTCACCCTCAGCACCAAACAACTGCAGGACCACAGGGTCGTCCAGTTCCTCTAGAATCTCACCAGCGGGCACAGGTGTTGAGACCAATTTGTCTATGTGCATGCACCGTGGGACATCTGAATTTTTGGACTCTTATCTATTGTTTTTTAAGGAATAATAAATTTTATTCCGTTTGCTCAGTGCCGTATATATCTGTAAACCTCCAGAATCTCCCCCTCTCAACCGGGGGCAATCTGACCAATCCAATGCCTCAATAACATCCACGTCTGAGTCCGGCGGAAACGGGGACAAGTGTTTCCGCTTAGCCGGAGCCTGCTGAGCAACCACAGCGGAAAGATTTTCTCAAGGCTAGCCAACCTGGCGCATACCTCGGATTGCGAATCCCCACCCATGACAATGTCACACGGGGTCCGAAACAGGCGGGGAGGTGTAGGGGATGACACGGACGGCGAAGGGCCAGAGAACCGGGGAGCCGGACTGGCGCTCAATGAACCGCTGCGCACATGGAATGCATATAATGACATCATCCCCCGGGAGCAGAGCTCCACAACCCCCACACAACCTAGATTGCCCCGAAGGGCCAATTCCGGTATCCTTGGAAGCCTCCATATGGTGAAATTATGGTATTCGCAACTACCCAGGGATTTACGCAGTATGCAACCCGGGATGCCCCTTAACAATTAAAGTCCCGGGGGTGGGAGGATTATTTTTTGATCCCTTAATAGAACCCAATTTTAACCAGACTAGCCAAGTATATCAGACCGGGAGCCCCAAGCAGCAAGGGTATCCCAGGATCTGAAACAAAAGAAAGACCATAATCAGCTTTCAGAGAAAAAGACACAAGTAATAAGGAACACAGCGCATGCACACCCACACACACTCACATACAGAAAAATATCAATTCATTGCAGGAGTACAGCCAGATACTCCACAGACAACAACAAATAAATATATATAGATATATGAATATAATAAAATAGCAACCAATTCATTGAAGAATTACCGTCAGACGCCAAAATAATAAGCACTATATACATATATATATACGGGATATCAGAATCCCTGCAGAATGGATAATATGCCCGGCGGTAGAAATACAGAGCCGGGAGGCTCAAGAGGCAGTGAGAGCGCGACTAGCATACACATAAAGCGCAAACAGACACAGGCCGACGGACATGGCACCTGAGGCGGCGAAAGACGAGCAGGGAAGCACAGGCGAGAAGAAGGGCGGGCCGGAGAACACGCGTGAAGCGCTCCGGCCCCGCCCCCCCTCCATAGCCCGCACAGCGCGGTCCCGCCCCGTTACCTCAGAAGCAACCGCCGCGGAGATGGCGGCGGCGCCTCCAAGGACATAATAAATAAAGAGACAGCGTGCAGCAACGCTGCCACACAGGCGCCTTAGTCATCCACCGGCCCGCACACAAACACAAGCAGTCAGGGCCAAACAAGTAAAACACTGTCATACGATAGATAACACCCCTAACAAAAGTCACCCCCCCCCCCCCCACAGCAAAGGACACTACCAAGTAGGGGATGAGGAGACTAAGGGGGGTACGACGGGACGGGGCATCCCAAATCCGGATCACCAGCCGGATAACTGCGTTGCCCCACGCGTGGGGTCTAGCGGAGGAGATAAGCTCCTAGGCACCAGAAGGTGCCATCTACCATTGCCCAGCCAGCAGCCAAGGCTGGGAGGCTTCCGGTTTAACATTCTAGGCATATAAACACAGACTGGGCAGAAATAGACCATGGGGGGGCGGGGTGTTACCCCGGCTACCTGCAAGCAGGAGACTTCATTCTTCTGTCTTGTCGCCATCTTACAGAGAAGAACACTGGGGAATGAGTGGGAGGTCCCAGGTATGTATAGACCAGGAGGGGCTCGTTTTTCAAGACTTCTCTGCAACGTTGCCACCTGCTGGTGGAGTAACCCAAGTGTAATAATGAATGTTTGAAGCGGGGTGTGTGACATACTTAGAATATCTGGTCAACAGAAGCATCAGCCCGAGATGTGGACATGCTGCGGGTTGAATGTGCCTTCATAGAACCCTGAAAGGCCTTTTCTTTTACAGCATAAGCTTCTTTAATATTTTCCCTTAGCCATCTTGCTAAAGTGCACTGAGACACAATGTCCTTTCCTAGATTCTATACAATTGACTGTCCATTTTCCTCAACTCTTTTGCCTTTTCAAGATACTGCAACACACATCCTGTGTGGATAACGCAAGTCTACTTGGAATATCGGACTCGGAATATTTGTAAAAACAGTGATCTGCAGGATAGAGCTTGCATATAACTCACCGATCTGGCCAAGGCGATTGCCACTAAAATAAAGCTTTGAAGGTTAAATGCTTGATGCCAAATTCTTCGGGGTTCAAAAGGAGAGTGGGACAAGGCTAGGGAAAGAATTGTTCAGATGTACCAATGGTTCAATTATAGGTAAGCACACAAATAGATTTTCTGATGTAACATTTTTCGCTCCATAAGACACACGCCCCTCAAAAGTAGGTGGGAAATGTCTGTGCGTCTTATGTAAAAATTGGAGGGCGACTGGCAACGGAAAAGTCCACTTACTTACTGGTGCTCACGCAGCCCTGGTTTCGGTGGGGGGGTATGGCAGGGGGATTCTGCACGCAGCCCGTTATGGGGCAATTGAGAGGGGGAGTATTCTGCACACTGTCTGTTGTACGGTTCTTGGGAAGAGGGGGGTTCTGCACGTTGATGCTTTTGGGGTGCAGAGTGGGTTCTACCTGCTGTTCATTATTGGGTTCTTGGCAGGGAAGGGAGTATTTTTAACATTATTTGATTCAGAATATTTTTTTTTTTCTTATTTTTATCCCCTAAGTTTATCTTTTAAAGTGAAAACTACGATACGTAAAATGGTCTAAAAGACTCCAAGGCTGGCCAAGTGCCCCATCCCATTCTTGGATGCCCCATGGGGCTCCTGCACCCGGCCACTCAGATAGGATTACACACCCCGCTTCCAATATTTATGACATGTGGGTTATTACCTGTAGAGGGCGAACTTTTGCAGAGATGACAGAAAAAAAAGGAAGCCCCTCCTTGTCCATAAATACCTGGGACCTCCCACACATTCCCCAGTATAGGATAGCAGTAAGGGGACCAGGAAGAGCCAAATATAACAATAGTAACACCAAATGCTTCACCATATAAAGGATCCAGAATACCAATAAGGGCGGGATGAAGCGGGGTGTGTAACATATTTATAATACCCATTTTACAGGTGAGTAATCACAAAATGGTATTATTCCAAGTATGTCACACACCCCGCTTCCAATATTCATGACATGTGGGACATCAAATAGCAGTGTCCGTCATGGGTGGGGAACCAAACAAGGCAACAATGCACAAACTTAAACCACTGCGGCTTGCAGAACCTTGCGGCCAAAAACAGCATCCGCAGAAGCCCGCACATCAACCTTATAAAACTTGGAAAAAGTATGAACGGAAGACCAAGTAGCAGCCTTACAAACTTGTTCAACAGAAGCCTGGTGCTGAAAGGCCCAAGAAGCCCCAACAGCACGAGTAGAATGAGCAGTGACCCGAAAAGGGGGAACCTTCCCCTTGGCAGAATAGGCCCCAACAATGGCCTGGCGGATCCATTTACTAATGGAAGACTTGGCAGGCGCCAAACATTTCCTGGGTCCAGAGGGCACCACGAAAAAGGCGTCCATCTTACGAAAAGGAGAAGTAGCCACCAAATAGTACTTCACACAACGAACCACATCCAAGGAATGCAAGACCCTCTCCTTGTCATTGCTAGGCTTAGGACACAAGGAAGGGAGAACTACATCCTGATTGAGATGGAAAACAGAAACTACCTTAGGAAGGAAATCTGGCTTAAAGCGAAAAAACACCTTGTCCTGGTGTCTCTCAAAGTAAGGGGCCTGAATGGACAGAGCCGCCAACTCAGAGACATGCCGAACAGAAGTAATAGCCACGAAAAAGGCAACCTTTTGAGTGAGCATAGAAAGTGCAACATCCTGCACCGGCTCAAAAGGAGGGCCAACAGAACCAAATTCAAATCCCAAACGGGCTACAAAGGCTTCCTAGGGGGCCGCACATGAGTGACCCCCTGGAAAAAAGTCTTAACCCGAGGATGCAGAGCAAAAGACCTCTGAAAGAAGACCGCCAGGGCAGAGACCTGCCCTTTCAAGGTACTAAGCTGGAACCCCAGGTCCAGACCGTGTTGAAGAAACTCCAAAATCCTAGGAATCGAAAACACCCCACAAGGCAAGGCCCTAGCCTCACACCAGTCAATATAGGACCTCCAAGTCCTGTAATAGAGCTAGGAAGAGATCTTCCTCTAACATCTAACAAGAGTCTGAATCACAACATCAGACAAACCTTCCTCCTTTAAAATGGAGGTTTCAGCAGCCACGCCGTCAAAGCCAGCGTTTGTAAATTGGGGTAACGAAGTTGACCTTGAGTGATCAGATCCGGAAACAGAGGCAACCTGTACTGATCTACCGCCAGCCGTACGACGGCGGCGAACAAACCTGTCTTGGCCACCTTGGAGCCACCAGGATTGCTGGCGCACCTTCTTGAGCCAACTTGCGCACCACTCTGCTCACCATGGAGAAGGGGGAAACAGGTACAGGAACCCCAGATCCCTCCAGGCCAGAGACATGGCATCCACTGCCAGGGCCAGAGGATCCTGAGACAGAGACACAAATGCAGGAAGCTTGTGATTGTGACGTGAGGCAAAGAGATCCACCTCCAGAGTCCCCCACTTGTGGCAAAGGGACCGGAATACCTTGTGATTGAGAGACCATTTCCCTCGGCGAGAGGATCTCCTGCTCAGGGAGTCCGCCTCCGTGTTCTCCCCACCCGGAATCTAAACGGCTGCGATGCATGGGACATTGCTCTCAGCCCAGGCAAAAATCAGAGACACTTCCCTGAGGGCACTCCTGCTGCGAGTCCCTCCTTGGTGACTGATGTAAGCGACCACCGTCCAATCGAACTTGAACCGGCAAACCCTGCAAATGAAAAGTCAAGCGAGACAGAACCAACCGAATGGACCTCAGCTCCAAGACATTGATGGAGGTGTGTGCCTCCCGAGGCCCCCACAGCCCCTGGAACTGATGTTCCCTCCAGAACCCCCCCCCCCCCCCCAGCCCGACAGGCTGGCGTCCGTGGTGGCCGTTTCCCAACAAGGGGCCAGAAAGGATCTGCCCCTCAGATTGCTTGGTTCCAGCCACCACTGAAGAGACTGCCGAACCCGGGGGGACATCAGAAACGACTGATCCAAAGGCAGTGGACACCTGTCCCAGGCCGCCAAAAGATGGAGCTGGAGCGTCCGTATGTGAAACTGAGCAAAGGGAACTGCCTCGAAGGAAGCCACCATCAATCCCACCAGTCTCATCCCCAGCTGTATAGACGGGCGAGGGTTGGATAGGAGAAGCCGTATCAGATCCTGAACCATCTGCACCTTGGACTGAGGTAGGAACACCCTGGTCTGAATGGTATCCAGAGTCATGCCCAGAAAGGAAACCTTTAACAGGGAAAGAAAAGACTTGGGGTAGTTGATCACCCAGCCGAACCTCTTCAACGTGGACACCACCGTTCTGGTGTCTAGCTCCGCCTGGCTGAGAGAGGATGCCGTAATGAGAAGGTCGTCCAGATACGGCACAATGCGAATGCCCTGGGCTCTGAGAAGGGCCATTATACCCGCCAGCACCTTGGTGAACACCCTCGGTGCCGAGGTTAGCCCGAAAGGAAGAGCCACAAACTGAAAATGCTGATCTCCCACCACGAACCTGAGGAATCTCTGGTGTGCCGGGAAGATTGGTTCATGCAGGTAAGCATCCATGATGTCTATGGATGTCATGAAGTCCCCCTGACGAAGAGAATGGATGGCTGATCACAGAGTCTCCATGCGGAACTTCTTGGTTCTGATGAACCTGTTGAGAAGCTTCAAATCCAGAATAGGTCTTATGGAGCCATCCTTCTTGGGGACCGTGAAAAGGTTGGAATAGTAGCCCAGGCCTCTTTCCGAAGGGAGGCACCAGGCAAATGACTTCCATGTCCAGAAGATTCTTTACAGCCGACAGGAGCCCCTGCGCAGCCTGGGGATCCGAGGGGACCCGAGATCTGAAGAATCTGGGAGGAGGCCGGAACTCGAACTCCACCTTGTAACCGGAAGACACCACTTCCAAGATCCATTTGTCCGTGACCTCCCGGTTCCAGACCTGGAAGAAGAGCCGCAGCCGTCCCCCCACCCGCAAGGGTGAGGGCGCCCCCTCATTGCTGAGCTGGCTTGGCAGCAGGCTTGGGACCCCAGTTGTGTCCTGGACGAGCACGTCCTCTGCCTCTGTTCCAAGAATCACCTTTGAAGTTAGAGTAGGCCAAACCTCTGCCTGCTCTGGCACCGCGAAGGAAGGATTAAAGGAGCCCGCCCCCCGAAAGGAGCGACGCTGCTTCTTACGCTGAGGTAACCTTCCTCCTTTCGCGACCGAATCCAATTTTTCTCCAAACAGCCGCAACCCCAGGAAGGGTAGCCCTGTAAGTGATCTCTTAGCCGCAATGTCAGCCGCCCACTGGCGCAACCAGACCGACCGGCAAATAGCCACCAGCAAGGCCGAGGTTCTACTACACATACATATCGTGTCATCCAATGCGGACAAAACAAAAGACATGAATAATTCAGACCGCTTAAGGGCTGCAAACTCATCCCTGGCCGGGTCAAGCTGGGAAACACTCAACAGGTCCCTAACGACAGACCTGGTAGCCACAGCAGTGAGCGCAGAAGCACAAACAGGCCGCAATGCTGAACCCACACTAGCAAAAGCATGGCTAGCCATTTGATCAATGCGTTTGTCCTCACCATCTTTGAGAGTGGTGGCATCAGGAGAATGTACAACCGATGTATTGGACAATCCCAGCACGGGTGCATTGACCTCAGGAGGAGACGACCAGCGCTTCACCGCGTCCACCGGAAAGGGATATTTCCTATCCCATCCCTGAGGAACACCGGGGAGCCGGCTAGGTTTCTCCCATTCCTTAAGAATAATACTTTCAAAATAATTCTGATTTGGGAATTCCAAGCGAGGCTTAGAGGTCCCAAAGAATTCCCCCTTCTGCGGATGGGACTCCGCTGAAGGCAAAATAGCCAGAACCTCAAACAAGTGGGTCAGGACCTTGGGGGTATCCACGGCATCTCCCTGCCCATGTTCAGCATCAGCACCAACAAATTGCTGATCCTCAGATCCATCGGATTCCTCAAACAATTCCCCCTCTTCAAGCGGGGAATAATCCGACCAGTCAAGGGTATCATAGTCATCAAAATCAAGAACCGGCGCGGCCGGAGACAGGTGCCTTCTCTTAGCCAGGGCCTTTCTGGCCGCAGAGCTAGAAATCATTCTCTCGATGTTGGCCAGCATAGCACATACATCAGATTGCAACTCCCCGCTAATGACAATGTCACTCGGGGTCCGGATCAGGCGGGGTGGAGTAGGTGATGAGGCCGGCGGCACTGACCCAGACGCCTGGGACCCCGACTGCCGCGTTATGGCCTGCTGAGCACATTGTATGCAAATCAGTACATTATCCCCCGTAAGGGATACCCCACAGCCCACACACTGCCAGGATTGCCCCGAAGGGAGCCCGAGCCCGGTATCCTGGGAAGCCTCCATATGGTGATTTTATGGTAGTCGCAATGACCAGAGGGAATTACGCCATTTAAGCAACCCGGGATGCCCCCTTTAAGTCCCGAGTGGGAGGATTGAATGATACCCCAATTTAAAACCAAGGGACCCCGGGACCGGGAGAACCCCCCTTTTTAACACTTGACAGGGAGTCCTCCTGAAAGACACAATTGCAGGGACCCATAAGGCACAATCGGACACACAACCAACATACTTATATGCAGCTAAGAAAGGCATAAAAGCATAATTATTTATATATATTTAGACCTGGGAAGCTGCCCCAAGCGCTCAAATAGCCAGACACAGCGCTATACGTAAAAATAAGGAAAGGGCCCACAGGGCACTCACAGAGCGTCGTAATGGCGTCCAGCATGCAGCACAGACCACCGGAGAGACTGAGAAAAAGGGCCGGCCAGCGCGGATCGCGTGCCACGCCTGTCCCCACCCTCTACCCTCAGCCCAGGAAGACACGGCTCCCAGCCAGTGGCTGGGCCCCGCGATGGCGACAGTGAACAAGGGGGGGCGGGCCGCGCTGAGCGCCTGAGGGTAAGAAGCTCCCCCACTGTAAATGGCGGCCACATGTGGCCAGCACAAGTAAATCAAAAAGACTGGCCAGTACTGAAGTACAAATCAAACACACACACACACACACACACCTCAGAAAAATAAAAGTTATGGTAGAAACGGACCCCCCCTCCCTCCAGAGGGGAACAGGGGAACCCAGAAGGGGGGAAATCAGCACCCCAGAAGTGGAAGGGGAGTTAGGGACGGTGACATCCCAAGCCGGGATCACCAACCCGGATACTGCCTACCCCCTAGTATGGGGTCTCATGGGGGAGCATGGCTCCCTGTTTACACCACAAAGGTGCTGCCTACCATTGCCCGGACCCACAGCCAAGGCGGTGGGAGGCATAATAAGGGTTTAAATAATAAGGGTTTAAATAAAGTCCGGGCAGCAATAGAAACAAATTGGCCGGGGGTAACCCGGCTACCTGCAAGGAGGAGACACAGCCATCTTCTTCTTGCTCACCGTCTGCAGAGACGAAAAACTGGGGAATGTGTGGGAGGTCCCAGGTATTTATGGAACGGGAGGGGCTTCCTTTTTTTTCGGTCATCTCTGCAAAAGTTCGCCCTCTACAGGTAATAACCCACGTCATGAATATTGGAAGCGGGGTGTGTGACATACTTGGAATACAACTTTTTAAAAGAAATGCTTATTGCATTAGTATGCACGGCATAAAGCGGTAATTGGGCGAGCGTTCACGCATGCGCCAAGGGAACGGCAGAAAGGTGAGTACAGTGGGCAATATGGGGGTTTCAAACAGCGGGGCATTCCAATTCAGGATGCTCCTGGGGCAAGAACCAATTACCCGGATAGTCAAAATCAGCTTGATTGTTGTCCCATTGTCTCGGGCTACACTGTCCTCAACTTCAATCCATTTTCAAAAAGAGCCTGTAGTTATTTGTAAAGGTATTAAAGCATTGGCGGGGCAGAGAAAAAATGAGGAGAAACAGTGGGTGTGGCAAGAGCAATGTGATGTAAGCACACTGTGTGCTTTACATATATCATAGTAAAAAAATAAGTGCATTGTTGTGCCTCTAGTTATTACTGCCAGCACATAGTGTCATCAGAAAAAGGGGGTGAGAGATGCTGCAATCTATGAGCATCTCTAGTCACAGTCACATAGTGTGACCAGAGAGAAGGGAGGAGGCCTGGGTTTCATTGCAAACAAAGGAGCTACTCAGACCAATTTATAACTAACTTGGGAGGTGAACGAGCAGGGCAATTAAGATAGACAAGTCTTAAAAGGGCCACAGTACTCAACCCTGTTAGCTTGCAGTCAAACCTATAATCAGTCTATAAATCTGCTTAAAAACAGAAGTCTTGGTTCACACAACTGCAGAAGTATGACAAACCTGCACCACCAAACGCCATTGTGCCTCTGTGAGGTGCATGGTTTCATAGCTGCAGAGAGAGGCAGCCAATCAGGACGTCTGGAGAGGGGTTGGGGGTGTTTCTGTTCTTAGTCCACTGAAGGCTGATAGAAGGACCAGGTCAGTGGGGTAGAAACTGAAAGGTAAATGAAGAAGTGATTTTCCTCACTAAGACACAGACTTAACAGGGAGAAGAGCACTGGAGGAACTGTAAGGTAAGCTACCGATATTTCTTTTTTAACTTTTGAGTAGCCAATCACTTTAAAGTGGAACACCACCCAGGATTTTGACTATACTGGGTTTTGGTCCACTTCCCAGGGGCACCCCGATCGGGGGTGCCCCGCTATGTGAAACCCCCAGATCGCAAGTAAAAACTCACCTCACCCCGCTCCTACGGCGCATGCGTCCAATCAGCGCACTCTGAGCCACTGTGATACGCGCGTCAATGAGACGTCTTAGCGCAGCTGCTCAGAGCACGCTGGCGCCGCATCTCGCGCTTCCTTCTAACAGGGAGCGTGTCTGCCATTCATAAAATCTCTCTGCTAGAGAGAATGCGCCATTGGACTGGCAATCAGGTAAGTGCAGTGGGCGTCCTGGGGGGTTTCACACAGCGGGGCATCCCGATTTTGGATGCCCCGCAGGGAGGGGTTGGATCGGCCCGGGAATCTTATAGATTACCGGGCCGATCATGCTGGGTGTTGGTCCACTTTAAGGACTGTGTCATTGCTTTGTGGGGGTTGTGGAACTGTGAAAAGCGCCCTTGATTCCTCTTCCTTTTTAAGATGACCACCTACCTCTTCCTCACAAAGATGTTTCATTTGACCAAAAGGACTCCACTCTTTTCACAGGGAAGCATTACTTAGTAGCCACAAAGACCATTTTACAGAGTTCCCCAGGCACAAGGGTCAGCCAGTGTATCTAACAGATTCTGCAGAGGCATCCATTAAACCAGATCAACAGTGTGGCACAGTTGGAAACGAAAGGTAGCGGCTATTTTGGAGCTTCCTCTCCCAGCATCTCAGCCATGCTGCTGCCTGGATTCAACTGACATAACTGACAATGCACAGTAACAGGAAGCCCAGCAGCACTTCCTGTCTGCAGATGGCCTGCAAATGCATGAGCCGCCATTTTGTTTCTGAGATTCCCGGGCCGATCAGATCCCTCCCTGCGGTGCATCCGAAATCAGGAAGCAAGAAACCTTACCTTACCTTACCCCCGTTCCAACGGCGCATGCGCGGGCCGCATCTCGCGCTTCCTTCTAGCAGGGCGCGCACCCGTTTGTGAATGGTCGGCGCGGGCGCGCTCCCTGTTAGAAGGAAGCGCGAGACGCAGCCTCCAGCGCGCTCAGAGCCGCTGTGGTTGTCCGTCGCTTGTTCGTACATACCACAGCGGCTCTGAGTGCTCTGATTGGACGAGCGCTCGCGTAGGAGCGGGGTGAGTTATTTATGGCGATCGGGAGGTTTCACGCAGCGGGACACCCCCGATCGGGGTGCCCCGCGGAAGTGGACCAAAACCCAGGATAGTGAAAATCCTGGGTGTTGGTCCACTTTAAGTATGCTGCGGCTGCCATTATAGTGGGGAAGATTTTATACTGTAGAACTCCCTCTATCTGCGTCTTGAACTATTGTAACCAGTGGCTTTTCAACACAGAAGTGGAAGATATGACAGGCCTAAACATGACCACCAATGCTTCCTATGATGGATGTAGGGCATCCATACTTTTACCTATGGGATCTTCAAAATACAGATGTAGGGGGGGACCAACAGGTGTCCCAAGATTTGACCCACACACATACACACTATAATATTCTCTAGAAGATGTAGATTTGTTTTACTGTGATCATGGTGCAAATAGAGTGAGCAATCCTCACTCGTAAGAGTATTATGTCGTCAAAGCCAGCAACTGTAAATTCAGGTGGATTAGTCTGTGTGTGAGACAATCAATTTAATTGGAAAGAGGAAAAAGGTGGTGCTGCAATGAGGCACTGCACTGGCAAGCATAACCAAGCCTGGACCCATTCTCCTGGGTTTAACCTCCCCTGCAGTGAAAGTATTGCCCATTTCAGTATCCTGCATACCTCTAACATTACTACTCTGCACCTGGTGCTTCCTTGGTGATTCAAGTATGCAGCAGCCTACACATTGTTCCGACTGAATCCTGACTGGCGTACCAGTCCGTTCCAAGAAGTGACAGCAGCACCACTCTGAGCTCACAGAGATTGAATCTTATTGATATGCTTCCAAGAGGTCTACTGAGGCTATGAATTCTACTTTGTCTAGCGAAGCTAATACTGACTGCAGCGACTCAGACTTTTCAGGCTGCATCAAGGCTTGAAAAGATTACTAGGCGTACTCCCTGATAAAAATGAGTCAATTTCACCAACCATAAAAAAAAATATATATTTTTATTTCCATAAAAAACTAATTGGAAAAACAAAAAATATAACATGAATAAAATGAAGTCACTTTGGGGAAAACAAGATACCCCCTTACATTAAAAAAAAGCTTTATAAAACTCATTAAAGAAATTGTAATCTCATAATTTTAGGACATGTAGTACATTTCATGATCCTGAAGTCAAGACTTCTTGTCTGCAGCTATTTGGAGAATAATTATGATTTGAGTCATTAAAAATTAAATAATAGACTAGGTTTAATGCATTAATAGGCTCAATTAGTCCAATTGTATAAGTAAACCAATTAAAACCAGTGCAAATTGTAACCCCAGTAGCGAGTCAGATTTCTGTTAAAAGGGAACCTAGATTTATACGCACATTGCAGCAGGGCCAACCATGTCAGTTCTGTTGCAGACATCATTTATTATATTTTTTAATAAGTAAATGCATATATTTTCACCCCTGCAGCTATAGAGCCTAGATGCCGTGCTCAGAAAGATGTCAGTTTCTGAGATTGAGTCACGAAGCATGCACACACGACTAGGATTTCTTGATGTCTGTCCACAATTCACAGGAGACATGATGAGGACGTGCCCCCCCCCCCCCCCCCATTAGTCAGTGACTGGAGCATGTCCACTCCAATGGGCATTGCAGCACCTGTAGGGAGGATCCAGGAGAGTGTGGATGCTGTGGAACCTGATTTTAGGTCATGGGGAGTTTTAAACCACTGGAAACTGGACAGCTATGGGGGGGGGGGGGGGGGGGGGATAAAAACGAGAGTATTGTACACTTTTCTTTACACTTGCTGCTGTAGAATCTGCTATTGCATCATCTCCTAGCATTCAAATACGAATGTGCCAGGTTAATGTCAGATTGAAAAGGCACCCCCAAGCTCAAAGAGTTATTGCTGGCGATTGAGCTCACCAGCCTGCAGTAGTAAGTTGAAAATTCTGCAGTGGGGTGGTATTGTGATTCAAGAGATGCCACTGGACCCAGCTATAGGTTCAGGCAAGTACAGGTTTTATAACAAATTTAGTAGCTGCCAAAGATTACATTTTCCACTGTAGAACTAAAATCAGTTGACATCACAGAGGCTCAGACTACATAAATATTCACTTTGCATGATAGATACTGCAACATTAGTCCAAGATTGTAAATTATGTTCTCAATGACGGCCTTAGCTTAAAAGTCTTATTGGATTCAGAAACTACTGTGCAATTTAAACTGTTTTTTGAGGAAGATGAGCTGCTGGTAGATAAAATCAATGAAGTGTTGACAGATTTCTCCTTCATAAGCGCATCCTCCCATTTGAAATAGTTGCAGCCTTTTCCTTGGTCATCTCTCTTCCGTACAGCACAAGTAAAGAAGTTCCTGCCTTGATTTGGGCCTCCATTTGAAACGGTAAGCTTCCTTGCTCTCCGGCCACAGCTGCACATCGGTGCAGTAATACGGACATGTTTTGCCGATCCTATTGTAGAGTTTAGATTGACGGTGGAATTTAAAATGGCCCGAGGGGATGGACGAGAAGCTTTGGCAGCTACTGATAATGAGCAATTTCCTCTATCTTCATGTACAGTAAAGGGCAGTTTTCTAGGTGGAGAAGAAAAGCTAACGCTGGATAGTTTTCTCTTAGGAAAATAATCCAATACTGATGGAAAATGGTTTGTTTGCTTAGCACTCAGACCAGTCATATCAGATTTGTAGCCTAGAGCGTTTGGTAGTTTAAACGTAGAGGTACTGGGTACATGCTTTTTCATATTAACGCTATAAATTGTAGTGTCTGGACCCTGGTACACCACAGATTTAGACTGTAGATTTGATCGCTGAGGTTGAATACATTTCTCCTTTGGTTGCAAAGTCAATTTTTCATGATCATTTTGTAGCATTAAAACACCAAAAGACGGTGAATCAACTGGTAAAAGAACAGGCTCTTCAATATCAGAGTTCATTTCAGCCTGTTCCTGGGAATCTTCAATTACAGCGGCTTCTTCCCACTCTGCTAAAATAGACAAGTCCGAACTGGAATCTTGCTCTAAGTTTGATACATCACTCACAGATACAATTGTGGTAGAGAATAAAACATGACTGGGACCTTGGGGTGAAGCGTTAACAGGAGTAGATGTGAAGGTACCAATCTGCTTCTTTCTCTGTAACAAACCAAGTGACTTTTGGCTAGAGAACTTATATCTATTTCCACTTCCCAGGGTAGTAGTGAGTCCATTGATTAAGGTCTGTGTCACATTTGATATACTATTTTCTTGTTTACCCTTTTTATCCTTTTTATTCATTGTTTGAGCGGAGACAAGCAAAGTATGTTTATCTTTTCCGATGGTACCAGTGGGCACAGATGTACAGTTTTCTTCTGAATCTTGCTTATCTTTAGCCATAGTCATATTTGAAGTCTGATCACTTGTTCTTTGTCCATTGGCTTGCACTGGAAGTACCATTCCAGATTGTCCAGAAGATGTATGAGGTTGAACCTAATTTTCACAAAGAAGTTTTCAAAACTGTCAATAGTACAGCAATAGTAGAAAAGTCTTCAAATGTTGTTTATCTATAAAAGCCTCCATGACCTGGATTATCTAGCTATCAGGATGAATGGACTGAAGAAAAAATGGACACCTAACAAACCAACTGACCTTCTCTAAAGATTTGGTTATTTTCATTACACATCCATCACAGATCATCCTCCAGGCAAGCCTTGCTGTGTTTCGAGAATCATCCAGCCCTAGAAAAGGTAAATTTTAAATGTTGTTAAAACTAGTCAAAAAGACTGATCGAATTGCAACTCAAGACTAGTTATTTTTAGCCAAATCATGTTTCGCTCTGATAACTTCATTTTTGCAACTCCGTGCCAGGGCTCTATTTCACAGGGACACCAACTTTACCCACCCCTGAGGATACCATTAAGGGAACCTAAGGTGTAATCAGAACTTAGGATTGCCTTTAATTTGAAAGTGGAGCTTCAGCAAAAAAAACTTAAATTAGGTACCTGGTAACTTTTTTTCTAAACATCCAAAAGGGCAGCATACACCTGAGACCTCCGGGCTCCTCCCACCAAGGGGAACACGTGACCACCAGCCAAAATAAAGTCTCGACTCCTCCCTCTCTTCCCCAGTTGTTGTAGAGATCTGAAAGAGAAAAGATACAGACCTACAACTCCATATAACCTAATACATAATCCAACTCCACATAACAAAATAAGGGAGGGAAGCCGGCGTATGCTGCCCTTTCGGATGTTTAGAAAAAAAGTTACCAGGTTTTAAGTTTTCTCAAAACATCCTTCGGGCAGCATACGCCTGAGAGATAGGCGAGGACTACCTCATTGGGTGGGAAGAACTGCACGAAGGACACTTCTGCCAAATGACTGGTCATTTTGAGACAGGAGATCCAAGCGATAATGTCTTGCAAAGGTTTTAGCTGAAGACCAGGTGGCTGCTTTACAGATCTGTTCCATGGAGACCCCAGTTTGCTCTGCCCAAGATGTAGATACACTTCTTGTAGAATGAGCCGTGACTCCACCTGGCACGTTGACATTTTGATAAGCCATCTTAATGGTACCTTTCATCCATCTTGCCAACGTTGTCTTGGATACTCTTAGACCCTTCCTAGGGCCTGAAAAGGAGATAAATAAGCTGTCAGCTTTCCTGAAATCTTTGGTCTGTTGAATATATTGCAACAGCCGAGATCCGACATCCAAGGTAATAAGGTCAGAATCCTCCTGAGTGATAGAAGGGATAATGATTTCCTGAGATCTGTGAAAATCCGAAGCAACCTTAGGGAGGTAACAAGGATCCACTTTCATCACTATGCGATCCGGAAATACCTGAAGGAAAGGATGACGACACGATAAGGCCTGTATATCACTAATTCTGCGAGCCGAAGTAATGGCTACCAAAAACAAGACCTTCCAGGTGAGTAATTTAATGTCCAAATTTTTGTTGGGGAAAAAAAAGGAGAACTTAGCATGGATAAAACTTTAGCCAAGTCCCATTGCGGAACTACCTTGGATGGCGCTGGCTTAGAGCGTTTAACTGCCAGCAGGAACCGCTTGATAACAGAAATGGATGATAACTGCTTATCCAGAAAAACTGATAAAGCTGCCAATTGAACTTTCAAAGTATTTACAAAGTATTTTCCTATATCGACTCCATGCTGTAAAAAATCCAATATCACCGGTATCGTGAATGAGAATTTCCCATTTTCAATTCTCCAAAATTTAAAAGTCTTCCAGACTTTAAGATAGATCTTCCTGGTTACAATCTTCCTGCTTGAAAGTAGAGTGTCTATGACACGTCCGGAATATCCTTTCTTCTGAAGTAAGGAGACCTCAGGGTCCATACTGTCAATTTCCACCATTGCGGATTCGGACAAAATACTGGACCTTGGGATAACAGTCGAGGGATCACAGGGATCACCCAAGGATCCTGAACAGATAGTTCCACAAGAGCCGAGAACCAAGGCCTCTTGGGCCACCATTGTAGCTGGTTCCCTGATAAGCTTCTTCAATACCATCGTAAATCAAACAAACCGGAGGAAAGGCATAGGCTAGATCGAATTGCCATGTCTGTGCCAAGGCATCCACTCCCAACTCCTGATCCCTCGGATTCAATGAGAAATACTTGTCCACTTTGTGGTTCTTCGCCGAAGCAAACAGATCAACTTCTGGGATGCCCCTCAGATCGCAATTTTCTTGAATACTTCCGGATCTAGAGACCATTCCAATTCGCTTATTTGCGACAGACTCAGAAAATCCGCCACCTGATTTAAGGTCCATTTTAGGTGAATCGCTGTCAGGGATTTTAAGTTCTCTTCTGACCACAGCAAGATCTCTGCTGCTACGGTCATCAATCTTGGAGGATCTTGTCCCTTCTTGATTTTTGTATGCTACTGACGTAGCATTGTCTGACCTGATCTGCATAGGCTTCCCCTGCAGGTGTGACTTCGGTGCCCATAATGCTTCTTTTATTGCAATTAATTCTCTCAGATTTGAAGACTGACTCAAGGCCTTGGACCACTCCCCCTGAGCCGTCCAAGTCTCGCAATGGGCTCCCCAGCCCCAGGCTGAAGCATCCGTAGTTACTAATCACTTCTTTGGGATCTCCCCAAGGCAATCCCTCCGAGAACCGACTCTCTTCCAGCCACCAACTCTTCACTTCTTCTGGAATAGGCAAATCTTGTTCCAACCCGTCCTGGGTTCTGTCCCAGTTCCTCAGAATATGCCCCTGGAGGAATCTGGAGTGAAGCTGACCCCATCTTACTGCCGGGAATAACGAGGTCAACAGACAGAGAACTCTCATCGCTTGTCTTATTGAGGGTGCTGGGCCAGAGCAGATATTCCGAACTGCTTCCTGGAGAGTCAAAATCTTCTGAAGAGGCAGAATCAGGACCTGGCGGACCAAATTGATCTCGAACCCCAAGTATGTCATAACTTGTGAGGGCACCAAGGTTGACTTGTTGAAATTCACAATCCAACCTAGGCGGGATAACAGATTCAGGGTGTAATGAAGATTCTCCAACAACCTGTCCCTTGATTGGGCAAACCGTAAGAGGTCGTCTAAATAGGCGACCACCCCTATCCCCCTGCGCCTCCAATATTTACCTAGATCTTAACCAGACAGACACCCACCCCTGAAGGGCATGGCACAAAGTCTCATCTTTGAACCAATATCTCCAGACTAGGTACTCAGCCAAAGAGTCCTGCGGTGGAATTGGTTACAGCCATATTTTGTGCCGAAAATCTGATTGATTCAGCCATGGCATCCATCACAAAAGCCGTAGCTGAAAAAAGGATTGGTAAAGCTTTCAAAATTTTCTCCAGACTAGTTCTTTCCAAAAGACAGTCTTTCAATTGCTGGAGCCAGAAACCTAAATTTCTGATCACACAATTGGATGCCAAAATTGGCCTTAAGACATTAGATTCCACCTGCCAGACCTTTTTGAGCAGTGAATCCATCTTTTTATCCAAAGGATCACTAAGAACCCCAAAACCCTCAAAAGCTAATCCTGCTCCTTTAGAGATTTTGGCAAAAGGGGCATCCAACTTGGGACACTTTTCCCACAGATGAGAGTCCTCTGAAAAAGGATATCTGCGCTTAAGACCCCGTGACCTAAACACCTTTTTAGACGGATCGTTCCACTGTTCCAAAATCATGTCCTTCAAATAATCATGAAAAGGAAATGAATAGGAAGAATCAGGAGCCAAATCCGGATAAAAGCCATCATGCTTCGATTTGGGGCCTGCAACCTTTTCCTCTATACCCATAAATAGGTAAATCATGTGTAAGAGGAAAGGTAAGTCTCCCGGGAGAAACAAATACCTTGTCTTGGTCGAGGTTGAAGAACCAGAGGCCTGATCGTCCTCCTCCTCTGGGGAAGAGATTTCTCCTTCCTCAGATTCGTCATCAGGGATAAATGATTCCTGAGTGGCGAAAAAAGGTTTCATCAAAGGGACCTTTTGTTGGATGAGAAAATACAACCTGGTTACCCGCACTCTCTGGGGCCCTTTGGGTCATAGGTGAGGAAGAAATCTAGTCTTTAAGTTCCTTCATCATCTTCATCAGATCCTCATTATGTTCCTTATTAACCACCTTATCTGTGCAAGTTTGACAAAGGGGTTTTACGTAGGAATCTGATAACTTCGTATCACACAAAGGGTATCTTCTACTCTTTTTACTGGATTTAGATCCGGAAGAAGAGGATTTAGGTACACTTTTGGAAGCTTTATCCGGGTTCTTAGACTAAAAGACATAAGCAAAATAATAGGGAGGTGAGCTATATCCCTTCCTAATACAAAATATGCCCAAAAAGACACTAATAAAGAAGGTGACTTACCGGGGCAGAGCTGGGCCTCTTCCTCCCAGAATCGGCAGCAGGCGGAATACTGGAAGAATCCTGGTCCACATAAGTTATTTCTGTGGAAGAATCTTCAATAGGATCCATATAACCGTCCTGCGCCTGTTCTGGCATGCTTCCGGATAGAGGCACCAAAAGATTTGCTTCCCGAGTCCGCCTAAATACGGCAGAAGTCAAATCCCATAACTATATATTAACCCTTCACACCAATTTCAGAAGGGGAGGCCATAATACAGATATGGCCAAAACACTGTACTGCCCCTTTAAGGCAAAACACGTGTTGTAGGAAAGAAGGAAAATTCACCGGGCGCGGGGATGTGACGTCAGCACCCCGGGAGGAAGAAGCCTTGGATCTAATTTCCTGTATGGATACTACAAAAAAAGCGTTGAGCGTGGTACCCGTCATGCATGGAAGGAGGAGGAGGACCCGCTCGTCGGACCCGCACCACCGCCGCCCGAGCTGCAACAGGAGAAGGATCCGGACGCCAGGATCCATGCCGCAACTAAGGATACGTACCAGCCGGAAGTCTCCCAGAGAGGAAGAATCCGAAGACTCCGCCCCCCCCCCCCCGCCTGTCAGTAGCAGGGAGGTAAGCAGAGCACGAATGCGGAAGCCAGGCGGGGAAGAGAGAGAGAATGTGTCATTCCCCTCTCTTCCCTGCCTCTTAAAAGGTACATAGCCCTTAAAATTCACAAATGTAAAAAATTTAGAAAAAAAGAACCTAGAGCAACCAAATCCTCAGGGAACTTCCTGATTGCCTGAAAATTTTTTTTTAATTAGATCCAAAAACTTAAAAAAAAAAAAAAAAAAAGAAAAAGAATATGGGGTCCGGTCACCCCGGCTTCTTCCACAAATTCATCCTCAGTAAGAGGAGAAAAAAAATTACTTACCCCCCTTTGAATAAATCAAAGAATGGGATCTGGCCAAAAATCCCATAGGGTATCCCGGGCCCCAGGTAAAGAGAAATAGCCTTCAGGACCGAGAAATGGACCCCCTGCTAGAACAGGCCCATAGTACTAAAAATAATACTTACTTTAACCAACCGCTCCAGGAGCTAGTGGTCTGGCTCCTACCTCACAGAGGAACACGAGAACAACTGGGGAAGAGAGGGAGGAGTCAAGACTTTATTTTGGCTGGTGGTCACGTGTTACCCTTGGTGGGAGGAGCCCGGAGGTCTCAGGCGTATGCTGCCCGAAGGATGTTTTGAGAAAGGAGCTTTTTTTGTGAAAAGGCTTTAGTTAGGGTCTGCATATACAGGCTAGAAGTATAACATTTGCCTATACATAACCATACAAATATATGTTACATTTATTTCGTGTAAAATGGGTGAGATGTCAGGAAACATACCATTCTACTTGTACAGGAAGGACTGCTGTGTTTCTTTAATTTAAAGCTTCAATAAAATCATTAATCCAGCAGCACAGACTGCCTTTCTGAGAATTAATCAGTCCTCATCTGTAAAAGTAGGCAGTTACATTTAAAACGGGTTACCCCATCCTCTTAACCATATTGCATCTTCCCATTACATTTTGCATACAAAAGGTTGGGATTTAAACACTCAAGGTAAAAATGTAGTTCTTGTCAGGACATCAGCCAGAAAAGAAAAACTCTCCCCGAGCTTTCAGCTTTCTCTATAAAGCCTATTTTTTTTTATTCCTATAGTTAAAGTGGACCAACACCCACGGGTGATCGGCCCGGGAATCTATAAGATTCCCGGGCCGATCACCTCACCTCCCTCCCTCCCTCCCAAACACCCCAAACCCCTTACCTTATCTTCGGCGGCGGCCGGCCACCGCCGCCTCCCTCGCGCCCCTCTAGGCGTGCGCGCGCCCGCGCCGGCCGTCTGCGAATGGCCGGCGCGGGCTCGTCAAGAGGGACGCGCGGGAGGCGGCGGCGGATGAGCCGCTTGTCCGCCGGCGCTGGGAGCGGGGAGAGGTGAGTTTTTCGGGGGGTTCGGGGGGGGGGGGTTCACACAGCGGGGCACCCCGATCGGGGGTGCCCCACCGAAGTGGACCAAGACCCAGGATAGTCAAAATCCTGGGTGTTGGTCCACTTTAAGGCCTAGCACACTTCTGCTGAATGCTGCTTTCAAGAACTGACAAATCCCCACTAAATTCAAAATAAATGCGTAAAAATACGTATCAGTAGCTTTCATTGAGTGGCGGGACTGCTGTGATTACTCCTGTCTGTCGGCTTCCTTAGTGAGGAAAATCACTTCCTCATTAAGCATTAAGTCCCCACTCTCCTGACCTGGTCCATCAATCAACCTTCAGTGGACCAAGAACAGAAACAACCCCCCCAATCCCCTCTCAGACGTCCTGATTGGCTGCCCCCCTCTGCAGCTCTGCCCTCCTCTCACACTCATCACAGTGTGCTTACATCACATTACTGTTGCCACACCCATGGATTCTCTAAATTTTTTCTCTGCATCGCCAAAGCTCTAATACTTTTAAAGATAACTTAGGAACCACAAGGTTTTTTTAAAAACAGATTGAGGTTTGGGATAGTGCAACATGTGACCCAAGACAATGGGGTAACAATCATGCTTGCCTTTAGAACAACTTTAATATCATAGACCGGAGTAGAGCAAAGGTAATAAGCACTTTTATAAAACAGAGTATTTACATGGCACAAACACTCTTTGCCAAGTAGAAGATGTAAAAGTGATGACTGTAAATGTTAGAAGCATTACACATTCAACTGGTTCATTCTAAATGCTTCAGGTAGCATGATAAGAAATGATTTACATGGCTCCGCCTACTTACTAAGTATAGTAGGCATAGCCTGTTCTTGACTTGTGTGTGCCATATAAATACTTATGGTTTATCATGATAACTTTCTCAGCAAGTCTGAACCTAATTAATTCATTTGTTTTTTTTTAAGCTATTCTTTTGTCAGCCTATGGTTCATAATATTGTAATAGCATAAGACAACGCATACCTGAATGTTCCCTTCCAGAAAACTCAATTCCAACATCTTGCAAAGCTCCATTTAGGCCTTTTGGTTTGCGGTTGTAAAACATCTAAAAAAAAAAAAAAAAAAAAAAAAGTCATTAAAATATTAACACATTTGACATAATGCCATAACAGTCATGTGGTCTCTAAACTTTTTCTGCTGGGGAAAGTCAAACGCCATCTCCAGTTGGGGCTGTATGGTTAGAGGGTTAATTCACCTTGTAAGTTAATCTGAGGTCAATCCAGGAGTTTAAAATGTCTGGTTTTCTCAGTTGTTTCCGCTTGCATTCATACAATAAACACACACCCAAATCCCAATCTGGAAAAATAAATACTTACATTATAAAATATTTATAAAATTAGCATATGACAGACAATGTCTTCTAACTTATCCAAAAAGTATCCACAAAGATCACACAAAAAGGTCTTTACATTTGGCCATGGTCGTTCAGATAGGTTTCCTACCTGACCACGTGACGAATGCACACATCTTCTGCCCGGTGGAGGGGATTGGTAGGACACTAGGGAAAATAATGCCCCTGTCCTTTTGCAGTTTTTGAATCCAGTTGGAAAATTGGGATAAACAAATCTTTAGCGGGACCCCATCATCCACTTGTTGCTAAAAGCAAAACATGTTTATTAATGAGTTATTTAAAAAAAAAAAAGTCTTGATAGCCCATCATGGGCTAAGAATAGAGAGGGGGGAAGGGGGTGCGGCTGGTGGCACAATGCACATATTTTTAACGGTTCTTAAAACTAGCTAGGGGCAGGGTGGATAAAAATCAATGTTTTTTTTTAAAAAATCAAAAAAAAAAAATCGGATTTTTTTGATTTAAATCGGATTTTTTTGATTTAAAATCGGATTTTTTTTCAATAAACTGCTTTTTGGAGGAAAATATTTTACCATCCAAAGGTTCTTCCATCATGAGATAAAGCTGAGTTGTTTAACTCAGTAGAATAAAGGCTGTATATGTGTAACATTCACAATGCCATGCTCTTCCAGAGGTTTCTGTAGGATTAGTGGGCAGTTTCTCTCCTATATTATCACAGACGCTCTCTTTACTTACGCAGTTCTCAAAACTGAATTTGACTCGGCAGAGGTCCCAGCCTCTTCTTCACAGCAAAAATGTTACAACATGAACAGAGTTGAGAAAAAGACCTTAATCCTATTGTTCTACAAACCTATGACTAGTGAGCTACAGAGGACAGCAGGGACAGTAGTATTTAAGTTTTTCATGTGTCGGCTGGGCTGACAGTCTAAGTTTCTTAAAATATATATATATTTTGTTTAGCCAAATTAGTTAACAAAACATGGATGTTTGTTTAAGCAAATAACTTATGCTGTAATGTTGTTATTGTTTCAGTTGAATAAATCTATTTAAATTGTTATTAAGGTCAGGATTATTTTTCTCCTTCCTAAGTACAACAGAACAGTGGCGTCCAAATATGAATGATTAACCCATTAAACTGGGGAGAAAAAAGTAATATAAAAAGGGATTCTAAAAATCTTCATCTACTTGCATGTTAAAATAGCAAGAACTAGTTTAGGTAGAAACTTTGATTTAAATCACTGATTTAAATCAAGCCTTACTGACTAGTGATTTAAATCGTGATTTAAATCAGTTAGATTTAAATCAAATCCACCCTGGCTAGGGGTCTTTTATTTCTTAATCATCACCTTTGATTTCAACAGGAGGGAGAGGCAACTATGCCCCAAACAAGGAGCTTGACGAGTCAGTCACTAGACATTTTCACCACTGGCCTAATCTACACTAGCCAATCCAATCTCAATGGATCCATTTAGGGGAAGGTATATCATGAAGGACATCTGTTAAATTAGGTCTATACTTAACCACCCCACATATTTTATTTAGTTCATGGTTTTCCTTACAGCCAGCAACATTACAAGCATTACACTCCTCTCACTTTTACAAGCTGCTCCTGCTTGTCAATCCCTCCACTTGCTCCAACTATTCAGCCATCTATGGCCAAGCCCCCCTCTACATTTGATGTGTAGTCCAAAATACCAACAGGCTGATTCATTAATAGCGCCAGGTAGCGACAGATGAGCGACAGTAGCGTTATTTTCACAGCGCCCGCTAGTATTCGCTGTGCTTGGCCGTTGTTCGGCTGTTGACAGCGACTCAGTCGGTGTGCGGTAATGTTGAATACGGGGTTAGGGGTCGCTGTTTGACAGGTTCCGAGCTGTATGGGAGCGCATGACAGCGAACGGCCATAGCGAACGGCTCCCAGCATATTCATTAACAAATCACGCTCCAAAGATTCTCGCGCAGTGAAATGCATGTTTAAACCCCAGAGCGCTGGCGGCGATGGGTTAAAAGTAGTTTTTTAACCCCCAAACCATATTTTTAGAAAAAAAAAAAAAAAAATCATGTTTTTCAAAACATTTTGTAATATGAATACATTAATATCAGACCTGTAATATCAATTCTGCACAAATTTTTTTTTTTTTTTTTTTAGCTTAAAAAAAAATATCTAACATTGCAGAAGTGGTCACAGAATTTTTGACATTAAAAAAAAAAAGCAATTAATTATGAATATTTAAAGATTGCTCCATTGAAATGCAGTGGAGAGCGCCAGGTAGCGAGAGGTCATACCTGTCGCTGTTCAAGGTCGCTCGCTGGCGCTGTGGGGTGATGCTGGAATAATGATGAATGATTCGTTATCTGGCGCTCTGTCAGTCGCTAAGCAGGATCGGCTTCATAAATGTGTGATTGCGGAGGGGAGCCGGCGTTCTCGTGGCGGTGAGCGTCATTACCGTTCGCTCACCATTCGCTACCTGGCGCTATCCCTTGTTACATAAGGGCCATAGTCTCTGATCTGCAAGCAACCTCCTCCTGTTCTCAACCCCCATCAACTCACCCCATTCTTTTGTCCAGGATGTTACATATGCCACTCCACTGGAATGCTCGTCACTTCCAATTCACCACCCTCTAACCCTTAAAACTCACCTATTTAGATGAACCTATAATCTAGCTTAACCAACCCACTTTGTAGTCTTGCCACTCTTCAGAGCACTTGCCACCATGCGTAATCCCTGTCCAGGAAGATGCTAACAACAGCAGTAAACTCAGCTAAACTCCTGGGTTCACACAGCTGGGCATCCCGCTATAGGATGCCTCGGGGGCAGGATAGCAGCCAGCCCTGAAGTCTTTTAGACTCCAGGGCCAGCCCGGAGGGTTTTAATCTGCTTTAATATCCATCCCAACATGCCCCTGTATTATCCCCAACCAACAATTATGTTATACCTGTTGTATTCCGGTGAGTTCCGTACAAAAGTTTGAGAGAATTGGATGCTCCTGTGGTTGTACATAGGTGTGAAACTCAGACTCTATCTCCCCACTGCTTGTGTTCAGCAACACTGCTGGAAACTCAACTTTAAGAAAAATATATATTAAAATACTCTTGGCTCAAAGCATTTTAGACACACAACAATATTCAAAGATGTGGTTTTCCCACGTTGCTTTTTTTTTTAATGCTAAGAGAAGACAATGTACAACAATGTAGCAGCTAGCATCCAACAAAAGGGTGGCAAGGATCCTAGTAAGCCGCAAGCATCATGGGACTGGTGGTGGATAGGAGCAGCAGAGAAATGCTTCCTTAAAGCAATTGCTCCACCCCGCTCATGTCTGGTGTTGCCGCAACCACACATTTTTTTGGTCAATATCTTACTTATTCTTACGTTTCGGATAACCCCAGTTAGTCTTACCGGTAACAATTTTTCCAATAATACTCTAGGATGGTTAGACACTTACTTCCTCCCCCTAAACAAGAAACACAAACGGACAATAATAAAGCCCCACCCCTTCCCCTCAGCCCTGTTTTTAGGCAATCATAAAGGAAAAATCCAAGACAGGAGTGGGGTGTAGGACGCCTTCCTGGAAGACTATTGGAAATATCGTTACCGGTAAGACCAACAGGGGTTTTCCCCAGGCGTCCTCCAGAACAGATAGCCACAGAAGGCAAGCAAACACACAGAATCCTACATCAGGGTGGGCAGATTGCCTAAAGAATAGTCTTTACAAAATTCTGCTGGTTGTGCTTCCACAAGTCAACCTTGTAGTGTCTGAGGAAGGTGTGGGGTGAAGACCAGGGGGCAGCCTTACATATTTCCTTCAAATAAATGCCGCCATTATAGACCAAGAAGCTGACACTGCTCTAGTGGAATGGGCTCTAATACCTAAGGGGGGCAGGGCACCCATTGCTTGATTTTTGCCAGATATTGGGCTTGGTCTTTTTTTCTATGTAGCAGGTGCATTCCAAATTGGATTATTACCTGAAGGTTTGTTTTGCCATCTGTGAGAATATCACACAGGGGGATTACTTACTGATTTCTTGACCATAGTGCTTCGTGTCTTTCCAGCATGTAGACTCGAAATCAATGATGATAAGGTATTGAAAAAATTGTTCTGAAAAAAAAAAAAAAAAAAAAAAAAATGCTCACATGAGCATTCTTATACCTTCCACCTCCTTTATAATCTATAGGATGCTTACTTACTAGATATAGGGCTACTGACATTCTTCGTGTTTAGGGACAACTTTGAGCTTCTTCTTATCAGACCAAGTTCCCTGAAAGACACCGTTAAGAATGTCTAAAATTACAACACAACACTCAAGTGGAATACAAAAAGTAATATTCACAGCTTAGATGGTTTAAAAAAATAAAAATCTTGACCCCTTGTAACCATTTTGATATGCACCCTCCCTGCCCGTACAGTACAGATTTGCCCCACTGCTGGGTGCCGCTGACCTAAGGTGCATAGACACAGTTGGGTGCAGGCCTGTTACACCGGCTTTCAGTTTTGGCATACAGATAGCGGTACTTTAAAGTGGACCAAAACCCAGGCTTTTGAATATCCCAGGGCACAGCGATTCGGGATGCCCAGCTGTGTGAACCCCTAAGGTTGCCCAGTAAGACTCATCTTTCTCCAGTCCTATGGCACATACAAGGGCTCTCCTCCAATCGGCATGCTCGAAGGCACTCATCAAAATCGGCTAAGGGCCAAGTCAAGCTAAAGGGAGCCAAGTACGAAGGCAGCCGAATCACCGCTACCCTCTAACAGACTGACAGCCATTCACAAATGACTGGCACAGACGCACGCCTTGCTAAAGGCATAGGTGATGGGATCCGTGGCTCGCTCACATGCCATTGGATGGAGGGGGTTCACACAGCGGGGGATCCCAGACAGGATGCTGCGGGGGAGGGAATAAGGTGGCCCTGGAACCATATAAATTCCAGGTCCACTTTAATTAGACTGTATGGTGCAAAATAAGTGGACCCTCTTCATCCCTCTCCACCAATGATGCCCAATTGGTCGAAGTGGGGCCAATGCATACTGACTTTCTTTGGCCTCTGTCTGGCTGCCGGTGCTGGGAATAGTAAGTCTTATCACCTGAGCACTGCAGCAACAGCCTGCCACTGCAATTAGGTGATGGGACTGTGACTTATCTGTGCACAGCTTAGCAGATGTGGAAGCCCCTGCAGCAGGGCATCCTAACTTGGGATTTCCTGCAAGTCAAAAAAAAAAGTCTCTCTGCCACCACCAAAGTTTAGCGGTTGGGCTGGTGTAGCACACATGCATGTCTGTCTGGAGAAGCTAACTGATTGCTGGAGGAGCAGGGAATCAATGGATGCTGGAGCTGATGGGACTGGTAAGTCTTTTTGCCCAATTTCGGGGCAAAATTGTGGGCAACCATTCTAATTAACCGCTTTGACACGTATTGCTTGATTAGACTGAACCCACTGCATGTGCATTTCCCACAACACAATAACTAATGGGGGGGTCCTAATACTTTGGTGTATTATAACTTACTTTGCAAGTTGCTTTGTCGTCATTTTAGCATCCTAGACACTATAAAAAAAAGAGGGAAAAAATGACATTTTTTATGATATTCAAATCAGGCAGGGCTCACACACAATAGTGCTATCAGTGCATCATTGTACCTTGATATATCAGGAAGCGAAAAGATTTTTAATCATAAAAATTGTATTACATTAGGAGCTGCTAGTACATTATTTTATCCACCAGCTTTCTGCAGCTGCTCATCTGGCAAGATCTCTGTACTTGCAGTTCAGGAATAAACAGTGACTATTACCAGGTTAAAGTGTTTATCTTTCAATCTTAAACCAGACCTTCACCCTGAATAAGAGCATATCTTATATGTTTGACTAAACCCTCTACATACAGATTGCTCACATTAAAAAGCATCCCATGTGTATCTACTGCATTTTCTGAGCCTTTAATCCAAGAAGGCGGTACATAAGAGTCTCAGACTGCCTGCCATCTGACTGTGCCACTCTGCATTCTGGGATTGTTGTCCTTTTCCTGACCCCAGCTCTGCTCGGTCTGTGCAAAGAAAAGCCATAACCCGCAGCACTTGCCCCCCCCCCCCCACCCTCCTCAGTATGTGATGCTTCTGAGGCAAGCCCAGTGGGGGAAAGAATAAAAGGTGGCTAAAAATGTAAAATATGTTTTAAATGCTGGGGAATAGTTTAAGTGTTTGGGCTTTTCATTAAATGATGCTGAAGGTCCGGTTTAATTACTTTTGTTGCACATTTGGCCTCTTCTTGGAAGTAGAGAGCATAACCTTATGTTTTAAGGGTCTAGAGAATATGTACATCTGCCAGCAAGCAATCCAGTTTGAGAGAAGTATACTGTGCTGTTTAATCACTAAGGCTGGTAAGAGGCTGGCATAGCTTAGACTTCCGAAACCAGCTTCAGTTGATCTTCAGACATTAACTCTGGCCAGGTCAGTGCAACAGGACTAGCAGTACAGAGCCAACAGTATGGTCAGTCATGGCATTCAGGTTAATCCAACAAGGAAACTGATCATTTAAAGTGATACAAAACCCAGGATTTTGACTATCCCAATTTGGGATGCCCAGCTGTGCAAAACCCCCCAGTAAAACTTACCTCCACCTGGTCCTATGGGGCTCTTGTCCAGTAAGAGCCGTTTGCCATGCATAATTAATGTTCAGCAAATGGCTCCTTTAATGGCAATCAGGATCTTGAGTGGCTGCATCCCCAGAAGCAGGTTCACACAGCAGGGGCATCCCAATTTAGAAGGGGGACTTTAAAAGAGGGAATCTTTTAGATTCCAGGGCCAGACATGCTGGGTTTTTTCAGCTTTAAAGCGGACCTTCAGCATCAATTAACGAAAAGCACAAACTCTTAAAAAACTATTTCCTAGCTTCTAAAATTAATATATTTCACGTTTTAGTCCCTTTTTATTCTTTCCCCCACTAAGCTGCAACACTGGTCAGGACTCTAGGATACGTGCACCGCCATCTTGCCTCACATACTGAGGAGAGGAGAGGGGATGGGGTTATAGCTGTGCACAGGTCAGGGGTCAGTAAAAAACAGCAATCCCAGAATGCAGAGTGGCACAGTCAGAAGACACTTCAGGCAGCCCGAGACTCCATGTGCCACCATCTGTATGTACAGGGTGGGGGAAACATACAAGATAGGCTCTTATTCAGGGTGAAGGTCCGGTTTAAGAAAGATTGCTGAAGAGGGTTGAAAAATCACCAGAGAGGTCACCAATTTACACCATCTGGACTGGAGAGTCATGTGACTCGTGGGTCAAACACTTGACACAGACAGTCCAGCTATAAACTTCTCTGGAACAAAACTGCATATATGTAACTAAATTAGATCCCCCTACTATAGGACACAACAGGAAACACCCCACTACACCATCACCGCTGGCTGATGTGCCACACAGATCGATCACATTTTAGGCTTTAGTCTAAAACCCAGGCACTGGATTTAAAGCGGAACCAATCTCGGGATTTTGACTATCCCGGGTTTTTATCTGTGCCCCCCTGTGTGAAACGCCCACCTCTTCCCAGTCCAACAGCGCATATGAGGTCTCTCGTCCAACCAGAGACGTTTGTTGTGACTATGAAATTTGACAAACTGCTCAGTTAGGGTTCAAAGGGGAGCACAAGCGTCCACATACCCAGTGGCGCACATGCTCCCACCCCAGCCTATCTGAATGACTGGGGTGGGAGTGCATGCACGCAGTGGACGTGGCAGCTATCACTCCCTATTGTAAACAATGTGGCTGCGCACAGCTGAGGGGAGAAAGTGATGCTGTGTGCTGCTTGTAAGTGCGGCTGAGGATTCCATTATTATGTGCGTCAGGGAGAAGTCTGACGCACATGCACTGTGGGATCGAGAAGAGGCGAGTTAGCTCGGCTTTCTGGGAGTTTCACCCAGTGGGGCACCCCAAACTGGGGGGTGGGGGCTGGGGGCCAACTTGGTTAGGCACAGAGTCTCTCAGACTCCAGAGACTCCAAAATTACCTCTTTAAAGTGGACCAACACCAACCCCTGATTGGCCCCGGAATCTATAAGATTCCCGGGCCGATCAGCTCCCTCCCCGCGGGACATCCGAAATCGGGATGCCCCGCTGTGCGAAACCCCCCAGAAAGCCCCTAAAAATGTAGCTTATCGGCGACGGATAAGCCGCCGCCGCCTCCCGTGCGTCCCTCTAGCAGGGCGCGCACCCGCGCTGGCTGGCCGAGACGTATCGGGGTGCCCTGCGGAAGTGGACCATCACCCAAGATAGTGAAAATCCTGGGTGTTGGTCCACTTTAAAGTGGGCCAAGGACCCAGAAATTTGACTATCCTGGGCTTTGGTCCTTGGCATCGGGGCACACCGATTGGGGAAGCCCCACTGTGTGAAACCCCCCAGATTGTCGATACAAACTGAACTCTTCCTGGTTCTACGGCGCATGAGCGGCCGCTAGTCCAATCAGTGCGCGGGGATCCGCTGACATCCCTTCCTCACAGGAGAGTAGTTCCGAGCACGCTGGTGGCTGCTTCCCTCTAACAGGGAGAGTGCCCACGCCGGCTATTCATAAATACGCAGGCACACGCCCTGCTAGAGGGATAGCGGGGCCGTAGCTCGCACATGCTGGAAACGGAAGTAAGTGTATGGGCGTTCTGGAGAGTTTCACACAGCAGGGCATCCCAATTTTCCCGATCCCGACACCCCAGGGGGACCAGGCTGACGGCCATGGGTTTTGGTCCACTTTAAAAAAAATCAATCATGTATGATGTGCACTGCAATGAAGGAGAACGGGTGGCTGACATATAGCTGCACAGCTGTTTCCTCTCCCCCATCAGATAAAGCAACACTAGGAAATGTGAAGTATTCCTCTAATGCAGGGCTCACTGAGCTATGAAGAGTTAGGTTAGTTTACCAGGAGCCTCCGAGGCACAAAGTTGCCAAGGAAAGTGCAATTCTGTAATAGCTTTAGATTTGTAGTCTTTAGAAAAGGTCAGCACATGCTGTGGCTTCTGGTCCCCCAACACACAGGGGCAGGACGGTGGAGCTGTTGAGGAGGGGGTGATGGGGGCAGTGGGTACCATAGTGAAGCCTGTCCTGTAGGGCTAGAAGCTGAATAGAAAAGAGGCTGGAGGATACCAAGACTGGACAAACACATCCCTTCCCTACAAGCAGGAAACCCGTCTCCGCTACTCACCCGTAGTTACACCGCAGCCAGCGCTTCACCACCCATATATTTTTGTTGTTCAAATTCCCCGCTCTTACATCACTTCCGTTCCGTAATAACTCCGCGACGGTGATCGATTATACTAGTCTGGGACATGGTGTGTGAGGGCTCCGGCAGGCAGTGGTGTGGATTGCCGCTGGAATCGCTGTGATGTGGGACACGTGAAGAGGTTCTTGTGTGCCGCGCTGCTCTGTGGAGGAGTTTGGCTGTGACAGGTTCTCTTTATGATTTTTAGCCAGAATTGTTAAACTGTTTATACCTCGTGAGAGCGACGCCCACATATGGTCTTTTTTGTTTGTTTTATAAATTTACAGTGCCCTCAGTAGTAGGGACTGTCCCTCTTTTGAGTCCATGTCCCCCTTTCTATGGTTGTTCTCATTTGTCCCTCGTTTGAGGTGTAACATGCAGATCTGCATCAATTAATGATTAATTCGCCTAGTCAGTGTTTCTATTGTTGTAACTGTTACAACATAACACCTTCTATCCATCCCTCATTAAGAGGGTGTGGCTTTATTTTAAATTTAATTGAAAATCCTGGGGTTTGGTCTGCCTTAAATGAAAAGTACACTTTCATGGGCTTTTCCAAAAGACCTCAGAGCAGCGGTGCCAATAGTCATGAGATGGCACATTTACCTGTCACCCGCTTCTATGCCCCACACTTGCAGATCACGTAAGTTCCTCGTGTACAGAGGAACCCATTAAAGTGGACCAAAACCCAGGATTTTGACTATCCTGGGTTTTGGTCGGTGCCCCGCTGTGTGAAACCCCGCAGGTTGCCAAAACAAACTCGCCTCTTTCCGGTCCTACGGTTCATGCGCGGCCACTCATCTAATCAATGCGCTCTGTTCAGCACGTCTAAGACGAGAGGCTCCGAGCGCGCTGATGGCCGCATCCCCCGCTAGCCTCTAACAAGGAGCTTGTCTGCATCGGCCATCCAAAAATACCTGGCGTGGACACGTGCCCTGCTAAAGAGATGCAGCCGGCTCGCACATGCGCCATTGGACCGAAAAAGAAGGTAAGTGTATGGGCAACCACACAGTGGGGCATCCCGATTTTGGATGCCCTGGGGGGGAGGGAATCGATTGCCGTGGGTTTTGGTCCACATTTAAGCGGACCAACACTTGTTTGCCGACTAATGGGTGTTGGTCCAATCACTTACCTGCATCCACCGGGGCTCCAAGTTGCGGAAGTCCCGTCACCAGCGAGCGGTGGCTGGCGGTGACGGGACTTCCGCAACTTGGAGCCCCGGTGGATGCAGGTAAGTGATCACAGCCCCATCTTTATTAATTTCATTATTGCATGTAAATGTACATATTAACTATAATAACTATGGGGCATACTAGAATTAGCCCGCTGACGTCACAGTGACGTCACAGTGACGTCAGGCGGGAATTTTGAACTCTGAACCTGTGTGTATATATAGATGGGGGATGCAGCACATCCCGGTTTACAGTCCTCCTTGATAAAGGGGGCACCCGACCCCCGAAACGTTGGATAGATGAGACTGTTTCTTCTTTTTGGCCATGATATGGACTATATCTTTTGTACCTTGTGTGTTATTGGAACTTTTTACTACTGTAACTGAATACAAGCATTTAAACTTATGCTTTGGAGTGCCGTGCCTATTTACCTACTTAGATTGTGTGTGAGTGGATAAGCCGTGCGCTTCTGCTGCAAAACAGCGACATCCAGCTTTGCCTTTGTGTCCCTAACCTCACAAGTGTCCCTGATTTGGAGGGGCGGTCCTTATTTTGAGTCCGTACCCCGCCCTCTGTTATTCTCCTCTGTCCCTCTTGGTGTAACATGCAGATCTGCATCAATAAATGATTTATTTGCCTATTGAAAGTGTTTATATTTTTGTAACCGTTACATCCTATTTCCTATCCTTCCCCATATGAGGGGGCGTGGCTTAACTTAACAATTGTCCCTCTTTCCCACTCTGAAAAGTTGAGAGGGATGTGTAGGGTATGGGTAGGGTAATCTTTACTGTCACATAGTGCACCATCTGTGCAATGTCAAATGCAAACTGGGGCTGTACACCGAGCCGGAACTAAGCTCACCATATTGTTCTAGAGCTCACCAGACAGAGCTGCAGCTGTATGCAGGGTGTGAGCCAAGGCAACCAGAACCGCCTTTGGGGATGGGCATGACACAGAGGCTCATCATTTTCAGACCCTATCAGGATTTCCTGGTTCCTATGTAGTACCTGCAGTACCCTTAACCTTCTCTGTTGTCAGTAGTAGAGATGAGCGAACTTTTGAAAAATTCGATTCGACTGATTCGCCGAATTTTCCGACAAAAATCGTTTCGACCCGAATAAATTCGCGACGAATCGCTATTAAAAACGGCTATTTCTGAGCCTCCTACAGCCTCAATAGGGTTGTAAACCATTCAGCCTTGCTGTAACACGCACAGGATGCGTGCTGGGTTAGTTAAATAATACTTTGAAGAAATATCACATGCAGATCAGAGGCATCGCTAATAGAATCGCAGAGCGGCACAATTGCAGAGAGTTGAAGTGGCATCACTATGAGGGGCAGAAGGAGCCCAAATATACACTGGAGTTGGCCTCAGGAGCCCAAAAATTGGATGAATCACACCCTGGAGTTGGCAGGAGTTGGCAGCAGCAGCAGCAGGAGCCCAAATATACACTGGAGTTGGCTTCAGGAGCCCAAAAATTGGATGAATCACACCCTGGAGTTGGCAGGAGTTGGCAGCAGCAGCAGCAGGAGCCCAAATATACACTGGAGTTGGCTTCAGGAGCCCAAAAATTGGATGAATCACACCCTGGAGTTGGCAGGAGTTGACAGCAGCAGCAGCAGGAGCCCAAATATACACTGGAGTTGGCTTCAGGAGCCCAAAAATTGGATGAATCACACCCTGGAGTTGGCAGGAGTTGACAGTAGCAGCAGCAGGAGCCCAAATATACACTGGAGTTGGCCTCAGGAGCCCAAAAATTGGATGAATCACACCCTGGAGTTGGCAGAAGTTGGCAGCAGCAGCAGCAGGAGCCCAAATATACACTGGAGTTGGCTTCAGGAGCCCAAAAATTGGATGAATCACACCCTGGAGTTGGCAGGAGTTGACAGTAGCAGCAGCAGGAGCCCAAATATACACTGGAGTTGGCCTCAGGAGCCCAAAAATTGGATGAATCACACCCTGGAGTTGGCAGAAGTTGGCAGCAGCAGCAGCAGGAGCCCAAATATACACTGGAGTTGGCTTCAGGAGCCCAAAAATTGGATGAATCACACCCTGGAGTTGGCAGGAGTTGACAGCAGCAGCAGCAGGAGCCCAAATATACACTGGAGTTGGCCTCAGGAGCCCAAAAATTGGATGAATCACACCCTGGAGTTGGCAGGAGTTGACAGTAGCAGCAGCAGGAGCCCAAATATACACTGGAGTTGGCCTCAGGAGCCCAAAAATTGGATGAATCACACCCTGGAGTTGGCAGAAGTTGGCAGCAGCAGCAGCAGGAGCCCAAATATACACTGGAGTTGGCTTCAGGAGCCCAAAAATTGGATGAATCACACCCTGGAGTTGGCAGGAGTTGACAGTAGCAGCAGCAGGAGCCCAAATATACACTGGAGTTGGCCTCAGGAGCCCAAAAATTGGATGAATCACACCCTGGAGTTGGCAGGAGTTGACAGTAGCAGCAGCAGGAGCCCAAATATACACTGGAGTTGGCCTCAGGAGCCCAAAAATTGGATGAATCACACCCTGGAGTTGGCAGGAGTTGGCAGCAGCAGCAGCAGGAGCCCAAATATACACTGGAGTTGGCTTCAGGAGCCCAAAAATTGGATGAATCACACCCTGGAGTTGGCAGAAGTTGGCAGCAGCAGCAGCAGGAGCCCAAATATACACTGGAGTTGGCTTCAGGAGCCCAAAAATTGGATGAATCACACCCTGGAGTTGGCAGGAGTTGGCAGCAGCAGCAGCAGGAGCCCAAATATACACTGGAGTTGGCCTCAGGAGCCCAAAAATTGGATGAATCACACCCTGGAGTTGGCAGAAGTTGGCAGCAGCAGCAGCAGGAGCCCAAATATGCACTGGAGTTGGCCTCAGGAGCCCAAAAATTGGATGAATCACACCCTGGAGTTGGCAGGAGTTGGCAGCAGCAGCAGCAGGAGCCCAAATATACACTGGAGTTGGCTTCAGGAGCCCAAAAATTGGATGAATCACACCCTGGAGTTGGCAGAAGTTGGCAGCAGCAGCAGCAGGAGCCCAAATATACACTGGAGTTGGCTTCAGGAGCCCAAAAATTGGATGAATCACACCCTGGAGTTGGCAGGAGTTGACAGTAGCAGCAGCAGGAGCCCAAATATACACTGGAGTTGGCCTCAGGAGCCCAAAAATTGGATGAATCACACCCTGGAGTTGGCAGAAGTTGGCAGCAGCAGGAGCCCAAATATACACTGGAGTTGGCTTCAGGAGCCCAAAAATTGGATGAATCACACCCTGGAGTTGGCAGGAGTTGACAGCAGCAGCAGCAGGAGCCCAAATATACACTGGAGTTGGCTTCAGGAGCCCAAAAATTGGATGAATCACACCCTGGAGTTGGCAGGAGTTGACAGTAGCAGCAGCAGGAGCCCAAATATACACTGGAGTTGGCTTCAGGAGCCCAAAAATTGGATGAATCACACCCTGGAGTTGGCAGAAGTTGGCAGCAGCAGCAGCAGGAGCCCAAATATACACTGGAGTTGGCTTCAGGAGCCCAAAAATTGGATGAATCACACCCTGGAGTTGGCAGGAGTTGACAGTAGCAGCAGCAGGAGCCCAAATATACACTGGAGTTGGCCTCAGGAGCCCAAAAATTGGATGAATCACACCCTGGAGTTGGCAGGAGTTGACAGTAGCAGCAGCAGGAGCCCAAATATACACTGGAGTTGGCCTCAGGAGCCCAAAAATTGGATGAATCACACCCTGGAGTTGGCAGAAGTTGGCAGCAGCAGCAGCAGGAGCCCAAATATACACTGGAGTTGGCTTCAGGAGCCCAAAAATTGGATGAATCACACCCTGGAGTTGGCAGAAGTTGGCGGCAGCAGCAGCAGCAGGAGCCCAAATATACACTGGAGTTGGCCTCAGGAGCCCAAAAATTGGATGAATCACACCCTGGAGTTGGCAGGAGTTGGCAGCAGCAGCAGCAGGAGCCCAAATATACACTGGAGTTGGCTTCAGGAGCCCAAAAATTGGATGAATCACACCCTGGAGTTGGCAGAAGTTGGCAGCAGCAGCAGCAGGAGCCCAAATATACACTGGAGTTGGCTTCAGGAGCCCAAAAATTGGATGAATCACACCCTGGAGTTGGCAGGAGTTGACAGTAGCAGCAGCAGGAGCCCAAATATACACTGGAGTTGGCCTCAGGAGCCCAAAAATTGGATGAATCACACCCTGGAGTTGGCAGAAGTTGGCAGCAGCAGCAGCAGGAGCCCAAATATACACTGGAGTTGGCTTCAGGAGCCCAAAAATTGGATGAATCACACCCTGGAGTTGGCAGGAGTTGACAGCAGCAGCAGCAGGAGCCCAAATATACACTGGAGTTGGCTTCAGGAGCCCAAAAATTGGATGAATCACACCCTGGAGTTGGCAGGAGTTGACAGTAGCAGCAGCAGGAGCCCAAATATACACTGGAGTTGGCTTCAGGAGCCCAAAAATTGGATGAATCACACCCTGGAGTTGGCAGAAGTTGGCAGCAGCAGCAGCAGGAGCCCAAATATACACTGGAGTTGGCTTCAGGAGCCCAAAAATTGGATGAATCACACCCTGGAGTTGGCAGGAGTTGACAGTAGCAGCAGCAGGAGCCCAAATATACACTGGAGTTGGCCTCAGGAGCCCAAAAATTGGATGAATCACACCCTGGAGTTGGCAGGAGTTGACAGTAGCAGCAGCAGGAGCCCAAATATACACTGGAGTTGGCCTCAGGAGCCCAAAAATTGGATGAATCACACCCTGGAGTTGGCAGAAGTTGGCAGCAGCAGCAGCAGGAGCCCAAATATACACTGGAGTTGGCTTCAGGAGCCCAAAAATTGGATGAATCACACCCTGGAGTTGGCAGAAGTTGGCAGCAGCAGCAGCAGGAGCCCAAATATACACTGGAGTTGGCCTCAGGAGCCCAAAAATTGGATGAATCACACCCTGGAGTTGGCAGGAGTTGGCAGCAGCAGCAGCAGGAGCCCAAATATACACTGGAGTTGGCTTCAGGAGCCCAAAAATTGGATGAATCACACCCTGGAGTTGGCAGAAGTTGGCAGCAGCAGCAGCAGGAGCCCAAATATACACTGGAGTTGGCTTCAGGAGCCCAAAAATTGGATGAATCACACCCTGGAGTTGGCAGAAGTTGGCAGCAGCAGCAGCAGGAGCCCAAATATACACTGGAGTTGGCTTCAGGAGCCCAAAAATTGGATGAATCACACCCTGGAGTTGGCAGGAGTTGACAGCAGCAGCAGCAGGAGCCCAAATATACACTGGAGTTGGCTTCAGGAGCCCAAAAATTGGATGAATCACACCCTGGAGTTGGCAGGAGTTGACAGTAGCAGCAGCAGGAGCCCAAATATACACTGGAGTTGGCTTCAGGAGCCCAAAAATTGGATGAATCACACCCTGGAGTTGGCAGAAGTTGGCAGCAGCAGCAGCAGGAGCCCAAATATACACTGGAGTTGGCTTCAGGAGCCCAAAAATTGGATGAATCACACCCTGGAGTTGGCAGAAGTTGGCAGCAGCAGCAGCAGGAGCCCAAATATACACTGGAGTTGGCCTCAGGAGCCCAAAAATTGGATGAATCACACCCTGGAGTTGGCAGGAGTTGACAGTAGCAGCAGCAGGAGCCCAAAAAATGGCCTAAAGACATAAATATGTTTTGCACCATTTGGAAAGTGTAAAACGTGGCACCATGCTGAATCTAGTCGCATGCATCAGGCATTGGTGGGTGGAAATCCTGGCTGATCCATCCCTGATTCATTTTGACAAAGGTGAGTCTCTCCACATTTTTAGTTGACAGACGAGTTCTCCTCGCCGTAACTATGGCCCCCGCCGCACTAAACACCCGCTCAGATGGCACGCTACTTGCCGGGCAGGACAGCTTTTCCAGGGCAAACTCTGCTAGTTGCGGCCACAAATCAAGTTTGGCTGCCCAGAAGTCCAGCGGATCCTCAAGGTGTGTTGGCATGGTCATGTCAAAGTATGACATGACCTGCTGGTTCAGGTCCTGCTCCAGGTCTTCCTGCTGCTCATGAGTAGCCTCACTATGCGGGTGTAGAAAGCTACTCATTAGCGACTGAAGACTGAGGCTGCTGCTGCTGATGGAGCTTCTGCTGCTGCTGCTGCCAACCCCCCCAGCGGCCATGGCAGTGGAAGGTGAGCGCAGAGGTCCCCTCGAGTCAGACCTGCGAGAGTATGGACCATGGCGCAGATAGGCATCGGCCAACTGCCTACGTAGAATGTCTTTGTAGTAGTTGAGTTTGTCCTCCCTCTCGGTGGGTTTAAAAAATGCCCCCATTTTGTGCCGGAAGCGAGGGTCCAATAAGGTGGACAGCCAGAAGTCATCCCGCCGACAGATGGAAACAATTCTGGGGTCACTACGCAAGCACGTGAGCATGCTTCGTGCCATTTGCGCAAGTGACTCGGATGGACTACCTGTCTCCTTCTCCACTGCATACTGCCACGGTGTGCCCGGGTCCTCTGTCTCTCCTTCCTCAAAAACCTCTAGCTCCTCTGGCTGCTCCTGCTCCTCCTCTCCTGTCCGCTGACTAGATAAACCAGCCATTTCGCCAAGCCTAAACTGTGTTTCGCTGGGCAACTCCTCCTCCTCCTCTTCCTCCTCCTCCTCCTCCAGTTCAGCTCCAAGGGGGTTCATGTGGCCGTAAGATGTAAACGCCATGTCTCCAGTGCCCTGACCAGCCATGGTTTCCAACATGTGCTGTAGTACATGAAGCAGTGGAATCACGTCGTTCATCCCGTAATCCTGCCGACTGACAAATAAAGTGGCTTCCTCAAAGGGCCTGAGCAAACGGCAGGTGTCACGTATGAGCTGCCACTGGTTGACATTGAAGTTACACAGGGGAGTCCCCCTATCTGCTTGGATCATCAGGAAATCCGTGATGGCTTTTCTCTGTTCATATAATCGGTCCAACATGTGAAGGGTGGAATTCCAACGGGTGGAAACATCGCAAATCAGACTATGTTGGGGGATACCATTCTGACGCTGTAGCTCAAGAAGGGTGTGTTTGGCGGTGTAGGAGTGGCTGAAGTGCATGCAAA
The DNA here is from genome assembly GCA_027917425.1 of Gastrophryne carolinensis. Classification (NCBI taxonomy): domain Eukaryota; kingdom Metazoa; phylum Chordata; class Amphibia; order Anura; family Microhylidae; genus Gastrophryne; species Gastrophryne carolinensis. The sequence goes on along the minus strand of CM051240.1, from coordinate 84,674,459 downwards.
GTTTCCGTGAAGTTGTTAGGATGTCCTGCAGATGGGGGGAACACTTCAGAAACCGCTTGACAACCAGATTGAAGACGTGAGCCATGCAGGGGGCATGGGTCAGGCTTCCTTGGCGCAGCGCAGACAAAATGTTCTTCCCATTGTCGGTAACCATGATTCCCATTTTAAGTTTTCTCGGAGTAAGCCATGTTTGGATTTCCTGATGAATACATTTAAGCAGTTCCTCCCCTGTGTGACTCCGTTCGCCAAGACAAACCATGTGAAGCACTGCGTGACACCTCCGTGCCCTGCACACATGGTAGACTGGAGGGGCACTGAGACTTGAGCCTACAGTGGAGGGTGAGGAGATGGCGGAGGATGAGGAGGCCGAGTCGCACGGTGTCACAGGCCCAATGGGCAGAGAGCGCGGAGGCCGAAGCGGCGTGACCTGTCCAAGTTGCTGCTGCAAAGGGACCACATTCACCCAGTGGGCCGTAAACGACATGTACTGCCCCTGACCGTAGTTACAGCTCCAGATGTCGGCGCTGCCATGTATTTTGCTACACACCGACAGGCTCAAGGACTGGCCCACCTTCTGTTCAACAAAAGTGTGCAGCGCTGGTACTGCCTTCTTGGCAAAGAAATGACGGCTTGGGACTCTCCACCTCGGCTCGGCACAAGCCATCAGTTCTCTGAAAGGTGCAGATTCCACCACCTGAAAAGGGAGTGACTGCAGCACCAGCAACTTGGACAGGAGCACATTCAGCTTCTGCGCCGTAGGATGAGTGGGCGCATACTGCTGTCTCTTGGACATGGCTTCGCTGATGGATTGCTGGCGGGATGCATGACTTGGAGGAGGAGGAGCAGGAGCGACAGAGGATGGGTATGACGCACAGCTGCCTTCGGCTGAGGTGCTGGAGCCTTGGCTGGCAGAAATTGGGAGCTCACTTGGTGAGGAAGCAGACTGGACCACCCCTTGGGAGCCTCGGTTCTCCCAGGTCGTTTTATGGTGACGCATCATATGTTGACGCAGGGCCGCGGTGCCAACATTTGGACCCTGGCCACGCTTCACCTTTTGCCTACATATCTTGCATGTGGCCATGTTACCCTCCTGCGGATGCCTCAGGAAAAACTGCCACACTGCCGAGTAGCTACTTTTCCCACCCCCTGGCCTCACTGATTCACTGCTGCTGTTGCCAACTCCAGGAACCCCTGCTCCACTACCTCCCGATAAGGTAGACTGCCGCACAGCAGGTGCTCTACCCCGGCCCCGGCCCCGGCCGGCTCCAGCCTTTGGAATTGTGCCCCCATGCTGACTGCTACCACCTTGCTGCCTCAGCTGCTGACTCCGGGGCAACCTGCACCCCTCTTCTCCTGATGATGACGATGAAGCCCCTTCATCACCCGGCTCCCAAGTGCGATCGGCTTCATCGTCATCATCATCATCATCACCGAGTTGTGGCTGTACGTCACTGATGTTCGTGGATTCGTCAACAGTGTCTGGCGCAGGAGCTGGAACGCTCGCAGCACCCACGACACTGTCCACATCACTATTTGTCTGCCTAGCTAAAGAAGCCACCTCCATTTCTTGGCTGGGCAGTAGCTGCTGACTGTCCTCTATCTGATGGTCCTCCTCACTAAAGAGTGGAGCTGAACCCAAAGCATAGGATACGTCGCTGGGGGAGGGAACGGCGTAGGCCAGAGGCAATGGGAGGACAGGGACTGCTCTCGGGGCATGCCAACTCAGGGTTGTGTCAGAGGAACCTACCGACCCTAGACTGGGGGTCTCAGACGTAAGTTGTGATGATGTTGTTGATGAGCGCGTCAACCAATCTACCACGGCAGATGCGTTACTGGTGGAGACCCGACCGCTAGCAGATACTGGCAGATTAGGTCTCTCAGCGTGACTCCTGCTGCTACTGGCCCCCAGTCTGATGCGAGCTCTGCCTGCGGAATCTTGGCCTCTGCCACTCCTCTTTTCACTTCCAGGCACTTGTCTGCCCGACATAGTCTAACTGGCGTGGTAGTAGGTGATATTTAAAAAAACCCCGGGCAGCGGTGGGTCTATATGAAACAGAATATAATGCACACCAAAAGTGAGCAGTAACACTCAGCCTCCAACAGGCCTGCTTAGTGTAAATAAGAGAGCTGCTTAGTGTAAATAAAGAGGGGTATGCTATGTTACAGAATGGGATGCCTCAACAGAAGTGCACCTGGCAGGCAGCAGTAAGCCTATGCCCAGCAAAAGTGTCTTATAATATAAATATAATAAGAGCAAATGCTTATATGGTCTTAAACAGAGGCTGCTTTAGTCACAGAATGGGATGCCCTGGGCAGGAATGGACCTGGCAGGGTCCAGTAGTGCTTTGGCCAGCAAAAGTGTCTTTATCAGGCCTAATTTCAAATATGATAAGAGCAAATGCTTATATGGTCTTAAACAGAGGCTGCTTTAGTCACAGAATGGGATGCCCCGGGCAGGAATCGAGCTGGCAGGGTACAGTAGTGCTTTGGCCAGCAAAAGTGTCTTTATCAGGCTAATTTCAAATATGATAAGAGCAAATGCTTATATGGTCTTAAACAGAGGCTGCTGTAGTCACAGAATGGGATGCCCCGGGCAGGAATCGAGCTGGCAGGGTCCAGTAGTGCTTTGGCCAGCAAAAGTGTCTTTATCAGGCCTAATTTCAAATATGATAAGAGCAAATGCTTATATGGTCTTAAACAGAGGCTGCTTTAGTCACAGAATGGGATGCCCCGGGCAGGAATCGAGCTGGCAGGGTACAGTAGTGCTTTGGCCAGCAAAAGTGTCTTTATCAGGCTAATTTCAAATATGATAAGAGCAAATGCTTATATGGTCTTAAACAGAGGCTGCTTTAGTCACAGAATGGGATGCCCCGGGCAGGAATCGAGCTGGCAGGGTACAGTAGTGCTTTGGCCAGCAAAAGTGTCTTTATCAGGCTAATTTCAAATATGATAAGAGCAAATGCTTATATGGTCTTAAACAGAGGCTGCTTTAGTCACAGAATGGGATGCCCCGGGCAGGAATCGAGCTGGCAGGGTCCAGTAGTGCTTTGGCCAGCAAAAGTGTCTTTATCAGGTTAATTTCAAATATGATAAGAGCAAATGCTTATATGGTCTTAAACAGAGGCTGCTGTAGTCACAGAATGGGATGCCCCGGGCAGGAATCGAGCTGGCAGGGTCCAGTAGTGCTTTGGCCAGCAAAAGTGTCTTTATCAGGCCTAATTTCAAATATGATAAGAGCAAATGCTTATATGGTCTTAAACAGAGGCTGCTTTAGTCACAGAATGGGATGCCCCGGGCAGGAATCGAGCTGGCAGGGTACAGTAGTGCTTTGGCCAGCAAAAGTGTCTTTATCAGGCTAATTTCAAATATGATAAGAGCAAATGCTTATATGGTCTTAAACAGAGGCTGCTTTAGTCACAGAATGGGATGCCCCGGGCAGGAATCGAGCTGGCAGGGTACAGTAGTGCTTTGGCCAGCAAAAGTGTCTTTATCAGGCTAATTTCAAATATGATAAGAGCAAATGCTTATATGGTCTTAAACAGAGGCTGCTTTAGTCACAGAATGGGATGCCCCGGGCAGGAATCGAGCTGGCAGGGTCCAGTAGTGCTTTGGCCAGCAAAAGTGTCTTTATCAGGTTAATTTCAAATATGATAAGAGCAAATGCTTATATGGTCTTAAACAGAGGCTGCTGTAGTCACAGAATGGGATGCCCCGGGCAGGAATCGAGCTGGCAGGGTCCAGTAGTGCTTTGGCCAGCAAAAGTGTCTTTATCAGGCCTAATTTCAAATATGATAAGAGCAAATGCTTATATGGTCTTAAACAGAGGCTGCTTTAGTCACAGAATGGGATGCCCCGGGCAGGAATCGAGCTGGCAGGGTACAGTAGTGCTTTGGCCAGCAAAAGTGTCTTTATCAGGCTAATTTCAAATATGATAAGAGCAAATGCTTATATGGTCTTAAACAGAGGCTGCTTTAGTCACAGAATGGGATGCCCCGGGCAGGAATCGAGCTGGCAGGGTACAGTAGTGCTTTGGCCAGCAAAAGTGTCTTTATCAGGCTAATTTCAAATATGATAAGAGCAAATGCTTATATGGTCTTAAACAGAGGCTGCTGTAGTCACAGAATGGGATGCCCCGGGCAGGAATCGAGCTGGCAGGGTCCAGTAGTGCTTTGGCCAGCAAAAGTGTCTTTATCAGGCCTAATTTCAAATATGATAAGAGCAAATGCTTATATGGTCTTAAACAGAGGCTGCTTTAGTCACAGAATGGGATGCCCCGGGCAGGAATCGAGCTGGCAGGGTCCAGTAGTGCTTTGGCCAGCAAAAGTGTCTTTATCAGGCCTAATTTCAAATATGATAAGAGCAAATGCTTATATGGTCTTAAACAGAGGCTGCTTTAGTCACAGAATGGGATGCCCCGGGCAGGAATCGAGCTGGCAGGGTACAGTAGTGCTTTGGCCAGCAAAAGTGTCTTTATCAGGCTAATTTCAAATATGATAAGAGCAAATGCTTATATGGTCTTAAACAGAGGCTGCTGTAGTCACAGAATGGGATGCCCCGGGCAGGAATCGAGCTGGCAGGGTCCAGTAGTGCTTTGGCCAGCAAAAGTGTCTTTATCAGGCCTAATTTCAAATATGATAAGAGCAAATGCTTATATGGTCTTAAACAGAGGCTGCTTTAGTCACAGAATGGGATGCCCCGGGCAGGAATCGAGCTGGCAGGGTCCAGTAGTGCTTTGGCCAGCAAAAGTGTCTTTATCAGGCTAATTTCAAATATGATAAGAGCAAATGCTTATATGGTCTTAAACAGAGGCTGCTTTAGTCACAGAATGGGATGCCCCGGGCAGGAATCGAGCTGGCAGGGTCCAGTAGTGCTTTGGCCAGCAAAAGTGTCTTTATCAGGCCTAATTTCAAATATGATAAGAGCAAATGCTTATATGGTCTTAAACAGAGGCTGCTTTAGTCACAGAATGGGATGCCCCGGGCAGGAATCGAGCTGGCAGGGTACAGTAGTGCTTTGGCCAGCAAAAGTGTCTTTATCAGGCTAATTTCAAATATGATAAGAGCAAATGCTTATATGGTCTTAAACAGAGGCTGCTGTAGTCACAGAATGGGATGCCCCGGGCAGGAATCGAGCTGGCAGGGTCCAGTAGTGCTTTGGCCAGCAAAAGTGTCTTTATCAGGCCTAATTTCAAATATGATAAGAGCAAATGCTTATATGGTCTTAAACAGAGGCTGCTTTAGTCACAGAATGGGATGCCCCGGGCAGGAATCGAGCTGGCAGGGTACAGTAGTGCTTTGGCCAGCAAAAGTGTCTTTATCAGGCTAATTTCAAATATGATAAGAGCAAATGCTTATATGGTCTTAAACAGAGGCTGCTTTAGTCACAGAATGGGATGCCCCGGGCAGGAATCGAGCTGGCAGGGTCCAGTAGTGCTTTGGCCAGCAAAAGTGTCTTTATCAGGCTAATTTCAAATATGATAAGAGCAAATGCTTATATGGTCTTAAACAGAGGCTGCTGTAGTCACAGAATGGGATGCCCCGGGCAGGAATCGAGCTGGCAGGGTACAGTAGTGCTTTGGCCAGCAAAAGTGTCTTTATCAGGCCTAATTTCAAATATGATAAGAGCAAATGCTTATATGGTCTTAAACAGAGGCTGCTTTAGTCACAGAATGGGATGCCCCGGGCAGGAATCGAGCTGGCAGGGTACAGTAGTGCTTTGGCCAGCAAAAGTGTCTTTATCAGGCTAATTTCAAATATGATAAGAGCAAATGCTTATATGGTCTTAAACAGAGGCTGCTGTAGTCACAGAATGGGATGCCCCGGGCAGGAATCGAGCTGGCAGGGTCCAGTAGTGCTTTGGCCAGCAAAAGTGTCTTTATCAGGCCTAATTTCAAATATGATAAGAGCAAATGCTTATATGGTCTTAAACAGAGGCTGCTTTAGTCACAGAATGGGATGCCCCGGGCAGGAATCGAGCTGGCAGGGTACAGTAGTGCTTTGGCCAGCAAAAGTGTCTTTATCAGGCCTAATTTCAAATATGATAAGAGCAAATGCTTATATGGTCTTAAACAGAGGCTGCTTTAGTCACAGAATGGGATGCCCCGGGCAGGAATCGAGCTGGCAGGGTCCAGTAGTGCTTTGGCCAGCAAAAGTGTCTTTATCAGGCCTAATTTCAAATATGATAAGAGCAAATGCTTATATGGTCTTAAACAGAGGCTGCTGTAGTCACAGAATGGGATGCCCCGGGCAGGAATCGAGCTGGCAGGGTCCAGTAGGGCTTTGGCCAGCAAAAGTGTCTTTATCAGGCCTAATTTCAAATATGATAAGAGCAAATGCTTATATGGTCTTAAACAGAGGCTGCTTTAGTCACAGAATGGGATGCCCCGGGCAGGAATCGAGCTGGCAGGGTCCAGTAGTGCTTTGGCCAGCAAAAGTGTCTTTATCAGGCCTAATTTCAAATATGATAAGAGCAAATGCTTATATGGTCTTAAACAGAGGCTGCTTTAGTCACAGAATGGGATGCCCCGGGCAGGAATCGAGCTGGCAGGGTCCAGTAGTGCTTTGGCCAGCAAAAGTGTCTTTATCAGGCTAATTTCAAATATGATAAGAGCAAATGCTTATATGGTCTTAAACAGAGGCTGCTTTAGTCACAGAATGGGATGCCCCGGGCAGGAATCGAGCTGGCAGGGTCCAGTAGTGCTTTGGCCAGCAAAAGTGTCTTTATCAGGCCTAATTTCAAATATGATAAGAGCAAATGCTTATATGGTCTTAAACAGAGGCTGCTGTAGTCACAGAATGGGATGCCCCGGGCAGGAATCGAGCTGGCAGGGTCCAGTAGGGCTTTGGCCAGCAAAAGTGTCTTTATCAGGCCTAATTTCAAATATGATAAGAGCAAATGCTTATATGGTCTTAAACAGAGGCTGCTTTAGTCACAGAATGGGATGCCCCGGGCAGGAATCGAGCTGGCAGGGTCCAGTAGTGCTTTGGCCAGCAAAAGTGTCTTTATCAGGCCTAATTTCAAATATGATAAGAGCAAATGCTTATATGGTCTTAAACAGAGGCTGCTTTAGTCACAGAATGGGATGCCCCGGGCAGGAATCGAGCTGGCAGGGTACAGTAGTGCTTTGGCCAGCAAAAGTGTCTTTATCAGGCTAATTTCAAATATGATAAGAGCAAATGCTTATATGGTCTTAAACAGAGGCTGCTTTAGTCACAGAATGGGATGCCCCGGGCAGGAATCGAGCTGGCAGGGTCCAGTAGTGCTTTGGCCAGCAAAAGTGTCTTTATCAGGCCTAATTTCAAATATGATAAGAGCAAATGCTTATATGGTCTTAAACAGAGGCTGCTTTAGTCACAGAATGGGATGCCCCGGGCAGAAATCGAGCTGGCAGGGTACAGTAGTGCTTTGGCCAGCAAAAGTGTCTTTATCAGGCTAATTTCAAATATGATAAGAGCAAATGCTTATATGGTCTTAAACAGAGGCTGCTTTAGTCACAGAATGGGATGCCCCGGGCAGGAATCGAGCTGGCAGGGTCCAGTAGTGCTTTGGCCAGCAAAAGTGTCTTTATCAGGCCTAATTTCAAATATGATAAGAGCAAATGCTTATATGGTCTTAAACAGAGGCTGCTTTAGTCACAGAATGGGATGCCCCGGGCAGGAATCGAGCTGGCAGGGTACAGTAGTGCTTTGGCCAGCAAAAGTGTCTTTATCAGGCTAATTTCAAATATGATAAGAGCAAATGCTTATATGGTCTTAAACAGAGGCTGCTGTAGTCACAGAATGGGATGCCCCGGGCAGGAATCGAGCTGGCAGGGTCCAGTAGTGCTTTGGCCAGCAAAAGTGTCTTTATCAGGCCTAATTTCAAATATGATAAGAGCAAATGCTTATATGGTCTTAAACAGAGGCTGCTTTAGTCACAGAATGGGATGCCCCGGGCAGGAATCGAGCTGGCAGGGTCCAGTAGTGCTTTGGCCAGCAAAAGTGTCTTTATCAGGCCTAATTTCAAATATGATAAGAGCAAATGCTTATATGGTCTTAAACAGAGGCTGCTTTAGTCACAGAATGGGATGCCCCGGGCAGGAATCGAGCTGGCAGGGTACAGTAGTGCTTTGGCCAGCAAAAGTGTCTTTATCAGGCTAATTTCAAATATGATAAGAGCAAATGCTTATATGGTCTTAAACAGAGGCTGCTGTAGTCACAGAATGGGATGCCCCGGGCAGGAATCGAGCTGGCAGGGTCCAGTAGTGCTTTGGCCAGCAAAAGTGTCTTTATCAGGCCTAATTTCAAATATGATAAGAGCAAATGCTTATATGGTCTTAAACAGAGGCTGCTTTAGTCACAGAATGGGATGCCCCGGGCAGGAATCGAGCTGGCAGGGTACAGTAGTGCTTTGGCCAGCAAAAGTGTCTTTATCAGGCTAATTTCAAATATGATAAGAGCAAATGCTTATATGGTCTTAAACAGAGGCTGCTTTAGTCACAGAATGGGATGCCCCAGGCAGGAATCGAGCTGGCAGGGTACAGTAGTGCTTTGGCCAGCAAAAGTGTCTTTATCAGGCTAATTTCAAATATGATAAGAGCAAATGCTTATATGGTCTTAAACAGAGGCTGCTGTAGTCACAGAATGGGATGCCCCGGGCAGGAATCGAGCTGGCAGGGTACAGTAGTGCTTTGGCCAGCAAAAGTGTCTTTATCAGGCCTAATTTCAAATATGATAAGAGCAAATGCTTATATGGTCTTAAACAGAGGCTGCTTTAGTCACAGAATGGGATGCCCCGGGCAGGAATCGAGCTGGCAGGGTCCAGTAGTGCTTTGGCCAGCAAAAGTGTCTTTATCAGGCCTAATTTCAAATATGATAAGAGCAAATGCTTATATGGTCTTAAACAGAGGCTGCTTTAGTCACAGAATGGGATGCCCCGGGCAGGAATCGAGCTGGCAGGGTACAGTAGTGCTTTGGCCAGCAAAAGTGTCTTTATCAGGCTAATTTCAAATATGATAAGAGCAAATGCTTATATGGTCTTAAACAGAGGCTGCTGTAGTCACAGAATGGGATGCCCCGGGCAGGAATCGAGCTGGCAGGGTACAGTAGTGCTTTGGCCAGCAAAAGTGTCTTTATCAGGCCTAATTTCAAATATGATAAGAGCAAATGCTTATATGGTCTTAAACAGAGGCTGCTTTAGTCACAGAATGGGATGCCTCACAGCAGACTTAAGATCAGTTCAGTATATATGCACAGTTAGTTACTATAAGCAGCCTGAAAACGCTAACAAAGGCTGGATGAAAAAAAAAAAATCTCCCTGTCAGCCAGCTCCGTTTTTCCTACCTTTCCCTGGCTTTCTGTCTGTCTCCTGTCTGTCTCCTGCCTGTCTCCTGCCTGTCTCCAGCCTGTCCCTGTCTGTCCCTGTCTCCAGCCTGTCTAACTGCCTCAGCTACACAGCTTTCTGTCTGTCTGTCACGAATGCAATAGAGAAATGAGGAAAAGCAAGATGGCCGCCGTTAAATACCGCTGTGTGACGTCACCGGGCTTGCTGGCTGCTGATAGGCTGCATGTGACTGCCCCAGCTTGCACTGGCGCGGGATACATGTCCAGACATGTCCCGTCCGCCATCTTAGAATGCCTGTAATGTAAATGAATGGATGTTAAAGGAAAACTTCGAGTGATCGAATCGCGGGGAAATTCGGATTCGATCCGAATCGAATTTTTCCTGAAATTCGGATCGAATCCGGGTTCGTCCGGATCGATTCGCTCATCCCTAGTCAGTAGCATGGGAAGGAAGCATTAAAGGGGGAAGTCTAAGCTCTTAAGCAAACCAATAATGCATTTTTAAGCTGAAGTTGGACTTACACTCCTATTACTGGGACAGTCTTCCCCTCAGCCCCACATTAAGCTAAACTTTACTGTTGGTGATGATGCTAGTGGCTGCTGCATAGCTGAAAGCTTCTGGTCCCTCTAGCATGGAGACCTAGCAGGAACAGGTTAGTATCGATCAATTTGTCCTTAGCTTTGACATTGTCTAAAGTTACTATGAGATACTAACTAAATTGTTGTTATAATAGGCTCTGTCCCAAGCAGTGTTTGTGACAGGTCTGTTTAGTTAAAGTATGTACAGTACAGTATTTGACCCTCTATAAATGTCCTTTTTTTTATTAAGAGGCAGATAGTTTGAGTTCTCCATGCACTAGTGCACTGTTCCTGAACACTTTTTTTAGTTCAGGCACTTTCCGCTGAATAGAACTTTAAGACATGATAGGTGGAGCACACCCTTAAAAATACAATTGTCATTGTACTTGGTTCCGTTTTTCCAGCATCCTTTAAACCGGACCTTCAGCGTGATTTAATGAAAAGCCCAAACTCTTAAAAAACGGTTCCCCAGCATCTAAAATTAATATATTTTTTGTTTTTAGTCACTAACTTATTATTCTTTCCCCCACTGGGCTGTAACTCTGTTCAGGAATTTAGGATACGGGCGCTGCCATCTTGACTCAGAAGCATCACACTTACTGAGGAGAGGAGAGTGGGATAAGGTACAGGGGGCGGGTTTTAGCTGTGCTTTGCTCAGACAGAGCAGAGCTGGGGTCAGGTAAAGGTCAGCAGTCCCAGAATGCAGAGCAGCACAGTCAGGAGGCACTTCCTGTTTGCAGGCTGCCTGATAAGATGGCGGCTTCCATAAGCCGCCATCTTGGATGTTTAAATGCTCATAACATGCAGTAGATGCAGGTAGGATGATTTTTAATGTGGACAATCTGTATGTAAAGGGTGTGGGAAACATGTAAGATAGACTCTTATTCAGAGTGAAGGTCCACTTTAAGTTTACAGCTTTATGGCTTCAAAATGTTCAAATCTCAAAAGTCTTGATAATTCTATTTTCAGGTATGTGAGTTACAATGAGTGAGGAAAATGCAAAAAGAAAAGATAAGAGGCCTCACTGTGATGAAGGAAATGATACAGACATCAAGAAGAGTAAGACCGGACATAAAACATGCAAAATTAATGGCATTACCTTACATAAAATCAAGGTAATATTCTATTTCAATCTCATTCGCTAACATTCAGAGTACCAGTGTTGTGTGGGCACACTGCTAAACAGTATAAAATGTTCACTTGTCCTTTTAAGATATGTTGATACAATAGCTGGTTGATACAATAGCCAAATGTCTGTATTCATTTTAGAGCTGATCACATGGCACACATAATGGGCGTGCAATCTTGCTGAAATGAAGTAGTAAAAGGCCTATGTGAACAGTCCATGCATAGTCAGATTCAGCGATATATGCATAAAGTGCAAGTATTGGTGAGATACTTCAATGTAGCTTTGGTTTTGCAGCTTAGGTAGAGGCGTGGAGTATGCTGTTGTTGCCCCTCTGCAGACGTCTGTGCCCTGTAAAAAGTTTGAAGGGGCCCTCCTTCATTTTCATGAAGTATCCAAGAGTGGTGTGAATTGGCAAGAATCTGGTCATATGATATGTATCGAGATATGCGCATGACAATACCATATATCCCAATTCTGTCTCAAAGACAATATATTGCGTTTTTTTTTTATTTAAATAAAAGAAAAAAAATTACATAGGCTCCCCCCTTTCCTTAAAAATCCCCCCCAAAATGTCGTGAGGTCCCCCTTACCCAGCATAAGCAGCCCTTACCAGCTTTGGGGGCTTGTAGAACAGGGCGCAGGGGCCAGCTTTGGTGGCTACAAGCCGGCATAGCCTATGTCCACAGGCTCTTCTGCCCTCCCCTGGGCTTTGGGGAGGCAGGTAATGGGGGGGCTCGGGGCTAATGGCAAGTCATTTGCTAGCCGCAGATGACTTGCCAGACTCAGAGCCTTGTGAGCTGGTATAGGGGTCACATAGAGAAAATGTCTTTATTAAAAACAAAATCTTTTCTGTTTACTCACCTCCGATTGTCAGCTCCTGTGTCCCTCGCTGATCCGATGACAGATGCAGCGATCACTGGCCAGAGGAGGGAGAGATCAGAGGATCGCCTGCCTCTCTCCTCTGCCCAACGATCACCGGGCATCTGAGAACTGAGCCGCCGAGATGACGCCCACAGGGGTGATGTCATCTACCCTGCCCCTACTCGTGAAGATGGCAGCGCCCGTCAGGAAGGCAGTGGGAGAGGGCCTGTTGGGCGCTCTCATGAAGACCGAAGAGCCTCGGGGTGGTGGGAACGAGGGGTCAAGTAAGTGTGTTTTTTTTTTTTTTTTCATACTCCATTTTTATTAAGACTTCAAAACAATAGACAACAAGTATACAGACAGTGGCCATATTATGCACATTGTTACAGAGGTGATATGAATAGCATACAGAAATACACAGACCTGATCTAACGCGGACATATCAAAGAAAATATACAGAACAGGTAGCAATTCAGAAACAAGCAATCGAGGCCCTTCAATCCTATGAACTCCATGAAAGAGGAGGGTCTCCAAGTGTTGAGAAACCATCAACGCATTTTAATCTCAAGCTTACCCACCCTCGCCATTCGCCCCCACCCCTCCACACACCTCATCCCGAGCAAAATATAGACCAGGGATTCATTACCGAAGGGGCTGATTATCCTAGTCTAGAGACCCTCCCTCAGTGCCAGACCAAGACAAGGAACGGGGCCTCAGACCCAAAACTTAGCATGCTAAACATTTAGGCACACTAGAGACACCCGACACACAAGACAAACCAAGGGACCTACGAGGAACACACTAGGCAGGACAGACATTCATGTCGGGTGGAAACATAAGGATAGGGAATATCTCAGAGAGACAGGGAGAAGGGCACGAGGGGGGGATGACTAAGACCTAGTGGGGGAAGAGAAGGGAGACAGAAGCCGAGGAAAAGAGAATAAGAAAAAGATGGGAGATAAGAACGGGGGGTAATAAGGAGAGAAGGCGAAAGAACAGAGAGATAAAAAGTAGGAGAGAAGGGGAAAAGGGAAGAGAAGAAGAGGAGGGGGGGACCCCACGATCAGGAACCCTTAAACCCACTGGAGGTTTTTTTTTTTTTTTACTGTTGGGGGGGGGGGGGCAGTCCAAATCGATACTAGAAATAAAAAATCAATTCTAGTATTGTCAAATGAAATATCGCAATACTTGACAGAATCAATTTATTCTAAGCATACAGCACGTCCTGCTCCAGACATAGTCATAACGTGTGGGCAATCCTCCGCCTTCAGCGCCGTGCACTGCAGACATGTAGAAAACAAGCTCCTCCCAGCCCTACATATACCGGAGGACCTCCCACAAATCCCCAGATTTCTCTGCAGTGCTCGAACTGCGAAGACATGAAGTATCACGCTCTCGCAGGCGAGCGGGGCTTTACAGCCCGAGGCCCTGCTGGACTATTTCCACCTGTCCTCTTTGTAGAAGAATATGCCTCCCAGCCTGGGCTGCGTTGGTCGGGTGAAGGTAGGCAGCACTGTGTGTGCTTAACGGAGCCATGCTCCACCGCAACCCCCCACCATAGGGTAGGCTGTTTAGGCCGATGGTGAGCCTCTAGTGGATGCCCCTCCCGCATTATTGCCCCGTACCCCGCGTAGAGCTGGACCCTATTAACGGGTCGCCATTCTCCCTCATTTCCCCAACTACTTAGGGGGAAAAGAAAGGGGGGGGGGGTATGTGTGTGGCGGTCCCAGTGTACCAGTGTGTCACGATCGTGGCCTTTATTCTGCCTTTTATTAACTCAGAGATGTCAGAGCCGCGCTGCTTGCTCCTTATTTCGGCTGCCGCCGTGTGTTTTTACATTGCTTGCCGCATAGTCTTGATGCTGCGGTGCCCGTACTTATTATCTGTAACCGTTCTATTGAACCTTAGGCTTGTGGTTGTATCCTTACCTTTATTTTTACCTCAGAGCTTCGCGCTCATTAGAGTGGGCGGGGCCTTAGTTCGGCGCGCTCCGCGTCATGGCAGAGCATTTAGCCCGCCCTTCGAGGTTCGCTGGGCGCCATTTTTGTTAAGCTTCGCGCTCGCGCGTGGTGACGGTCTCCTCCTCCTCCACTTGAGCTGTAAGTTCCCTCACGGGCGAATCCCTCTGTTTTTTGTCTGTCCAGCTGCGCATGGCCCTGACATCTCTTTCCCATTATGTTTTGCAGACGCTGAGTTCCCGGTGGCTTCTCCCGGCCTCATATTCATATATATATTTATATATACATATACATATTTATACTTATACGTATAAGGATATTAGCGGGCCTTCCTAAAATCTCCCACATTAATCAGCGGGTTGTTGGGGCATCCAGGGTTGCCTTTTGCATAAATCCCTATTGACATATTGTGTTTAAACAATCACCATATGGAGGCATCTCAGGATTGTGTTACCGGGGTCCCTCTGGGACAGGACCGGCTTTGTGTAGCGTGTGGTCTCCCCCATGCTGGGGCTGACGGGACACGGGTCTGCGCGTCATGTTCTGAACAGACGCTGGAATTGCGAGCGGCGCCTGTGGTTGCACCTCGCTCCTTCTCTCCCCTTTCCTCTTCCCTAAATCTCACTCCTGTTGAGTCTTGTACAAGTGGGGAATTGTAAATAGACACCTCTCCTAGACGGCCCACGCTTGTCCAGATTGTTGAAGGGTTGTCCGGCCTGGTGGGTCCTGATAGACAACAGCCTTGGACTCCCGCGGCTTCGGCCTGTGCTATGGGCTCTGAGGAGTCCTTCTCTACACGTGCTAGCGCCACGTCGGAAGATGGGGACCTGTCCTCTAACCTAGGTTCCTCTGACGAGAGGCCGAGGTGTCAGGATGATGCTGGTCAAGATGACTGGGACCAGCTTGATATTGGTGGTATGTTACTCAGGATCTTTAATGCCCTGTCCATTTCGCCTCCTGGTGCGGTCTCCAGGCCGAGAGGGGGGCGATTCCATACTGCGCCTGCGTGCTTGGAATTTCTCGAGCAGGCTCACTTCCATGCTCTTGTACTTAAAGAGTGGGAATGCCCCACTGCACTTCAAAGGCCCCCAGATAATTGGGTTTGGAAATACCCTTTTCTCCCCGAGATGGTTGATATTTGGTCTTCGTCCCCAGTGGTAGACGCACCGATTATTGGGGATCCTAACCCCCCCTTCCTTACAGCTCCTTGCGGGACGCCGAGGATCGGCGCATTGATAGGCTGGCTTCCCATGCCTTTGCCTGTGCAGGTACGGCGCTACGCCCTGTCTGTGCCGCGGCCATCACAGCAGTGGCCGCTAAGGCTCTCATATAAAAAAAGATGCTGGAGCATCAACCTGAAGGTTTACCCTGGGAGGTATTTTACACACTCTCCAGCTGCGATGTTTTTGTTAAATTTATCCTTTTACCTCTGGATGACACCATCAAAATGTGTGTGAGGACTTCTGCCCAAGTGGTAGCTATACGTCGCCTGCTCTGGCTGCGTCAGTGGGGGGCAGACGATGACGCTGAAAGGACCCTGACGGGGCTCCCCTTTAGAGGGCATCGCCTGTTTGGGGCCCGTCTGGACCTATTTGGAAAACAGGACAGTCCACCCAATCAGGGGCGGCCGTCTCGGCCCCCTCGGAGCAGGGATACCCCTCCACCTCCATATCATAGCGTTAAGCAGGAACCGGGGATGCCCCTTGCAGGGTCTGGTTCGGTATCCTGTCCCAGGAGTGACATTCAACGCCCGGGGCCTTCTGGCCGGGCTAAGCCCGTATCATTCACCGAAAACCCTCAAGCATGATGGGACGCCCTCACCCACCTGGGTGAGGGGATGGCCACAGCACCTTACTCCTATCAGGAGGCATCCTGCCTCGTTCTAGTGGCTTTAGGAGGTAGTTCCTCCGGATATGGGACAGTGTTAGCTGGGTGGTCTTTCCCTGAGTCGGTCAGGAGGACTACGGTCCCCTGTTTTTCTTCAGGTATGGGGGGCAGGGGGCCTGTCAGGTATGGCTTCCTTGCCAGAACGCCATTATCATATAGACACTGGGGCCTCTGCGCCAGTTGCTCCTCCCTTCCCTTGAGGATGAGGGAATCTATCTTCCAACCCCTTGGGGAGTTTAGCATCTGTATCCATAGGCATCCAGGCTTGGCGCTTCTGCATGGGCCGTTGGCGCCCTACACACTAGGGGTCCTCTGGCCGCCCGTGGCGTGCTGAGATGTTTATTCTGACCCCAAGGTAACTTCTGGATACTGAGCCCACTACTGCTGGGTATTGGCGGTCATCGCCACCATTGTGGCATTGGCTGGGTCCCCTGTTGCGTTCATGTGCCCGCTAGGCTCTGGATGGGTGTGATGTCTCGCACGACACCAGAGGGCAGCTACCAGGGGACCTATCAGGTCCTCCCTCTTACTTACAAGAGGGAATCGTTTGGATGGACCTTAGTTGACTCAAGCACTACTCTGTTCCATCCTCCAGGTCCAGGTTGTATCTGGATTGGGTTTCGGCTAGTGCCTTTTCTCTTGACTATAAGGGAATTTCCGGAAACGAGGTCTCTGGTCCTCCGTCCTGTCTTGTTTTTATCTCCAGGCAGAATTGCACCTGTGTGGTCGTTGGCGGCTGGTCTGTTGACATCCCTTTTTTTTCTCTGTGCCTTTGGGCTCTGAGGCATTTTAGCTATTAGTCCTGGATGAGGGTTCAGCACCCTGGATCTAGGTCTGTTTACCTTCCTTCTGGTGGAGGCGGTTATTCTTCCGCTGGTTACTCGAGGAAACCGTTAGGGATCTTCCCTACCTCTCTGTTTCTCCCTGTTATTGGTTACCATGGTACCAAATCTGGCAGGTTGACAAAGGGGGCTTGTCTTCTGAAACCCCCGGTGGTTCCTAGGTAGGGACCTTGAGGGATCCAGTTACCTATGGGTTCTCTTTGTCACAATGAGCTTCGGTGGGTTCTAGTTTGCTGGACTACTCCCTTTCAGTACCTGCCCAATTGGAGACCCTTGGTCCATTGTAGGACAGTGGCATGTTCCTTGTTCCCCGTGGAATTCCTGGGTCTAGCTCTATTCCAGGGGAGCTCTGATTCCGTCTATGGGGGAATTAATATTCCTTGCCCTTTTCTTGTAAAATCCCTCCTCTGCTGGAGGTTCTCTATTGCCCATTGAGTCCATACTGGTACGGTCCTGTTGGACCCCGTCTCGATCGCAGGGTTCTACCCTTATTATTGGCCCAGATTGGTCTGCCCTAGTTGGGTTCAGTGGTTCTGGTTAGACATTATATTGAAATGTCTTATCCCCTATGCCCTACTGGGTGGGGGTTTGCGCAAGTTCTCCTATGGCGAGCAGCACCGCTATGCTGTAGGCCTGGATGGCCCAGTGGGGTGTGGTCCGCGGATGTTCTGCTGAGAACAGTAGGCCTGTGTGTCCCTCACGAGCTACATTTTACATGGTCAGGTTTCTTATCTTAGGCTATACCTTGGCGTTCGGCAGGTTTTTGTGCTTACCCTGTTGGAGATGACAGATCTCGGGGTGTCTTGTTCCTTGGAGAGTTAGGACTTACTTCCTTCTCTTCGTTTTTCTTCCTTCTGCCACGCTATGTTAGGGTATTTTGTGTACCCATACTGGCCTGCTGGGTCTAAGCTCTTTTCCCTTGTTGGACGATCTCCGTTCCTGGGGTTTAGGGTCCTATCAGCAATGTTGGTATTGGCTACAAACTAAGTCCTGTGGAAGGTTCAGGGCTTGCCCTGTTCACCTATTGCAAAGCCTGATCCAATCTCTTGTGTTGAGCTTCTTCAGGGTCTGCTCGGTTGCATTCTTTGGGGAATTCCTGTTTTTCCCTTTGGGGGGATTTCTTATCCCGATGCCCTGCTAAGGGTTCCCTTGGTTCTTATTCAGGTTCTTGTCTGAACCGTTCCTTCATCATATCACCCCTCTGGGGCGATTGCTCCAGCCAGAAGTGTGCCATACGTATGGCTCTGTGGCGGCTATTATCATTCCATTTATGTACATTCTTATTTATATCTGTATCCCATGAGGTGAGGGTGCCGCCTTACGCTAAGTCTGCTTCCAGGCGAGGGTCCTTACCTTCTTTATGCCAGACTCTCTGGTCCCTGGGATGTTGTCCTGTGTATTATGAGATAAGGGACTTGCATCTCTCTACAGAGTTGGAGATCTTTCTGAATGACCTTTTGTCCCTGGAGGGATTTTGCCTTTTAAGGGGTTCGGTGTCCTATTATGAAGTACCAGCTCTAATTACCTCCACGGGGGAGGTGCCCTTGGATGGGTCTTACTTGGGTAGTTTTGACCTGCTGTACCGAGAAGTATACCTTCGGCTTCTGTTGAAGTGTTGTTGTTAAGCGTTCCTGCTGGTCCTGACTGAGACCAGGTTTCATATTCCCTGTCAGGGAAAGTTTTTATGTTTCCATGGCTGCATTCCTTGCAGTAGCATGGTCAGGTCACCATTCTGGCCTATTCTGTTATGGAAAGATTCTTCTTCTCTACTGTTTTCTGTTGTCTCACCACTTGTGATTGGTCTCGTGACTCTTAGCACTAAGTTCTGGTGAGCAAGTTGGCTAGTCCGCTGCTTGGGTTCAGTTCTCCCTTTACAAGGTTCAAAGGTTGAGGTTAGAGCATTGCTCTCGTTGCCCTGGTAGCATGGTTGGGGGTGACAGCGCTTTACTGCTGGCTGTGCCCTTCTCTTGGGGATCCCACCCTACTTATGGACACTGCTATTGGATGTCCCACACGTTATGACTATGTCTGGAGCAGGACGTGCTGTATGCTTAGAATAATACAACTCTGTGAAGTACTCACCTGTAGAATTGATATTATACGCATACAGCACGTCCTGCTCCACCCCACCCTGGTTTCACTTGTTATGGATCCCCTGTATGGTGATTGTTTTCACTTGATATTATTGCCAGTTCTGGGTGGTTGTTTCTCCCGGCTTCTCTTCTCACTGCTTTTCAATGCTGGGGATTTGTGGGAGGTCCTCCGGTATATGTAGGGCCGGGAGGAGCTTGTTTTCTTCATGTTCTGCAGTGCACGGCGCTGAAGGCGGAGGATTGCCCACACGTTATGACTATGTCTGGAGCAGGACGTGCTGTATGCATATAATATCAACTCTACAGGTGAGTACTTCACAGAGTTGTATTTTTTCTGACACCCCTGGTATCCAGCAGCTTGGCACACCAATGCCGCAGTTAATAGTCCTAGAAATGATGCTACACTTATCTATTATATAGGGATGATGTTGGCATTTGACATTTTGGCTGATTTAGTTCTCTTTTGTTTCCAGAAAGCACCAAGATTATCCTCTGCTCTTTTCAATGATAACTGTGAAATCCAGCTTGGATCACTGCACCAGCTTATAAAGTATGCTGTGTTAGGAAAAAAGCATGGCACAACTCAGGCAAAGTATGTTAAACAGGATTTTGCCGTCTGTTATGCTTTAAACCGGACCAAACCCCTTCAAGAAATAGTGCTCATATCCACCCCTGCCCAGGGCAATTTAGGTTGCTGCACATATAAATTAATGTACCTTATTGAAACTCCTGCTGTGATTTTCCACCCTCAGTGGAGTCCTATGGAGCTGTCAGTAGCCTGCAAAGACGAAGTGCTGCCTCTTGCCACTATGCATTGTGGGTTAGGTTGGATAAAGAACTAGTCTAGGCAGGTGGCCCATTTGTGACGGGGACTTAACATAAAAAAAAAAAAAATTCCTTTGTGATGATCAGGTGATTGCACCGCCAGAGCCGCAATCTTGGATGTCCACGTCCCCCTGCACCGGGCTGTCCACCTATTTCAGTGAATGGGCAGGCAGGGCAGCACTTAAACTGGGATTTTGACTGTCCCTGGTCTTGATCCTTGCCCCCAGGTACCCCAATTCAGTATACCCTGCTGTTTCAACCCCCCAGGTTGCCCAGTAAAACTCACCTTTCCCTGGTCCTCTGGCGCATGCGCAGACTCTCTTCCAGTCTGCGCGCTCATCTACACTGTAATTTTCGTCTAAGGACTAACTGGCCGGGATGCGCCCGCCGACATGCTTGGCTGCATTTGGATGTTCTCAGCCCCAATAGGCCTGTAGATGAAAATGATGAATGGAGCCAAGTGCACTGATTGGACAAGAGCTCGAACATGCCTGGAATGCACCATTTAATCATGAATCAGGTAGGTTTTACAGGGAATCGGGGGGGTTCACATAGCAGGGCAACCCAAATCTGGATGCCCCAGGGAGATGGAATTAGGCAGCCCTCTTATATAGTCTTCCAGGGCTGCCTGTAATGGGTTTTGGTCCACATTAAAGGAGAAGTCCAAGCGTTTTGCAACACTTCACCCACCCCTTACCTGTGCTAATCCCATTGTGAGCAATAACATAAAAAAACAATTCACTTCTGCATAAAAGCTGAAGTACCATAAGTAATTTTTTTTTTTCTTCTCATGATTTTTTTTCTCTGTACAATTCAGCACCAGCTTTAGCTTCGCAATTCTTTTAAAAAGAGGGAAGAGGGAAAAAATCATGACCAAAAATGCCAAATACTTTTAAGTTTCATGTAAGTTGATTCAGCACCGTGAAAAAAAAATGTAGCATACCCTTCATTGAGCAGCTTCCTACTTGCCTGTCTCCTTAGTGAGCAAAATCACTTCCTTATTCAGCTTTCAGTCCCCACCCTGCTGACCTGGTCCATCAGTCTTCAGTGGACCAATACCGGAAACACCCCCACTCCCTGCCCAGACGTCCTGATTGGCTGCCTCTCTCTCTGCAGCTCTGAAACCCCACCCTTCTCTCCCATCACACTCATCAAAATGTGCTTACATCGCATAACTGTTGCCGCACCGACTGTTTCTCTAAATTTTTTTATGAATTTCCCATCTCCAGGGAAATTGAGAATTGGCAAAAGTTACTCTTCATGGGGTCAGTAATTGCTAGGGATGCTAGTTAAAAATGTGGGTTTTGGTCTGCTTAAATGGGGATTGAGGTTTAGGACAGTGCAAAGTGTAGCCCGAGACAATGGGACAACTATCAGGCTTGGCTTTAGTATAACTTTAACCTGTCTGAATTCTATCCAAACCTGCAGTATAAAGGCATTGTTCCTCTTTGATATAGATGCATATAAGTTTGTTTTCTTTTCAAGGTGGTGCAGCATTCATCATCAAAAACGCCTTTGTGGTGTTGTTGTCGTCATGCTTGAAGACCTCAGTCAGCATCACTTTTATGAATTTTATACGCATTTCCAGAATCTCAGAAGATTGTTCCACCATGTAAGTATGGGCCTCAATGAATTAGTATTTGCTTACAACTCAGTTTGGGTTTCATGTACTATTACTATAAGTCTATTGCTAAAAGGTTACATACATATGATACCAGTGAAATGAACATTGGCACAGCAGACAAGCCTGTGTCCTGTTTGTTCAGGTTATAGAGTTCTCTGACCTATACCACTTGCAGAAAGAAGAGCAGAATGTTGTAGGACACATTTAGCCACCTCCCTACAGATTTTCAGAACAGAACTGTGGAAAGGGTGCAGAGGAGAGCCACCAAACTAATAAGAGGAATGAAAGATCTTAGTTATGAGGAAAGATTGAGAATTAAATCAGTTTAGTCTTGAGAGGAGACGACTGAGGGGGGGGGGGCATGATTAACTTGTATAAATATATATATGGCCCATACAAAAAATATGGGGGAACACTATTTCACGTAAAATCCTCTCTAAAGAGAAGGGGACACTGCCTTCGAATGGAAAAAAAGAAATTTAGTCTCTGGAGGCGACAATCATTTTTTACCATAAGAACTATAAATCTATGGAATAGCCTCCCACAGAAGCTTGTTACAGCATCAACCGCTGACAGCTTTAAAAAAGGATTAGATGCTTATTTAGAAGAAAATAACATTAACAGTTACTATTAGTGGATATCAGTAAAAAAACAAAAAATTAAATAAATAACTTCCACCTATAAAATAAAATAAAAAATAACTTCCCCTACCCCAACACCCTTGGTTGAACTTGATGGACATGTGTCTTTTTTCAACCTTATTAACTATGTAACTGTAGATTTACTGAAGCTGATAACAAGTAAACTTACAGACTAAAACCATATAAAGGGGGCTTTGTAACCTTAATTGTGGCTTTTTTTGTGGACTTTGGTGCACATCATGAGGATTTGGCTGGCACACGTGGAAGTCTGCTGAAGTATGCTACCTAGAGGGTGGTAATGGTTTTGTTGGGGGCGTGAACATGCTGACCATTCACAAATGTCTGGCACGGGTATGTGCCTAGCAGGGGCATAACTATATAGGGGGTGCAAGGGGTGCAACCTCAACAGGGGTCGGGCAGGCCATCATTGTTGCTCTTTCACCTTATTTATCATATTTGTGCCCACTTGCCATCATTTAGAGAAAGGAAGCACCTAACGTTTCTGCCCTCTTTAGCTGTCTAGCTGCATCCAACTTGAGTTAAAGTGGACCAAAACCTGGGATTTTCATTATCCTGGGTTTTGGTCTGTCCCCCTGGAGCACCCCGCTGTGTGACACCCCCCAGGTCTTCAGCTATTCAGTTGCGACGTGCATAGCCGAAGAGGGAAGCCAGTGATGCCGGCTCAGGGGAAAGGTGAGTTTACTGCGTGCCCTAGGGGGTTTCACACAGCAGGCATCCAGAACTGGGGGAGAGAGTAAGCCTGCCCTGGAGTCTCATAGATGGGTGTGGGTTTTGGTCCACTTCAAAGTGAAACAAAACCCAGGAACTTGACTTACCCGGACTTTGTCCTGTGCCGTGCTGTGTGAAACCACCCCCAGTTTGCCCGGTAAAAATTACCTCTTCTCGGTCCAATGGCGCATGCATGGACTCTCATCCAGTCATAGCCCTTTGCCATGTTTACATCCTTTGTCAATAGGCTCTGATTGCCTTCAGCACTCCCACCCCATGGCTGGGACAGGAGCATTCTTACACTGCAAGGGATGCGGCAGCGCACGCTTCCTATTGTAAACAATCAGTAATTTGCCAAAAGGACACCAGGGCCCAGTCACATTTGGGTACGCCACTGCTGCCTAGCTAAAGGTATAACAGGGCTGCAGCCTGTTCATGCACTGTGGGATAGGTGACTAGGTGAGTTAATGCAGCAATGGCTGGGATTTCACCTGATGGGGAATCCCAATTTGAGATGCCCTGGGGAGAGGGAATCGGACGCACTTATAGTCTCTTAGATTCCAGGGCCGGCTAAGATGGGTTTTGCCTCACTTTTATCAGTTTAAGTCTCCTCTGATAAGTCCTTTCACCATTTTTCTGCCCATCTTTGGAGTCGTTCCATTTGAATAATGTCTTTTTGTATGCAATGGATAATTACTGTATTTCATGACTGTTCAGAAGGGTTGGTGACCTCACAGATTTCTGTGATATAAAAGGAGGGTGATTTTCTAGAAAGACTGCGTTTTTTGTTTTTATAAGTGATGTATAGTGAAAGCTTGGATAAAAAGCTTGGATAAAAAATGTCACATCAATAATTATTTATTTCTTGAGCCGCCCAGTGCATCTGTTCCAGCTTCACTTTTGTATCATTTGCCAGAAGAAGGTAGAACCAATGCAGGCTCATGGGTTGCAGTAATGGTGTAGAACCTTTTTTGATTAGTCTGTTGCCATCATTGCTGTGCAGCTTTTAAGCAATTCTGTCATTCTATGAAATCTGTGCATGAGGCAGCACTTTGCGTAAGAGGCCCTGTGTCTAACATTGTATTGTATACAGGATCACTGCTAGCCCTGATGTCCTGTCTATAAAACCTAGCCACACTTTTAGTTGTGGTTGCCACACGGTTCTCTTTACTAATAAAAGTAAGTAACAAGAAACAAGTTGGTGATGGCACCACTAATAGCAAAAAAGCCAAAATAATATAAATAACTAGAAGGTGCACCAAGGGCTCCTTACATATGTATAGCAAATAGCTAGAAAAAAGACCCAACCAAGCAGACCGTATAAAGCCAGGGCACTCAACTACGGTAGGTAACATGTAAAGCAATAAGTTTATTATGTACATTGAGCCATCATATAAAAATCAAGCAACAAAATGACAAGACAAATTAAAAACATGACTATAACATACCCGGAAGGTATATGATACAATAAATATATAAAGCTGATATGGATCTAATCAATCACAATACTATTAAGATAATAAATATAATACTAAAAGTTCTTATAAGCCAAAACTAATTATAAATAATACATGCGACTATTCAAAAAAATATACTCCAATGATGTATTAAATTCTCTAATATTGCTAATAACTACAATGTGCTAAGGAATTAATATATAACAAAACTACAATTCATGACAAAAAGCCTCTGTGTAGTGATATACATATAAATTAAAGTGCTGGGGGAATAAATACACTATGAAAAACTAAAGTAAAAGAAAGTGGGCTAAGATCTCTAAGCTCCAATGCCCCCCCCCCCCTCCCCCTTCCGGCCCCCTCCTTGATGGGGCAGTAATGGCGGCCGGATCACTGCTCTGCAGGTTGGGGTGGGATGGGAGGCGATCAGCGTGACCGTCCTGGGTCTGCATTTGCTTTGCGACCCCGTGACTGCACACGCAGGGGTTAACCGGGGCCGCGTGAGGGGCGGAGGTGCAGCACGCACTCCCCTTGCAGGTATCCTGCGTATGAGGGGGCGTGGCTAGGCCGCCAACCAGCTGGGTGAGAGATGCTTAATGCGCTCCACCTGCTGGATTTCCTGGGGCAGATACACGTCACATCCGGGTGTCATCGGTGGGAGGGGCTGGCAAGCACAAAAGGAGAAGCAGGTTAGTTCATTTTACCCCCTAGAGAAGCTGTGTGCGCACAGCGGAGCGCGCGGGGGCAGTTTCATATACCCGGGATGGATTAGCATTTTACTTGCGGTATCTTTGACTTTACTTCAATTCCCTGTTATTTTTGTGATCTGTTTGTTTCTGTGATATAAACGACCAGCTGGTGCTGGCCTTCATATGGTTACTATCACATCCCCTGTTAACCATTGGAGCTTAGAGATCCTAGACCACTTTCTTTTACTTTAGTTTTTCATAGTGTATTTATTCCACCAGCACTTTAACTTATATGTATATCACTACACATAGAGGCTTTTTGTCATGAATTGTAGTTTTGTTATATATTAATTCCTTAGCACATTGTAGTTATTAGCAATATTAGTGCACGGTCATTTTATACACTAGTTCTTAGGAGATATTGGTAAATTAATTTAGTATGCTATTATTATATGGTTTAAGAATTTAATACTCAGGGATTTTACATCATTGGAGTATATTTTTTTGAATAGCCGCATGTAATATATATATTTTGGCTTATAAGAACTATTAGTATTACATTTATTATCTTAATAGTATTGTGATTGATTAGATCCATATCAGCTTTATATATTTATTGTATCATATACCTGTCGGGTATGTTATAGTCATGTTTTAAATTTGTCTTGTCATTTTGTTGCTTGTTTTTTATATGATGGCTCAATTTACATAATAAACTTATTGCTATACATGTTACCTAGTTGAGTGCCCTGGCTTTATATGGTCTCCTTGGTTGGGTCTTTTTTCTAGCTGTTTGCTATACTAATTAAAGGGGTCAGAGAAAGATCAAAATAATCTTCTGCTTTTTTCGACACCAGAAAGGGTGCTTTTTTATGTCAGAGACCTAAATTCTATGTAAAATATACACCTCAAACACATCAAACAAAGTAGTTGCCACCAAGTGAAGTTTTTTCTTTCAAGGTTTGATTAAAATGTCTTGCTGTTGAGAATTATGTGAGATTATCCCTGGACTTCCAATTACAATGCTCATTTCATATTTGCTATCTATTCTCCTTGTGTAGAGATTCAGCTTGCCGCCTCCTCCCCATGATTACCTTGCTTCACTTATTGGTCTGAAGCCTAGTGATACTTTAACTGAAACCGATAAACAGATAAATTCGGATCCCAGCAGCCTAAGAGGTAAAGCATGGTCTAGTCTATAAGTGTTTCAAGAATTTTTACACAGATGGAGAAAGTATATATAATCCGTTTACAGTTCATTCTTTTGTTGCTGTAGTTCAACTACACCAATTAAAATGTCATCCACAGTAACAGATTTATCATGTTTTTAGAACATCCTTTTGGTAACTTCAAGGATTAATTTGATCACCAAAATCATAATCCAAGCGGATAGAATTGTGCCTCTAGACACAGTCCAAAACAATGTTTGTTGAAGCAGAAAAACACCCAGCTGTGTTTCCAGTTGCCCAGAAATGCAAGTCTAATCTGCATGGCTTATATTGCCCATAAGCAGGATCGGTCTGGCCATAGGGAGTTAAGGGCCTCTTGGGCTGGGTGTACCCTGCAGCCTGCTTCTTTCAACACATTTCCTGCATCATTCAGTTCTCCAAGCCTTTCTGGACCCCATAGTACTGCCCCTCTCAACCAAGACACCCCAGCCCATGTTATGCTAAAGGTTCAGTATCCTCAATTATCACAAATTTACCCTGTTTATGATCTGTTCCTGCTATGCTATAGCATCAACAGGTAAATTTACGATCAGCTGAAAAGCTCCTTGAGAGAGGGGATAAGAGGTACTCGTGGGCTGATGATAGGCTGGTCAGGGCTTGTGAATTCCTGTGCTGATTTTTGCCACAGTCTTTCCCTGCACATAAGAGACAACCAACTGTTCGGCTTATGCTGCTTAAGAGAAAATAGTTTTGACTTTCTTTCAATGCACAATTCACTTGCGTCTCTGCTGATTCCAGAGGACATGTGCGCGCCGCCAGCCAATCGTCGACTTGCACTCCATTCAGCCTTTACTACAGCGCTCTGCTGATCTCGTTGTGGCAATAAAAGCTGTAAAATGGAGCACCTCTGTGTACCTGCGCCAGCTATCCAGAAATACCTAGCGGGTACATGGCTCAGCTGGAGGTGACCTGGGGGATTTAACATAGCAGGACATTCCAGATCAGGATGTGCCACAGAGAGGGATACAACCAGGGAGCCGAAAGTCTTTATAGACTCTTGGCCAGTGAATACTCCTCGTTAAAGACTCTTGGAGGGGGGGGGGGGTGGGCTACTTCTTTATGGGGCATCCTGAATCGGAATGCCCTGATTTGTGAAGCCCCCCCTCCCTCATTTGCCTGATCCACTCACCTCTTTTATAAACCTGTGCCACATCCCTGGCACTGAGTGGCCAGTGAGGACACACCCACAAATAGAGGCTGGGGTCACATGCTCTATTTATTTGATTAATTATGTGCTCAATGTCTTAGATCCTAGTAACCAGCTGAAGTGTTCTGCTGCAGCCCGATTCAGCCCGCTACATGACCCCATTCTACAGAAATATGGAAAGGAAAAGCATGGCCTGACAAGGTATCTACTTTCTGAGGAGGAGATGATTAAGAATGAATATCCTTGTATAGGTCAGTTCACAGGTGATTTGGCAAATGTTATCACCTAATTCCATCTAATAAATCTGGTTTTTACATAACTAAAAAGGAAAATAAGAAACCCGCAAACACATTTAAAACACTCCAATTAATTGTACAGTCACACAATCTACTCTTTTTCAGACTCTCTTAATAGAGTGGGCTTTGTACATTCCAACTGCACAGAGGCACCTACTGACAGCAGCCCGTTATTTGGTCTGGACTGTGAAATGGTGAGTAGCTAAAGTAAGTCACCTAATCAGACCTATGACACATATGGCCGATTCAGAACCAGGTGAGAATTTTCACTCCTTTTTTATGAGAGAAAACTGCCTTTGACTCTCATTGTCTACCTTGGGGCTTATTTAGAGCCAGGTGAAAAATTACACCTGGTAGACAATGAAAGTCAGTGGCAGAATTCTCACCTGGCACTGAATCGACCCCATGGAGTTTAGGAGGTGATTTATGTAAAAGGCTAAGGCTGAGGGACACCAGTTTAGGGTGCTTTTAAAAACCTTAAAGGACTTAATGCTAATATGTATTATATATTTTTTTCTATTTACAGTGTTTGACTTCTAAAGGGAGTGAGCTAACTAGAGTATCCTTGGTTGATGCCGATGGTAATTGTATTATGGATGAGCTAGTAAAGCCGGACAATCCTATTCAGAATTACATGACCAGGTATTGGTTATATACGTCTCAAGGGGCAAATAAATATTTATTTTTATATTTTTTAATTGATCATTGTAAATGCGGAAAATATGGAAATACATTTCTAGTAGCACTTTTCTAACAGAACCATTTAAAGTCTGCCTGTAATTTAAAGAGGAACAACACCTCATACACAGGTGGGCAGTGTGTGGTCAGCCCTGGAGTCTAAATTAGTGCCGGACACAATGCTGGTTTAAAGAGATTGACCAGTCAAACTTTAAAGTACATTTTCAGCCAGATGAAAAGGCTTTACTCACCTTTTCTCCCATTGCAGTGAATGGAGGGGGCACGGCAGCTTACCGTGACTGATGGTCGGGCATTGTCACATCAGAGGGAGTCAAAAAAAGACTCACAATGAGAGAGCAGTGCTGCTTATGGCGCTGGGCAGCTGGATCCAGCCTTTCATGTGAGCGCTGCAGTGACGGTCTCCATGGGTGACAAGGTGAGTATATATTTATTTTTTTTATCTGGCAGAAAATGTACTTTAAAATAATTTGCCCTGCAGCTTACCGTATGCAGTGTCCATGCCACGCTGTCTCAGACTGGTCACTGAAAGAAAGGACAATTTCCTCTGCTTCCAGCGTCTCCCCCCTTATCTGAACCACCATTATCTGAACCACCAATTCAATCCTGAGCCTCATTTCATTTTGGCACCCCGTCTGTTACTAGAATCAGTCTCGGCTCACTTCAGTGCAATGCACACAGTGTGCTTGCATCACTAAGTACTGCCACTCCCATCACAGACGACAGCACAAACTAAGGAATATGATGTGAAACTTTCATCAATAATTGCCCTGGCAATATAGCTTCAGTTTCAAAAAGGATAAAAAACATTGACATGTGTAGCCCTCAAACTTTTGTGTGAGCCTGGACAATCACTTCACAAATTAAAAGAAGAGTAAACTTCCGCTACCTCTCTGGCTGCACATCCAATGTTGAACTAACTGCAAAAGACATTTCCCTCCTCCTCTTCTCTTAGTTGTCTATGAGGAGTGTGCTCACCAACAGCCAGTGGCTGACCTTACCAATCACTCTGAGTTAGGAGCCTTCAATGTTTCTGATCTGGACACACTCCTTTACTTCCATTTAGCAAAGGGGCATGGCTGAGGGCAGGAGAGCACTGAAGGCAACCCAGGGGAGAGCACACTGAAGGCAACCCAGGGGAGAGCACACTGAAGGCAACCCAGGGGAGAGCACACTGAAGGCAACCCAGGGGAGAGCACACTGAAGGCAACCCAGGGGAGAGCACACTGAAGGCAACCCAGGGGAGAGCACACTGAAGGCAACACCGGGGAGAGCACACTGAAGGCAACACCGGGGAGAGCACACTGAAGGCAACCCAGGGGAGAGCACACTGAGGGCAACCCAGGGGAGAGCACACTGAAGGCAACCCAGGGGAGAGCACACTGAAGGCAACCCAGGGGAGAGCACACTGAGGGCAACCCAGGGGAGAGCACACTGAGGGCAACCCAGGGGAGAGCACACTGAGGGCAACCCAGGGGAGAGCACACTGAGGGCAACCCAGGGGAGAGCACACTGAAGGCAACCCTGGGGAGAGCACACTGAAGGCAACCCAGGGGAGAGCACACTGAGGGCAACCCAGGGGAGAGCACACTGAAGGCAATCCAGGGGAGAGCACACTGAAGGCAATCCAGGGGAGAGCACACTGAAGGCAATCCAGGGGAGAGCACACTGAAGGCAATCCAGGGGAGAGCACACTGAGGGCAACCCTGGGGAGAGCACACTGAAGGCAACCCAGGGGAGAGCACACTGAGGGCAACCCTGGGGAGAGCACACTGAGGGCAATCCAGGGGAGAGCACACTGAAGGCAATCCAGGGGAGAGCACACTGAAGGCAATCCAGGGGAGAGCACACTGAAGGCAATCCAGGGGAGAGCACACTGAGGGCAACCCTGGGGAGAGCACACTGAAGGCAACCCAGGGGAGAGCACACTGAGGGCAACCCTGGGGAGAGCACACTGAGGGCAACCCAGGGGAGAGCACACTGAAGGCAACCCAGGGGAGAGCACACTGAGGGCAACCCAGGGGAGAGCACACTGAGGGCAACCCAGGGGAGAGCACACTGAGGGCAACCCAGGGGAGAGCACACTGAGGGCAACCCAGGGGAGAGCACACTGAAGGCAACCCTGGGGAGAGCACACTGAAGGCAACCCAGGGGAGAGCACACTGAGGGCAACCCAGGGGAGAGCACACTGAAGGCAATCCAGGGGAGAGCACACTGAAGGCAATCCAGGGGAGAGCACACTGAAGGCAATCCAGGGGAGAGCACACTGAAGGCAACCCAGGGGAGAGCACACTGAAGGCAACCCAGGGGAGAGCACACTGAAGGCAACCCAGGGGAGAGCACACTGAGGGCAACCCTGGGGAGAGCACACTGAAGGCAACCCTGGGGAGAGCACACTGAAGGCAACCCAGGGGAGAGCACACTGAGGGCAACCCAGGGGAGAGCACACTGAAGGCAATCCAGGGGAGAGCACACTGAAGGCAATCCAGGGGAGAGCACACTGAAGGCAACCCAGGGGAGAGCACACTGAAGGCAACCCAGGGGAGAGCACACTGAAGGCAACCCAGGGGAGAGCACACTGAAGGCAACCCAGGGGAGAGCACACTGAAGGCAACCCAGGGGAGAGCACACTGAAGGCAACCCAGGGGAGAGCACACTGAGGGCAACCCAGGGGAGAGCACACTGAAGGCAACCCAGGGGAGAGCACACTGAGGGCAACCCAGGGGAGAGCACACTGAGGGCAACCCAGGGGAGAGCACACTGAGGGCAACCCAGGGGAGAGCACACTGAGGGCAACCCAGGGGAGAGCACACTGAGGGCAACCCAGGGGAGAGCACACTGAGGGCAACCCAGGGGAGAGCACACTGAGGGCAACCCAGGGGAGAGCACACTGAGGGCAACCCAGGGGAGAGCACACTGAAGGCAACCCAGGGGAGAGCACACTGAGGGCAACCCAGGGGAGAGCACACTGAAGGCAATCCAGGGGAGAGCACACTGAAGGCAATCCAGGGGAGAGCACACTGAAGGCAATCCAGGGGAGAGCACACTGAAGGCAACCCAGGGGAGAGCACACTGAAGGCAACCCAGGGGAGAGCACACTGAAGGCAACCCAGGGGAGAGCACACTGAGGGCAACCCTGGGGAGAGCACACTGAAGGCAACCCTGGGGAGAGCACACTGAAGGCAACCCAGGGGAGAGCACACTGAGGGCAACCCAGGGGAGAGCACACTGAAGGCAATCCAGGGGAGAGCACACTGAAGGCAATCCAGGGGAGAGCACACTGAAGGCAACCCAGGGGAGAGCACACTGAGGGCAACCCAGGGGAGAGCACACTGAGGGCAACCCAGGGGAGAGCACACTGAGGGCAACCCAGGGGAGAGCACACTGAAGGCAACCCAGGGGAGAGCACACTGAGGGCAACCCAGGGGAGAGCACACTGAAGGCAACCCAGGGGAGAGCACACTGAAGGCAACCCAGGGGAGAGCACACTGAAGGCAACCCAGGGGAGAGCACACTGAGGGCAACCCAGGGGAGAGCACACTGAAGGCAACCCAGGGGAGAGCACACTGAGGGCAACCCAGGGGAGAGCACACTGAGGGCAACCCAGGGGAGAGCACACTGAGTGCAACCCAGGGGAGAGCACGCTGAAGGCAACCCAGGGGAGAGCACGCTGAGGGCAACCCAGGGGAGAGCACGCTGAGGGCAACCCAGGGGAGAGCACACTGAGGGCAACGCAGGGGAGAGCACACTGAGGGCAACGCAGGGGAGAGCACACTGAGGGCAACGCAGGGGAGAGCACACTGAGGGCAACGCAGGGGAGAGCACACTGAGGGCAACGCAGGGGAGAGCACACTGAAGGCAACCCAGGGGAGAGCACACTGAGGGCAACGCAGGGGAGAGCACACTGAGGGCAACGCAGGGGAGAGCACACTGAGGGCAACGCAGGGGAGAGCACACTGAAGGCAACCCAGGGGAGAGCACACTGAAGGCAACCCAGGGGAGAGCACACTGAGGGAAACCCAGGGGAGAGCACACTGAAGGCAACCCAGGGGAGAGCACACTGAGGGCAACCCAGGGGAGAGCACACTGCTGGAAGAAGAAAACGGTAGAAGAGGGATCGGCCTTCTAGTCATCCACCAAGTTGAAAAAAAAAAAAACAGTTTGTGTACCAGAGAATTCTAGGACAGATGCCTGTTCTATTTTTCTTTCTCATATACTGAGAGGCATAGTGTTACTTATGGGGTATCATTAATCCTTCTGTGCAGGTTCTCTGGAATTACCAGCAAGATGCTTCTTCATGTGAAAACAAAATTAAAAGATGTTCAGGAGAAACTCAAACAGCTTTTACCACCTGACGCTGTATTGGTGGGTCACTCGTTAAACAACGACCTCCAGGCTTTGCAGGTTAGTAATAGCCAGTAAACTTATAACACCACATGAATAAATAACCATTTCACATGTGATCCACAACCAAAAAATGTTTACCAGATACTAATTATCAGATATCCATAAACCAGGCCAAAAGTTATATTTGACTTTTGGTCCCGTCAGTATATTTCCTGGGGGGCATCTTGATTTGGGATGCCCCATAGTCAGAATAACGGGCAGACCTCCACCCTAAGCTGCACTTTCCAAGCCATGATGCAGTGATATATTCAAATGTGGCACAGGAAGTGCAAGCAGCGGCATCCCCTGCTATGCAGAGAAGGAAAGAGGGATATACTTGTGCCACATTTAAATACAGTGCTGGATCACGGCCTGGTAAGTGCAGTGGCTCCATTCCCTCTATGTCCCAAAAAGTAATGCCTCTCTGGTATCAAATTGACCGGACCAAAAGTCGAATAAGACTTTTGGTCTGCTTTAATACAGGGTGGCATTTTCTTCCAAGTGACATTCATTCACAGACTGTTCAGGCATATAGTAAGAAATACAAATTCAGCAGCTCTAAAGTCATATTTAACCTTGGGTCCTCTTTAAATTTAAAATGGTGAAAAGGAAGTTATTTTAGATGTGTTAATGGTGTTTGTGTCCTACGTTTGCATAAAACCTTGAAGTAATCAATATAATGTTAATCTAATTTTACGTGATATTTATGTTTTTACAGATGATACATCCAAATGTTATTGACACCTCACTCCTATTTGTCAGAGATTTCAACAAGAGGTTTAAATTAAAGTTTTTGGCCCAAGCAGTTTTGAAGTATGTACCAGCATTATGTTGTATCATTCTAAGTTTGGTAAAGCCAATAGGAAGATATCTGACTTCTAAATATCCTTTATATTCTAGAAATCTTTTTCCAGTTCTAACATGCATAACTGGTTCAGAATGCAGAATGGTTATATTGCAGCTCATTTGAATTGTCTAGGTGCTATTCACTATGTTATTCCGTATCCCATAACCTGGGGCCTCCACATTGATTCACTAGAGCTCTGCAAATGAAGTTACACTTATAAACTGAACCAAAGGTTATATTTGACTTTTGATCTAGCTTTAATGATTCCAAGGGGGCATCCAATTTGGAATGCCCCACAGCTGCAATCACTAGCTAACCCCCCACTCGAGCAGCACACTTACCGAGCACTAAGGTGGCCCTGTGCACAAATGTATTGATACTGATGAGAGGGGACTATTTAAGGGCAGACACTACTACCTGCATAATCACTTTAAATGCATATTTTTTAGGTGTAGTTTTATTTGAATATTCTAGTCATCCATTCATGGGTTAGGGAGTGGAGTTAAGCCTTTACTTGAATTATTTATTGGTTCAATTAAGGTGATTAGAAATATAGGCAGTAGAGTATCATGGACATAACCACATGTATTTTTAGGAAAGTCATTCAGTGCGACGATGTGGTCGGCCATAATCCTTCGGAAGATGCTGCAGCTGCTTTGAAGTTGGCTCAGTACTTTATTGCACATGGTCCAGAGAAGGTAAGCCACACTTTGTAACTGAACCTCTTTTATGCCCTAAACTGTGGTTATTGCTAAACCACACCTTTTGATTTTTGTCTGTGTCCCTTTACCTATACTTCTGGTACTTCTTATTGAAAACTTAACAGTCTCATAGACTCCAGGATGGGTTTTGGTCCACTTTAATGGAAGGGAAAGGAAATCAGGGGGGACCGAACCTGTCACCCTTGGATTTTATTCCTATCAGGAGAAGAAACCTCAAGCTTGGTGGGAGATTTATTCAGTTCAGGTGTATAACTGACTCCTCCTCATTGTGTTGATATATTATATATGGATATTACACATTTCACGATACACATTCATTAAGTGGAATTAATGAGTGATGGGTGTGGCTTCAGTTTTACTTTGGGTTAGGTCACTATGTTAGATTGGACTGAAGTTGAAATCGAGGCTTAGATGAAAAAGGCAGCTAGACAGGACAGTTGCCAGTAAGTCAGTCACGGAGTAGCTAAGAGTACAGTAGCTATAGAAAGATATTTTATATTTGATCTGACTCAAACTTGAAGATCTTTCTATAGCCACTGTACTCCTAGCTATTTCTTGCTTGTCCTTCTGGCAACTGCCCTGTCTAGCTGCCTTTTTCCAAGTGTACAGCACGGCCTGTTTCATTTCAATCATTACTTCTGGGTGTTCCGCCACAAGGTGGCGCAGTTGACTGCAGAAGACTTGTGGCTCCTCCCGGCCCTATAAAAAGCCAAGAATCACCCATAGACCCCCAGTGTTTCTCTGCAGCCATGACTGCAAAGACCAGAAGATGGCTCTCTATGGTTATTCGCAGGCGAGCGGGGCAACCAAGCCTGCGGCCCTGCAAGCCTATCTCCACCCACTTCCGGACCTTTCTGCCTCCTAGCCTTTGCTGGCGGATTGGGTGATGGTAGGGAAGCGCCTGGGTCGGGTGCTAGGTGAGCTTTGCTCCAGACCGCAGACTGCTGAAGGGTAGCCGGGCCATAGGCATATGGTGAGCCTAGGGGGAAGGAGCAGCCACTGCTGCCTTGTGTTGTGCACTTCACGGGGGTGAGTCTTTATTGTGGGGTGTCTGTGGGGGACTATCTTTCTTGGGGGCTCTGCTTCCCCTCCTCTCTCTCTCTCCCCTGCTTCCACGCTCCGCGCGTTCCGCGGGGGGGGTTGGGTCCGAGCGCACGCGAACGCTCCACCGTTCGTATGCGCCCTCCTATGCGCGGATCTGGGCCTTGCTTCACTGACGCCGGACGCCATTACATGGTGGGCAGCGTCCCTTTTTTGCGGAGGGCGGCGCTGCGGAATGACGCGTTTTGCGTCATCTCCCTGCGGCCCGCCCCTCGAGGTGGCCTCCGTGCTGCTGGGGCTCTCTGCCTGCCTGGACCCCCTATCTTCGCCTGGTCGACCACCTTGTTGTCTGTCCGACTCCTGCGCGAGTTCCGTGCAGCTGCTCCATGAGTTGATCCTGCAGGGCTTATGTTTGGTGCATGTGCTGTGGGATGCTCATGATTGTCCTTGCTTATGTTTTGCAGACGGGATAGCAGCATTGTGGTTTCTCCCGGTCCAATACTCCCCTACCCCCCTCCACCTGTCCCGTCTCTGTGGGGCATCCCGGGTGGGCTCTGATTTAGCCATTACTCCTTGTGGGCTGACTGTGCCCTGTTTTGACAATCACCATATGGAGGCTTCTGGGTATAGCGAGCTTGGGGACCCCGCGGGACAGGCTCAGCTGTGTGTCATGTGCGGGGCATCCCCTTTGAGTGGTGGTGGCGCGGTTTGTGTGCCGTGCGCCCAAAGTATTATTGCGGATCAGGCTGGGCTGAGCGCTTCTCTCTCCAGTCCTGCGCTCCCTACGGCATCCCCTACTCCTCCGCGTCTGCATTTAGCCCCCAGTGAGGGAGAAAATAGCAGGGGGTCGCAATCAGATCTGGCGCTGCCCGTGGCCAGCATTGAGCGACAGCTGGCCCGACCGGCGACGGGCAAGGCCTCTAGCAAGAAGCGGAACCTAGACGCAGCGTTGTCACTATTTGCCGATGAGGGCCTTGACGTGTATGGCGGCCGTGACTCCCCGGAGGAGAGGGAGTTGTTCTGTGACTCGGGACTCCTGGGGATCGTCAGGGCGAGTACGATAGTGTCCTAGGGTCCTCCTCTGATAGGATACCTGGCTCCCGGAAGATACCGATAGACTCTTGTCGGCTGTTTTTGATACACTACACATGGCCCCCCCAAAGGCGGCGAAGAAGAAGCAGGGTGAGATTTTCCGCCCTGACAAGCAACTCTTGGAGTTCCCAGAGCAGGGCCATTTCTCAAATATGGTGCTTAAGGAGTGGGAACGTCCTAATAGGTTACCCTCGGTGCCCAAGGGGCTGGATAGAAGGTATCCATTCTCGGCCGATTTGGTTAAGCGCTGGTCGTGCCCACCTGAGGTTGACGCTCCGGTCCTGGGTCATGCCGTCCCCCGACACTACCACACTGCGTGACAGCGCGGACCGGCGTATGGATCGGCTGGCTAGTCATGCCTTCACCTTCTGTAGGAGCCGGTTTGCGCCCGGTCTGCTCCGCAGCTATTGTGGCCATTGCCATTAAAACGAAGGTCAGGCGCCTTGCTGAGGTCACCCGTTCTGGTAAGAAAAGGGAGGATTATAAGGACCTTTTGCTTTGCTCTAATTTTATCGCCTTTGTGCTGGCTGCCATGGACAATGCCGTCTGGCTTGGTGGTAGGGCCCTGTTGGTTGCTATGCGTAGGTCCGTTTGGTTGCGTCAGTGGGCACCTGACACTGCCGCTAAGAAGTCTCTCACTGGGCTTCCTTTCACGGGACTTCGTCTTTATAGTGAGCGTCTTCTGTTCTGACCAAGGATGGTAGGCTCCCCCAGCGTAGAAAGCAGGCTCGGCCCTTTCGGGGATCCTCTTCCTTTCGCCCTTCAAGGGGAGGTTGTGGGCCCTCTTTCTCGGGTAGTCGCAGACACTCTTGGGGCCGAGGCAGATCCTGCGGTCGCCCTGGTCTCTCCAGGGGAACCAAGCCCAAACCCCTTCCAAAGGCCCCTCAGGCATGAGGAGGCGCCCTCACCCGACTTTGGCTTTTTGCTCACGTCTGGAGGCTTTGCGTCTCAGACCAGTGGATTCAGGAGGTGGTGTCCTCCGGATACAAGATAGTTTGCAGCCTGGTCGCCCCCTTCCTCCGATCCCGGATATCTCTAAACCCTGTGTCGGCTCAGGGACTGCGTCTGGCCGTTCAACGTCTTCTGGCATCCGGAGTCATTTGTCAGTTACCTCTTCAGGAACAGGGTCGGGGGTACTACTCCAACCTGTTCACGGTGCCCAAGAAGGACGGCTCCCTGAGGCCCATCCTGGACTTAAAGGGCTTCAACAAGTTCGTCAGGTTCAAGCACTTTCGCATGGAGACATTACGTTCGGCCGTAGGTTCCCTTCGGCCGGGCGACTTCATGAGCACGGTGGACATCAAGGATGCCTACCTTCACGTTCCCAGATCACTAGAGGTTCCTGAGGCTCGCTCTGGGGGATCAACACTACCAGTTTGTGGCCTTGCTGTTCGGTATCACCTCGGGTTTTCACCAAGGTGCTGGCTGTCGTCATGGCTCTCCTGGGGAACCAGGGCATTTGCATCCTCCCTTACCTGGACGACATTCTGATTGCTGCTCAGTCTCTTCATCAGGCCAAGAAGGATACTCAAGTGGTGACTTCCACTCTCGAGTCCTTCGGCTGGGTGATCAACTATCCCAAGTCTTCACTATCTCCGTGTTTGGCGAGGTCCTTTCTGGGCATGACCTCTCCTGGTGGCTGGACTTGAGGAATCTTCTAGTGGGCAGGTCCTTTTTGCCTCTGTGCTGAGAGATTGTCACCACGGATGCCAGTCTGACCGGCTGGGGGGGAGTTTGGCAGTCTCTGAAGTTCCAGGGTCGGTGGGGTCCCCAGGAGGCCCATGCGCCCATCAATATCCTAGAGCTGCGGGCGATTAGGTTGGTTCTCTCCCAGTTGACCCCCCACCTTCGGGGTCGTGCTGTACAGGTCTGCTCGGACAATCAGACAGCGGTTGCCTACATCAATCATCAGGGAGGGACTCTGAGTAAGCGAGCCCTCAAGGAAGTGTCCCTGATCTTGTCTTTGGCGGAGGAGACTGTTCCCTGCCTCTCAGTGGTTTACATCCCAGGGGTGGAGAACCAGGAGGCAGACTCCCTAAACAGGGGGACGTCTCGTCTGGGGGAATGGTCCCTCAGCAACAAGATCTTTCACGCCCTGTGTCGCCACTTGGGGTCAGCCGGACGTGGACTTGTTTGTGTCCCGTCACAATCACAAGCTTCCGAGATTTGTCTCCCTGTCAAGGAACCCTCTGGCCTTCGCCACGGACACGCTAGCAATTCCTTGGACAGAGTTTCGGCTACTCTATGTATTTCCTCCCTTTCCTCTTCTGGGTCGGGTGCTGCGCAAGATAGCCCAGGAGGGGGTAGCGGCCATTCTGGTGGCCCCCCGCTGGCCGAGGAGGGTATGGTTCGTGGACGTCGTACAGATGGCAGTAAATCGATTTGTCCTGCCCGACGATCCAGAGCTTCTCACACAGGGACAGCTGCGCCATCCCAATTTACAAACGCTGGCTTTAACGGCTTGGCTGCTGAAACCTCCATCTTGATGGGCAAGGGTTGCCGGCCTCTGTTGTCGATACCTTGATTCAGGCTCGGAAGAAATCCTCGTCTTTTATCTACTACAGGGTCTGGCATGCTTACATTGCTTGGTGCGAGTCTAAGTCTCTTTTTTGTCGGGAATTTTCCATTCCCAGGATTCTGGAGTTTTTACAGCATGGTCTGGAATCGGGTCTACAACTTGGTACCCTCAAAGGACAGGTTTCGGCTCTGGCATTTTTTTTCCAAAGATCCTTTGCCAATCACAGGCTTGTTAAGACCTTCTTCCAGGGAGTTACTCATGTGCGTCCGCCGCGTAAGCCTCTGCTACCGGTTTGGGACTTAAACTTGGTGTTGTCTGCTCTACAGGGTCCTCCTTTTGAGCCCTTGTGCAATGCTGTGCTGTCCATAATGACTCTTAAGGTGGCCTTTTTGGTTGCTATTACTTCGGTGCGTCGAGTCTCTGAGCTGGCGGCGCTTTCCATTAAACCTCCTTATTTTGAGCGGCATCAGGATAAGGTGGTGGTCCATCTTAACCCGGAATTTTTGCGTAAGGTTGTATCTGCCTTTCATCTCAATGACATTGTTTTACCTTCCTATTGTCCTGCTCCTGCTAATTCCAAGGAACGGAACCTTCATTCTCTGGATGTGGTCAGGGCGCTCAAGTATTATTTGGTCGCCACTGAGCCCGTTCGGAATTCTGATTCTCTTTTTGTTCTTCCTTCCGGACCTAGGAAGGGCTTGCCTCTAGCCAAATCTACTATCAGCAGGTGGATTAGACAGGCGGTGGTGCGAGCTTATTCTGCCAAAGGGAAGGAACCTCCCTTCCGTGTTACTGCTCACTCTACTGGTGCCTCTTGGGCCTTTCAGCACCAGGCTTCTGTTGAACAAGTTTGTAAGGCCGTTTACAAGGTTGATGTTAGGGCCTCAGCTGATGCTGTTTGTGGCTGCAAGGTGCTTCAGGCGGTGGTGGTCTGAACAGCCTGCCGTTACTCATTGGGGATCCCACCCTACGTTGAGGACACTGCTATTGGATGTCCCAGAAGTAATGATTGAAATAAAACAGGCCGTGCTGTACACTTGGAAAAATACAATTCTGTGATTACTCACCTGTAGAATAGATTTTACTGTGTACAGCACGGCCTGTTTCATCCCTCCCTTGTTATCGTTGCCCTTGGTTGCCTCTTTATGGTGATTTGTTTTAGAGTTAGCCTTTTTGAGGCTTTGTATTCTTTTATCATGGTTTATCTCCCGGCTTCTTGTATAACTGCTTTTCAACACTGGGGGTCTATGGGTGATTCCTGGCTTTTTATAGGGCCGGGAGGAGTCTTCTGCAGTCAACTGCACCACCTTGTGGCGGAATACCCAGAAGTAATGATTGAAACGAAACAGGCCGTGCTGTACACAGTAAAATCAATTCTACAGGTGAGTAATCACAGAATTTTATTTTTAACCTCTGCCTGGATTATGACTTCAGCCCATTCTAAAATAGTGACCCAACCCAGAGTAAAATGACCGTTTAAAGACTACTCTGCTCTTGAAGGGGGGTTGAACAGCAGATCTGATAATATTGCCTGGTGTGACCCTGTTCCAATGGCGCATGCAGGAGCAGCGGCCGCATCCCGGCTATCACTTTAGCATGCCCGTGCCAGGCATTTGTGAATGGCTGGCATGTGTATGCTCCCTGTTAGAGGGTAGCGTGGAATGCGGCTACTAGTGTGCTTGCGTCCACTCGCATTAGACGAGCTCCTGGACGAAGGGGCTTGAGCGGATCCGAGCACGCTGATTGGACGAGTGGCCGCGAATGCGTCCTAGGACCGGGAAGAGGTACGTTTGTTCAGGCGACCTGAGGGGGTTTCACACAGCGGGGCACCGCCAGTCGGGGTGGCCCAGGGGCAAGGACCAAATCCCAGGATAGTCAAAATCCTGGGTTTTGGTCCACTTTAAACAACTTAAAATTTTCTATTCTAAGCATACAGCACGTCCTGCTCCAGATATAGTAATAACATGTGGGGTAATCCTCCGCCTCCGGCGCCTTGCACTGCAGACATGTAGAAAACAAGCTCCTCCCAGCCCTACATATACCAAGGGACTTCCCACAAATCCCCAGATTTCTCTGCAGTGCTGAACTGCGAAGACATAAAGTATCACGCTCTCGCAGGCGAGCGGGGCTTTACAGTCCGAGGCCCTGCAGGACTATTTCCACCCGTCCTCTTTGTAGAAGAATATGCCTCCCAGCCTGGGCTGCCTGGGTGAAGGTAGGTAGCACCGAGCGTGCTTAACGGAGCCATGCTCCACCGCAATCCCCCACCATAGGGTAGGCGGTTTAGGCTGATGGTGAGCCTCTAGTGGATGGCCCTCCCGTATTATTGCCCCGTACCCCGGGTAGTGCTGGACCCTGTGTAAAGGGTCGCCATCCTCCCTCATTTCCCCAACTAGTTAGGGGGAAAAGAAAGGGGGGGGGGTATGTGTGTGGCGGTCCCAGTGTACCAGTATGTCACGCTTATGGCCTTATTTCTGTCCTTCATTAACATTGAAATGTCAGAGCCGCGCTGCTTGCTCGTTATTCGGTTTTCGGCTGCCGCCGTATGTCTTATACATAAGTTGCTGCGTCGTCTAGATGCTTTGGCGCCCTTTTCTTACTAGATGTAACGGTTTTTCTACGAATCCTTCGGAGTGGGCGGGACTTCGGAGTGGGCGGGACTTGAATTGGTGCGCTCCGCGTCACGGCCAAGCATCGAGCCCGCCCTTCGAGGTTCGCTGGGCGCCATTTTGTTGATCTTCGCGC
This sequence comes from Gastrophryne carolinensis, assembly GCA_027917425.1. Lineage (NCBI taxonomy): Eukaryota > Metazoa > Chordata > Amphibia > Anura > Microhylidae > Gastrophryne > Gastrophryne carolinensis. Next base: position 84,633,106 of record CM051240.1, on the reverse strand, counting down.
GCGCGTGGTGGCGGTTCCCCTCCTCCCTTGGTCTGTAAGTGCCCTCGCGGGTGACTCCTTTTTATATGTTTTTCCAGCTGCGCATGGCTCTGACACCCATTCTTCTCCTTATGTCTTTCAGACGCCAAGATTCCGGTGGCATCTCCTGGCCTGATATATATCTTAAACGGGTTCACATTTAAATTCTCCCACATTCCTAGCGGGTCTTGGGGCATCCAGGGTTGCTTACAGCATAAATCCCTGCTGGCATATTGCTTAGATAATCACCATATGGAGGCATCTCAGAATTATGTGTCCGGGGTCCCGCGGGGACAAGACCGGCTGTGTACTGCGTGTGGACAACCCCATGCTGATGCTGACAGAGCACGGGTCTGCGGACCGTGTGCTGAACAAGTACTGGCCCTGCAATCAGGTTTACCAGTGGCTGCACCTCGCTTCAATACACCTGTCTCCCCGTGCTTAAATCTCACTCCTAATGAGTCGCACTCGAGCGGGGATGACCAGCAGGTGGTGCCGCGCAGGCTTACCACGGCGGAGCAGGTGATGTCTGGTTTGGCGGAGCGCTTGGGCGCTGGAAAGAAGCGGTCCCTGACGCCTCCTGGTTCTATGTTTCCCGCTGAAACTGAAGAGTCTGCTGCTATGCAGGACCTTGATCCTTCTGATGAAGGCGAACTGTTCTCCGGTTCCAGTTCCTCAGACGAGATACCTTGGAGCCGTGACCATTCTGGCCCTGGTTCCTGGGGCCTGTGTGACACTGATGAATTACTTAAAAAGATCTTTGAAGTATTATCCATCTCTCCTCCGGGAGAGTCTCCGAAGCCCAAGAGGGAGGGTTTCCACACGGCGATGGCGCGCTTGGAATTTCTGGAGCAGGATCATTTCCAGGCTCTTATATCTAAGGAATGGGAATCTCCTTGTAAACTTACAGGGGTCCGGGGGTCTGGGATTGGAAGTACCCTTTTCCCCCTGATGTGGTTGACTGCTGGTCAGTCCCTCCCGAGGTGGATGCACCTATTATTGGGGTTGCTAACCCTCCCTTCATTACAGCTTCTGCTCATCGTACCCTTCAGGATGCTGAGGACCGGCGCATTGACAGACTGGCTTCCCACGCCTTTTCGTGTGCAGGGGCGGCTCTGCGCCCGGTCTGTGCCGCGGCCGTCACTGCGGTGGCCGCCAGGACCCTTCTTAGGAAGATACTTGACCACCAGCCGGAGGTCTTTAATGCACTGTCTGATTGTGATGTTTTTGTGAGGTTTATTCTCTCAGCGATGGATGACACTATTAAAATGTGCGCTAGAACCTCTTCTTGTGGTTCTTGTGGTGGCTATTCGCCGCCTGCTTTGGCTGCGACAGTGGGGGGCTGACAATGATACTAAAAAGGCTCTTACTGGCCTTCCTTTTAGAGGACGACGCTTATTTGGGGCCCGGTTGGACCTTTTTGGAAAAAAGGGTAAGGCACCCTCGCGCAGAAGGCCGTCTCGGCCTTCCAGGGGCAGGGACACCCCTCCCCCTCCCTACGTTAGTGTCAAGCGAGAACCAGAAGTGTGCTTCCAACTTTTTGGAGTGGAGGCCCGCCCCGGGGGGGGGGGGGGGGGGGGGGGGGGGCAGGCAACGCCCTGGGACCTCCGGCAGGGCGAAGTCCAAATCTGCCAAAACCGCACAGGCATGAAGGGACGCCCTCGCCCTGTTGGGCAAGGGGACTGCCACTCCTATCGCAGGGCGCCATGCTTCTTTCAGGTTGTTACAGGAGGTAGTCCCCCTGGATGCAGAATGGAGTTTGCTGGGCAGTCCCTTTCTGAGGTTGTCAGGGTTCTTCTAGGCCCTGTTTTCCCTTCGGTAGTTGAGGCAGGCCGAGTTCGGTGTGCAGGCTCTGGGCTCTCTTACAGGTTGGCCCTTGACTTGTGATTGCATCCACATTACCTTTTCCCTCTGGGATGAAGCAGTCTGACCAGGGCTGGCATTCTGGGCCTAGCATTTATACTTTCACAGGCAGTTCCTACATGGTATCTACCTGTTGGGCCACAGGCGCTCTTGTCCAGTGGACCTCTTGATGCCTGTGAGGATCTATAATCCCTTTTTAGTCCCCTGTGCCTTCAGGACACCTAGGCCATTGCCAGCCAGTGTTGAAGGTCCAACTCTGCGGATTGGGGTATTGTTTTTGGTTTCTCTCCGGCTCCCAGGCGGCTCACCAAGGCGAGTATGGGAGTGGTGTCTTGGACGTGCCTGTGTGGCGTCCGCGCTAGGTTCTACTTGATTGTCCTTCTTTGCTTACTATTTTTGCATCAGGCCGTGTTGGCTATTGACTTGTGGCTCCTTTGGGAGTCCGGTGGATTGGTGCTCAGGCACATCACTTACTTAGTGTCCCCTGGTTCGGTATCTCCCTACGGGGTGGCATTTAGATTGGTTCTGCTATATGTGGACTTATTATCGAAAGGGCCTTGCCCTCTTTGATGTCACACTACCTTCACCTTGCAGCTGGTGGTCCTGTTGGTGGCGGCCCAGATGCTGTCCCTTATTCTCAGAAGCCCTTGGGCCCTGCGACACCTTAGGTTACTTATCCTGGACAGGGTTCCAGCACCCCTGGAACTAGGTCAGTACGCTCCCCCTTGTTACGGGGGTTCCTTTGGAGGTTGTAAATTCAAGGAAGATGTCCAGGACCATTCCTTTCCTTCTTGCTTCTCCCTGTAGATGGTCATCATGGGTACCAAGTCTTGCAGGTTGACTGGGGGGTCTTATTTCTTCTGAAATCCCCCGTGGTTCCTAAGGGGGGCCCCTTAGGGGATCCATCTTCATACAGTTTTTTCGGTTGGCACATTGAGCCTTGATGGGCTCTAATTTGCTGGACTACTCCTCTTCAGGACTTGTCCTTTTGGGGACTCTCGGTCAGTCTTAGGACAGTGGCTTGTCCTTTTTTATCTGTGAAGGTCTCGGAACAGGTTGACCCTTCAAGAAGGTTCTGGTTCTGATCTAAGTGGGGGTTTACATTCCTTGCACTTCATTGGTATTAGCTTCGCTGGCTGTCATACCGTGGCAGGAGGTTCTATTCTAGTGTCTCACTGAGTCCCTACTGGTGTGACCCTGTGGGGCCCCTTTGCTATTACAGGGACTCTGTCCTGGGTTATTGTCCCAGAACTTGCTGGCCTTGGTCATGAGGGCCTAGTATTGCTTCTGTCAGGACATTATATTCTTATGTCTTAACTTCTTTCACCCTGCTAGGCGGGGTTCTGCATAAGATTGCTGAAGAAAGGGAGAACCGTTATGCTGGGGGCCCTGGGTGGCCCAGCGGGGTGTGGTTCGCAGATTTCGTACTGTATGCCCTCTCAAGAGGGCTGTTCTGCCTATTCAGGCTCCTTACTACGTCGCCCCTACCTACAGACCTTTTAGGCGATTGGTCAGTTTGCTTTTCACCCTATTGGAGATGGGTATCTCTGGGTGTCTTTTCTCTATTGGAGGGCTAGGCCTAGCTCCCTCCTCTTCTTCTCCCTTTTCTGCTGGCTATGTTGGAGTATGTTGTTCTAGTTGCTTGCTTGGACTAGCTCTCTCTCCTGCGGGATGTTCCCTATCCCTGGGTCCTAGAGTTATTATAGCACGGTTGAAGTTGGCTCCCCAACTCAGTGCTCTGAAGGTTTTCAGGGCTCGCCCTGTTCGCCTACTGCAGAAGTCTAGTTCAATCTTCTGTGTTGAGCATTCCTCAGGGGTTGCTCAGGTGCATTCCCCAGGGAATTCTATGCTCCCTTTTGGGGGGGTTACTTATCCGGATGCCCTGCTAAGGGTTCCCTTGGGTCTTATTCAGGTTCTTGTCTGAACTGTTCCTTTCCTCATATCGCTCTTCTGGGGCGGTTGCTTCAGTCAGAAGTGTGCCATAAAGGATGGCTCTGTTAGCAGTCCTAGTCATATATATATATATATATATATATATTTATTTATATATCTGTACTCCATGAGGTGAGGGTGTTCCGCCTTACGCCGAATTGGGTCCAGGCGGTGTTTTTATTCTCCTTTATTCCAGACCCTCCGGTCTCTGGGCTATTGTCTTGATTACTCTGAGCTAAAGGGATCTGTATCCCTCAACAGGTGTTGGAGATTCCTGGTCTGTCTCTTGTCCCTGGTAGGGATTATGCCCCTTGGGGCTTATAGGTGTCTCCATCCTTATGTACCGGATCTGATTGCTACCACGGGTGTAGGTGCCCTTTGGATTGGTCTTGCTCGGTTGGTTTTGTCCTTCTGAGCCTAAGGTAAACGTTTCGGCTCTTGCTGAGTCTTGTTAGCGTTGTTTTTCAGTATTCCTGCTGGTCTCGCCTGAGACCTGGGTTCATATTCCCCGATGGGGAGAGTTCTAAGGTTGCCATGGCTACCCTTTGTTTGCAGTAGCATGGTTAGGCTGTTACTCTGGCCTACTCGTTTAGGGGAAGATTCTTCTTCTCTCTTGGTTTTTTGTTCTCTTACTACTTGTGCTCGGCTTGGGCCTTTCAGCACTAGGTTCTGTTGAGCAAGCTGGCTAGTCCACTGCTGGTGTTCAGTTCTTCCTTTACAAGATTTCAAAGGTTGAGGTTAGAGCATTGCTCTCGTTGCTCTTGGTAGCATGGTTGCGGGTGACAGCGCTTTTACTGTTGGCTGTGCCTTTTTCACGGGGATCCCACCCTACTTTATGGACACTGCTATTGGATGTCCCACATGTTATTACTATATCTGAAGCAGGACGTGCTGTATGCTTAGAATAATACAATTCTGTGAAATACTCACCTGTAGAATTGGTATTATACGCATCCAGCACATCCTGCTCCACCCCACCCTGGTTTCACCTTGTTCTGGATCCCCTGTATGGTGATTGTTATCATTGATATTATTGCCATTTTCTGGGTTGTTGGTTTCTCCCGGCTTCTCTTTCTCACTGCTTTTCAATGCTGGGGATTTGTGGGAGGTCCCTCGGTATATGTAGGGCCGGGAGGAGCTTGTTTTCTACATGCCTGCAGTGCACGGCGCCGGAGGCGGAGGATTACCCACATGTTATTACTATATCTGTAGCAGGACGTGCTGTATGCGTATAATACCAATTCTACAGGTGAGTACTTCACAGAATTGTATTGTTTCTTGTTTTGACTCAAACTTTAATTTGCTGAAAATCATTAGCCAGATCACACGAAGCAATATAATCAAACCTGCTGTCTGAACCCTCCTCCATCATAGCAGGCTTACTAATCTTTTCTAGCTAAGGGGGGTGAGCAGAGAGCTGATGTGCATTGCAAAAATGCACACTGTTAGTGGAGGGGAAGCTTCTGCATTTGTGCTGCAGTGTACAGCAATTTTCTGTGTGAGCAACTTGCGCTCATTGTTGGGAAAGCTCCAAGAATGGATGTGCGCTTTAGGCATCATATCAAGAGTAACATATTATTGCTTGGTATTTTGTTTTCAGGTGGCCCATCTTAATCTCGAGCACATCTTAAGTGAGCCAGACAGCTCAGACATCAATCATACCACAAAAAACAAACAAAATGGGCTCACTCTTACCCAGGCTTCAGAGCATCCAGATGATCAAATCAGGTAACTTTGTGCAAAATGTGTTTATCTTAATTAATAGAGCTTTTAGTTTGCATGAAATAAATCAGCATGTTGCCTTCCTAATGAGACAAAATGTGCCTGACATGGCAAACTGACTTCAGTACAAATAAACAAAGGGGGTTATTTAAGAACGGATAGCGCCAGGTAGTGCCTCGTAGCGGCAGGCAGCGTCTGGTGAACGCCGGGCGCTGTACGCAAAACCACATTTACGAAAGAGAAGCGAAGACTAACAGCGTCATATAGCGTCACATGTATTAATCCAGATGGCTCAGCGCATAGCGCCGACGTTATCCCATACATTTCAATGGGCTTTCATTAGTTGTCTATAAATGGCGTGTTTGGCAATTTAATTTTTTTTTTGTTTTGTTTTTTGCTCAAATCATTGTGTGACCTCTCCTGGCTGCAAACAAACACTTTTATACATTTTTTGGACTTTTTATATTTTTATGCAGAATTGTCATTACAGGTCCGGCACTAAAGTGTTATTGTTGTCCCAGTGTTAAAACAATGTAATTCCATGTGTTTTCACTTTGTTACTGGTGTATATCTGTTCACAACACACAGCATCTGGCACTCAATGCTAGAGCGGCCAGCTTTAGAGCGCTGAGTGTGTGTTTTTTTGTTAAATATGGTGGGGAGCGCATCTAATCGGTCGCACTGAGCTGGCGCTACCTTTTGCTCACTGCAGCGCTGTACTGTTGTTGGAGCACCCAACACACATCATATTCATCAATGCCGGCCAGGTTACTACAGCGACCGAGACGCTAGGTTACAGCACTCATCTGGCAATACCTGGCATTAGGGAATCAATCAGCCTCAAAGTCCGTTTAGGGTTTAGGGTCTTATAGTGATGGTAGAGTCTGGTAATAGAGATATTGAGGATGGGGGGCCAGGGGGAGAAGACTTGTGGGGGGAGGGGGGGAAACTCGTGGGTTTTTTTCTCTCTCTCCTTTCTTTCAATTCTTCTTTTTTGTACTCATTTTCTTCTTCTCCTTCTTCTTTCCTGAAATGTATGTAACAGTTAGTTCTTGCTTTTAAAGGGGTTAATAAATTATTGATTATAGATTCATAGCATATTTATAATACTAAGTGAGTAAGCTGAGGGCTATGGGCCCTTTTAAAGAGAAAATGCCATGGCTGCAAGGTGAAGGGAGAGGAGTGACAGTGTGCCACTCAGCCAATAAGAGTACTTGCTCACACCCAAGTCTGCACCAGGGGGTGGAAGGAGGGTGAGTGAAACATGGGGACCTGGGGGGTACACACAGCGGGTCATCCAAATTTGGGATGCCGCCCCCCAGAGGAGCTACACACAGGAAATTTAGTATGGGTAAAAATTTACAATAATTTGTCATTAAATACTTGTTTCTTGTATATTAATGACATGAATGGGTGACTTGTGATTTTAGGAAAGGTTGTTGGAAGTGTCTTCACTTTAACAGTATTTTTTAACATTAACCAAAGCAATGATTGTGGATTTATTGTTTTCAGTCTTGTGGAGTCATTGCAAAAAAATGTGCAGAAGATTATTTATGTAGGGAGAGCACATGCGGAAATAAATTCTTCCTATTCAGGACAGGTGGAGAATATTTCCTGTGCATCAAATGATGAGGTGAGTTTAAAACAGACCATCACAACACAACAGTGCTCATATGCACCCCTCCCTAAAGGAAATTTAGATTGCTGCACATAAAAATTCATTTACCTTTTTCTAACTCCTGCTGTGGTAATATTTTAGAAACAAAATGGCATTTGCAGGCCAAGTGCAAACAGGAAGTGCTGCTGGGCTTTCTGTTACTGTGCATTTTCAGTTGAATCCAGACAGCAGCATGGCTGATATTCCGCTCCAAAATGGCTGCTACCTTTCCAACTTTTCCAAGGCAGTTGGTCCGGTTTAATAACACACCAGAAAAATGTAAAACCTTAGTAATCAAATGTTAAAAATTATATTAGCTCAAAAGGTGTCAAACAAATCTGTAGTAAAAATCAACCATTGAGTCCAAAGTCCCAACAAAAGCACAGAGCTGTAACTTAAAAGTTCATACACATTATGCCAGACCCGGGCTACTTGCAATATATTTCAGATTGAATAGTCGCCTCCACCAGACACCAGTGTGTATAAAGCACTCTCCATACCTTTAGGATTCAGCAAGCGTTCTCGTCATATAAGCGTTCTTAGCTTACCAATTCCATTAGATCTTCCATATATATATATATATCAATGTTATGAATATTCCAATCAGTATACAAATACTAATTCAACAACTTCCTCCTGAAAGTTTAACTCCCATATAGGAGGAAGACAAGATTATAATATACCTTACCCTTTTTAATATAGGTAATGCTGTCAAGTTGAGGTAGATAACTTTCTAAACTGGCAAACAACACCCGTGCAGCATCGATGCATTTCATATACAATACTTTAATCAATTTTTAACCTAGTCTGGTTTATACACACTGGTGTCTGGTGGAGGTTACTATTCAATCTGAAATATATTGGAAGTTGCCCGGGTTCGACCTAATGTGTATGGACTTTTAACTTATAGCTTTGTGCTTTTGTTTAGACTTTGATGTTTTAAAGACTAATAGGTTCTTTTAGCACAGACCTTTAGAACTGGGGTTCCCAACCAGTGGTCCTAGAGATCTTATATTGTTGGATTTGGTACGGTTCCAGAATGATCTATGAAGGAACCTGATTTGCTGCCAACAAAACATTACCCAAGCCTTACTTGCTCCAAGTACAAAACTACTTCAAAAGGCGGTGAAAACTATTTATTTGCATTTTGTTCCCTTTAAATTACATTTGTAACATAATTTTAGGTGACCCGTACATACCACCCAGGTGGCACTTGATGATAAAATGTTATAATCCCCTGGTATGGAATATTTTGTTGTGTCTGAAGTTATTGGGAGCCAAGTCATAGTACTGACCTACTTTCTGCAGCTACTCACAAAGTATGCAGAATCCTCCATGCAGATCCGGCATCTCCATGCTTACTGATGAGGGAAATAGAGGGATTCACTTACTCCTGGTGATAGGTCCTTGTCCCTGGGTCACCCTGATTAGGGATGCCCCACTGTGTAAATCCCCCCCCATTGCCCACACAACTCGCCTATCTGCCATTCCCACTGTTCTCTCGTCCAATCAGCACTTTGCATACACTGTGCATATTGATATATGGCATAATGCATTGTTTTGACCTGAGCGCCATCATAGGGAGCTCCCTGAGGTGTGCAGCATGCTTCTGCGCCACCTGTATGAATGGCTGGGTGCAGGAGCCGTGTTGTTGATAGGTTCACTTTAAAAATCGTCAATGCAAGGAAAAACGGTTTACGCAATTAAGAGCAATATAAAATACAGTGTACTGCAAAATGCTCACAGAGTCATGTAAAGCAGCTTAAAATTAATGTTTTTTCAGCCCATAAGGCGCACTTTTTTTTCCTCAACTTCGGGAGTGGGGGGAATCTTACTCTGTCTTATCAGGCAAATGTTAAAAAAAACGTACATTTCCAGTGCTCCCAAGCTGCTGACCTGCACTCCTGCAGCAGCCAATCTCCCGCCGACATGCACACACGCACACACATCTTAACAACGCCCACCGATGTCTCGACTGCCCGCCTCCACCACACACGCCTATTCCCAGCACTGGTCCTGGGCTGTGGGTGAGCGTGGCCGGTCACAGGTCACGTTGCCAGAACCAGCACCGAAAATGTGTGTGTGGTGGGGGCGATGAGGGCAGTGGAGACGGCGGGCATCGTCCGCAGTGGATGCTGGTAAGGTGTAGGTGTGCATGTGTCAACGGAAGGAGCCACAGGTCAGCAGTGTAGGAGCACTGGAAATATACATATTTTTTTTGGGGGGGGGGGGGGCATGCTGCACAATGCCTGTATTTGGGATTCCTCACACTTCCTGTATTTGGGATGCATCACACTGCCTGTAATTGTATTTTAGCACACCATTTGTTTCGAAATATTTTTTTCTCATTTCTCTCCTCCAAATCCTGGGTGCGTCTTATGGAGCAAAAATAGGGTAACCTAAACCCTCCCTCTTTGCCAGGTAGGATCCTGGTCCCCGCACACTATAAGTGAGCTCACTGAAGCTCCATCAGAGGGTGGGAAGCAAATAGCAGACTCACTATTTTCTGTTCCCTTGTCATATAACCCTTTATAAAGAAAAACTGTAATTTTGTGCTAAAACTAAATTTTGTGCTCATAGGTAGCAGGACTAGGTAGTCAGGGGTCCTTGCAGACCTGGGCCCTAATTGGCATGGGGATGCAATGATGAGAGATGACTTGCCATGCAAGTATAAGACATACAATCAAGTATAAGACATGCATACATTCTGGCTTTCAGTCTAAGCTGTATTTTTCTTTATTTGCTTTTAAATGTTGTGGGAACACTTTTGGGCTTGCCAGTCCTGTCACATTCTGATGAAAGACGTACATTCGCATGAATTTAAAGTCTCACACACATTACACAGTCTCTGTTGTATTTATTATTATTAGTGTTATTTTTGTGGTTTGTTTTAGGTTCTCGAAAGAGCTTGTAAGGTAGCTCCCCTGTCTCCTCTTACATTAGTTAATTACCAGCGGGGAAGTATCTTCAGCAGGCACAGCAAGAGTACCAATGAAAAAGTATGTTGACCTTTCTTTGTATCCACGGGTGAAGCTGCATATTCTGGCATTATGTGTGAAATTTGTATTCCCTACTGCATCTTGTTTTGCTAACAATAACACAGCAATGCAATATGAAACTGACACTGCAAAGGTCCCTAAAGTTCACCTGTAGCAATGTACAGTTTAATATGACTATGAGCCCCAGATGAGCTCAAGGCTTCAAAGTATAACAAGCCCACATGGCAACATTTTCTTTTTAAATTTATTGTGTGTCACACACCCCGCTTCAAGATATTCATAACCTGTGGGTATACTGACCTGAAGAGGGCGACCTGCAGAGATGACCGGAGGAAAGAAAGCCCCTCCCGGTCCACAAACACCTGGGACCTCCCACTCATCACCCAGTTTTTCATCTCTGCAGACGGCGAGCAAGTCAGAAGATGATGTCTCCTCCTTGCACAGGGGGATTTCAGGTTGCCGGTTTTATTCCCGGCCCGCTTTTCTCTCTATTTCCACCCGGATATTTTTATTAGACCCATACACATGCCTCCCAGTCTAGGCTGTATCCCGGGTGAGGGTAGAATGGCACTTTCAGTGCTCTGGAGCCATGCTCCACCGCGAGACCCTGTACCAGAGGGTAGGCGGTTATCCGGGCTGGTGACCCCGGTTTGGGATGCCCTGTCCCTTGGCCACTTCACCCTAGCTGGTGTTCCCCTCTCCTGATGCCCTTCTCCTAGGGGGGTGGGGATAGGAAGTCGGGGGGCCCCCATTTTTTCCTCAGAGTTAGGCTTTATGTTTTACAGACTTGTGTATTTGATTTACTTTAGCAGCGGCGCTGGCCGCTCCTGGCACCAGGGCTGAGGAGAATTTTTCTCCTCAGAAGTTGTGGTTGGGGCCGGCCTTTAGTGTCGGCTCGCCCCCCTGTCTTTGCTGCCCTTGGTGCGGTGGTCACCGCAATGGCCGCGGCGCGGGTACTTTCTTTGGCGTTTTTTTTTTTTTTTTTACGCTGGTGAGGGGAGCTCTCCCCTCACGCTGGCCACAGGGGGTGGGGCCGGGCGTTGGCGCGTCGCTGCGGCCCGCTCCCATTATTGTGCTGTGGTCTTTACTGCTACCGGCGCCGCGGCTGCCGCTATTGCTGCGGCGCCGGTATATGTGTGCGCTACGTGCGCTTGTGAGGAGTGATTCCCCTCACACATTTGGGTATAGGGGGCGGGGCCGGGCTGTTGAGCGGGACGGCACGGCGCGCCACTGCTGAGTTTGCTATCCGCTCTGTAAGGGGGCGGAGCTACGCATATCGCGCGCTCCGCGCTGGCCACGCCCCCCTGTTCCACCTCAGAGCTGCGTGTGGTGTGGATGCCATTTCTTTCACTTGGAAGGCACAGTGAGTGGCCCTATGGGCCCCCTGTACTATATATATATATATATATTATAGTCTCTTCCTTTATGCCTGGCAGTCACTTGATGCTGATATTCCCTTTTTTCTTTGTGTCTTTCAGGTAGACCGCTTTAGGTTTTTAGGGGGTCTTCTTCCGGTCCTTAGGTCCCTATTCTATTTTTAAAATCCTCCCACTTGGGACAATTATATGGGCATCCCGGGTTGCTTATTAGCGTAATTCCCTCGGTCATAGCGACTATATATAAGTTCACCGCATGGAGGCATCCCCGGATACCGGGCTCCCCTTGGGGCAATCCCGGAAGTGCATGGGCTGTGGGGTATCCCTAACAGGGGATGATGTATTTTTATGTATACCATGTGCACAGCAGACTATTACACGGCAGTCCGAACCCCAGGCTTCTGGGTCAGCACCGCCGACTTCATCCCCTCCCCCTCCCATTTTGACCCGTGCCCCGTGTGATGTTGTCATGGGGGGGCAGTCGCAATCTGATGTGTGTGCCAGATTGGCCAGTATTGAAAAATGTATTTCCTCTACGGTAGCCAAGAAGGCATCGGCTAAGAGAAAGCATTTGTCAACGGTTTCTCATTATGAATATGATGATACGGATGGTCTGGATTGGTCAGATTATTCCCCTCCAGAGGAAGGGGAGGAATTTGAGGATTCGGATAATTCAGAGGATCAACAAATTGTTGGCGCTGATTCTGATCGGGGGTCAGGAGGTTCCTCGGACACCCCTAATGTTTTGACTCAGATGTTTGAGGTTTTGGCTATCTCGCCTCCGGCGGAGGCCCCTCAACAACAAGGGGAGTTTTATGAGGAATCCAGACCGCGCTTAGAATTTCCTAATCAAAAACATTTTGATAATATTATTTCCATGGAATGGGAGAGGCCAGCTCGGCTTCCAGGCATTCCTTAGAGTTGGGATAGAAGGTATCCTTTCCCCGCGGACACAGTTAAGCGCTGGGCTTCCCGCCCCCCGAAGTGGACGCCCCAATTTTGGGGTTATCCAACTCTGCCGTTTTGAATAACCCTGATTGTTCCTCTCTCAAGGATGGTGAGGATAAACGCATTGACCAGATGGCTTGTCATGGTTTTGCCAGTATTGGGGCAGCTATACGGCCAGTTTGTGCCTCATCACTGTTGGTGGTGGCTACTAGAAAGGTGGTCAGGGATTTGCTATCCTCGTCCGGCTTGGATCCGGACAGTGATTAATTTCTTGGACTGAAACGTTGTGAGGTTTTTCTGTCCTTCATTTTAACTGCTCTGGATGATTCATTGATGATGAACAGCAGGGCCTCTGCTTTAATGGTGACCATTAGGCGTTCAATTTGGTTGCGCCAGTGGGCGGCCGATTTTGGGTCTAAGAAGTCTCTGACGTCTCTTCCCTTTGTTGGTCTAAGGCTTTTTGGAGAAAAATTGGACTCAGTAGCTAAAGGTGGAAAATTACCTCAACGTAGGAAGCAACGTTGCCCCTTTCGAGGGGCGGCTTCCTTCACCCCTTCCTTTCGGGGAGCTAGAGCGGGAAGAGGTTTTGCCTTCCCTTCTACAAGAGGAGACTCCTGGAATAGGGGCAGAGGTCGTGCCCGTTCAGGATACAGTTGGGGTTCTAAACCCAAGCCCGCGGCCAAGCCCGCTCAACAATGAGGGGGCGCCCTCACCCGTTCGGGTGGGGGGACGGCTGCGACACTTCTCCCAAGTCTGGATTCGGGAGGTCTCGGACAGATGGATTGTCCGCGTTTCCTCAGGTCTCGGGTGTCCCCGGACACACAGGCTGCACTGCAGCTCCGGGCGGCGGTATCGAATCTTCTAGAAATGGCGGTCATTTGCCCAGTGCCCCCATTACAACGGGGTCGGGGTTTTTACTCAAATCTGTTCACGGTTCCCAAGAAGGATGGCTCTGTTCGGCCCATCCTAGACCTAAAGATTCTCAACAAATTCGTCAGGCTGCGAAAATTTCGCATGGAAACGTTGCGTTCCACTATCCACTCTCTTCGTCAGGGGGACTTCATGACGTCCATAGACATCCAGGACGCTTACCTCCATGTTCCCATTTTTCCCGCGCACCAGAGGTTCCTAAGGTTCGCACTGGAGGATCGGCACTTTCAATTTGTAGCTCTTCCCTTCGGTCTCACCACAGCTCCAAGGGTTTTCACCAAGGTGCTTGCGGGGGTGATGGCTCTTCTCAGAGCTCAAGGAATTCGCATAGTGCCATATCTGGACGATCTCCTCATCTTGGCATCGTCATTCAGCCAAGCGGAATTGGACACCAGGACGGTTCTATCCACTCTGGAGAGATTCGGCTGGGTGATCAACTACCCCAAGTCCTCCCTCTACCCGTCAAGGTTAATATCCTTTCTGGGGATGTCTCTGGATACAGATCAGGCCAGAGTGTTCCTTCCTCAGTCCAAGGTCTTTCTGATTCAGGAGTTGGTTCGGTCACTCATGTCCATTCCTCGACCGTCCATCCGGCTAGGGATGAGACTGGTGGGTTTGATGGTGGCCTCCTTCGAGGCAGTCCCCTTTGCTCAGTTTCACACAAGGACACTACAGCTCCATCTGTTGTCGGTCTGGAACAGGTCTCCTCAGTCGCTGGATCAATTCTTTCAGATGTCCCCCCGGGTTCGCCGCTCGCTTCGGTGGTGGCTGAACTCAACCAACCTGCTGAGGAGCAGATCCTTTCGGACTCCCCAGTGGGAGATAGTCACCACGGATGCCAGCCTCTCGGGATGGGGGGGCTTCTGGAAGAATCTGCAATTTCAGGGTTTGTGGGGTCCCCTGGAAGCCCACGAGCCTATCAATGTTCTGGAATTGAGGGCCATCAGGATGGTTCTTTGTCATTTGACTCATCAACTGCGAGGCTTACCGGTCCAGGTCCGGTCGGACAATCGTACGGCGGTGGCCTACATCAATCACCAGGGAGGCACCCGCAGCAGGAACGCCCTCAAGGAAGTGTCTCTGATTCTGGACTGGGCGGAGAGCCATGTCCCGTGCATCTCGGCAGTTTACATCCCGGGAGTGGAGAACACGGAGGCGGACTCTCTGAGCAGGCTGTCAGCCCGCAAAGGAGAGTGGTCTCTCAATCCCAAGGTCTTTCACTCAATTTGTCGCAGGTGGGGGTCACCGGCGGTGGACCTCTTTGCCTCCCGTCACAATCACAAACTTCCGTCATTTGTGTCTCTGGCAAAGGATCCTCTGGCCCTTGCGATGGATGCCATGTCTCTGAACTGGAGGGATCTGGGGTTTCTGTACCTGTTCCCTCCGTTTCCCATGGTGGCCAGAGTAGTGCGCAAGCTTGCTCTGGAGAGAGCTCCAGCAATCCTGGTGGCTCCAAGGTGGCCAAGACAGGTCTGGTTCGCAGACGTGGTAAGGTTGGCAGAAGATCAGTTCGTTCTGCCCCTGCTGCCAGATCTACTCACACAGGGTCATCTTCGTTACCCCAATTTACCAACGCTGGCTTTGACGGCGTGGCTGCTGAAACTTCCATCTTGAAAGAGGAAGGTCTTTCGGATGCTGTGATTCGGACTCTTATTAGTGCTAGGAAAAGGTCCTCATCGTCTGTGTACTATAGGACTTGGAGGTCTTATATTGATTGGTGTGAAACTAGGGCCTTCCCTTGTAGGGAATTCTCTATTTCTAGAATTTTGGAGTTCTTGCAACATGGTCTGGACCTAGGGCTCCAACTCAGTACTCTGAAGGGGCAGGTGTCTGCCCTGGCGGTGTTTTTCCAAAAGTCTTTTGCGCTTCATCCTTTGGTTAAGACTTTTTTCCAGGGGGTTACGCATGTGCGGCCTCCTAGGAAGCCTATGATTCCAGTTTGGGATTTGAACTTGGTTCTTTCTGCACTTCAGGGTCCCCCCTTTGAGCCTTTGCATGATATTCCTTTGTCTTCCCTTACGCAGAAGGTGGCCTTTTTGGTAGCTATCACTTCTGTTAGACGTGTTTCTGAGTTGGCGGCTCTGTCTATTCAAGCTCCGTATTTTGAAAGACATCAGGACAAAGTGGTTTTCCGTTTTAAGACGGACTTCCTTCCTAAGGTGGTTTCGTCCTTTCATTTAAATCAGGATATTGTTCTGCCCTCTCTGTGTCCTAATCCCAGCAATGACAAGGAGAGGGCTCTGCATTCTTTGGATGTGGTTCGTGTTGTGAAGTATTATTTGGTGGTAACGTCTGCCTTTCGCAAGACTGATGCATTTTTCGTGGTGCCATTTGGGCCCAAGAAGGGTCTAGCACCCACAAAGTCTACCATCAGCAGGTGGATTTGTCAGGCCATTGTCGGGGCCTATTCTGCTAAGGGGAGAAATCCTCCCTTTCGTGTTACAGCTCATTCTACTCGTGCGGTTGGGGCTTCCTGGGCTTTTCAGCACCAGGCCTCTGTTGAGCAAGTTTGCAAGGCCGCTACCTGGTCTTCTGTTCACACTTTTTCAAAGTTTTACAAGGTTGATGCAGACAAAGTTCTGCAGGCTGCAGTAGTTTAAGTTGTGCCTTGTTTTGGATCCCCACCCTTTATGGACACTGCTATTGGATGTCCCACAGGTTATGAATATCTTGAAGCGGGGTGTGTGACATACTTAGAATAATACCATTTTGTGAATACTCACCTTGTAAAATGGGTATTATAAGTATGTCACACACCCCGATTCAACCGGCCCTTTTGTATTCTGGATCCTTCATTTTGTGAACTTTGCGTTGTTATGACTAATATTTGGCTCTTCCTGGTCCCTTACCTTACTGCTTTCTTTATACTGGGTGATGAGTGGGAGGCCCCAGGTGTTTGTGGACCGGGAGGGGCTTTCTTTCCTCCGGTCATCTCTGCAGGTCGCCCTCTTCAGGTCAGTATACCCACAGGTTATGAATATCTTGAAGCGGGGTGTGTGACATACTTATAATACCCATTTTACAAGGTGAGTATTCACAAAATGGTATTTTAATGTTCATACTTTTCCTCTAAAGGGAAATAGTATTTGGGTGATTCAAAAGATAATTATTGTCCGGGCAAATCTGGAACAACAATAAAGTGCAAACCTGTGAAATTGTACGGGATACTCATTTACCAATGATTTTACCAGTGGGTCAGTACAGTATAAAGTGTATTTACATTTTTAATAAACTTCCTAAAGCAATGTTGAAAAAGCTAACCTGTGAACAGGCTCTTTTTGTACTCCTGCTCTATATGCTGCTAAGAAGTTTGAACTCTCATTAGAGCTTTTCACAGAGCAGCAGATGCCAGAAGGCACGTTTTAGCAGCTGTTCTGCCTTCTTTAATGTAGAGGATCGGTAACAGGGACCCCTAAGCCGCAAATGAATCTGACCTCTGGAGAAGAGCTTTCATATACAGTACTTTTACAGAAAGAGTACAAAGTACCATTTTTAAACACTCTAATAAAGGGATTTAAAAGTTACTTACCCTCAAGAACATAGCAATTACAATCCTTTAATAGAAAATGTGTGCAATGCAATGTGCATATAACTAGTTTATATTCTCTTTCAGGTTAAATGCAAGTTTGTGGAGATGAGGACTGTATTTGCAGGACCCTTTAAAGGGAATGTTTGTCTTAAATCAGTAAAGTTACATTTTCAAATCTGTGGCCCAATCTCCTCAATTAACCTTATTTCCGACACAAGTCAGGTAAGACAATTTTGTCATTTTTAAAAAGGCAAGCCATAGGTAGATTTCATTTCATCACAGAACACCTAAGCTACGCAAACCTCAGCCAACAGGCAGGGACTGAAAGCATGCAAACATGGCACTCTTCCAAGCTATATATATATATATATATATATATATATATATATATATATGCTGCACCTGTATGTTTGTGTTCTTTTTCCATACTTTTTTTTTCTTGCCTGAATACGGCCACTATTGTCTGGGAATTCCAGATGTGAGGAATGTAGTACCAGGGTTCAGGTATACACATGCTATTTGTATTTGGGGCTCTATGTTTGCCATTTGTATTTGGAGCTGCAGGTTGAGAACTGGAATCGTAATGGTGGGTTTTGTGGAATAGACCTGCTGATAGTTGAAGATGGGGGACAGGAATCTAGCTTGCCTTCATAGATGGGGATCTGTGCTTAGTGGCTAGGTGTCCGACCAATACCCCTTGCAGGGTGCTAGATATCAGGCTTCTGAAGCAACCACAGTGGGGATCATCACCTCAAGCGCTAGAAGGTCAGTTCACCTGGACCATAACTGGTACAGAGTTGCCATGATAGGTTGCCATGCAAGCATAAGGCATACATTCAGTATATAAAGGAAAATACGGCTTACACTGAAATCTTTTAAATGTTGCGAGAACCCTTTTGGACTTGCCAGTCCTGTCACATTGTGATAAATAGTGGCCTCACTGCATTTTCAGTTTGTGGTACTGCACTATGCACTATGTCCTCTTGTCAGCCCTTTTTTTTTTTTTTTTTTTTTATTGCATTATTGCGGCACCAGGGGATTCAATTCACTCCCTGTCTAGACATCCTCCTCATCAGGGCCTCAACTCTGCGGGAGGCTTTGCAGCATGTGTAGACAGTTTGTCTGCCTTGGAGGCGTTTCGGTGTGTTATCAACTACCCCAAATCCTAGGAGATACCGGTCAGAGTGGCTTCATTCCTGGGGATTATCCTGGACACTTTCAAACATCTCGAGAAGGAGGGATTGACGCTTCAAAACTGGGCAAGGACACTGTTGGAATGCCCCTGTTGGGCCAACCCTGTCTTCCACAAGGGGGTGCCAAATTTTACACTACTCCACTGAAACTGGCATTATTGTTGATTTGTATGAGCTGGAACAGTAGAGTCCCTGGATCATAAATACCATCTGATGGACTTGGTAATGCAGTCAGTCGCTGAACTGGTCAGTGTGACATTTTTCTCCAGTTCGGTGAACAATTCTGCAATGGAACAAAATCCTGTGCTCAGGCACTGGACCCAAAACATGGTGGATCCTAAGGTCAGGATTAAGTCTGACAACATGATGGCTATAACCAGTGTGCTACCAGGAGCAGAATGGCACTCTGGAAGGTGATTCAGATTCAGTGCCTCTCACATTAATGCTTAGTTGGGCTTAGTGCAGCCTGGCATATTCCCACCTTGTATGATAAGGAAGGACCTTTCGAAAGCCTGACTCCTTGTTCATGCTTCCTGTGGATTGGTTAACCTTGAATGTGTCACAAGGCTGATTGCTGAAGCATTGTCAGGCGGGATCTGAGCCCTGAACACAGAGGCTGTACTCCTATAAGTGGACACACATTGTCAATTGAGATAATATATAAACAAACACATTTATTTCAACAAACTTGAGTTTGATGGCTATAGCCTGTGTCCGAGGTCTAGAATTGGAGCTACTACATTTTTTTCTAGATGGGCCACTGTATATACCGGCAGTAGTAGTTCACACAGCCCAGTTTTGAGATATAAGAGCCTTTGGCCTGTTGAGTACTTCTTATGGTTTCTGAAGTTCATGTACTGAACACGCTGGGCCCACCAGGTTCTCCCTTTGAGTTGTTGCCTTGACTTTTTTTTTTTTTTGGTCTGTGTGTAGCTCAAGAGGTTAGTTTTAGGTCCTAGCCATTTGGCAGGTATGCTGCCTTCCCCGCTGAGTGCAGCCTTGCTTGATGGGTTATAATTGTTGATTCTGGTAGAGCCATAAGGTAACCCCTTTTTGTATATTCCATATGCACCAGTATAAAGAAAAAAATGATTTCTAGAAATACCATTTGGCAATGCCTGCAAAAATTGATCCCCAGCCTTTTCCAGCTGCTTGGCTTCATTTGTAGAGTTGAGTTAGTTGTGAAGTATACGGATCAGCATTCTGCAGCATATACAGCAGTTGAGAAACACTTGTGTAGGGGTATATACATAGACTCCGTAAAATAAAAAAGCTCCATAAAGTATGCAATCATGTGGGAGGTGGAGCTAATATTGACATGCAAAACCAAAGTGCAACAACGTTTTTTTTTTTAATCTGTTGGAGCCCACATATAGAAATCTCAAAGCAGCCATCAATCAAAATGTCAGCGTTCTTTTCAGTTCTTTTCATTTTTTCTGCCTCCAGCAGTTTAATTGTATAGACAGTACTAGTTAGTTTTGTAGTCAAGGACTACAGGACACAAGCAAGCAACATAAAAACGTGTGAAGTATATTTGGAGCATAATTTTTAACCCTTGATAATCCAAATGAACTGCATGGTACAGTTAGTTGTATTTTGTTCCTTTCCATGGTATAAGTGGTCCCTTCAGTTTGAGGTGTCTCTTGGGCAGGAACGGTGTCTACCGATACATATGTGGTACCGTTGTAATCAGGTGGAATGGGGCCTTTACTATGTGATTTTTTTTAAAAAAACGCTACAAAATTTTAAAAATAGATTTTTTTTCTTACTTTTATTCACCCAAAATGTTGAGAAAGCACTGAAAAAATTTCAAACAAAACATTAACGCCCAAACAAACTGTACTGAAAACAACAATATAGAATTTTCCTGGAAATTCCTGTAAAAAAAAGTTTTATATACATATACAGTGCAAAATGCTTAAAAATTGCATGGCAACAAGTGGAGACAAAATCTCTAGGTAGGCTGGCAGTGAAAGGGTTAGAGATTTGCGTTTTCACAATGCCTTATCACTAATATTTTGTCATTTTTTTTTCTAGCCTTATGTCTGTATTATATACAGTGTCCTGGAAGCTGCTCAGCTTGCTGTGGAACATTTAAATGGAACACATATTGATGGATGCCATGTAAAGGTAAGACAACAGTGAACCCTTTTTAGATTTTGAAAGGAACGATAGGGGACTAGATACAAAGTCAATCAGTTTATCTGTGACATTTTATGATACTACTCCAAAAAAATAGTCCAATAATGAAAATTAAAAAGTTCCCCTTGGTTCTTTGCTTTTACTGTAAGCAAAAAAAAAAATCATAGGTAAGAAGTCTGCCTGTCCCCTGAGCCTGTTGTTTTTGGGTACCTTGATCTAGCCTAGCAACAGGTCAGGAAGCAAAGTGCACTATATATAAAAAAAAAAAAAAATATTCATCAGTGTAGGTATAGCTCACCTCAGGTTATTGTACCCTGTAGAGAACCTTGGTAGAAAGATGCAGGCTGCCAGCTACCATCCATGGTTCCCAACAGATATAATGTTTACTAAGTTCAATTTAAAGCATGTTCGAGAGTATAAGGAAAGCATCTAGCCCTATGATGCATTTCAGGGGTTAAACGGCACCCCCTTAGTCATGTAACTCACCCATTCCTGGAATCGCTATTTAGAGGTCAAGAATCCTGGTCTTAGAGAGACTGTGCTGTGATTGGTCAGAAAATGACCAATCTGAGCAAAGGGGGTGAGTGTGCCCAGAATGTGTACCATATCAACGCATAAATCACTTATATAAATGGCTAGTAAAAACCTTAATATATGCAAGCCAATGATTAGTAAGGCATAACCCCAAAAAATTAAAAAGATTATATTATTCTGGGTAGAAAATAGAGGTTGGTCTCCCATAACGGAACTCGGTTTGTAATCCAGAACACTGTGCGCATGCGCTATAAAATATTGAAACTGCATTAGTATAGTTGGTTATGGTTCTAGAACCTTCAATTAGTTAATATATATCCATTTATACAGTAGATTTACTGGTATGAGGCGATGGCTGCTGTAAATAAAAATAGAAAGAGAGAGCCCAGAAACGAGGCAAATGGCCAATCCGCCGATACAAAACACTAGTACCAATTCCACATGTGTGGTAGAAAATAACGGAGACATTGTGTAAGGGTGCAAATGGAGGATTAAAGCGGACCTTCACCCTGAATAAGAGCCTATCTTACATGTTTCCCACACACTGTACAGATTGCTCACATTAAAAATCATCCTACCTGCATCTACTGCATGTTATGAGCCTTTAAAGTGGACCAACACCCAGGATTTTGACTATCCTGGGCTTTGGTCCACTTCAGGGGGGCACCCCGATTAGGCTTTCCCTGGCCCCAGCTCTGCTCTGTCTGTGCAAAACACAGCTATAACCCCTTGCCTTTATCTACTTTATCCCGCTCTCCTCTCCTCAGTATATGATGCTTCTGAGTCAAGATGGCGGCACCCATATCCTAGAGTCCTGAACAGAGTTGCAACCCGGTGGAGGGAAGAAAAATAAGTGACTAAAATCTTAAAAAACTATTCCGCAGCATCTAAAATTAATATATATTCTTAGTATACAGTACGTCCTGCTCCAAATCTAATACTTACAGTTGGGATATACTCCGCCAGATGGCGATGGACTGCAGAGACATCGAAAATGGGCTCCTCCCGGGCCCTCAAATACCCAGGGACCTCCCACAAATCCCCAGAATTTATCTGCAGTCTGACTGCGAAGGACGAGAAATTGGCTCTCTACTCGCAGGTGAGCGGGGTTATTAACCTGCGGCCCTGTAGGATTATTCCCACCCGTTCACTAGTAATATGCCTCCCAGCCTTGGCTGCGCTGGTCGGGTGAGGGTAGGCAGCACCGCCGTTGGTGCTTAGGAGCACTGCTCCACCGCAATCCCCCACCAAAGGGTAGACAGTTCAGGTTTATGGTGAGCCTCTATGGCATGCCCCTCCTGCACTATAGCCCCTTGCCCCTACCTATCGGTGGGTCCTATTTAAGTGGCCACCGTCCTCCCTCATTCTCCTTGTAGTCTTCGAGGGGGGGGTGTATGTGTATAGATAGATATATATATTGCATTTGTGCCAGTTACACTGTCTTTTCACATGCCTTTATTCTTGTGTCAGCCGCCGCGCTGACTTTTTCTTCACTGTGTTTTAAATTTGCCACCGCCGCGCGCTGACTTGGCTCCGCGCTTGGCGGCGGCATTACCCCAGGCGCTGGCGCGCCTTCATTGGCTGCTTGCCGTGCTGGCTTCGCGCTCTTCGGGGGGCGGGGCTCGTCTTTGGCGCGTTCCGCGTCATCGCTGTTACTGGCCCGCCCCTCGAGGTGTACCAACGCCATTTTCCCTGTCTGGTTGGCCTAGGCATGACGGACTCCTACCTACCGCGGTCCGTAAGTGCCCTCGCGGGCGGCTTTATTTACTTCACTTGGGTTACGATGTACTTAAGGTCTTGTCTGCTTATGTCTTTCAGGCGGGACAAACCCTTCCTGGCTTCTCCCGACCCTTTTGTAGTATATTATTTATAGGCCTTGTAAAAATCTATACTCCCACTTCCCTAGCGGGTTAGGGGCATCCAGGGTTGCTATTTAGCGTTATTCCTTATCGGCGTATAGCGCCGCTAAAAAATCACCATATGGAGGCATCTCAGGATAATGTTACCGGGGTCCCTTTGGGACAAGACCGGCTGTGTGTAGCGTGTGGGCAGCCTCATGCTGACGCTGACACGGCGCGGGTCTGTGTACCCTGTGCTGAGCAGGTGCTTGCATTGCAATCTGGCCTGCACCTCGTTTCACTTCGCCCACTCCCCCAAGCTTAAACCTCACTCCTGCTGAGTTGCATACTAGTGGGGATTCTCAGCCTGACGTGTCTTCTAGACTGGCTACTGTTGAACAGATTATTGCGAAGTCCTTAGTGCGTAAGGCCCCTGCTAAGAAGCGGCATTTAATGCCTAATGTTACTGTTTTCTCTATGGGAACTGAGGAATTTTGGAATCTGTGTGGCTATACCCGTCTGATGAAGGGGAGCTCTTTTCTGATTCAGGCTCATCTGATGAGAGACCAAGGGGTCATGACGATTCTGGCTCTGACCCCTGGGCCCCGGATGACACTGACAGATTATTGACCCAGATTTGTTGAGGCCCCCAGGCAAAGAGGGGAGCTTTTCCATACAGCAAAATCGCGCCTGGAATTTCCAGAGCAGGCACATTTCAATAACCTTGTGCTCAAGGAATGGGAGCGCCCCAGTAAACTTCCCGGGGTTCCAAAGAGTTGGGATAGGAAGTATCCCTTTCCTGCTGTGGTGGTTAAATGTTGGTCATCCTCCCCCCCGAGGTGGATGGCACGATCCTAGGGTTATCTAACACCTCTGTTATGCATTCCCCTGATTCTACTACCCTGCGGGATGCTGAAGACCGGCGATCAGCTGGCATCCCACGCCTTTGCATGTGCGGGGACGGCGCTGCGCCCGGTCTGTGCATCTGCCATTACGGCTGTGGCCACTAGAACCCTTATCAGGAATATGCTTGATAGTGCCCCTGATGATTTGCCTTGTGAGGTTTTTAATGCACTCTCCGGTTGTGATGTTTTTGTGAATTTTGTCCTATCAGCATTGGATGACACCATTAGAAGGTGTGCCAGAACTTCTGCCCTTGTGGTGGCTATACGCCGCTCGGTTTGGCTGCGCCAGTGGGCTGCTGACAACGCTGCCAAGAAGGCCCTCACTGGGTTTCCCTTTAAAGGACTGCGCCTGTTTGGGGACCGCCTGGACCTTTTTGCTAAGGGAGGCGGGTTGCCCCAGCGCAGGCGGCAATCTCGGCCCTTTCGGGGTCAGGGTTCCTTCTCCTCTCCTTTCCGTGGTGCAAGACAGGGAAGGGGGTTTCTTTCCCTGGGGCCCGGGGAGATTTCTGGGGTAGAAGCATAGGACGTGGACGTCCTGGCTCCTCCTGGGGTCCCAAAGCTAAATTCTCTCCCAAGCCCCCTCAGGCATGATGGGGCGCCCTCACCCATCCGGGTGGGGGGACGACTGCAGCACTTCGCTCACGTCTGGAGGCTTCATGTCTCAGACCGGTGGATTCAGGAGGTAGTGTCCTCCGGTTACAAGTTGGAGTTTGCTGCCGATCCCCCTCCAAGATTCATCAGATCCCGGATTCCTCAGGACCCTGTTTCAGCTCAGGAGCTAGTGCAAGCAGTGCAAGGCCTACTGGAGCTGGTGGTCATCTGCCAGGTCCCTTTAAGAGAAAAAGGCAAGGGCTTTTATTCCAACCTATTCACAGTACCCAAAAAGGATGGTTCTGTCAGGCCCATCCTGGACTTAAAGATTCTCAACAAGTTTGTCAGGGGCAGGCGCTTTTGCATGGAGACTCTGCGCTCTGCCATCAGCTCCCTGCGCCAAGGGGATTTCATGACTTCTGTGGACATCAAAGATGCTTTCCTTCATATTCCTGTGTTCCCAGGTCATCAAAGGTTCCTCAGGTTCGCTCTGATGGATCAACACTACCAATTTGTGGCCCTGCCCTTCGGCCTCACTTCAGTTCCCAGGGTGTTCACCAAGGTGCTGGCTGGCATGATGTCTCTGCTCAGATGTCAGGGCGTCCGCGTGCTTCCCTATCTGGACGACATCCTCATCACTTCCTAGTCTCTACATCAGGCAGAGTTGGATACTCAGCTGGTGGTGTCCACTCTGGAGTCATTTGGATGGGTGATCAACCACCCCAAGTCCTCACTGTCCCCTTCCTTGGTAATTCCATTCCTAGGAATGAATCTGGATACAGTTCAGGCAAGGATCTTCCTTCCTCAGCAGAAGGTGGACAGTCTGATTGCACAGGCTCAGTCCCTCCTAGCTTGTCCCCATCCCTCCATCAGGCAGTGGATGCAGCTGGTGGGCCTGATGGTGGCGTGCTTCAAAGTGGTCCCTTATGCTCAGTTCCACTTGAGGCCTCTGCAACTTCACCTATTGTCTGTATGGGACAAGGACCCAGCGTCCCTGGACAGGGTCTGTGTGCTCTCCCCCCTTGTCAGGAGGTCCCTCTTGTGGTGGATGGACTCAAGGAACCTGTTGGGGGGAAGATCCTTTCTTGCCCCTTCCTGGGAGACAGTCACCACGGATGCCAGTCTGTCAGGTTGGGGAGCTTTCTGGAAGTCCCTGCGGTTCCAGGGGAGGTGGGGCCCTCAGGAGGCCCACACACCTATCAATGTCTTGGAGCTGCGAGCGATCAGGTTAGTTCTGGCTCGCTTGACTACTCATCTTCAGGGCCTGCCTGTTCAGGTGCGCTTGGACAACCAGACGGCAATTGCCTACATCAATCATCAGGGAGGGACTCGGAGCAAGGGGGCCCTCCAGGAAGCGTCTCTAATCCTGACTTGGGCGGAGGCCAATGTCCCCTGCATTTCAGCTGTGTACATCCCGGGGGTGGCAAACCACCTGGCGGACTCTCTGAGCAGGGGGACCTCTCGACAGGGAGAATGGTCCCTATGCAGCAGGGTGTTTCAATCTCTGTGTCACCGTTGGGGCCAACCAGATGTGGATCTGTTTGCGTCCCGCCACAATCACAAGCTTCTAGCCTTTGTCTCTCTGTCCAGGGATCCTCTGGCCCTGACCTCGGATGCGCTAGCAATGTCATGGAAGGACTTTCAGTTCCTGTATGTCTTCCCCCCCCAGGGTTCTGCGCAAGATTGCTCTGGAAGCAGACGTGTGTGGTTCGCAGACGTGGTACAGCTGGCAGTAGATCAATATGCTCTGCCCTTGGTGCCAGATCTGATCACTCAGGGCTCACTACGCCATCCCAATTTACAAACTCTGGCTTTGACGGCTTGGCTGCTGAAACCTCCATCTTGATGGAGAAGGGGCTGTCTTCCTCAGTTGTGGATACTTTGGTTAAAGCTAGGAAGAGATCTTCCTCTTCCATTTACTACAGGATTTGGCGTGCCTACATTGACTGGTGTGAGTCTAGGTCTCTTCCCTATCGTGTGTTCTCTATTCCCAGGATTTTGGAGTTCCTGCAGCATGGGTTGGAGATGGGGCTCCAACTCAGTACACTGAAGGGTCAGGCTTCTGCCCTGGCTATTTTTTTCCAGAAGTCCTTTGCTCAGCACCCTCTGATCAGGACTTTTTTCCAGGGGGTCACTCATGTGCGTCCTCCACGTAAACCTATGGTGCCTGTTTGGGATTTGAACTTGGTTCTGTCAGCCTTGCAGATTGCTCCCTTTGAACCTGTGCAGGATGCTGCCTTGGCCATTCTTACGCTCAAGGTTGTGTTTCTGGTGGCTATCACTTCTGTCAGGCGTGTGTCTGAGTTGGTGGTGCTGTCCATCCAGCCCCCCTACTATGAGAGGCACCAGGACAAGGTGGTGTTTCGTTTCAAACCAGATTTTCTGCCTAAGGTAGTGTCTGCCTTTCATTTGAATCAGGATATTGTTCTTCCTTTTTTGTGCCCTAATCCTAGCAATGCTAAGGAGAGAGTTTTGCACTCTTTGGATGTGGTTAGGTGTCTGAAGTACTATCTGGTGGCTACTGCGCCTTTCAGGAAAACTGATGCTCTTTTTGTGGTCCGTTCTGGTCCTAGGAAGGGTTTGGCTCCTGCCAAGTCTACTATCAGCAAGTGGATTCGTCAGGCTGTGATTCAGGCCTACTCTGCTAAGGGGAAGAATCCTCCCTTCCGCCTTACTGCTCATTCCACTCGTGCTATTGGTGCCTCTTGGGCTTTTCAGCACCAGGCTTCTGTTGAACAAGTTTGCAAGGCTGCTACTTGGGTCTTCTGTCCATACCTTTTCCAAGTTTTACAAGGTTGATGTTAGGGCCTCAGCTGATGCTGCTTTTGGCCGCAAGGTTCTGCAGGCGGCAGTGGTTTAAACTGCCTGCTGCTGATTTTTCTTGGAGATCCCACCCTACTTTATGGACACTGCTATTGGATGTCCCAACTGTAAGTATTAGATTTGGAGCAGGACGTACTGTATACTAAGAATAATACAATTCTGTGATTACTCACCTGTAGTATTATGAGTATACAGTACGTCCTGCTCCAACCCACCCTTGGTTTGCATTTTCTTGGATCCCCTGTATGGTGATTGTTATCATTGTTATAGTTGATAATTTGGATTGTTTAATTATCCCGGCTTCTCCTTAACTGCTTTTCAATGCTGGAGATTTGTGGGAGGTCCCTGGGTATTTGAGGGGCTGGGAGGAGCCTATTTTCGATGCCTCTGCAGTCCAGCGCCATCTGGCGGAGTATATCCCAACTGTTAGTATTAGATTTGGAGCAGGACGTACTGTATACTCATAATACCAATTCTACAGGTGAGTAATCACAGAATTGTATTTTTAAGGGTTTGGGCTTTTCATTAAATCATGCTGAAGGTCCGGTTTAACACCATAGTAACAGTTGATGTCACAGCGGGATCCTATGAATGTGCAGGCCACTCCAGACTTGATGTAGAGACATGTCACAAAGAATAACCATGTAAGGAAATTAGATCACTAGTGTTGCCCTAAATAGTACAATCAGTATAAAATAGATTTTTATTTCCATCTCCAGTCTTTTAGATTTCAGGGCCCAGCCGTATGGGATTTCACTCGCTATAAGATTACTAAAGCAAAATATTACGCTGACCATAAATGAGATATTGAAAACAATATAATAATTTAATTAAAACCAAGACGTAAGGAAATAATGTTGTTGTTGTACCTACAATTCCCCTAATCATCATAGGAGGCATACAAATATATACATAAAGTGATATTTAGTCTTTCATTCATGCCTTTAGGCATGTGGGTCCGAAGTGTACAATGCACCATGCCTCACGTTTATGGAGCTTTGCTTGGAGATTACCCCCTCTGGGGCCCAAGGTGACATGCTCCAATATGGTCACTGTCAGGATGTCATAATTTTGAGTTGTGGTGCGACGAAAAATGTTTAGATTTAGGTATAAGACTTAGTGTCATATATGTGCTCCATAACACGCCTTTTAAATGGTCTAGCAGTACACCCAATATATTGTAAGGAACAAGCCTGGCATGTGACCAGGTAAGTAACAAGGTTCATAGAATTGTGAATTTTACCATTCACGGTGGATCTTCTTCTGTCACCAGTACTGAAAAACTTACAGCAGCCACAACGATTCAGACCAGATCTATACATGCCATAGCAAGGTAGCCACTTGGTGTGTACGGTCCGTTTCAACAAAGATGGGGACAGTTTGTTTGACAGGGTCATTGGTTTTCTAGCAACTATCCTTATACCCTCCCCAGGTACTGAGCTAGTGAACCAAGTACTGAGCTAACTTACAAACTGTTACCCACATATATTGCTTATGCTTGGATAGCCAGTTAAAAATAACTGAAATCTGCTTTGTAATCCCCTCTATGACCATCCCACCTTGGGATATCTGCTGGCCGAATACTCCTCCTGTGTTGTCTTTGTCCTTGTCGCCTTGCACAAAAGGAGTGTTTCAAGACCGTGCTGCACGCTCTATTCACTGTGTTGGTGGCAGTGGCGGAGTCTCCAAACTGTGGATGAGCCGCCAAAGAATCAGGGTACACATGTCAAAAAGGGTATTTACTAGACCTAGAGAAAGGTGCTGTGGGGGGTAGAAAGGATTAAAGAATATCTATTTTAACCAGACGGGGTTAAAACTAAATTAACTTACCTGGTCCTGTCTTCATTATGTTGTTCCCAACCATCCCCAGGGAGGTGGCACAGAGCAACACCCCCATTTGTGCATGCTCCCCTAATGCAGTTAATGGGCTGGCACATGTGTGTAGATAGCCTGGGCAGCTGCTGGGCACACCAAGAAAGATGCACTGGATGATCCCCGGCCAGCTTAAGTGCCAGGAAAAGAGGGGCTTCAGTGTGAAAATATCAAGTCTCTTTAATCTGTATATCTTATGAAACCTGTCTAGATTAGGTTTAAAATCAAATCAGACCAGTCTTACCTACCAGATGGCTGATTTCTGCTATTCTGCTGTGGAAGTCAGGTTTTACGGCTGAATTTCCTTCCTGATGCAAAACCATGTCAGAAATTCCCCCTCCATTGTAAGAGTTACAGCCAGAATGTTACATTTCAGTCTCTAAAACAGGGATTGCTTCTTTCCCTCTTCCTGCATAGTCGTTTCCAATGGCCAGTACAGAATTCATATTTTTGCTGGCAGTATTGGTAGTTTCCAATAACTAAAAGAAAGAGACAGGAAGAGGACAGAAGCTATATTGTCCCCTGCAGATACATAAGGTTTTTTTTTTGGGGGGGGGGGGGGAATAGTCATGCAAAAATTAAAAAAATTTGGGAGCATGACTACAGAATCTGGATCTCTACTTCAGCAGCAAATCAGGATGTATCAGCTACATGGTGTGTGATAAATACATGAACCCACTCACTTGTGGTCCATTACTAGAGAAGGCAGTGCTTGACTGACCTTATGTCAGTGCAGCCATAAAATCATGTGACATATAACACATCTAAGGGTTGCATAACTTGTTTTTTGGTGTTGGTTGTTTATAGATTGCCTTTACCTCATAGCTTGATGTCAGCACATCCTATCTTATCTTTTATGTCAATATTTTCAGTTGATGGTGTTTATGCACATCCAACCTTTGCATGCTGAATGTATTATTTTTTTGCTTTGTGCCTTCAAATATGCACCCATCTAAACAAATAAACAGATAATTGTGGAATTTTTACTATATCTAGGTATTCTATGCAAACTCTACTCATCTTAAAGTGGAACAGGAGAGATTTTCACACTCATGATTGTTTCACCCCAGTGGAACACTCTGAGCTTGTGCCGTGGGATCACCTTTCCAAATCAGACTGCCAGCCAAGCGACATCTCGCACTCTATTCAGCTTTACTTGCTGGTCTGACATCAGAGCAGTGTGGTAAAACTGAATAGAGCACAAGCCACTGGCTGCTCATGCCGGCTATTCAGAAATGGCAGGTGTATGTGCATTAGCCGAGGGTAGCTGGGGATGCAGCCAGAGCGTGAGTTTACAGTGGTGATCTAGAACGCCACACCGCCATTCCCACTGCACATGTATGAGCTTTCCCAGCAATTCATACGTCAGATCACCGTAGAAGTGCTAAATGGAGCTAAACTGCTGGCTGTACGTGCTCGCAACAGCCACTCAGATACTGCTGCTGGGGTCACGGGGAGCAGTTGGAGGGAAGCTGGGGATGCCAGTGACATTGTGGAATAGTGGAAGACCAGTCACAGGGAAGCAACATGTGACCACTGACAAGATTCTTGTGCTGATTTCAATGCAGTACTGATTGCACAGGGCCAGTAGAGAAGCACTTTGTTGGCACTGGAGCCAACAGTGCTGAAACTGGGTCTCTCAAGTCCTACAGGAGGAGCAGATATGCTGCCATGAGAAACACTGGCAGGAAATATATCTTTATTTATGTGGATACAGGATTTCTCCCCTCGTCCCTCAGGACGGCCACAGAGAGATAGAGCTGCTCCCCCTATAAAGGAAATACAACTGAAACATGTTTAAAAGCCCCACCCCTTGACCCCTGACAGGTTTTTTTTTTTCCTGTTTTTTTACACCTCGGGGAACCCTGAGAAGGAGAACGCCAACCCCCTAGCTTTACTCCAATAGGACAGCGTACCTGTGGCCAGGGGATCTGCTGGAGCACCACAACACTAGGCAGGACACTGGGATTCTGCACTGCTGGAAGGTCGGGGGAGGACAGGCATTAGCTGGAGCCGCATCTCCGGACGGGGTTGCCGAGTGTATCAGGTGCCATCCACAACCACTTCCGGGCCGGGAGGTCACTTTCGCCCAGGACCACTAGCGTTCCAGATGCACTTCCAAGCCTGGCCTGGCTTCCAGGCTGATGCAGACTCTGTGTGTTCTAACACACAGCCAGAACAGCAGCAGCAGGCACTGGGGAAGGGCGGTGATATTCACAGCGGACTGTTTTACTTGCCAGGATGCCCCATCAGGATAAGATGGTGAGGCGTATTTTTTCCGCTGCTTTTGGAGGAGTTACACAGGTTGATATGGCCTATTGTATGTATCTAACACCATCAGATTTTTCACTAATCGGTATTTCTTTTGTCATATTATCTCCTAGCCTCCTCCATCTAAAAAGGAGAAAGAAAAGGAAAAAGTCTCTCCCAAGCTCAGGTTGAAACTGTCAGACTATGTATAAATTGCCCCACAAGCCTGGCAGAAATAGATTTTTCTGTAAGGCTTGCTTAGAACACAAGATGGAAAACGAAGCAGCCAGTTACTTTATACAGATGATGGGCAATATGCAGACCGGCATGGCCTCAACCATAGAGGTATTTAGCTCTACCATCAAGGCTGGGGCATCTTCCTCCAGGGACACTACCTCCGCTTAGTCAGAGGGGGTAACTAGCCAGGTTCCCACAGATCCAGCGCAGGTCTGCATTCCTACACCTAGTCCCTCTTCCCTATTGGTAGCCACTGTCAGTCAGTGAGCTTAGTTTCCTTGGATGAAGATTCCCTTAATATAAACTTTAGGGGAAGATCCGATGTCGAGCCTGACCACAGAGGTTGAGGCGGTATTATTTTAGAAAAAACCTTGTTAGTTCTGGAGGACGTTTATGATACTATGCACATTTGCACTGAGGAGCAGCCCTTATCTGCCCAAGATTCTTTAGACTGTATATTATTGGTTAAGAAAGGTAAAGCCTTTCCAGCTCATTCTGCCCTCCTTGAGGTTATGAAAAGAGAGTGGCAGTTTCCAGAGAGTTTTTCTAACTACATCCCTGAAGAGGAAATTCCCCTTTAATGATGTAGAGTCTTATTTTTGGACCAAGTGTCCTAAACTTGATGCCTCTCTGGCTCACTTCAGTTTTTGAGGACTCAGGATTGTTACGAGATCCCACTAATTGCCGCACAGAGGGAATCCTTAGAAGGGCATGGGATGCTGCAGCATTTGCATTTAAACCTATGATAGCTTCAGATTGTAGGGCTAGAAACCTTGAGGTCTAGCTTTCTAACCTCAGGGGTTATATAGTAAAAGACACACCCAAGCAGACTCTCTTTGACATGCTGCCTTCCATGTTTAGAGTCAAATCCATTTTAGAGGATGCATCGGCCGAGGCAGTTAGAGCTAGCGCTAAGGCCACTGGAGCAATCTGGCTAAAAACCTGGCAAGGGGATTTGCCATCCAAAGCCAGACTGTGTGGCATCCCATTCGAGGGAGAGTTGATATTCAGTCCGGAAGTAGAAACCATTCTTTTTAGGTCCTCTTAAAGTACAAAAATGTTTTCTTCGAGAAGCAAACCCCTCCATTCTAGTAGATAACCTAAGATGCACTGGGGGCAGTACAAGAGGGGCCAGAAACCTAACCCTATCTCTGAAACCCCCAACCAATTCGGTCCTGATGCCAACATACCTGTGTGGGGTAGACTAACTTTCTTTCAAGAAGCCTGGCGGTCAATTACACAGAACCGGTTCATTCTGGACCTAGTTTCTACGGGTTACCCTGGAGAAATTTAGCATTCCCTCTAGCTATCTCAGAAAAGAGTCATAGAACCGGTCCCACTACATTGTCAGAGAAGGGGATTCTATTCCCACATCTTTCTAGTCTTAAAACCATCCGGGGCCTACCAGGTGATTTTAAATCTGAAGGTTCTACTTGTACATAACAAAAAAAATTCGGATGAAATCTATTTTCATGGTCAAGAATCTCCTGGCGGAGGACGATTGGATGATCAGTATTGATCTCCAAGACTCATATTTACACATCCCAATTTGGCCAGGTCACCGCAGCTATCATATTTGCTCATAGACAGCAAAAGTAACATAATGTTATTGTTTTCCTCTTCTTATCTTTTGATGCTTCATTGAAATGAAAGTCCCATTAAAAATCACTGTACCTCCTCTTTATTAGGCAGCAGGGGAGGGGGCATCACGAATTTGAATGCCCCACTGCCATAGACAGCCAATCTGGCATCTGAGCCTGATAGTGTGCTTACTGTGATATGGGATTTTGTACATGGTCCTGTTTCCCCAGCTTACAAGCACTGATGCACAGCGGGGTATCCCAATTTGGAATGCCCCCCTGCTGCCTAATTGAGACGAGGTCCAGTCATTTTTAAAGTCCCCCCCCCCCCCCCCCCCCGCCCTTTGCTGGTCTGGGTTAGAAACTGTCAAATAACCACTGGTGGTTCAGCACTGCAGCCTCGGTTCTGGTAGTAAAACTTTTACCCATATAAGACCTGTAAGTGTCCTACTAAATCATACTAGGCCTTTTACTTTTGGGTAGGTCACAGTACTCGGTGTGCAGTGGTTGCCCAACATTCTGTATAGAACAGTCACGGGAATGTGGGAGCACACAGGCCTACCTAGAAATACTGGGCCTCAGAGCAGTTCTGTACAGAAGCCAGCAGGTGACAGTATTTGGGGACCCTATAGTCTGGTCTGGGGAATTGCTCTAAAGCAGAACATTCCAGAATCAAACTTGAATTTTTATGAACATATTATCGTTTGCTTTCCTTTGAGAAAACAGAACAACAGTTTTGTCTTTGCACCCCCAGTAGTCCTCATTTCTAGCAGAGCAGGAGCTTGCTGGCTATGCAGTCTTCTCTTGCAAACAAAATTATTTGTTTTCAGGGACCATTCTGACTTTTTTATTTTTTGTGATAGGTTCAGAGGTTGGTAACCAAGATGACACTTGATTATGATGACATATTAAAGGATATGGAGGAAGATCCAGAAAACAGAGATACCATTTATGTCTCTGGATTTATCAAACCGTTAACTCATGAAGCTCTTGAAGAACATTTTAGCCATTTAAAAGAAATCAAAGCCATTTACGTTCCAAGAAACCACTGCAGTCTCCAGTATGCAAAATACTGTTATATAAGTGAGTAAAGGACACTTTGAAGCTTAAAGTGGGCCAACACCCAGGGGTGATCGGCCCGGGAATCTATAAGATTCCCGGGCCGATCACCTCACACACCGCGGGACATCCGAGATCGGGATGTCCCGCGGGGTGTAACCCCCCCAAACAGCCCGAAAAACCTTACCTCCCCAGACGCTGCTTCCGCCGCCGCCGCCGCCTCACTCGCGCACCTCCAGACGTGCCCGCGCCGGCCGTCTCTGAATGGCCGGCGCGGGCGCGCACACGTCAAGAGTGACGCGCGGGAGGCGGCGGCGGGCGCGATCCCTTGTCATTGGACAGCGCAGTCACGTGGGATCGTGGAGAGGTGAGTTTTCGGGGTGTTTGGGGGGGTTTTGGGCAGCGGGGCACCCCTGATCGGGGTGCCCCAAGGAAGTGGACCAATACCCAGGATAGTCAAAATCCTGGGTGTTGGTCCACTTTAAAGAAAATGTCCACTTTTGTAGATTTTTTTTCCAAAGGCCAAAAATGTCAACCGGCTTGAGGCAACCCACTTACCTGGTACCTGCTCCAGCACCGCATACCATACACCTGCCTCCCCAGTGCAAGAAGCCTGCAGGTTGGCGTGGTCTCAGTCTGGAGCACGCCTATTGACTTTAAAGTGGACCAAAACCCACCGCGATCTTATAGATTTTTGGGCCGATCAATTTCCAAAATCAGGATGCCCTGCTGTGTGAAACCCCGCAGGTCTCCCCATACACTTACCTTGTTTCCAGGTCCAACGGCGCATATGCAAGCTGTGGCCGCATCCCCGCTATCCCTCTAGCAGGGCGTGTGCCCGCGCTAGGCATTTGTGAATGCCCAGCGTGGGCACGCTACCTGTTAGAGGGTAGGGGGATGCAGCTGCCAGCCGCTGGCCTTAGATGAAGCTTTGCCGCTGATTGGACGAGCGGCCGCGCTTGCGTCGTAGGACCGGGAAGAGGTGGGTTGGCTTCGGCCATTTGGGGGGTTTCCCGATCGGGGGTGCCCCGGAGGGAAAGGACCAAAACCCAGTATAGTCAAAATCCTGGGTTTTGGTCCACTTTAAAGGGACATTCCATTCACAGGGTTAAATTAGGATGCTTTCTGCTTGTCCCATGCTGACTGTCAGGGACTGACATTTTCATTAACCAGCACTCTGCATTTCCGGATAAACCCTGTAGAATTAGCTCCCTCCTATTGACTCATTTTTCAGGGTCTCCAAAATTGAACGACCTCTGAGGGTACCCTGACATTGAAACATGCAGAAGAGAGAGGGGTCACAGGAAGAGAATATAAAGCAAGCTGAATGAAGGCTGGAGGAAAGATGCCCCTGACAGCCAGCATTGGGAGGACAAGAAAGCCAGTTAATGTAACACTTTGTCACAGATTTTAATGATAGTCTAATTCCAATTTTGCTGGAATTTTTTAATGTTTCCAATATTGTGTGCCAAAATTATATCAATGTGCTGAGCTTATCTATTTTTTTTTTTCATTTCTTCTTTGTTTTTAACTCTTTAACTTTTGTGTTATTAAAAAAAACGGTTTTCCCCAGCAACAATGTGTTTACCTTAGCAAGGTTCATCAACTGGTGCATAAGATGTACAGCTCAAAGACTGCCTCTGGCTTACTAATCATCAGCTTGGCTGAGGTAGAGGCAACAGATTTAACCCCATCAGCTGTAATTCAACTTCTTCAGATAGGGAGGATTACAATCTTGTGTTCCAGTATCTAGATGATTACTGGCAGCGTTAAATGGTAAATTAATGCTGCGTGATTTAGCCAAAGCTGGCAGAATTCTGGGAATTTGTAATCAATACTTTTTACTCAAGGCCAGAAAAAACACTCCCACCTTATTATCACAGACACACAGGAAACCTGGAAACAGCATGCTAATAAGTAAATGACAGGTATGGGGGCACAATACTAACTCATGTTTAGCTAGCAACCAAGCAGAAAACCAAAAATGGGGTCTCTTTGAAAACCCTATTGGCTGGACTTTTAGTATAATGCAAATATCAAAACCGCTATAGAACTATATAAAATAAAATCAGTTTGTGTAAATATCTAAAGATCTAGCTCCCTCTTCTACAATCAGCACCTTAGCATGCTTTATTGTGCGTAAAGAAAGGAGCAGCAAGAGAAATGCTCAGCCCAGCTTAAAGCGGACCTTCACTCTGAATAAGAGATTATCTGATATGTTTCCCACACCCTGTACATACAGATTGGTCACATTAAAAATCATCCTACCTGCATCTACTGCATGTTATGAGCCTTTAAACATCCAAGATGGCGGCTTATGGAACATCAGGCAGCCTGCAAACAGGAAGTGCCTCCTGACTGTGCTGCTCTGAATCCTGGGACTGCTGACCTTTACCTGACCCCAGCTCTGCTCTGTCTGAGCAAAGCACAGCTATAACCCGCCCCCCTGTACCTTATCCCACTCTCCTCTCCTCAGTAAGTGTGATGCTTCTGAGTCAAGATGGCGGCGCCCGTATCCTAAATTCCTGAACAGAGTTGCAGCCCAGTGGGGGAAAGAATAATAAGTTAGTGACTAAAAAACGTAAAATATATTAATCTTAGATGCTGGGGAACCGTTTTTTAAGAATTTGGGCTTTTCATGAAATCAAGCTGAAGGTCCGGTTTAAGGTTACAGGGAAGCCAATGGTTTCAGCAGAAAGTATAGTTAACACTTCTGTTTGTAAGGTGTTTTTTGAATTTATTTTCAGAATTTCAAAGCCTAGCCAGTGCTTCTGTGGCTGCTGGTCGCATAAAGACTCATGGGGCATTCATGTGTCGGAGAGCAGTCACTTCCAGTCACTTAAATGGCTGGTTACAGCAGACAGTGGTGTGTGCTCCCTCTTCTACTGTAGAAACCACCCCTAAGGTAAGAAATTATAATGTCTTTTCATTTTCAGTTGCAGCTTATACAGATTACCATTAGAGATGAGTATTCTTATCTGACTTAAATATAATCAAGACCACAAGTGTACACACCAAGTGCTCACACACTAACACCAAAGAAATGCTGCATCAGATCAAAATGTCACCAAATAACCATGCAAGACGATTTAATGAGGAACATTGGACGGTCTAGGGAGTACTCAAAAAACTCCCACAACTCCGCCTTCCGTTCCCTTTAAATCTCCGATCCAACAATTGCCACTGTAAACTTACCTGTCTGCTGCCCTTCTTTCTGCGCTCATCCATTCTCCTCCAGGCACTATCCGTAGGGCAGTGCCAGCTTTTCTTCCATCTTCAGTGCCAGGATGCATTTTACCACCCCAAGATCTAGCGCCTGTGCAGTGTATGGTCTGTGCTGTGACAGACGCCAGGGGGGGAGGAAAAACCACAGTCTTCCAGTCCGCTGACATCCAAAAGGTATTCTACAAGAGGGTTAGGGCCTAATAGGACCTGCTTGCGCAGAGGTTCGTTGTTCCTCTTTAAAGCGATCCTTTACTCTGAATAAGAGCATATCTTGTATGTTTCCCACACCCTGTACATACAGATTGCTCACATTAAAAATCATCCTACCTGCATCTACTGCATGTTAGGAGCCTTAAAACATCCAAGATGGTGGCTCATGTAACATCAGGCAGCCTGCAAACAGGAAGTGCCTTCTGACTGTGCTGACCTTTTCCTGACCCCAGCTCTGCTCTGTCTGAGCAAAGCAGAGCTATAACCTGCCTCCCTGTGCTTTATCCCACTCTCCTTTCCTCAGTAAGTGTGATGCTTCTGAGTCAAAATGGCGGCGCCCATATCCTAAAGTCCTTAACCGAGTTGCAGCCCAGTGGGGGAAAGTATAATAAGTGATTAAAAACTTAAAATATATTAATTTTATATGCTGGGGAATCGTTTTTTAAGGGTTTGGGCTTTTCAAAAAATCATGGGGAAGGTCCGGTTTAAAGCTGATACCTTATATCACTTTGGGGACCTACAAAGTAGTGAGCAATCCAGGTGAGGGCTTACAATATGAGGATAGGTAACCAATGAAAAAAAAACAAACATATATATATTAAAGTGTCTTAATGTGCATAGAGTGCGTTAGTGTTTAAGATTCTATACATAGTAGTACTAAACATTGAGGACAGGGCCGTATTTAGGGTTCATGCTGCCCTAGGCACTATTTGTGTTTCACCCCCCCCCCCCCAACCAAGTAGAAGAGGTAAAGTGGGTTGAAGACCCAGTACAGTAGAGTACATGGGGGATGCGGCAGGTCAGCAAAGCTGGTGGAGACTGAAACAAAGTTGGCAGAGAAGGTAGGGATGCTGATGCACAGTCCAAAACAATGACATTAGTATGCACAGCATAGCGTTGATTGGACAAGAGCCCACATGTGGGAACGGCGGAAAGGTGAGTTGAGTGAGCAATCGGGGGGGGGGGGGGTTTACACAGCGAGGAATCTCAAATCGTGATGCCCCAGGGACAGGTACCAATCACCAATATAATCAAATTCCTGGTGATTTGTTAGGGGTCTATGTCCAGGAGGCCAGACATACACTTTAACCCACCCACATTCATCATTTACCGCAATCCAACAATTTTATTAAAAAATAGGTACTGATCACGTTTGCTCACAGTGCTGCAAGCCCAATTGTTCTTACCTGATGCTCACTCCCTCAATAAAACCGGGATCCTGTGATTGTAGATCGGCGATCACTGGGTCGACGTGGTGTCTAGCAGCCAATATTTATTCCATTTTACTAAGGGAGCAAGGATAAGGTAAGAAATGGGCCTACAATCAGGGAGAGGAATCGGCAAAGGGCAAACACCCCATCAACCCGTCACACCATTAGCCCCACACATCAGTTAACCCACAAACACACACCCTTATCCCCATTATACCCCCACTCTATTATCCTCCACTACAAGCACACTATAACCCCACACCTAACCCTCACACCTGTTAAACCAGACCATAACCAGTTTTGTCCAGCCCTGTAGTCTAAAAGCCCCCAGCGTCAGCCAATTACCTCTCCCCGATTCAGGATGCCCCAATTTCTATTCATCCCACAGTGCATACGCGGCCCATGGTGGCGCTAAATGGCCAGAACGGGCCTGCATAGCAGGAGGGGAATAGCCAGCAGGATAATAGAAACCAGGTGACACATGCACCAGTAAAGGGGTGCCAAAACCCAGGTTTTGGTCTGTTTTAACCTTCCACACATACAGTTAAAGTGGAACAAAACCTGAGAATTTGACTTTCCCCCTTTTGTGCCATTCCCCAGGGCATCTCAAATGGTGATGCCCCGCTGTGTGAAACCCCCCCAAGGGTGGCGGTATTCACTCACCTACCGTGTCCAACGGCAAAAGGCAGAATGAAGTCTCACTGACTTCAAAGGGTAGCGCAAGCGGCCTCATCCCCATCCTGCCTCAGCCTATCTCTTTGAAAACAATGAGAGCCATTTGCCATAAGACATCGTCACAGCAAATGGCTCTCATTGAACGAGAGTCCACACATGTGCCGCACCCAGAAAAGGCGAGTGATTACCGGTACCCCGGGGGGATCCACACAGTGGGCCAGCGGCTTCTTTTAGATTCCAGGGCTAGCCCGGCTGGGTTTTGTTCCACATTACACCATTAACTTAAATTAAGATTTTTGGCATTACCTGAGGTTTCACACACAGGAGAATCAATCATGTTTACCAGCTTTTAAAGCGGAACAAAACGCAGGAATTTGACTTTCCAGAGTTTCGTTACGTGTCCCTGAGGCATCTTAAATTGGGATGCCTTGCTGTGCATTACCCCCCAGTTCACCCGTAAAAACTCACCTTTCCACGCTCCAGTGGCACATGTGCGGGCTCTCAACCACTGAGAGCCACCTGCTGTGACTATGGCCCTTATTTAACAAGGGATAGCGCCAGGTAGCGAATGGGGAGCGAACGGTAATGACGCTCACCGCCACGAGAACGCCGGCTCCCCTCCGCAATCACACATTTATCAAGCCGATCCTGCTTAGCGACTGACAGAGCGCCAGATAGCGAATCATTCATCATTATTCCAGCCTCACCCCACAGCGCCAGCGAGCGACCTTGAACAGCGACAGGTATGACCTCTCGCTACCTGGCTATGCATTTCAATGGAGCAATCTTTAAATATTCTTAATTAATTGCTTTATTTTTTTTTTTTTTAAATGTCAAAAATTCTGTGACCACTTCTGCAATGTTGGATATTTTTTTTAAGGTAAAAAAAAAAAAAAAAAAAATTGTGCAGAATTGATATTACAGGTCTGATATTAATGTATTCATATTACAAAATGTTTTTAAAAACTTATAATATGGTTGTTTGGGGGTTAAAAAAACTACTTTTAACCCATCGCCGCCAGCGCTCTGGGGTTTAAACAAGCATTTCACAGTGCGAGAATTTTTTGAGCGTGATTTGTTAATGAATATGCTGGGAGCCGTTCGCTATGGCCGTTCGCTGTCATGCGCTCCCATACAGCGCGGAACCTGTCAAACAGCGACTCATAACCCCGTATTCAACATTACCGCACACCGACTGAGTCGCTGTCAACAGCCGAACAACGGCCAAGCACAGCGAATACTAGCGTGCGCTGTGAAAATAACGCTACTGTCGCTCATCTGTCGCTACCTGGCGCTATTAATGAATCGGCCTCCCCGTCATTTGGCAGGTGGCTCTCATTGACTTGAATGGGGTGCTATCTGAATGGCTGGGGCAGGAGCGCACACACACCACCGGGAATGCAGGGGATGCGGTAGCGTGTGCTCCCAATTGCAATTAGAGCTGCCTGACTAATGACCTAGTCACGGCTCTCATTGAATGAGAGTCTGCGCATGCGCTGCTGGAGCACGGAAAGGTGAGTTTTTACCAAAGCCCTGCTGCCAGCATCTTGTAGTTTTGTTCCGCTTTAAGTGGACCAAAACCCAGGATTTCACTATCCTGGGTTTTGGTACCTTCTCAGGGGCATCCAGATTTGTGATGCCCCGCTCTATGAAACCCCCCA
Source organism: Gastrophryne carolinensis (assembly GCA_027917425.1). NCBI lineage: Eukaryota > Metazoa > Chordata > Amphibia > Anura > Microhylidae > Gastrophryne > Gastrophryne carolinensis. Next base: position 84,592,126 of record CM051240.1, on the reverse strand, counting down.
GTTCTCTCAAAGGCTTAACGTGGACCAAAACCCAGCTGGATCAGCCAAGAATCTATAAGATTCCCGAGCCGATCCATTCCCTCCCCGCGGGGCATCCAGAATCGGGATGCCCCACTGTGTGATACTCCCAGGTCACCCGCTACCTGGGTCGCTTAGCGCGAGATGCGGCCCTAGGACCAAGGTGAGGTGATGCGGGAGATTTGGGGGTTTCACATAGTGTGGCACCCCGGTGGAGTGGACTAAAACCCAGGATAGTCAAAATCCTGGGTTTTGGTCCACTTTAACCTTCCTTCATCCCACTGCGCATGCACAAGCTCTTGTCCAATCAGCGCTTTATGCCGTGTAATTTAATGCACAGCATAAAGCACCATTGGTACAAGAGTTGTAGCACAGGAGAGCGGCCACTTACCTGGTCTCCTGATGTGTACTGCGCGTGGGCTCCCGCACTCCAACAGAAGACAGGTGGTCTGCGAACGGAGGTAGGGCGGGGGATGCGAGGGGGGGGGCAGGGCGAGGAGTGGGGTGGGGGATGCGAGGGGGGCAGGGCGAGGAGTGGGGTGGGGGATGCGAGGGGGGGCAGGGCGAGAAGTGGGGTGGGGGACGCGAGGGGGGGTTAGGGCGAGGAGTGGGGCGGAGGATGCGAGAGGAGGCACGGTGAGTAGTGGGACGGGAGATGAAGGCGGGGGATGCGAGCGGCGGGGGGCAGCACAAGGTGGGCGCACTTCTGGTGCGCCGCTCCTGTCAAAGACAGGCGGCGGCTGCGAGCAGGGGGCAGAGCGAGGAGTGGGCCTCGCCCCACTCCTCGCCCTGCCCTCCCGCTCACAGCCGCCGCCTGTCTTCTTTGACAGGAGCTGCGCACCAGCAGACAGGCAGCGGTGGTGGGGCGGGGCAGTGCGGGGCGGTGAGGAAGGGATAGGGGAGGGTTCCAACTGAACCACCAATGGTCGGTGGATGGTCGGATGTGGGCCCCATAACATTTGGTGATATTACTTAATGACTTTGATCTTTATTAGTTCCCATGTAACCAGGCTTCACTTGGTATATTTCAAATTGCCTTTATTCAGCATTGTTCACATTCAGCATTGTTCACATGCATGAGGTTTTCAAGTTCTTTTTTCATGTTGTTTAATTTGAGTTAATAGTTTGTAGTCACTAGGTTGCTGATTGGTCCTTCAGGACCTATATTTTATGTCTTTTTATATGTAGCAGTGCACTATTCACTTTATATACACTGGTCACTTTATGTGCTTATAGCACAATAACAGCACTTTAATATAAAGTTTTTTGCACAATAGTTTCTTACTGGTATAGGGAACATTGATATATTGATACTATTATATAGGGGCCGTTCATATCCTATTTTTAATCATGTTTTTTTTAAATGTATGTGTTTTATGTATTAGTATGCGCTAATTAGAATAAAGTGTAAATATTTTTTGATTCTTGGTGTGCGGCTTGTATACTTAGGATGTGCCTTGGCTTTTCTGGAAACCAATTTTTGCATGCATGGTAGTTATCCCCTTGGGGGTGCACATCCTTAGCCAGCACCCTCCATACACAACTCAGCGGTGCAGGTTCAATTTTTCCTTTCTTTTTCCTTTGAACCACCAATGAAGTTTATTATTCATTTGCCCTGAGCCCGCCCCTGTCTTAAAGCTCCTCCCTAGGCACGTGCCTACACGTGCCTAGTGGCAAATACGGCCCTGATTGAGGATTAAGCCCCAAATTTCCCCAAGCAGGCTTACGGTGACCCCTAAAACAATAAATAGCACATGATAACAAATTTACAAACTACCCCATAAGGGGAGAGAAACCACATTAATAATATTTGCCACTATAAAGAATAAGTGAGGAGAACAGGGTAGTTATCTCATCAGAGACTGTGTCTCCCAGACATTGGTACAAGGCTTGCTGTTGTGTCCTCACACCACTGCGACGGGGAGTGTATTACTGTATTCCAATTTATTTGCTAATACGTTTTACTCTATGGGGTTATTCTGCGGGGGGATAAAACGCAGTGTTTCAGATCATTATGCACAGCAGCGTTTCAGCACTGGGGTTGCCCAAAAATACAGACCAAGATACATGTTAACATATGGCCCTGTCTTTTGGTCTCATATTCACAATTCTTGCATCTATTGACCTTGTGATTTTTTTCGAGAATTGCTGCTTGAATTTCTTTGCAAGAGCATAGCATAGCCTCCCAGAGTGTCTGTTTTGATGTGAACTGCCTCCCACCCTCATATATGTTTTGCTTTAGGATACACCAAAGGTTCTCAATAGGGTTGAGGCCCTTTTATGGCCGTAGCAGCCAATAAGTAGTATTCTCTGCAGCATAAGATGATGCATTGTCATGCATTTAGTCCTACTAGCTCTCACAACATTCTTCCAGCCCAAAACATCACTCCGTCACCTCCTTGCTGATGAAGCCTTGTTTGGGACATGGTGGGCATCAACCAACCATCCACTACTCCATCTATGTGGGCCATCCAAGGTAACAGGTCTGGGAGCACAGTCCTAACACATGTTTATTTTACTTCCCAGAAAATGGAAAACAATAAATCAGAGCACCAAAAACCTGACAAAAATTGAGTTTTCCTTAAAGGTGTGTGTGGACAAGTCATTTTTTTAATTGGGCTAACTCGGCAAACTAATTATCACAGGTGTTTGTTCATCAGCATCTATGGTTTTAATTGGAAAACAACAAATTACATCTGTATGACATTTAAATCCAATTTGCATAATGATTTGGAGCACTGTGTATAAAGAGTTTAGCACATTGGAAAACATTGCTATACATTTATAAAGCCTGATGACATCTCCATGGGCATCAAGATGAGGCCTTTGATGCATATGGGCAGTTTTAGCCTGGATAAATGTAAAAGTCAGGACTACCTGTCTTAGTCGAAGAGCTTTATATATTTTACTATAAAATTGAGATTCAATTGTGATCCCTTCAAATTTCACTCTGTGCACAATTGTTTTCTTTTAGGCAGATCTCCTAGAGATGATAAAGAACACAGATGAGAAAATGATGCGGTTTTATGAGAAACTGGCAGTGAACACCCTCTGTGTCATCCTTTTCCCTGGTAACAATAGGTAAGGGAGCTCTCGCTATGCTGCTAACCATTGTTTTGTTTTCCTCCTTGCATGTACATGTACAGGTGCATCTTGTTTGAAAAATAAGTGTTTTTGTTCACTTGTTTTTTTCGTAAGTGTAAGGCCCTTTCAAACGCACCTTTTCACATCATCGGGCCCTTTTACATCATTGTGCTGTAGTTTGCAAAACACTGCATGCTGTGTTTTGCCCGCAACTTAACTACGACGCAGCCCCATAGAAGTCTATGGGCACTGCAGGTAAAGTGCATGTACTGCGCTTTACCTGCAGTGCAGTGAAAGGGCCGATCCATGGCCCCTGGTCCTCCGCTCCCGGCTCCTACTCCGCTGGCGGTCCTACCTCCCATACCCCTGCCTCCTCCTCCTCTGCCTGGTCCCCCACCCCTTGCTGCCTCCTCCACTGGCTGGTCCCCCACTGGCCTCTCCACTGCCTGGTCTCCCACCACCTCCTTCTTCTCCACTGCCTGGTCTCACACCACCACCTCCTCTGGTGCCTGGTCCCCTGCTGGAGCCTCCACTGGTGCCCTGTCATAGTCATTACTTATTCCCAGCCAGAGTCTCCGCTGATCCCCCGCAAATGCCGCCACAGGTCCCCTGTCAGAGCCGTTGCCTCGTCACTGAGGGACAGTAAAGAACTATGCAGTGCAGGGCGGCATGTTGTGGCACCCCTACACTGCACCACATCAAAGACACAGCACAGCACATAATTGTGTGCAGTGCTGCGTTCGTGCGTTTCTATGGTAAAAGCGCTGGACGTGCACAGTATGAAAGTAGCCTAATTCTTGGAGAAAACTAAACAACACTTGCTTAAAAGCATCTAAAAAGTATAATTTATTTTTGTTTTGTTTACAGTGACAGCGGAGTCCTTCCAGGTTTTGGTTTAATGGGAATAAAAACAGACTAGATATCCTATTTATGAATAATGTGACTTTTTTAATGTCTCTTTTTAATTCTGTCTAAATAATATGAAAATGTTTAAAAAAATTAAAGATTTTTTTATAGTATTTCTTTGCATGCAATTGGGATCACTGCACTTCTTTGGGGGGTAAATCCAAAGTAATCCTGTGTTTAAGTATGAAATCCCAGTCTGCAATAAGCCGAAGACTGTGGAACGTCTGTCATGCACTAGATTATACAACTTTAAAAAACTTTAAAAAAGATGCTGGTCATTGACATGTCTGAGTAGCATGCAAAACATCCCGTTATATAGGACATAACTTTACTATGGCCCAGCACACCTGAATAGTTGCAAGCGGTCTTGTAATCGTCAGCTGTAGCCTGGAACGCAGAACAAGTAGCAATTGTCTGGTATCAGGCTTCCTGTAGAGCAGTGCCCAGAGGGCCTCCGCGTGGGATCCTGGAGTAGGGGAGTATGAGCGCAAGAAGACAGGGATTAGCACTGCAAATGCACTGCGGGCATTACAAATCAAAATGCCCCCTAATGATTAGGCAAAGAGGGAGAAGAACGTTTATTTAGAATTTTGTTCTTCTTTAACTCGTTGCAAGTTATCAGTGACATGTTAGGCTTTACTGCAGTCCTAAAACACATAATGCATTTTATACTCATAGCATGTTTTGGGGATTTTCCCACAGACCTCCAATCAGGAGGCTGCCAGAGGGCACAAGGCTCCTTTTACCTATTCCCACAACACAGATCACTCCCCCGCAGCCCTGGTATGTGACCCCAGGAGCAGCACTTCTGCAATCCAGACTGCAGATGGAGTATACACCGAACCAAACAAAAGCTAACTGGGGACAGGTAACTAGTTTAGTCTATTTCCTTTTGCAGCCCTCCCGCCCCATGAGGTCTGTGGTGGGGTGCTGGAAAGAGGCAAAATTCCAGTTTATTTGAATGAAAAACCTGCTGCTCGCATGGAAATAGGAAGCTTGGGGTAGGGAGTTTGCTGCTGTGAAAACTGGGCATTCTGCTGCATAGCAAGACTACAGCACAGTGTCGAAAGTATGATAGGTATATCAAGATAGACATAACTTTTTAGGTATCATAACTACAGAATTGACAGCCCACGACAAGGTGATTCTGGAACACTGGGTTGCCAGTGGCCAGAGTTTGTACACAGCAATGCCAGGAAAAAAAGTGAAATTCCGGGGCTGGCACAGAGGCTGTGTTCATATATCTGTTTCCTGTAATGCCAATTATTTCATAAGCCAATTAACTGCCATGTCTGACATAGAACAGAGCAGAGGGCAGGGCGGTTGCTAGAGCTGTCTTGTACAGAGGTTGCATTCTTCCTTCCACTACACCCAGCAGAAACACATTGTTGTTCCAATTTATGGTGCTGATACTGCAGTTTGCTAATTGCTTTCGTTACTGTGCAAAACGTGCCAGCGCCCCAATCAAGACTAAAGTGGAAATTCAACATTTATAATGTACCAGGAAGTCCATCCAAACTTTTAAAATGTTATTTGCTTGGTAATATTTTCATCTGCTTACTGGAACAAAATGCAACTTGAAGCATACCTAAAGTAAAAATGACTTTTAAAGGATACGGATATCTCTGTAATGGATTAGGTACATAGAGAGCAGAGCTAATGGCTTCTTTAAACAGAGAGATTATCCAATGAGAAATCGCTAAAGCAACCGCAATTAAGCAATAACTGATCCGTGAAAATGGCCACTGCGATCAAGCAATAAATAACAATTGGTTAATCAGTCGCCATCGTATCCTTTTGGCTGACCAAAAATTTCTGGTTTATCGCTTGATGATTGGAGTGTGTAAACAGAAGTCACCGATAATGTGATTCTCTATGAAAAACAGTGATCGCATTAGCAACTGACCAACAAATCTTTGGCGTCTGAACACAGTTGCTCACTTGCGCATCCAGAATGCTGGGGTTCCCATACATAACCCTCCAGAACAGCCGTAATCCTAACCTTCACTACAAGCCAGTGCCGGGAAACGAGTTCTGCTGTCCATGGTCGCGTCCTCAGCACTGGCCACCGGGACAACCTGAAACCCCCCCCCCATGACTGGCCAATCACTGGACTCCTTTCCCAGCACTGGCTCGTAATGAAGGTGGTGATTACGGACATTCTTGGGGGGTTAAAGTGGACCAACACCCAGGATTTTGACTATCCTGGGTCTTGGTCCACTTCGGTGGGGCACCCCCGATCGGGGTGCCCCGCTGTGTGAAACCCCCCCGAACCCCCCGAAAAACTCACCTCTCCCCGCTCCCAGCCGCGGACAAGCGGCTCCACCGCCTCCCGCGCGTCACCCGAGGGTGATGGTCCACTTTAAATTGTTTTAATTAGTTGACTGTGTGACCAACACCCGTTACGGAAAAAACGAGTGTAAGTCCGGTTTAAGTAAACAATGCTATATTGAAATTTCTAATGCTATTCGATGGCATTTGTGTGCTTAACCAGAGATCTCTCAAGACCCTTTAACTCTTCTATCTGTAAAGCCCTGTTTACACAGTGTCAGGTGAGATATTGTTAAAGCAACCACAATTTAGCGATAATCACCCCATGGAAACAGCCGCTGCAATCAAGCAATGAACATATGGTTTCGACTGACCAGAAATTTCTCGTTCGGTGCCTGATAGTTGGAATGTGTTAACAGAATTTGCCCTAAAAAAAAGTATTGCTATGAGAATGAGCGATCGATTGACCTACAAATCTTTGGCGTCTGAAAACAGTCGCTCAATGGCAGAAGATTTGTATGGACGCTCGCTCATTGAACGAACAGCCAATTGATCGTGTAAACCCAGCATAAGTTTAGTGTCCCTGTGGACCTCTGTGCCAGAGAGAGGAAGCACAAAGCGGCTTCCCCTTGATCTATGCGCGTTCCCACCTACCCATTTAAGTGACTGGGCAGTAGAGAGAATTCTGTGAGAACTTGTTTATTTTTGTAAAAAAAACCCCACCCAGCCTCAGCACCAGGGGAGGGTAGCAAGGGGGTTGCCGGATACTGGCCTTCTGCTAGACTCTTTTGGTCTGCTACAGCTTATAGTATATGATTCTACAACCAAGTCAGGATTTGCATATTGAAGAAAGTCATATAGTCACATAAACCTATTTTTTCTTTAAAAAAAGGCAATTTAAACTCCCAGTATACATAAATGTGATTTAGAGGTGTATATACAGTACTTAGAAATACTCTGTTAAGATGTCTAGCTGTGGCTCCTTTCTGTAGAAAAGCAGTCCTGATTATGCCCTGGGGACCTATTACTACATTAATTCTAATTGACTAATGTCACTCTGCTCTGATCCAGCCCTACGATATCAACATCTGTACATGACTACATGCTGCCATTCCAGAAGTGCATAAGTATCCACCCTCCATGGCTGGGCCAGGACTTTCTGCTGATAACTACCTGTTAATAATACAATTCTGTGATTACTCACCTGTAAAATTGTTATTATGAGTATACAGTACGTCCTGCTCCAGATAAGAATCATTACACTTGGGTATTACTCCGCCAGATGGCGCTGGACTGCAGAGACCGCGAAATTGGCTCCTCCCGGCCCCTCAAATACCCGGGACCTCCCACAAATCCCCAGCATTGAAAAGCAGTTAATGAGAAGCAGGGAGAAAGAACACAGAACCAACTAGTAACTATAACAATGATAACAATCACCATACAGGGGATCCTAGGATAATGCAAAACCAAGGGTGGGGTGAAGCAGGACATTCTGTATACTCATAATAACAATTCTACTGGTGAGTAATCACAGAATTGTATTATTCTTAGTATACAGTACGTCCTGCTCCAGATAAGAATCATTACACTTGGGACATCCAATAGCCGTGTCCATAAAGTAGGGTGGGATCCCCAAAGGTAACAACAGACAGGTCAGACCACTGCCGCCTGCAGAACCTTGCAGCCAAAAGCAGCATCAGCTGAGGCACTAACAACCATGTAAAACTTTGAAAAGGTATGAACAGAAGACCAAGTAGCGGCCTTGCAAACTTGTTCAACAGAAGCCTGGTGCTGAAAAGCCCAAGAGGCACCAATAGCACGAGTAGAATGAGCAGTAAGGCGGAAGGGAGGATTCTTCCCCTTAGCAGAGTAGGCCTGAATCACAGCCTGACGGATCCATTTGCTGATAGTAGATTTAGCAGGAGCCAGACCCTTCCTAGGACCAGAAGGGACCACAAAAAGAGCATCAGTCTTTCTGAATGGTGCAGTAGCCACCAGATAGTACTTTAGACACCTAACCACATCCAACGAATGCAAGACCCTTTCCTTAGCATTACTAGGATTAGGGCACAAGGAAGGAAGCACAATGTCCTGATTCAGATAAAAGGCAGACACGACCTTAGGCAGAAAATCTGGCTTGAAGCAAAACACCACCTTGTCCTGGTGTCTCTCAAAGTAGGGGGGCTGAATGGAAAGCGCCGCAAACTCAGACACACGCCTAACAGAGGTGATAGCCACCAAAAAGACAACCTTGAGAGTAAGAATTGCCAGGGCAGCTTCCTGCACAGGTTCAAAGGGAGAACCCTGTAAGGCAGACTAGACCAAGTTCAAATCCCAAACAGGCAACATAGGCTTATGTGGGGGTCGCACATGAGTAACCCCCTGGAAAAAAGTCCTGATCAGAGAATGCTGGGCAAAGGACCTCTGGAAGAAAACAGCCAGGGCAGAGACATGACCTTTCAGCGTACTGAGTTGGAGCCCCAGTTCCAAACCATGCTGCAGGAACTCCAGGATCCTGGGAATAGAGAACACGCAACAGGGAAGAGACTTAGATTCACAACAGTCAATGTAGGCACGCCAAACCCTATAGTAAATGGAAGAACAAGACTTCTTTCTAGCCTTTATCATGCTATCAACAACAGAGGCAGACAGCCCCTTCTCCATCAAGATGGAGGTTTCAGCAGCCAGAGTTTGTAAATTGGGATGGCGTAAGTGACCCTGAGTGAGCAGGTCTGGCACCCTGGGCCGAGTGTACTGATCTACTGCCAGCTGCACCACGTCTGCGAACCACACTCTTCTTGGCCACCTGGGGGCCACCAGGATTGCTGGCACCCCTTCCAGAGCAATCTTGCGCAGAACCCTTCCCAACAGGGAGAATGGAGGAAAGACATACAGGAGCTGAAAGTCCTGCCATGACATTGCTAGGGAATCCATGGCCAAGGCCAGAGGATCCTGAGACAGGGTGACAAAGGTCGGGAGCTTGTGATTGTGACGGGACGCAAACAGATCCACATCTGGTTGACCCCAATGGTGACACAGAGATTGAAACACCCTGTCGCAGAGGGACCATTCTCCCAGGCGAGAGGTCCCCCTGCTCAGAGAGTCTACCTGCAGATTCTCCACCCCCGGAATGTACACAGCTGATATGCAGGGAACATTGTCCTCCGCCCAGGCCAGGATCAGAAACACTTTCTTGAGGGCCCCCTTGCTCTGGGTCCCTCCCTGATGATTAATGTAGGCAACCGCCGTCTGGTTGTCCGAGCGTACCTGAACCGGCCGGCTCCGAAGGTGTAGGGTCAAGTGAGCCAGAACCAACCTGATCGCCCTCAGTTCCAGAATGTTGATAGGTGTGTGGGCCTCCTGAGGGCCCCACCGCCCTTGGAACTGCAGGGACCTCCAGAAACCCCCCCCAACCTGTCAGACTGGCATCCGTCTCCCAGCAGGGGGCCAGAAAAGATCTGCCCACCAACAGGTACCTGGAGTCCAGCCACCACGAGAGGAACCGCCTGACTAGGGGGGACAGCACAAGGACCTGGTCTAGGGACGCAGGATCCTTGTCCCATACTGACAAGAGCTGGAGTTGCAGAGGCCTCATGTGAAACTGGGCATAAGGAACCGCCTCAAAGCACAACACCATCAGGCCCACCAGCTGCATTCCCTGCCTGATGGAGGGATGAGGACAAGATAGCAGGAACTGAACCTGCACTAGCAGACTGTCCACCTTCTGCTGAGGAAGATCCTTGCCTGAACTGTATCCAGATTCATTCCCAGGAAGGGTGTCACCAAGGAGGGAGACCGGGAAGATTTGGGATGGTTGATCACCCAGCCAAATGACTCCAGAGTGGACACTACTAGCTGAGTATCCAGTTCTGCCGGTTGGAGGGACTGAGAATTGATGAGAATGGTGTCCAAATAGGGCAGCACGCGAATGCCCTGAGCCCTGAGCAGAGCCATCACTCCTGCCAGCACCTTGGTGAACACTCTGGGAGCTGAAGTGAGACCGAAGGGCAATGCCACAAATTGGTAGTGCTGATCCTCCAGAGCGAACCTGAGAAACCTTTGATGACCTGGAAAAACAGGAATATGAAGGTAAGCATCCTTGATGTCCACAGAGGTCATGAAGTCCCCTGGACGCAGGGAACTGATGGCAGATCGCAAAGTTTCCATGCGAAAGCTCCTGCACCTGACAAATTTGTTGAGGATCCTCAAGTCCAGGATGGGCCTGACTGACCCATCTCTTTTGGGCACAGTGAAAAGGTTGGAATAGAAACCCTTGTCTCTTTCTTGTAAGGGGACCTGACAGATGACCCCCAGTTCCAGAAGGCTTTGCACCGCCAGAACTAGAGCCTGAGCTGACACAGGGTCCTGAGATCCGGAATCTGATGAATCTTGGGGGCGGCCAGGCAGCAAACTCTATCATGTAACCTGAGGACTCTACCTCCTGAATCCACCGGTCTGAGACATGAAGCCTCCAGACGTGAGCAAAATGCTGAAGCCGCCCCCCCCACCCGGATGGGTGAGGGCGCCCCTTCATGCCTGAGGGGGTTTGGAAGAAGACTTAGGCTTGGAGCCCCAGGATGAGCCAGGGCATTCACGTCCTCTGCTCCAACCCCAGAAATCTCCTCGGGCCCCGTCTGGCTCCACGGTAGGGGGAAGAAAAGGAGCCCTGTCCCCGAAAGGGCCGAGACTGCCGCCTGCGCTGTGGTAACCTATCTCCTTTAGCAAAAAGGTCCAGGCGGTCCCCAAACAGGCATATTCCTTTGAAGGGAAACCCAGTGAGGGCTTTCTTGGCAGCGTTGTCAGCAGCCCACTGGCGCAGCCAAACCGAGCAGCGTATAGCCACCACAAGGGCAGAGGTTCTGCCACACATCCTAATGGTATCATCCAAGGCAGAGAGGACATAAGTCACAAAAACCTCACAACGAGAAAGAGCATTAAACTCACTAGACACCTCATCAGGAGCACCATCTAGGACACTTCTCAGCAGGGTCCTAATGGCCACAGCTGTAATGGCAGAGGCATAGGACCGGGCGCAGCACTGTCCCCACACAGGCAAAGGCATGGGACGCCAGCTGATCAATACGCCGGTCCTCACCATCCCGCAGCGTAGTAGAGTCAGGGGAGTGCATGACAGAGGTGTTAGATAATCCTAGGACCGGGGCATCCACTTCTGGAGGGCATGACCAACGCTTCACCACATCAGCGGGAAAGGGATACCTCTTATCCCAACTCTTAGGGACTCCGGGAAGCCTGCTGGGATGCTCCCATTCCTTGAGCACGAGATTATTAAAATGGGCTTGCTCGGGAAACTCTATACGTGGCTTAGCAGTATGTAACAATTCCCCCTGTTGCCTGGGGGCCACAACCGGGGGAGAGATAGAGCCAACAGCCTATCAGTATCATCTGGGGCCCAAGGGTCAGAGCCATAATCATCATGACCCCTGGGCCTCTCATCAGATGACTCCGAGTCAGAGAATAACTCCCCTTCTTCCAAAGGGGTATAACCAGACAGTTCCAAGAACTCATCAGCCTCCATAGGGAAAAGAGTGACATCAGACGTCAAGTGCCGCTTTTTAGCAGAGGCCTTACGCGCCAAGGTATTAACAAGCAACTTCTCAACGTCTGGAAGACACATCAGGCTGAGAATCCCCACTGGTATGCAACTCAATGGGAGTCAAATTTAAGCTTGGGGGAGTAGGTGAAGCCATACGAGGCGCAGGCCCAGCTACTGGTAAACCAGGCTGCAGCGCAAGCACCTGCTAGGCACAAGGTATACAGACCCGCACATTGTCAGCACTAGTAGGGGACACCCCACAAGCTCCACACAGCCGAGCTTGTCCCGAAGGAACCCCAAGCACATTATCCTGAGACGCCTCCATATGGTGATTATAGCGGCACAATAAGCCGATAGGGATTCACGCTATAAAAGCAACCCGGGATGCCCCAATAGCCCGCTAGGGAAGTGGGAGTAATTTACACACTAGGCCTCACAAGTTTAATTACTAAATAGAGGGAGTAGGGCCGGGAGAAACTAATAGAGTTCGACCCGTCTGAAAGACATAAGCAAAGAGAACCCCATAAGTGACATGTATAATGACATAGGGTAAATAAAGCCACCCGCTAAGGCACTCACGGACCACGGTAGGTAGATGCCAGCCACGCAGCAGACGAATCCAGAGAAAAAATGGCGCCGGGTATACCTCGAGGGGCAGGCAGCGGAGACAGTGACGCAGAACGCGCCATCCGCGGGCCCCCCCCCAAGAGCGCGAAGCAGCACACGTGACGAGCAGCCAATGACAGCGCACAAGCGCCTGAGGTAATGCCGCCGCCAACCGCGGAACACAGTGAAAGCGCACGCGGCGGCGGCATATTCAAAAAACGCAACCAGTGCATATTCAAAAAACGCAAGTCAGCGCGGAGACTGATACCAACCAGAAGCACATAATACAGTGAAGCACCAAGGCATATACACCCCCCCCCCCCCCTGAGAGCTACAAGGGAGGGCAGCGGCCACTTAAAATAGGGCCCACCGATAGGGGCGGGAGGGGCATCCCACAGAGGCTCACCATATGCCTATACCGCCTACCCTTTGGTGGGGGATTGCGGTGGAGCAGCACTCCTAAGCACCTGACAGCGGTGCTGCCTACCATCACCCGGACCAGCGCAGCCAAGGCTGGGAGGCATATTACCAGTGGAACGGGTGGGAATAGTCCTACAGGGCTGCAGGCTAATAGCCCCACTCACCTGCGAGAAGAGAGAGCCATCTTCTTGTCCTTCGCAGTCCAGACTGCAGAAAATTCAGGGGATTTGTGGAAGGTCCCGGGTATTTGAGGGGCCGGGAGGAGCCAATTTCGCGGTCTCTGCAGTCCAGCGCCATCTGGCAGAGTAATACCCAAGTGTAATGATTCTTATCTGGAGCAGGACGTACTGTATACTAAGAATAACAGTGCAATGCTCTGTGATGATAGCCTTTTTGAGAAAACATTCTTTAATTCATTTATGTATTCACTTAAAGGGACATTCCAGTGAAAGGGTTCAATGAGCCTGCCCCATGCTGGCTGTCACGGGTGGCATCTTTAATTCACCAGCGCTTTGCATTGCCTGATAACCTATGGAACTTGAGCCCTTCTGCTAACTCAGTCTTCAGGTTCCCCTCTTTGAGTGCACAGACCCTCAGACATATCGATGCAGAGCCGAGGACTTCTCACAGCCAGCATGGGGGGGGGGGGGGGGGGGGAGCAGAAAGCAGGGTAAATGATGTCTTTGCCTAGAGCTTATGTTGTCATTTAAAGAGGAACAACAGACTAACTATCACCTGGGCAACATTACATCCCTCCCTTTCGATGGCTGTTTGGAATGCCAGCATCCTGCTGCATTTTTTTTTATTCATGTGAAATCCTGCCTCTGCTGAGTTATCCATTTTTGAGTGACAGCCGCTGTAATGTTGGCCTGTTCCTCCTTCTGCACACCCCCTGAGCTTTTGTGCCGATGCAAGATCCGAAGAGGCAACAATGCACCCTGGGAACTCAAATAAGACCAGATGTCACTGTCCTGCAGGGTAAGCAAAGTCTGGGGAGTCTATATGAATCAGCATAGACTGTTTTTGGGTGGGGCTGCCGCACTCTTACCTAATGCACTTGGGTGGGTGCGCGGTTCGCGGAGACGCCGCAAGATCCAAGATTCCTGTGAAGAACCAGCACTCCAGATGTAGATTTCGTCAAAAGCGTATATTGTAATTCCACAAACAATGCGAGTAATGTGCAGCAAAGTCCAAGGTCATAGATCGACGTTTCGGGAGACACGAGGGTCCCCTTCTTCAGAACCAAACCATTGGCATAACAGCATACTCACAGTAGCAAAAGAACAAACATAAGAACACAGGTGCATGTGACTTTAAATACACTATGGGGCCAAGCATGCGAATGCGCATGCCCAATGCTTGGCCCCATAGTGTATTTAAAGTCAAATGCACCGTGTTCTTATGTTTGTTCTTTTGCATTTTATAAGGTATATCTGCTTTCCCTAGCCTGCAGCTTGTTGGGCCAGGGCCACTGACTCCTTCCACAGTTAGAAGCTAGTTGTTTCTGGACATTGTGCAGTATCTCCTGGGCAGGAAAGGATGTCTACCGATACAACAGTACCACAATGTAACTGGGAGGAATGGGGCTTTTACACTCAGTATGGTTTTCTTGAAAAACATTTTTTTATTTTAAAAACGCTACAAAATGTAAAACATAGCATAAAAAAAAATTCCCACATATTCCACCCAAAAATATTGTGAAAGCACTGAAACAATGACAAAATATTCATGTAAAAGGCCAAACTCTATATCCAGGAAATCCCTGGATATTGCTTCAAAATCACAGTTGAACATGTATAGCGCAAAAAGGTGAAAAATGTCCTGGTCACGAATGTGACAACATCTCTAAGTAGGCAGGCACTGAAAGGATTAATAGAAATAGCCTAGCCACTATGGTATTGATGTCCATCCGATGGACCTTGCTCCTTAATGAGGGGAGAAGATTAGCGGTCCAGAAGGACCACACTGAATTCAGATTAGTGTGGTCTGATCTAGTTATGTAGCTGTAGCTATGGGCAGTTTGAAGTACTAGCAGAATGCTGAATCATTTCAACAAAGATGGGTAGATAGTGACTGGCCTTTAATGCTATACTGTTTTTTTTGTATTATGGGGGGGTAGATATTACAATAAAAACCAAGGCAAACTTGGTCTTTCAAATTGATCACTTTCAGATCTACTTAACTTTATACAATCTTTCTTAGAATTCATAGGCAGATTTATATACTACTATTTCGCCAATTTCCAATGGTAATTCTAAATGCCAAGTTGTACATTTAAAGGAAAAGTCTACTTTTCCAAAGGACCTCAAACCAGTTGTCCCAGTAGGCACAAGGTGACTTGCATACCACCCACCTCTTCACCAGTATGAAATGCCAGGTGGCGTGGTCTCAGTATGGAGTACTTCCAGTAACTATTTGCACAGCTGGTCTGAGGTCTTTTGGAAATGTCGACTAAAGAAGACTTTTCTTTTAATCATTTACTCCAGTCAGCTTTAGCTCATTTCTACTGCAGAAAGCATATGCAACCACAGCTGGAGTTAAAATGTCTAAGCAATGATTATATCTCTAACGTGCCAGGTCAATAACATGTTCCGTGTTACTGCGCTGGCTCTGGGTGTGACATTAAGCAATAACCATTTTGCAAGTGACACATCTTCATAAATATATAGGTTGTAATCAGGCCATTCACTTGGCAAACCTAGGTGACCAATCTAGTTAAAGACATTCTGCAGGAAAGAGCAAAAAAAAAAAACGCTATACTCCTTTTATCTCCTGCAGGTGATCGATGCCAGTCCAGCACTGAGATAGTTACTGAAATGCCTAATCCACTCCCACACCACCATCTTAAAGCTGCCTTTGTCTATTCAACACCTGATGGACCTCCCTGGGCTTTTGTCACTGGAACTTTGGCCCACCGGCCTCCATTCACTGCATGCCATAGTTAATGTGATGAATGATGCGGGCCGGTCCATCGAATATTGATTGGAAGAGAGACACTTGTTATGGTGCTGTCGGTGCAGGACTGGATCAGGCTTTCCGGTATTTCTCTCAGCGCCAGACTAACAGCCATTGTCTATGGGGCATGAGGTGAGTATAGCCTTTGGTATGTTATTGCCTGCAGAATGTCTAAGTCAACCTATCCAGACAATTTAGGACATAATCAGTTGACAGAATCAACTGAGGAATGGGCCCTCATTCAGAAAAGCAACACCTCCTGATATTTATGTGTGTCATTTTTCTGTCAGATTCGGTGACAGAGGATACATTAAAGCAGAACAAAATCTGTGATTTCGACTATCCTGGGTTCAGTTTCCTGCCCCGGGAGCACCCCGTTTTGGATTGCCCCATTGTATTATACATCCCAGAATGCCCAGAAAAAACTTCGCCTGGCACATGTTTGGGCTCTTGTCCAATCAGAGATGTTTAGCCTGCATATATAACATTCAGCAAACGGCTCTATGGCAAGTGGGAGCGAGAGTCTGCAGCCACAGCAGCAGGCGTGTTCCCATCCCAAGCCATCTAAATGGCTGGGGGCCGGAGCATGTGGACAGCCCAAAGATGCTGGGGATGCGGGACATCCAATTTGGGTGGATTCCAGGGCCCACTTCACATGTAGCACTCAGTTTCCTGTCCCAGTCGAGGAGCAGCTTTTCTCCTGTCAGCCGTAACAATTAAATCGATTGCTACTGCTGTCATTTGGAAACAAGTGGGACACAGATCCCCCGACTGCTGGGGGGAGAAGCTCTTTATTCTAAGTATACAGTACGTCCTGCTCCAGATATATTACTTACACTTGGGTTATCCTCCGCCAGATGGCTTTGCACTGCAGAGACATGTAAAACAGGCTCCTCCTGGCCCTTCATATACCCAGGGACCTCCCACAAATCCCCAGATTTCTCTGCAGTGCTTACTGCGAAGACATGAAGTATCACTCTCTCGCAGGTGAGCGGGGCTATTAGCCTGCGGCCCTGTTGGACTATTCCCACTTGTCCTTCGTGTGATGTGCCTCCCAGCCTGGGCTGCACTGGTCGGGTGAAGGTAGGCGGCACCATGTGTGCTTATGGAGCCATGCTCCACAGCAGTCCCCCACCAAAGGGTAGGTGGTATAGGCTGATGGTGAGCCTTTATGGGATGCCCCTCCCGCATTATTGTCCCATGCCCCTGTAGCGGCGGGTCCTGAACAAAGGGCCGCCATCCTCCCCGTAGCCTTCGGGGGAAAGAAAGGGGGGGGTGTCAGTGTATCGTGATTACGTGCATTTTACGTGCATTTGGCCTTTTGTGATGTCTTTTGGACTAGTATATGTGGAGTCAGCTGCGCTGACTTGTCTTTTTACTCTTGCAAATGCCACCGCCGCGTGCACCTTTTTCCTTCATGGGATGTTCCGCGCCGGGCGGCGGCGTTGCCTCTGATGTTTCTGCGTCCTCATTGGCTGCCTTGTTGGATTTCGCGCTCATCAAGGGGGGCGGGGCCTGGCTGGCGCGCCCCGCGTCACGGCTCGCTCTGGCCCGCCCTTCGAGGTACTCGGCGCCATTTTGTCAGGTCGCGCGCGCGTGTGACTTTCTTACTTATCGTGGTCCGTAAGTGCCCTCCGTAAGCGGGCGGCTTTTTACTCATTGTAGTGTGTTCGGTTCTGACACCCTTTCTTCTCATTATGTCTTTCAGACGGGTGAATCCATTGGCTTCTCCCGGCCCGGTGTAATTGATAGTCGGGCCTTGTAAAATTTCTCCCACTTCCATAGCGGGTCATTGGGGCATCCAGGGTTGCTTATAGCGTCAATCCCTACTGGCATATTGTGCCTAATAATCACCATATGGAGGCATTTCAGGATAATGCGACCGGGGTCCCTTTGGGACAAGACTGGCGGTGTATGGCGTGTGGACACCCTCATACTGACGCTGACAAGGCGTGGGTTTGTGTACCCTGTGCTGATCGAAGTGCTGGCCTTGCAATTTGTCCGGCCAGGGGCTGCACCTCGTTTCACTTCACCTTCTCCCCCAAGCTTAAATCTCTCTCCTGCTGAGTCGCATACAAGTGGGGAATCTCAGTCTGATCTGTCTTCTAGACTGACTACGGCTGAACAGTGTGTTACGAGGTCCTTAGCGCGTAAGGGCCCTGGTATAGAGCGGCACTTGACGCCTTATGTTAATGTTTTCCCTATGGGAACTGAGGAGTTTATGAATATGTGTGGCTATACCCCTTCTGATGAAGGAGAGCTCTTTTCTGACTCAGGCTCATCTGATGAGAGACCGAGGGGTCATGACGATTCTGGCTCTGACCCCTGGGCCCCGGATGACACTGACAGATTATTGACCCAGATCTTTGAGGTTCTGTCTATCTCTCTCCCTGGTAAGGCTCCCAGGCAAAGAGGGGAGCTTTTCCATACAGCAACATCACGTCTGGAATTTCTTGACCAGGCACATTTCCATACTCTTGTGCTCAAGGAATGGGAGTGCCCCAGTAAACTTCCCGGGGTTCCAAGGGATTGGGATAGGAAGTATCCTTTCCCCCCTGAGGTGGTTAAACGTTGGTCATCCCCCCCCCCCCCCGAGGTGGATGTCCCGATCATGGGGCTATCTAACACCCCTGTCATGCATCCCCCTGATCCTACTACCCTTCGGGATGCTGAGGACCGGTGCATTGACCTGCATGTGCGGGGACGGCGCTGCGCCCGGTCTGTGCTTCTGCCATTACTGCTGTGGCCATTAGAACCCTCATCAGAAAGATGCTTGATAGTGCCCCTGATGGTCTCACTTGTGAGGTGTTTAATGCACTCTCCAGTTGTGATGTGTTTATAAACTTTGTCCTATTAGCATTGGATGACTCCATCAGCATGTGTGCAAGAACTTCTGCCCTCGTGGTGGCTATACGTCGCTTGGTCTGGCTGCGACAGTGGGGTGCTGACAATACTGTGAAGAAGGCCCTTACTGGGCTTCCTTTTAAGGGGCTACGCCTGTTTGGGGCCCGTCTAGACCTGTTTGGTAAGAGAGGTAAGTTACCCCAGCGCAGGAGGCTGTTTCGGGGCCAGGGCCCCCCTTCTACCTCATACCATGGTGTTAAACAGGAACCAGGGGTGTCCTTCGCGGGGGCTCGCGCAGATCCCTGTCCCAGGAGAAGCAGACAACACCCTGGTTCCTCCGGGAGGTCCAAATCCTCTCCCAAGTCCCCTCAAGCATGATGGGGCGCCCTCGCCCGTCAGGGTGAGGGGACGGCTGCGGCAACTGGCTCGGGTCTGGAGGCATCAAGGCTCAGACCGGTGGATTCAGGAGGTAGTGTCCTCTGGGTACAAGATAGAGTTGCTGTGCGGCCTCCCCTAAGATTATCAGGTTCCGGGTACTCCTGGTCCTTGTCTCTGCTTAGGTGTTGGCGCAGGCCATGTAAGGCCGGCGGGGTCTGGGGGTCAATTGTAGATCCCCCTTATCAGACAGAGGCAAGGGACTCTACGCCGTTTCTCATAACAGGATGGGTCAGTCTGGTCCATTTTGGTTTACAGATCTTCAGCAAATTGCTCCTTTTCACATACCTGTGTTTTCAAGGACACCAAGTTTTCTCAGCTTCACGTTGGAAGACCAACACTGCCAATTTGTGGCCTTGCCATCTGGACTCTCTTCAGCTCCCAGAGTGCTCACCAAGGTGCTGGTGGGGGTGATGTCTCTGATGAGACCAAGGGGCGTCGGTGTGCTGCCCTACCTGGATGTCCTCATTACTTTCTAGTCTCTACATCAGGCTAAGTTGGATACTCAGTTGGTGGTGTCCATTCTGGAGTCATTTGGATGGGTGATCAACCACCCCAGGTCCTCCCTGTCTCTTTCCTTGGTAACTCCATTCCTAGGAATGAATCTGGATACAGTTCAGGCAAGGATCTTCCTTCCTCAGCAGAGTGGACATCTGTTTGCACGGGCTCAGTCCCTCCTAGCTTGTCCCCGTTCCTCCATCAGACAGGGGATGAAGCTGGTGGGCATGATGGTGGCATGCTTCGAAGTGGTACCTTAGGCTTAGTCGCACCTGGGGCTTCTGCAATTTCTCCTATTGTCTGTATGGGACAAGGACCCAGCATCCCTGGATAGGGTCTGTGTGTTTCCCCCCTGGTAAGGAGGTCCCTCTCGTAGTAGATGCACTCAAGGAACCTGGTGGGGGGCTGATGTCTTCTTGCCCCTTCCTGGCAGACGGTCACCACGGATGCCAGTCTCTCAGGCTGGGGGGGGAGGTTTTTTTCTGGAAATCCCTGCGGTTCCAGGGGAGGTGGGGCTCTTGAAACTGTGAGCAATCAGGTTAGTTCTGGCTCGCTTGTCTACTCATCTTCAGGGTCTGCCTGTTCAGGGGCGCTCGGTCAATCTTACGGCAGTTGCCTACATCAATCATTAGGGAGGGACCCGGAGCAAGAGGGTCCTCCAGGAAATGTCTCTGATCCTGACCTGGGTGGAGACCAATGTTCCCTGCATGTCAGCGGGATACATTCCGGGGGGGGGGGTCTCTCTGCAACGGGGTCTTGCAATCTCTGTGTCACTGTGGGGACCAGCCAGATGTGGATCTGTTTGTGTTCTGTCACAATCCCAAGCTCCCGGCCCTTGTCTCCCTGTCCCAGGATCCTCTGGCCGTGATCATGGTTGCTTTAGTAATGTCATGGCAGGACATTCTGTTCTGTATGTCCTTCCTCCATTCCCCCTGTTAGGCTAGGTTCTGCACAGGATTGTTCTGGATGGGGTGCCAGTGATTCTGGTGGCCTCCAGGTGGCCAAGAAGAGTGTGGTTCACAGATGTGGTGCAGCTGGCAGTAGATCAGTACGTTCTGCCAGGAGTGCCAGATCTGCTCGCTCAGGGCCCTTATGCCATTCCAGTTACAAACTCTGGCTTGACGGCCTGGCTGCTGAAATCTCCATCTTGATGGAGAAAGGATTGTCTGCCTCGGTGGTTGAGTCCATGGTGAGGGCTTGGAAGAAGATTTCTTCTTTCATCTATTATTGGGTATGGCGTCCCTACATTGACTGGTGTGAGTCCAGGTCTCTTCCCTGTCGGGTGTTCTCTGTTCCCAAGGTTCTGGAGTCCTTACAGCATGGGTTGGAGTCGGGTCTCCAACTCAGTACTCTGAGGGGTCAGGTTTCTGCCCTGTCTGCCTTCTTTCAGAAGTCTTTTGGTTTTTGGTTAAGACTTCTTCAGGGGGTTACTCATGTGCGTCCCCCACGAAAACCTATGGTCCCTGTTGGGATTTGAACTTGGTTTTGTCTGCCTTGCAGGGTGCTTCCTTTGAACCTATTCAGGATGCTGCTCTGGCTGTACTTACCCTCAAGGTGGTTTTTCTGGTGGCTATTACTTCGGTCAGGGGTGTGTCTGAGTTGGCGGCTCTGTCTATTCTGCCCCCATACTATGAGAGACACCAGGATAAGGTGGTGTTCCGCTTTAAGTCTTTTCTGCCTAGGGTGGTGTCTGCTTTTCATTTAAATCAAGATATTGTTCTTCCTTCTTTGTGCTCTAATCCTAGCAATGCTAAGGAAAGGGTTTTGCATTCCCTGGATGTGGTCAGGTGTCTGCAGTATTACCTGGTAGTTACTGCATCCTTCAGGAAAACTGATGCTCTTTTTGTGGTCCCTTCTGGTCCTAGGATGGGTTTGGCTCCTGCCAAGTCTATTCTCAGCAAATGGAGCTGTCCGGCTGTGATTCAGGCCTATTCTGCTAAGGGGAAGAATCCCCCCTTCCGTCTTACTGCTCATTCTACTCGTGCTATTGGTGCCTCTTTGGCCTTCCAGCCCCAGGCTTCTGATGAACAAGTTTGCAAGGCTGCTACTTGGTCTTCTGTTCATACTTTTCAAAGTTTTACAAGGTTGATGTTAGGGCCTCAGCTGATGCTGTCTTTGGCCGCAAGGTTTTGCAGGCGGCAGTGGTTTAAACTGTCTGCTGTTACCTTTTTTGTTGGGGATCCCACCCTACTTTATGGACACTGCTATTGGATGTCCGAAGTGTAAGTATTATATCTGGAGCAGGACGTACTGTATACTTAGAATAATACAATTCTGTGAAATACTCACCTGTAGAATTGGTATTATACGTATACAGTACGTCCGGCTCCACCCCACCCTTGGTTTTGCATTTTTCTGGATCCCCTGTATGGTGATTGTTATCATTGTTATAGTTTCCAGTTTGGGTGGTTAAATTCTCCCGGCTTCTTGTTCACTGCTTTTCAATGCTGGGGATTTGTTGGAGGTCCCGGGTATTTGAGGGGCCGGGAGGAGCCTGCTTTACATGTCTCTGCAGTGCAAGTGTAAGTAATATATCTGGAGCAGGACTTACTGTATACGTATAATACCAATTCTACAGGTGAGTATTTCACAGAATTGTATTTTTTACCACAGAGGTGGGCCTATGTGGAATCCCCCCATGTGACTTTCTGCATCACTGGAGAGGAGAGACATGAAGGTGGTTTTTTCGGGGTATCCCCTCCATGCTTCTTTCCTCCATTGATGCACATAGTCACATGGGGAGATTCCACAGATACCCTGCCTCTGTGATGGCAGCATCCTGCCATCAACCCCTGGCCAGGGTAAAAGCACATGGGACCTTTATTCCCTCAAACAAGAGCAGATGGCGGGCATCTGCTTAAGCCATCACTGCTAGCATCAGAAAACTAGCAAGTTGGACCAGCAGAGAAGATGCTGCCTGTAGGGGGACAGAAGATAGAAGACTTCTACTCTTAGGGACCCTTATAACAGTTCAAAGGGTAGGGGGGTAGCATACCATCTGCCAGCACTTGTCCAAGTACCTGTATCTGTACCCCCATCAGCCAGGAGTGTGTAGAAGAATCCTGAGCCAGTTGGCATGGGACCCCTTACCAGTTCCCAGTAAAAGTCAACAAAAAAAACACGTTTGCAAAAAATCACTTACTTTTCCTTTCCCTCTCCTGGGTCCAGCGCAGTATCAATTACATTTATGCCGGTGGGGTGTCTAATGATGCTCTGCCTGCATTTGTACAGGATGGGAACATCGGTTTCCACTCCTTTCAACCCAGTTCCAGGCCGGCGACGCCATACTGAGCAGCCTTTTATACTGAGGCATGGCCTCTCTGGCATCTCCCTTACCTGACTAACATGCCACAGGAGGGGGGAGGTTTCTGAAGAAGCCCCTTCCCTCCTATGACATATGTAGTCATGTGTGGGAAATCCCAGAGAGTCTCCACCTCTCAGTATAAAAAGGTGGCTCCTCTGCCCAAACTCATTAACCGTCAATTGATAGCGAGGTTGAAGGAAGGGGGCCCTTTTGTCCCCCTGTTCTCCAGTGGCTGCTGACCAAAGAAGACACCGGCAGCACCAGAAGATGAGGCGGACACCTGGCATCGGGCAGACACTGCGCACCATGGGAATGAAGAAAGACACGGACTGGAAAGTAGTTAAAAAAGACACTGTAAATTTAACAGACTTGAGGTGAACAGGTAAGGGAAACCCAAACCCATACCGGAGGGCATAAGAGCTGGTAACTTGCAGGGATGACTTTAGAGGCGGTAAGCAGAAGAGCCGTCCTTTAGAGACAGACATTCTTTGAAGTCCTTTCTTGTGAATGAACAGACTGGCTTGATGCTTGTTCCTGAGAACTGGGAGACCTTTTTCAGTTGGAGCTACTGCAGGATTCCTTGGGGCTCTCAGGCTATGAAAGCCAGCACTTCAGTGGACAGCTTAAAGTAAAACTCCCTTTTTGGCAGGTTTTTGGTGTTCTGTCTTATTGTTAACCTCTTCTGAGATGTAAAATAAACAGGATTGTGCCCCTATACCTTTGATATAGTTATCAGCATGCCGTTTCCAAGATTCTTATGTTCCAGTGTCTTGGTAAAGTCAGAGATGCTTTCTTGCCCTTAATTAAAGCTCCTAGTATCCTTTTCTCACTACAAATCCCAGCATCTTTCAGTTGT
Source organism: Gastrophryne carolinensis (assembly GCA_027917425.1). Lineage (NCBI taxonomy): Eukaryota > Metazoa > Chordata > Amphibia > Anura > Microhylidae > Gastrophryne > Gastrophryne carolinensis. The sequence continues at coordinate 84,568,375 of CM051240.1, read as the reverse complement.
AAGTGTGTTTATTAGCAGCTTTGGCTAAACAAAGAAGCAGCAATCGTCCTTTCCCCATGTGAATGCTGCTAGTAACCCTTTAGCTTCTTGAACACAAGACTCTTTACCCCTATCTGAAGAGATTGAAATAATGCAGATGGGGTTAATTTAATTGTGTCTGCCTCCGACAATCAGATGATTAGCAAGCCAGAGTAAGGAAGCTTCTGAAATGTACATCTGAAAACCACTTTCCCAAGAGACAAAAACCCTGCACAAAAGTGCTATTTGTCCAGCACCACCCAAAACAATGATAATAAGAGCAGACCTGGTGTGCCACAAAGGTATCCCCAATATACACCAATAAACAAGAGAAAATCGGTGGCACCAGCACACCACCAAAGGGAAATATATGCCTAAGTGCACCACCTATCTGCTAGCCATAAATGACACTAATGATTCATCATAATAAATTTATTGATTCATAACTATAAAAACATCAACATGAACAATACAATCACCAACATTTAAAATACAACATTTAATTACCTCCCAGCAGGAATGACCCTAAAAAAAAAAATCTCCCTAACCTACTTATATATAGATAAATCCATCATATCCTGAACCTAAATGATACAAAGTGCTGGATGCAAAATAAAGTGCTAAGTGCTAAATAACCTTGTGCAAAAATATGCAATATAGTGCCAGGCCAAACTAACCGACCTACACCTCAGTGTAACAATTTTGCTCACCCCTGCTGGAAGGATCCTCACCCACGCGTTCCGTGCCCACTCGGCACTTTCTCAAGGTGCTGCTTCATGCTGTCCACGCTGATCTTATATAGGGCAAGCAGACGCCGCCACCGAGACCCCCGCCGCCGCGCATTGCGTCCCCCAAAGCGTCCTCCCTTTCCCAAGAGAGGGAGCCCAGATTAGGAGATCATCCTAATATGATGCAATGCAAATCCCCTGACCATGGCGGATCGCCATGATTGCTGCCAGCATCCTGGTGAATCCCATATGGAAATGCCATAAACTGATAATGGTGTGGACCCAGCACACTGCAAAGATATTGCTGATGCCCCAGGAAGATCAGGATGTGAAACTATGCATCCAATGTCGATTATCACCAGGTAATTCCCCGTTGGGGAGCTGACACCACCAACTGCAAAGATTCCATCTTGAATCTGGTCACGTGAATGTTGGGGAGGCGCCTGATGCCCAGAATTGGCCTTACAGACCAATCCATCTTGGGGAGACAAATAATCTGTAATAGAAGCAGAAATCTCTTTCCCCCTGTGGAAACTGGAGAATTACTTTAGCATGCAATAGCTGGTCGACAGCCGACCTCAGATGTGGATGCCTTCTCTGGTAAGTGGGGCTGTCCTGACACAACACATCAAATTGGATCTTGTACCCAAAAGATCACAACCTCCCTGACCTACGTCCATCACCTTGCCTTGCCAGATGTAAGCATAGATGGCATAGATGTCCGCCCTACCTGCCAGTGTGAGAACGTCTGTTCATGCCTGATTGGGCTTAGGGCACCATGGAGACTTGGGCTTACCTGCTGGCTTTTTAAAGGAGCCTTATGCTTCTGCCTCCTCTTCAGGACACTGACCCATATCTGCAGAAGGATCAAAAACATGGTGTGGGCCTACCTTATTGCCTGGGGCTTATTGTGCTGAAGTAAGCTATTGCTCTTACCCCCCCCCCCCCCCCCCCATGGCTTGCTTGACCAATTCATGAAGCCATTCTACAAATAAGCGACTACCCCAAGGGAAGAGCAGAGCAGCAGGGTCTTGGATGTAGGATCCGCAGACCACTGTTTGAGCCACAGAACACAACCTAAAGCTACTGACAGGCAAGGTTCCTGCAGAGCAGTTATAGCGATATCAACTACTGCTATCTTGGTAAACCTCACCGAGTTAACCAGATCTTGCAAGACGTCTTGCACCCCCAGGCTCTACCTGCTAAACAGAGCAGAGGCAACGGTAGGTCACTGAGCAACACTATCCACTGCAAACCTGTGGCACATCTAGCCTGCTGACTGTAACCTTTAAAGAGGTACTGTTATGCTTTGCAAGACAGAGGGATCATCCTTAAATGGTGGACGTGCCCACCTGTGGAGAGCAATGTCCTGGAATGGGTAGCGGATCACCAAGATCCCAGGAAGGGACTGTGTACAGCATCTTTCATTCCCTGTTTATAACCCGATTAAGTATCAGTGATATGGAAAAGCCTCAAGGACCCTCTTGTCCTGGTAGGCATCCGGCTCCTCATTCGAGAAGTCTTCTTGAGATTTATGGCACCCCTGATAGATCGGATTATATAATCCATGGCATCCCTCTGTTGATTCAGTGAAACATCCTTTCCTGGATCAAAAGCCGAAGAATTGGTTTATCCAATACAGCCTCTCTACCGGAGGGGGGAAGGCCCACTGATCTCTGAAAATCAAAGAGGTCCATTCTCTGAACCCAAGGAGACTGCCATAAGGTGTTTATGCCTAAAAGCCACCTTCTTGTCACAGATGCTCTGCGCACCTTGTCCCTGCCAGTATCAGGAACAAGGCGGTGAAGCCCTGACAATTCCTGAAGAAGCTCCCAGTGCCCCCAGGACAATCCTTGGGACTTGGCACCAGGAGATCAACTCTGAGTAGGAAACCCCCACACCAAAGGATGCCTGATGGAAACCTGAGGTGGGTAAAGTAACCTCAGCCTGATTCCCTAAGCGCAGCAACTTCCTAGAGGCATCTCTGGAGAGAATGTGTGCCACAGCAGCCGCACAATCCCATAAACGTGTCTTCTCCCTCCGTCCGCTATAATAGGCACGCAGCACAAGCTGCTTTAGTGCCCAAAGTACTGCTCCTATAACTGATGGCTGATCATACAGATTGTCCAGGATAATTGCTGCTATTTCCCCACTAAGATCCCTTTCACACCTAGCTGTTTGTGTTAGAATAGTCCTGCAAACTGCGTTTCCAATGCAACACAAACGCAGCTCCATAGCAGTCTATGGTAATGCAATGCAAACACAAGTAAAACATAGAGGTGGAAAAGAAGCCTCAAGGGAATAGCAAGCCATGGAAAAAACAGAATCCTTCCACAGACAAAGCCTCCCTTCACACAGCTGTATTTCATTTGTGCTGCATTTTACTTGCGTTTGCACTATCATAGACTTATATGGAGCTGTGTTTGCATTGCTTTGGAAATGCTGCATGCAAGACCTTCCAAATGCACTGCATTGTAAGTGGCTAGGCATGAAAGGGGCCTAAGACTCAACCTGCCTAAAGTGAACTAAAGGGAGGGAGTGAGAGCTCAAGGCTTTAGTCTGTGTCTTGCAAAATCAAGATGAACCAGAGTAATTATATAAAATGTGTCACGTTTTCCTGTCCTCGGTGATGGGAGTGATGCAAGCACACTGTATGCTATGTACTGGAGTGAGCTGGGCATGAGCAACAGTGTGGAGGGATCCATTCTAGACTACCACGAAGAGATGTCAACCTGACACAAGCATCAGGCTTCAATTTGTGGTCATTCTTCCTTCCAGAGCGCAGAGATAGCGTGGGACATATGCTGCATCATGTAAGCTGGCAGGAAATTGATTTTAAAGAAGAACATCAGAGGTCCTGGAGTCTAAAAAACTCCAGGGCTTTCCAAGTTCCACTCCTTGGGGCAATGCTGTGTGTAACTCCCCGATCACCAGTTTCACTCACCTTCTCCTGGAGCCCTCGCCGCACCAGTGTGCTCTGTCCTCTTCCCCCCTCAACCTTAGCTGCATGCCTGCGACCGGCCTTTCTGAATGGGTGGTGCAGGCACGTCACAGCTGCAAGTTGGGCGGAGGATGCGGCTGCTTAGCCGCTAGCGGTGTCGAAGGGAGCTGAGTGACAGCGATTACACCGCTCTCACCCAAGTCTGCGTCGTGGGAGCTAAAGGAAGGTGAGTGGAACTGACCGACCTGTGGGGTACTCACAGCGGGGCATCCCAATTCTGGGTGCCACTGCACAGACAAACACACGGGAAAGTGAAATTCCTGTGTGTTGTTCCTCTTTAACGTGTGATTGGTAGTTCCTTTTAAAGCATAGTATACAGCAGCATTCCCGCAATGTGTTTATCATGCACATGAAGAGCCTGTCAAATGCAGGTTGTATTGGATTAGAAGGAATATTACATATGACTAGCTCTATGGCTTTCATAAAACTGTAGGTCAATACTGAATATGTTCATGGCACGGTTCTCTTTCCAAACACTTCCACCAAAATTAGTTGGCTTCAGGATGTGTAAGCACCAATCCTGTTAGGGGATTTACGTAAAGCTACAGGCTGCTAAGAGATAGATCATGAGCATTATGAATGCATGTGTTAAATAATAGCACCTTGCATTTGCTAGCTACTAAGCTCTTTTTTAAGTTTCTAATGGTGCTGGAGATGTAGTCCAAGATCAAAAAACAAAACTAAGGGTTTTCCTTTCATATACACGCTGGCCTAAAGTTTTTTTTCCTGCCCAAAAATTAGTCTTTAAACAGGCAAATTGACCACAATAAATAACGTTTTAGTACTCACCATAAAATACATTGCTTCTGATCCCACTGGACACTGGTCAAAGGTTCCTCTTTTCTTACTTATTCTGCAGCAGGATCCACAGCTTCTGTTAAAGAAAACATCAGACCTTTTCTGATGTTCCTCTTTGAACATCCCTCCCTCACTACCTTTTTGATGTCAGCGTTATCTAAAACGGTGACATCCGGCAGTATTCCTGGCACGTTTTCACCCCCACCCCTCCTTAGCTATCCCAGAGTGAAGGATGCAGGCTTAGCCAGCCTTACCTATAGCCATCCTCTCTTGAGATGTCCCATGCCGCTCCTCAGATCCCTGCAGCCTATGCAACGACACTGCGCATGCGTGAGATCTGAGTGCCAGCACAGTGCATGTCGGGATTCCAAGATGCCGCTGCCCGACGGGGGAGCAGAGGGATTCTGAGCACGATGCGACCAGAGTGGTAAGTTAACATTAACTGTTTTGCAAATTGGGGGGCCGGGAGGCCGGGCAAGACAGGTCTGAGGAGTTTTTACTGACTCCCCATGAATTGTAATGTTCCTCTTACAGTTACAAATCGGAAGTCCAGAAGCAGGACACCAAGAAGTGTGGGCAAGGCAGAAGAAAATCATAACAGCATGAACCCGATAACCAGAGCAAAACATGAAAGCGTTAAAATGAGAACAATCAAGATCACTGGCCAAACCAATGGGCAGGCCAAAAAGAAAACAGAAACTGCTTAATGGCTACCTGAACATTTTTTAAAAAGCTACATGCCAGCTTGTCCGTTTTGTAGAATTCATTGCCCAAAAGAACCTGATCACCCTGCTTAAATAAAGTCTTCAAGAATGGGGGTAGGGGCGCATTGCCTCTGGCCTAGTAGGTCTCCGACGCCGAAGATGGGGTTCTCAAAGTACTTATGACAAGTCCTAACTCAAACTCTTCCTGCAGGAATTCAAATACTGCCAGGGGAAGAGGTCCACCTCTGGCACTCCCCACCGGTCTCAGAGGGCTTGAAATACGTCCTGGTGAAGGGACCATTCCCCCTGGTTCACCATCTCCCTGCTCAAATTATCATCCTGCAGATTGTCCACCTCTGGAATGTGAACTGTGAATATGCACGAAATGTGAAGTTCCTCCTCATGATGTGACTCACTTCATGGAACGCCTGCCAGCTCTGGATACCCCCCTGATGGTTTATGTAGGCGACGGACGTGGAATTGTCCAACTGTACCCTGACCAGAAGGCCCCAGAGCTGGGCCGACCAATGCTCGAGAACCAGCCGAATCACCCTCAGTTCCAACCCATTAATTGGGCCCACTGGTCTCAAAGACCAGAACACCACCCGAACCCATCAGACTGGCATCTGGTCAGGATGACCCACCGGACCAGCAGGAAAGACCGACCAACTGCCAGCCACCAATGCAAGGCTCGCGGAGCATTGTCCGTCAAGATGCAGCAGCATTTGTAGAGGCCTGAAGTGGAACTGGGCATATAGGACTGCCTCAACTGTAGACACCATCAGGCCAAGACGCATGCCCTGCCTGATAGTGGAATGTTCAACTGTCAGCAGTGACCTCACGCCTTCTGAAGAGCCATGCCCTTCTGTACCGGGAAAAGAACCCGTGCCCGTCTAGTTCACTCCCAGCTTGGACAGGCAAAAGGCTTAAACCATTCTGCAGTAATTCAACTTATTCCGATAGGGAGGATCACAATCTTGTACTCCAGTAGCTAAAGGGTTACTGGCAGCGTTCTCAGCTAGGAAGGGTCATTACTGCTGCCAAAGCTGCTAACATGCTCATCTGTCACACAGGAATGTAGGAAACTTGGAAACAGCATGCTGATAAGTAAATGACATTTCTGGGGGCACAATCCTAACACAAATGTTTATTTTACATCCCAGAAGAGGAAAACAATAAGACAGAGCACCAAAAACCTGTCTCTCTTGCTCTTCACCTCTCTCTCTTCTTGTTCTCTCTCTCTCCCCACTTCCTCTCCCTTCTCTCTCCTTGCTCTCTCTCCCCCATCTCTCTCTTTGCGCTCTATCTCCCCCCTCCCTCTCTTCTTGCTCTCTCTCTTTCTTTCTCTCCCCTCTGTACCTCTTTGCTCTCTCGCCCTCTCTCTCCTTGCTCTCTCTCTTTCTCTCTATCCTTAAACAAAAAAAGGATTAGTTTGTTCTTAACTACAACATGCCAGCTGTCAGTGGGCAGGGCCGGTCCTTAGGATGGGAGGCGCCCTGTGCGGGACTACAGGATGGGGCCTCCCATCACGCATCTGTGCTTCCTCACTACTGGCGTACTGTGGGGGGGGGGATGCAGAAGTGTGGAAGCTCCTCTGTTGTCAGGCACAATGCTAGGGGCGAGTGGACCAGCTGTCATTTTAAATGGCCCTGAAGTCTAAAAGACTTCAGATCTCCCAATGTGGGATGCCCCACTGTGTAAAACCATCTACAATCACCAGTATACTTTCCTCGCGAGCGAGACCATGGCACATGCACAAGCCACATCCCCGGCTTTTCGGCTGATGCACTGCCCCGCTGGAGAGAAACGGGGATGCCAGCTGCCCCCCACTGTCTATGTCAGGCTCTGTGAGCAAAAAGAGTTCTATGCTCTGCAAAAAAAGATATATGTGATATAAATGTAGTGCTGATTGGATGAAAGCCTGCTCGTGTGTTGTGGGATTACTTGATAGTGTGTATGCCAGCAATCCCAGGGAGTTTAATACAGGAGGGTATCATAGACTGGGATACTACAGGAAATCATCAGGATTGGGCAACTTGAAAGGAGAACAGAACCCAGCACTTCCTCCCTCAGTCTAATGGCTCATGCGCGGCCTCTCATCCAATCAGCTTCTCTGGCCGTGAATATTTTTGTGTGGCTGAAGAGGCTGAATGGAATCCCAGCCCAACACATGAGTGCCAGGTGGCATCACTTGCATCCTTCGGCTGTGCGCAGCCACACCAGCCATTCAGTTGCAGTGGGCATTGAAACAAGGAAGCCATTGATGCCACAGCTGGCCAGGCTTGTGCCGTGGGTTTGTCAAACAGGTAAAGATACTGGTCAACTGGGGGTGTTTCAAATAGCAGGGCATCCTGGTGTGTGGGAGCTGGAATCAGACAGCCTTTGAGTCTCATATAGTCCAGGGCTGGTTTTGATCAACTTTAATATGAGGGCCTAGTTGAATATATCTCCCAGACCTCTGTGTATGGCCACTTGCCATTGACGGCAAACCTGATCCCACCACTCCTCCTCCTCGTGGACATGACAGTAGAAGAGAAAAAAACCTTTAGAAAAAAAAACTTACCTCTACAGCGCTTTCCCTCCCAGCATGCACTCCAGGACTCCTTGTTGCCGCCTGCCTCTTGATCACTCGTAGCCCGCTGGCACTAGTGTGCTCATCTGCTGCCTAGCAGTCCAGAGGCAGCCTGTTACGTGGTGTCAAGGCCCCACAAGGCGAGGACAACACAGGCAGCAGCAGAACCTTATTGCTGCATAGTGTTGTCCCCGCGCACCGACACCTGGGTCATTACTGCCACACCGCTAAGAGAGGCTGGCAATGTGGGCATCAACTGTGGCAGCACCTTCCCAATCCCTGGGCCTGTCAGAGGGCCCCAGCAGCTACCCCACCCTGCCGGGTGCTGATTCCAGCCGTGCCTCAGGCAGCACATGGGTTCTGCCAGGACTTTTGTAAAAATCCTCGGGGCAGACGAGATGCCAAATAGGAGGGTACTGTATTGCCAGTGCAGGATCTCCTTCCCCAAGATAACTGCAAACCTCAGGAATCTGCGATACCCCTAGACAATGGGAAAATGCAAATATGCGTCCTGCAGGTCATGTGACCATGACATCTAGGGGCATCAAGAGGATCCTTACCTTGTCGCTGAATTGTTTAGGTCTGGAAGGAAACTGGTTGTCTCTGAAGATCTGGCGAGGGTGACATCCAGTTTAGGGCCAACATGAACTTGCCCTCAAAAAGGATACCACACAACTTAGCCTTAGAGGCGAGATCCCCTTTCCAGGTTTTGAGCAAAATGTCTCTCCTAGCACAATTTACCAGGGCCGCCGTCTTTGCGTTAGCCCTTACTGCTTCAGCCAAGGCATCTACTAAGAAGGAAACGGCATAAAACATAGCAGGGAGTAATTCCAAGAGAGTCTCCTTCGGGGTGTAGTTGTTTAGGTCTGGAAGAAAACTGGTTGTCTCTGAAGATCTGGCGAGGGTGACATCCAGTTTAGGGCCAACATGAACTTGCCCTCAAAAGGGATACCACACAACTTAGCCTTAGAGGTGAGATACCCTTTCCAGGTTTTGAGCAAAATGTCCCTCCTAGCACGCCGTCTTTGCGTTAGCCCTTACTGCTTCAGCCGAGGTGTCTTCCAAGAAGGAAACGGCATGAAACATAGCAGGAAGTAATTCCAAGAGAGTCTCCTTCGGGGTGTAGTTTTCAATATACCCCTTTTAAAGCCAGGCCTCTAGGTTCCTGGCAACACAATCTTAAGCAAGGGCCGGTCTGAAGGAAAAGGCAGTAGCATCCCAGGCACTTTTTAAAATGCCATCAGAGAGGCGAGACTTAGGATCTCTGCGTCCTCAAAGCTCAGATCCAAAGACCTTGAAACCAGAGCGATCGCAGCATCTAGTTTAAGACATTTAGCCCAGACCTCTGCTTCAGATTCATCAAAGGGGATTTTCCTGTTGAGTGAACTAGGCAAAAAAAAAAGGAATAGCCTTTCCTTTTTCATTACATCAGTCAATGAAGAATGAACTATTAATGATACATAGCATCCTAAACTGAAAGAGGTGGTTTCACCAAATCAACGTGCATGGTATAAAATATTCTGGAGTAAAGCTGCCGTATCTTCTGAAACCTGCTTCTAGCGTAGCTTGAGGACGGCTCTTTATGAGGATAAACCTAATTCTTGGTTAAGAGAATCCTCTCCAGAGGAGATCTGACTCTCCTCCCTCTCTGGTTGATGCAGCTGCAGGGGTGGTGAGAACAGAGGGTAGTGAAACCTGTGAAGGTGGAATCTGCAAGGAGGTATCCCAGGAGTGGATGACAAGGTTCTTACAGCTGACCTGCATACTTCCAGAGTGGAGGCCAAATTGGCTTCCATGTTGCCCAGAATACCAGATAACTGCCAGCTTCTTTCCCCAGTCTATGCTCTAAGCAGACGTTTCAACGGGCTCTGTTCCAAGAATCTGGCAGAATAGCGGGACAATAATGCAGAGCCTAGTGGTCTTAGATTTGTAGGATCCCTCTTTGTCTTTTTCCCTAGGCTTAGTACTCGGGTTAGACTAAAAACATAAGAGAGTAAGATAGGGCTAAGTCAAGGCTTCTAGGTGACCACTGAGAAATAAACAAACAGTGCAACTTGTATAACAGCAGATAAATATGACTCACCAACTTATCTTGAGGCTTACTGTTACTGGCTTGGCTCCTCTGCTATTTCTAAAGGATAGTACACCCGATCTGGTGTTTGGCTGTCCTGGTGCTGTGCCTCCAAACACCACTGCCACCCGGGTAATGCGACCTGCTGCAGGAGTCACCGGCGCTGCTCGGGTGAAGATACTGCTAATGAGCAAGCAAAGGCCTCACCACCACAGCCCAAAGCCAGAGATGGAGTGCACCAAGTAGCCTGCCCCAGAAGCGTTTTATACGTGTCATCCAGGCAGTGCCACCTCTCCGCCGAGGTGAAGAAAAACGAGCGGCGGTGCCTCTTGAACCAAGGTGCTCCCTCCGACCTCTGCTCCGAGAGAGAGCTCTGTTGCAGCAGCAACAGGTGTAGTGGATGCCCCCTGGAAACACACCGCTACTGCCCCTCCACTAAGTCAGACCCTGAACACTGTAGAGATAGCCGTGTGTTTGGTGCTCTAGTGCCCCCCCCCCCCCCCCCCAGATACAAGTACCCTGCCCCGTGTAATCTAAGGGTGGGGGCCAGCTAGCACCCCCCAGGAACTCCTGGGTTCAGTAAATAATTAAATAAAAATGTAAACGGGAGCCAATAGGGCCACAGACGGTTTCCTGGAGAAAAACAATACAGAGGGCTGGGGGGGGGTGTTAAACCTGTCCTAGTTTGTGTTTCCTCTCTAGGGGGAGAAGCCGATCTCTCTGTAGCTGTCTTTAAGGACGTAGGGAGAAAGCGTATTCTTCTAAACCGGTTTAAGTTGGAGAAAGATCTTTGGTCTCCCTTAGCCTGCTTGGCAAATGCAAAGGCCTCTTATGGGAAGGAGAGAACTTCTATTGAGGCAATAGAGAACTCATACCTCCCATGAGCTCCTTAAAGGTCCAGTCCAGTCTAAGTATCTTGTGGGTCTTAGGAGCAGCCCTCATAGAATTACCTGCCATAGAGCCTCATGGTCTTCTATTGAGATGTATAAGACAAAGCCCCCCCCCCTTCTCTCAATAGAAGACATTGGGGATACTGCCACAGTAATTCCATCATGGCTGCTTTCATGAACCGTAAAGGTTTAGACTGGACTGGCCATTTAATAGTGCTCTTCAGGCCCAAGCTGAAGAGCTTAGTTCCCCCACCATGAAAAGAAGGACAATCTTTTTGAATGCCATTTTCAAAATCTGCCCACCACAATATTGTTATCTTTCTGGGACCCACAGAAGCCTTTAAAGTTATAGTAAAGGAAAGCTGGATTGTTGTGCCATTGTCTCGGGCTACACACTGCACTATCCCAAACTTCAATAAATTTTCAAAAACCCTGCAGTACCTAAGTTATTTGTAATGGTTTTAGAGCATTGGAGATGCAGATAAAAAATGAGGAGACGCAGTGGATATTGCAACAGCAATGTGATGTAAGCAGACGCTTCTCCCCCTATTGCTAGGGTAACCAAGATATTAGTTACTCCCAGATATTAGTTACTACCAAATGTGCATTCATGCACTGAGGTGGGTTGGTTGGTGGGTGGGTGAGTTTGTTAGGCAAGGGGGACTGGGCAGCTGTTATTAACCCCCCCTTCCAACAGCTTTGGCAGCAGGGGCAAGAAGTGGAAGTTACTGCAGCCTCCTCCTAATGCTTCTCCGGGCACAGGCAGGAGGAGGAGGGGAGTTACCGCGTTGATCTCTCCTGGCATTTCTGGGAGGTAAGAGGAGGGGCACAAAACTGCCCTAAGAGGGTGGAGCACCTCTCTGGCTCCAAGAATGGGCTGAAGGAGGTCACTGCGCTGATCTCTCCCGACATCGCTAGAGGAGGAAGGGACACAGCACCACTCTGAACAGGGAGGGTGTGGGGAACGTTTCTCTCCTTCCACGCACCTCACTCTGGCAGCATCCAGGATTGCTCTAGCTGCCCCTACTGAGGTGGCATCAGAGAGTGGGGCAGCAACAGCAGCGGCAGCCACACTCTTGTGAACTGCAAAATCTGAGGTGGAGGGGGGGAAAGTACTATGTTAATAGGGACCAGCAATTCTAGCCCTGCTGTCCCAACCTGATTTGCCCCATTTACCCAAGAAAACCCCAATTAGCTTATTGGTAATAGTATTTCCAGCAGTCCTCTAAGTCGGCTTAGCCGAGTAGCTCCTCCCACCTAAAAGATAACACAAACTGGACATGGTTTAATACCCCACCCCTTCCTCCTGGACCTTTTATCTAAGGAATCCTAGAAGCAACAGGTCTAAAACGTAATATCAAAAACACTGGGCGGGATGTAGGATGCCATCCTGGAGGACTACTGGAAATGCCATTACCGGTAAGCTAAATGGGGTTTTCCCCAAACCTTTCCGCTTCACCTTTAATATTCTTCACGATTGGGTTACTCACCGCCAGGTGACGCTGTGCAGAGAGGAAGTCTTGTACGAGCCCCCTTCCGGCCTATATATACCTGGTACCTCCCATTTATCACCAGTGTATTAAAAAGCAGAAAGACAAGGTACCATTAAATTAACGGTAACCTCAAAAATAAATCAATATAAATAAAAGCTTCACCATATAAAGGATTCGGAATACCGAAAAGGGTGGGAGTGAAGTGGAGTGTGTGGCACACCAACAATATTCATTTTTCAGGTGAGTACTCACAAAATGGTATTATTCTTGGTGTGCCACACACCCCGCTTCACCTTTAATATTCTTCACGATTGGGACATCCAAAAGCAGTGTCCACAAGGGATGGGCATCTCAAGGCCAGGTGAAGCATAACTTAAATGACTGCAGTCTGCAGAACTTTGCGGCCAAAAACAGCATCCGCTGAGGCTCGCACATCAACTTTGTAAAACTTAGAAAAAGTATGAACAGAAGACCAAGTGGCGGCCTTACAAACTTGTTCAACAGAAGCTTGGTGCTGAAAAGCCCAAGACGCTCCAACGGTGCGAGTAGAATGAGCAGTGATACGAAAAGGGGGAACTTTCCCCTTAGCAGAATAGGCCGCAGTAACGGCCTGACGTATCCATTTGCTAATGGCAGATTTGGCCGGTGCCAAACCCTTCCTAGGCCCACAGGGCACAACAAAAAAGGCATCCGTCTTACGAAAAGGAGACGTGATAATCAAGTAGTACTTAACACAGCGTACTACATCCAAACAATGCAAAACCCTCTCTTTGTCATTCTTAGGATTAGGACACAAGGAGGGAAGAACAATATCCTGATTCAAATGAAAAGCAGAAACAACCTTAGGAAGAAAGTCTGGCTTGAACCGAAAGACCACTTTATCCTGATGCCTCTCAAAGTAGGGCGCCTGGATAGACAAGGCCGCCAACTCTGAGACACGCTGGACCGAAGTGATAGCTACCAAGAAGACAATCTTCTGAGTCAGGGTAGACAAAGCAATATCTTGCAGAGGCTCAAAAGGAGGAGCCTGCAGAGCAGAAAGAACCAAATTCAAATCCCAAACCGGGAGTAATGGTTTCCTGGGAGGCCGCACATGTGTAACCCCCTGGAAAAAAGTTTTAACTAAAGAATGAAGCGCAAAACGCTTCTGAAAAAAGATAGATAAGGCAGAAACTTGCCCTTTCAAAGTACTTAGCTGAAGACCAGAGTCCAGCCCAGATTGTAAAAACTCCAGAATCCTGGAGACTGAGAAGACCCTACAAGGAAAGGATCTAATCTCACACCAAGCGATATAGGCCTTCCAAGTCCTATAATAGATGATAGAAGAAGACCTCTTCCGGGCACTGATCAAAGTCTTAACAACTGAGTCAGAAAGACCCTCCTCCTTCAAGATTTCAGCAGCCAGGCCGTCAAACCCAGCGCTGGTAAATTGGGGTAACACAACCGACCCTGAGTGAGCAGATCGGGCCGAAGAGGCAGAACAAACTGGTCCACTGCCAGCCGAACGATGTCTGCGAACCACACTCGCCTTGGCCACCTTGGGGCCACGAGAACGGCGGACACCCTTTCCAGAGCCGACTTCCGAACCACCCTGCCCAGCATGGGTATCGGAGGTATAGCAAATCCCAGATCCCCCCAGCTCAGGGACATGGCGTCCACTGCCAGAGCCAGAGGATCCCGGGAGAGTGACACGAAGTTCGGGAGCCTGTGATTGTGACGAGAGGCAAACAGGTCCACCTCCGGTGTCCCCCATCGGAGACACAGTGAGCGAAACCTGAGGATGGAGAGCCCATTCTCCCCGACCGGGAGAGCCCCTGCTCAACCGGTCCGCTTCCTGGTTCTCCACTCCTGGAATGTATACCGCCGAGAGACAAGGAACATGGGCCTCTGCCCAGGTCAGGATCAGGGACACCTCTCTTAGAGCACTCAGACTGCGAGTCCCTCCCTGATGATTGATGTAAGCAACCGCTGTTCGATTGTCTGAACGCACCTGGACCAAAAGGCCCAGAACGTGATGAGTCAGGAGAGCAAGCACCCGACGGACGGCTCTCAGTTCCAGAACATTGATGGGTAAGTGGGCCTCTTGAGGTCCCCATTGCCCCTGGAACTGAAGCTCCTTCCTGAATCCGCCCCATCCCGAAAGACTGGCGTCCGTGGTGACAATTTCCCAAAGAGGGGTCAGGAAGGACCTGCCCCTCACGAGATTGGCCGAGACCAACCACCACTGGAGGGACTGCCGGACCCGGGAGGACAACTGGAAGGGCTGATCCAGCGACCAAGGCTGCTGGTCCCAGGACGACAACAGATAAAGCTGAAGCGTCCTGGTGTGAAATTGAGCAAAAGGAACTGCCTCGAAAGAGGCGACCATCAACCCTATCAGCCTCATCCCCAGACGGATGGACGGCTGAGGATTGGAAAGTAGGATCCGAGCCAACTCCTGAATCAGATTAATTTTGAACTGGGGGAGAAACACTCTGTGTTGAAGAGAGTCCAACTGCATCCCCAGAAAGGACACCACCCTGGCCGGAGCGAGGGAGGACTTGGGGAAGTTGATCACCCAACCAAAGCTTTCCAGCGTGGAGACCACCATCCTGGTGTCTGTCTCCGATTGACTGAGTGACGGAGCCATGATGAGAAGGTCGTCCAAATAAGGTACGACACGAATGCCCCGAGATCTGAAAATGGCCATCACCCCTGCCAGCACCTTGGTGAACACTCTTGGAGCCGAGGTAAGGCCAAACGGAAGTGCCACGAATTGAAAATGCTGATCTTCCATCACGAATGGGAACATGAAGATAAGCATCCTTGATGTCTATAGACGTCATGAAGTCCCCCTGCCGAAGGGAACCGACGGCCGTTCGCAAAGTTTCCATGCGAAACTTCCGAAAACGGATCAACTTGTTGAGTAATTTCAGGTCCAGGACGGGACGAACTGACCCGTCTTTCTTGGGGACTGCGAAAAGATTGGAGTAGAAACCGAGGCCCATTTCTAAGCGCGGCACCGGCCGGATGACCGCCATTTCTAACAGATTCTTTACCGATGGGCACCCGAGACCGAAAGAACCGTGAAGGAGGGCGAGACTCGAACTCTTTTGTAACCGGCCGACACTACCTCCCGGATCATCTGTCCGGAACCTCCTGGTTCCAAACCTGGGAGAAGTGTCGCAATCGTCCCCCCACCCGCACGGGTGAGGGCAGCCCCTCATTGCTGAGCGGGCTTATCAGCAGGTTTGGGCTTGGTGCCCCAGGACTGAGTGGGACGGCCACGCCCCTTCCCCCGAGTCCAACCTGCACCTCTGGTAGCGGGAAAGGAAGCCCCCCTACCCGCTCTGAATCCCCGAAAGGAAGGCCTACCAGAACTTGCACCCCGGAAGGGACGACGAGGCTTCTTACGTTGGGGCATTTTACCACCTTTGGCAACTGAATCAATTTTATCACCAAACAGCCGCAACCCCAAAAAGGGGAGAGCTGTGAGCACCTTTTTAGAAGCTGCGTCCGCCGACCACTGGCACAGCCATACTGCCCGACGAATAGCCACCAGCATTGCAGCTGTCTTGCTACTCATAGCCAGCGCATCGTCCTGAGCGGACAGAACATAGGAAACAAAAGACTCACACTGCCTGAGAGCAATAAGCTCCTTGCAAGTGGGATCAAGATCCACACACAGACCCTGAATTACAGATCTAACCGCCAAAAGAAGAAGCGCTGAAGCACACACCGGGCGCATCGCTGACCCGGCGTAACTAAAACCATGGCGCGCGTACTGGTCAATCCGACGATCCTCACCATCCTTAAGGGCAGTAGTCTCAGCAGACTGCACCATAGCCGTGCTGGAGAGCCCTAGTACAGGGGTATCGACGTCAGGAGAAACCGACCAAAGCTTCACCAATTCTGGCTGAAAAGGATAACGTTTCTCCCAACTGGAAGGAATTCCAGTTAATCGCGTGGGATGTTCCCATTCCTTGAGCACAATTTTCTCAAAGTGGTGTTGTCTGGGAAAAACCAAAGGCGGCTGAGGGACATTAAACAACTGACCCTTTGGCAGGGTGACAGCCTCAGGTGGATCTAAATTCAAAATTTCAAACATTTGAGCAAGAATGGAGGGAGTGTCACGAAAACCCCCCGCAGACAAATCGCCAACAGCATCAACCTCAAGCTGATCTGCAGGCTCATCTGGCTCCACCAAAAATTCTCCCTCCTCGTCCAGGGAGCAATCGGACCAAACCACAGGCTCACATACATCATCCTGTGAAGCCGGAGGTTGGCCAACCGTGCCGCCACCTCGGATTGCGAATCCCTACTTTTGACAATGTCACGCGGGGTCCGGAATAGGGAGGGAGGGGTAGGGGATGATGGGAGTTGCGAAGGGCCAGCAGCCGGAGCAAAGGACTGACGCGCAATACTCTGCTTTGCACAAGGAATGCAAACAAAAACATCATCAGCTGGGAGCGGAGTCCCACATCCTCCGCATACCCTAGATGGCCCAGAAGAACCATTTCCGGTAATATCGGAAGCCTCCATATGGTGATTTATGGTATTCGCAAAAATTAGGGTTTAAGGCATAAGCCACCCGGGATGCCCCTTTAAGTTAATGTCCCGGGAGGGAGGATTTAATTAATGATAATAAAGGTCCCCCTTAAAGTATAATTTTTTTTTTTTTTTTTAAATATATATACAAGTATATATAAATAAATATATGAATATGTCCCAATTTAGAAGAAAAAGAGACTAGCCAGGCAAATATAGAACCGGGAGGCTACAAATTGAGGGAATCCCAGGATCTGTGGGGAAAAGAGACAAAAACCAAGTCAGACCCCCAAAAAATGGCAACAAGTATATACACAATACAGAGCACAAGAGTGTTCAAATGAGGCAAAGAAAAAACATGGCCTCCGATTAAACATTTAATCCCTTTTTTTTTTTTAAACCTAAACACTCAGACCATAAATAAAATAGACGGCCTCACACAGGGTGAGGCCGCTTACCTTGTCCGCAAAGCGTCAGCGTGGTGGCAGCGGTGGAGCCGGGCTGCACGGAGCAACAGTAGCAGCAGCAGAGAGACATGCGGCCCCGAGCCCCGCACGCAGCCTCCTAATGAGCCAGGAGGAAGTGCGGCCGGGGAACGACACGCCACCGGCCACGTCCCCCCCCCCGCCGAATTTGAAAATGCAAGCCGCCGAACGACGGTGAAAGCAATCGGAGGGCAGAACAAGCCCTCAGTCAAAGGGGGGAGGGGAAAGATGGAGTCACTAGGCAGCCTGAGCTGCCCCAGAACATCCCACTGCCCGCACAAAAGGACAAGGGGAAGGGGGGGAGGGGAAGCTGAAAAAGCTGTAAAAAGTAAAAAATAAAAACAGCCCAACCCAGTCCCCCTAAAGCTGACCCAAAGCTCTGGCCCAACAGGCCAGCAGCAGCAAATATACAGTGAAATAATACACACATACACACACAGCCCTCTACCCCCCCCCCCATAGTGAAGGGAGAAGGGACCGCAACGGGAGAGCAAGGGGCTAAGGGGACCCTCGGGACAGGGGCATCCCATTTCCGGATCACCATGCCGGATAGCCGCATTGCCCCCAAAAGAGGGGGTCGAGCGGAGGAGATAAGCTCCTAGGCACCTATAGTGCCGTCTACCAATTGCCCAGTGAGCAGCCTAGGCTGGGAGGCTTCCATTCCACCTTAAAGGTACAAACAATCAAAAACCGGGCAGAAATAGACCAAAAGGGGGTGCCGGGGTAAGACCTGTAAGCAGGAGACTTCAATCTTCTGTCTTGTCGTCAAGCAGAGAGAAAAACACTGGTGATAAATAGGAGGTACCAGGTATATATAGGCCGGAAGGGGGCTCGTTACAAGACTTCCTCTCTGCACAGCGTCACCTGGCGGTGAGTAACCCAATCGTGAAGAATATTAAAGGTGAAGCGGGGTGTGTGGCACACCAAGAATATACTAATAGCTTCCTACATCAGGGAGGGGAAATAACCTGTAGATTGTTCCTGTCCAATTCCTGTTTCTTGTTGGAAGAAAGATGTAGTGCTTCAAAAAACACAATTCTGTGAAACTCACCTGAATAATTGGTTTTGTTATCCATCCAGAAGTACTTAAAGATGGGTGTTCGCCCCTAGGGGGAGCTGACTGCAGATCAAAAGATGTAGCTCCTCCCGGCCCCTTATAAAGGCAGCTGCCTGTCTATCCAGTCCCCAGTAGTTTAAAAGCAGTACTCAATAAAAGAGGCAGGCCGGGAGGTCCAAACAAAAAAAATAGGAGACCATGTTACCTCACATAGCCTCCACTTGTACTCTCTTGAATCAAAACTAAAAACTTGTATAACTAGTGTCCTATGAACAAAAATGGTTCAATCACCATAACAGGCAAGAGACCTGACCCTTGAGGGTGCTCAGTTGGAGGGCCAAGTCTAGACCGTGTTGTAGAAACTCCAGAATTCTAGAAATAGAAAATTTCCGGCAAGGAAAGCTCTTGGCCTCGTACCAAACACTGTAGTATATCATGGAAGAAGACTTCTTCCGTGCCTGAATCATTGTGTGAATAACCGTGGCCGATAAACCCTTCTCCGTCAGGATTGAGGTTTCAATAGCCAGGCCGTCAAAGCCAGCGTCCGTAAATTCGGGTGCCGTAGCGATCAATGTGTGAGAAGGCCTGGGTCGTCGGGCATGATGTAGTGATCTATTGACATCTGTACTATGTTCGCAAACCAACTCCTCGGCCAGTGAGGAGCCACCAGGATGGCTGGTACCCCTTCCTAAGCTATCTTGCGCAGCACTCAGGAGCAGAAACGGAGAGAATGCATACAGAAATTTGAACTCCGTCCAAGGGATCGCCAGAGTGTCTGTTGCTATGGCCAGAGGGTCTCTTGAGAGAGAGACGAACCTTGGAAGCTTGTGATTGTGTCTGGAAGCAAAAAGACCGTCCGGTTTGCCCCCAGTGGAGGCACAGAACCTGAAAGGTCTCGCTGCTGAGGGACCATTCCCCCAAGTGCAAGGAACTCCTGCTCAGGGAGTCTGCCTCCTGGTTTTCCACCCCAGGGATGTAGACCGCCAAGATGCAGGGAACATTCTCCTCTGCCCAAGTCAGAATCCGGCTTACCTCCTTGAGAGATCCCTTGCTCCGAGTCTCTCCCTGGTGGTTGATGTAGGCCACAGCTGTCTGATTGTCCGAGCGGACCTGGATCGAATGGCCTTTCAAATGGGGAGTTAGGCATAGGAGAACCAACCAAATTGCTCTCAGCTCCAAGAGATTTATGGGTAACCGGATCTCCTTCGGCCGATTCCATCCGGTGGCCAGCAGGTTCAACTGTAGAGGTCTCATGTGAAATTGGGCGAAGGGCACTGCCTCGAAGCACAACACCATTAAGCCCACCAATCTCATCCCCAGACCTACCGACGACTGTGGACAAGCCAGCAAGGCCTGCACTTGCGTCTGGAGTCCCAAGACCTTCTGCTGTGGCAGAAAGACCTTGACCTGACCGGTGCCTGGCGTCATTCCCAGGAAGGACCTCATTGTTGAAGGCGTGATAAACAACTTGGGGTAGTTGATCACCCAACCGAAGATTTCCAGGGTTGACAGTACAGTCCAGGTGTGCTCTCGGTCTCCTAAAGGGACCGGGCTGAAATCAGAAGGTCGTAGATAGGGTAACACACGAAGACCCTGACTCCTCAGGATAGCCAAGATACCCGCCAGCACCTTGGTGAACACTCGGGGAGCTGAGGATATGCCGAAGGGGAGTGCTACAAACTGGTAATGTTGATCCTCCAGTGCAAACCTCAAGAACCTCTGATGTCCTTGAAAAATCAGGATGTGCAGATAAGCGTCCCTGATGTCCACCGTGGTCATAAAGTCGCCGGGCCGAAGCGATCTCACCGCCGACCGCAACGTTTCCATGCGGAAATGTCTGACCCTTTAGGTCCAAGATCGGGCGCAGCGTTCCGTCCTTCTTGGGGACTGCGAACAGGTTGGAGCAGAACCCCTAACCCTGTTCCTGCCGGGACACAGGGCAAATCACACCTATCCACAGGAGGTGTTGGAACAGCTGTTCCCAAAGCCTGAGCTTTTAGCAGGTTTCGGGATATCCTTGAACATAGGAATTTTGTGGGTGGCCTGGCTGCCAGCTCTATCTTGTAACCAGAGGACACCACCTCCTGAATCCACCGATCCGAGACCTGACGTCTCCAGATCGGAGCAAACTGCAGAAGCTGTCCCCCCACCCATATGGGTGAGGGCGCCCCCTTATGCCCGAGTAGGTTTGGCTGGGGGTTTGGGCTTCGCACCCCAAGCGGGATAGGGCCGGCTGCGGGACCTACCTCTGCCCCAGGTATCTCTGTGAGCACCAGAAAATGAAGAGCCTCTTCCTTCCCGAAAGGGCTGATAAGAAGAGGAGTTCCGAAAGGACTGAACAGGCTTTCTTCTCTGAGGGAGCTTACCATCCTTGAGCAAAAGGTCCAGTCGCTCCCCAAACAGGCGGATTCCCACAAAAGGTAAACTTGTGAGGGACTTTTTGGCAGCTGCATCGGCCGACCACTGCTTCAACCATAGCGAGCGGCGTAAAGCTACAAGCAAGGCCGAAATTCTGGCACCAAGCCTGACCACATCATCCATTGCAGTAACAACAAAGCCGATGAAATCCAAGCAGCCCTTGAGTTCCTTAAACTCCTCTGCCCGTTTGAGGGACTTAACCTTAGCCACAAGGTGTTTAACCTTTCTCCTGTTGCCTAGTAAACAATTGCCGGGGCACAAGCAGGTCGAAAAAGGGCACCAGCAAAGGTAAAAGCATGGTAAACCAACTGATCCATGCGTTTGTCTGCAGGATCACGTAAGGAAGCATTGTCAGGTGACAGCATAACCGTGGTGTTGGACAATCCTGACACCGGAGGGTCCACCTCGGGAGGGTGAGACCATAACCGAATCAATTTGGCAGGGAAAAGATACCGCCTATCCAGGCCCTTAGGAACCGAAGGTAACTTATTGGGCCTTTCCCATTCCTTAGGGATCATGTTAGAAAAATGCGGCTGCTCAGGAAAAACCCGCCGTTGTCTTTCAGGCCGAAATAAATCACCCTTTTTCCTCTTTGCTGTTCTGGGAGGAACAATGTGCAAGGTATCAAAAATGGAAGAAAGCAAACTTTCTGTATCATCCGGAAGGAATCCTCATCCGAGGAAGAACCAGAGACGCTGTTGTATCCAGCGGAAAGCAACTCCGCCACTGAGAGTGGGTCATCTCGCAATCATAGAGATCATCATCCGAGTAAACCGACTCCAGATGCTGCTTCTTACTCGAGGCCTTTTTAGGGGCTGCCAATGAGATCTGTTTCTCAAGGCTAGCCAGCCTGTGCACAAGATCAGCGTGTTTCCCCTTGTTGGCTCCCCCTTCACTAGGGGCTAACTGCAGCAGCGGAGGATCCGGAGAGGCCGGGGGTAACGCAGGGCTAGGGTCAGGAGCGACCGCCCACTCATGGTCCAAAGCAATGCCTCTAGCGCAAATGGAACAAATTGTGCTGAATCCGCACATGGGATTCCGTCTGCACAAGGGGCAGAGCCTGTCTTGGCCCAGTGGGGTGCCCAGCTCACTATCCCCTGACGCCTCCATTATGGTAATTCTGAATAAGAATATTCAATAAGGCTAAAAGACACTAACGGCCTAAGCCTAATAGCCAATCCCTCTTTTTAATAATGGGGACCGGGAGGAACCAAAACCCTCCAGCCCACAGTCTAAAACAAAAAGAGAAAGACAGTAATTACAAAATGACCCCAATGTCATGTATTAACATATAAGAATCATAAAATATACAGAAATTAAATTAAGCATACAATGACAATACAATGAGAATAAGCGTCTATCCCCCCTTTAGCCCCTTAACACAGGACAACCACAAGAGGGACTCACGACAGCGCCAGGAGCCAATGAGCCTGTCTCTCCGTCACAGCCAAGACCGCAGCCGCACTCGCAAGGCCCCAGCGCGCCGAGCAGCAGCGTTTCTAGAAGGACCGCCGGGGGAGCGTTGCAGGCACGGCGTCAGACTGCACGTCGCCGCCCGTGACTCCGCCCCCCCGGCACGTTACCTCAACCCACTGTGGCGCCACGAGTGCGGCCTGACATGGCGGCGGCCCCCTCCCCCGCAAGGAAGCGCAGGGCGTGAGCGCCCGCAGGGCGCGTTTGCCCACATGCGGCACGCGCCCCGAACCGAGACCCGTCGAGTGAGTGAGGCAGATAAGGAGGTGGAGGGAGCAGCGTCAGACTGCTCCTCGCTGTAGGCACTATAGTGAGGAGCTCTCCACCGCTCCTCCTAAGTAGCACAAGCACACCCTACATTACACAACTAATAAAGCATGTGGGAGAAGGGAGGGCATATATGAAGTACATATATCTGTGGTTCCCCAGCAGGCTCACCATAAATGCCTGCGGCAGACTACTTTTTGGTAATAAAGTCTGCGGCCCAGAGCCATGTGCTCTGTCAGAACGCCCCAGACCCCGGCGTTTCACCCTATCGTACACGGATCCCCTTTATCAGCCAAGGCTGGGAGGCAAAGATGGGTCAGAAGAGATCTGAGGAAATAGGGTCCTGCAGCGGCCGACAGGCTAGGTGGCCCCGCTCTGCTGCCAAAATTCTGAGAGTGAACAGCGATCTCATGCAGTCAACTGCAAGATAAAGAACTGGGGACTGGATAGACAGGCAGCTGCCTTTACAGGGGGCCGGGAGGAGCTACATCTTTTGATCTTGCAGTCAGCACCCCCTAGGGGCGAACACCCATCTGTAAGTACTTCTGGACGGCCTGGAATGGATGGAGGAGAAAATGTGTGTGTGACCTGGCAGGTAGACCTCCTCGGACCTGTGAAATTCTAAAGCCATCTTTGGTAGGTCTCCCCATCAGAGGTCTGATGGGGAGATGATCTGAAATAACCAGAAAGATGTGGTTCCTTGATGGACAAGGCTTGCGTATCACTAATCCTTCTGCCCGTAGTAATGGCTAATATAAAAGTCACTTTGAGTCAGAAACTTTCAGAAGCTGTCTCTTTCATGGGCTCAAAAAGTGGCCCTGTAAGACTGTTCAGGGTGATGGAAAGGCCCCAGAGAGGGAAGACCTTAGGTATGGATAGAGAAACAAAAAAAACTTTTGACCAGATCCTTTTGTCTAAGCCTACGGTCTAAGCATACCGATAGTGCTGGCACCTGAACATTTAAAAGGTACTGGTGGCTAGGCCCATTTGCGCCACCTCCTGTAAAAACTTCAAAACCAGTGCCAGGCCTGAACGAATCAGGTTATGGACAGAGCAAAATGAAGAAAACTTCTTACAGACCTTACCATAGATCTTACGGGTAACCATCTTCCTGCTCTGAAGAAGGGTCTTAATGACCCCAGTGGAATGTCCTTTACTCCTTAGCAGACCCCATTCAGGATCCATGCTGGCGAATGGAGACTCCACTGGCGGGTGGAACATAGGTCCCTGATGCAGCAGATCTGGGGTTGAAAGAAAAGTTAAGGGAGGCCCTACTGTCATCAGCCTTAGCAGGCAGAACCACAGGCTACTGGGCCACCAGGGGGAAATCAGGATCACCCTTGCCTGGTCTCCATCAGGACTGCTGTTTAGGTTGCTGGGGAGGTTTGAACAACAAACTTCCCTTGGCGTTCAGCCTCTGGGTTGATCAACAGTTCTGGGAATCCGAGCTTCAGAAATCCCGCTGAGGAATTCTAGCTTTCTTGGCTTCTGAACGAAGTGGGGTAAGGTGTTTTCTCTTAGCTGGAAACTTCTTCTCCACCTCCAAAGAATGGGTTAGAACCTTCTCAAGTTCTGACCCGAACAAAAGCTTACCTTCTAATGGTCCTCCTTCGGGGCACGTCATTGGTTATCCACTCCTGACCTTGCCTACCCAGAGTTCAGAACTCTACTCACGCAATCTGTAGCAGTAAACTGAAGGGAATCCGTATCCCATGCCTGCATTAGCAGAATATCTGACCTTTTATCTAGGGGGATCTCTAAGGGAACCCATGTACTCGAAGGTGAGATAAGATTTCCAAGCTACCTGAGCTAAAGGAGCATCCACCTTAAGGCATTTTAGCCCAAACCTCTATCTCCAACTCCTCAAAAGGGAATCTCCACTTGAGAGACTTTGGAACGAAGAATCGGGACCCCAGACTCCTCCATTCCCGGGCAATAATGTCCTTTAGAGATTGGTAGATGGAAAAACAAGGGTCCCCATCTTTCCACTAAACTATGGTAGAGGGAATCCTGAACGGAGAGGGGATTATCTATTCATTTAATCTTAATGGAAGATTAAATGCCCCTTAATTAGGTCCAGCGTATCCTCAAGGGAAAAATTTAACCTAACAAGATGGGAAGGAGGCCAATGCCTCTGGTCCTCTCCCTGTGCCCAAGGAATGAACAGAATCATCAGAAGAGGCACATCCAACTGAAAAAAATCAGCTTCCCCTGGCTGCCCCCTAGTCTCAGATCAGGAGTTAGAAGTGACTGGGGTTCTAGCTGGGAGGAAGGCCCAACCTCTGAACTTGCACCAGTCTCTTGGGCCATATGGTTTTTGTAGAAATCGAATGTATCGACCATTCTAGAGTCGAATGCTTCAAGGAAAAACATCAACAAGCACTGAAAGCTGCCCCCAGCTACCTTCTCCAAGCAAGTCTTACATAAAAGCTTGGAAAAGCCCATTGGCAAGGTGGCCTGGCAGTTTACACATAACCTAGGTTGGGACAATTTAGTTTCCTTGTGCTCCTTAGTCTCCCTGGAATCATTTCTAGACTTCTTCATGAGCTTAGAATCTCTGGAATTGGATTCATGGAATGTTCCCCTGGTCCCGAAGACAGTCTGCGGGGCGAGGGGGGGTCCCCAAAGGTGATCCCTATTCTTACTGCCTCCCCATGAAGAGGACTGGTGGGCTCTTAGTGCTCCCACTGAGCTCCCTCACTTCCGCATAGCCTATAGGGGAAACTGGTGGGATCCAAGCCCAGACTGTTTCCTGGGTCCTGCCATGGAGACTGCCACCAGGACTAGCTCCAGGGGAGGGAATTCCTGGGGAGAGTGGAAAGAGAAAAGGGGAGGGAGTCCAGACCCATCATTTTCCCTGGGGGAAAAAAACAACAAACAATAGGGACGTAGCTTCTATTTTACCATGTCCAGTTTGTTTCCTATTTAGGTGGGAGAAGCTAATCGGCCAAGCCATCCTGGAGGACATTTATAGGTGCTTAAAACGAATCTACATGGACGTTTAGAAGTCGATGACCAGCGCTGTGACAACAGGAAGCAGGCTTCAGCTGGAGATGGGGGAAAATACAGAAACATTAAGTTTTGCCCCACCATCTGGTTTATATGCTTAAATCAATACTTACATTTTGGGTCCATGATACGCATAGGTTAGCTTTAGGTAGGGTGGTCCCCTTTGACAGAGAAACTGAGTTGTCTTTGGGGACCTCTCCCCTTATGAATTCAGCAGAAAAACAGTACCAGGAGTCCCTTGATTACAGATTTTATTAAAACTGTCAGGTCACGGAGAGAAAGGTAGAGTAAACATTCGATCTAGACACGGTAACCAAATACCAAAAGATCACAGCAGGTCCCGGATATCTGATATACAGACACGGCAAAGTCAGCTGTTATTCACAGAATTCTGCAAAAGATAACGTGATAGTGGTCAGGGAGCGGTTCATTTGCCCCTCAGATTCACTGTTCCAGGCAATACACCCCTTATAGTGTACTGAGGGAGAGAGAAGGAAGTACAGACTAGACACGGAGGAAAACAGATGAGATAGCAGGAGCAACCCTGGTGACTGCAGAGGAGTTCTGATGAATGTCATACAACAAAAAGTTAATCACATGGGATCCCAATAATACAATTCTGTGATTACTCACCTTGTAGAATTGGTTTTATAAGTATGCAGTACGTCCTGCTCCAGATAATGATTCATAACAGATAGGATTACCTCCACCAGAGGGCGCTTGACTGCAGAGATGGCAAAAAGAGGCCCCTCACGGTCCCATATATACCCGGGACCTCCCACAAATTCCCCAGTATTGAAAAGCAGTAAGGATAACCAGGAGAAGGCAATGATAAATAACGTAAACAAGGATAACCATACAGAGGATCCAAGATAATGCAAACAGGGTGGGGTGGAGCAGGACGTGCTGCATACTTATAATACCAATTCTACAAGGTGAGTAATCACAGAATTGTATTATTCTAAGTATGCAGCACGTCCTGCTCCAGATAAAGATTCATAACAGATGGCACATCCAATAGCAGTGTCCGTAAATAGGGTAGGATCCCAAAAAGCAACAACGCGCAGTTCACACCACTGCCGCCTGCAGAACCTTGCGGCCAAAAACGGCATCCACTGAGGCCCGAACATCAACCTTGTAAATCTTGGAAAAGGTATGAACAGAAGACCAAGTAGCAGCCTTACAAACTTGTTCAACAGAAGCCAGGTGCTGGAAGACCCAGGAGGCCCCAACCGTACATGTAGAATGAGCAGTAACACGGAAAGGAGGATCCTTTCCCCTAGCAGAATAGGCCCTAAAAATAGCCCAACGAATCCATTTGCTAATAGTGGACTTAGCAGGAGCCATGCCCTTCTTGGGACCCGAAGGAACCACAAACAAGGCATCAGTCTTTCTGAAAGGTGCAGTAGCCACCAAGTAGAACTTCAAATTCCTGACAACATCCAGGGAATGTAAGGCCCTCTCCTTGGAATTACCAGGATTAGGGCACAAGGAAGGAAGCACAATGTCCTGATTGAGATGGAAGGCAGAGACAAACCTTAGGAACCTTAGGAAATCAGGTTTAAAGCGGAACACCACCTTGTCCTGGTGTCTCTCAAAGTAGGGGGCCTGAATAGAAAGGGCCGCCAACTCCAAAACACGCCTGACCGAGGTGATAGCCACCGAAAAGGCAACTTTAAGAGTAAGAATAGACAGAGCAGCCTCATGCACAGGCTCAAATGGAGGCCCCTGAAGGGCAGACAAAATCAAATTCAAGTCCCAAACAGGCAACAGAGGCTTGCGAGGGGGACGCACATGAGCAACCCCCTGGAAGAAAGTCTTGACCAGAGGATGTTGAGCAAAAGATCTCTGGAAGAAAAACAGCCAAGGCAGAAACGTGAACCTTGAGCATGCTGAGCTGAAGTCCCAGATCCAAACCATGCTGAAGGAACTCCAGAATCCTAGGAATGGAAAACACCCGACAGGGAAGGACCCTAGACTCACACCAGTCAATGTAGGTCCGCCAGATCCTATAGTAGATGGTAGAAGAGGATTTCTTCCTAGCCCTGATTAGAGTAATAACCACAGAATCATAAAGCCCCTCATCCCTTAAGATGGAGGTTTCAGCAGCCAGGCCGTCAAAGCCAGCGTTTGTAAATTGGGATGGTATAGCCACCCTTGAGTGAGAAGGTCCGAGCCCAGGGGGAGAGCGTACTGATCTACTGTCAGCTGAAAGAAGTCTGCGACCCACACCTGTCTTGGCCAACGGGGGGCCACCAGGATTGCTGGCACCCTTTCCTGAGCCAGCTTGCGCAGAACCCTGCCCAGCAGGGGGAATTGAGGGAAGAGATACAGGAGACGGAACCCCTGCCAGGAAAGAGTCAGAGCATCCACCGCAAGGGCCAGGGGATCCTGGGACAGAGAGACAAAGACTGGGAGCTTGTGATTGTGGCAGGATGCAAATAGATCCACTTTCGGTACACCCCCCCCCCCAACGGTGACACAAGGATAGGAAGACCTCGCTTCTGAGAGACCATTCCCCCAGGCGATAAGTCCCGCCGCTCAGAAAATCTGCCTCCAGATTCTCCACCCTCGGAATGTACACTGCTGAGATGCAAGGGACATTGTCCTCCGCCCAGGACAGAGTCATGGACACCTCCTTGAGGTCACTCTTGCTCCGAGTCCCTCCCTGATGATTGATGTAGGCAACTGCCGTCTGGTTGTCTGAGCGAACCTCGACCGGCCGGCCCCAAAGGTGAGGAGTCAACTGGGCCAGAACCAACCGAACCGCCCTCAATTCCAAGATGTTGATAGGAGCGTGGGCTTCCTGAGGGCCCCACAGCCCCTGGAATTGTAGGGTTTTCCAGAAGCCCCCCCCCAACCTGACAGACTGGCATCCGTGGTGACTGTCTCCCAACAGGGGGCCAGGAAGGACCTGCCCCCCAACAGGTTCCTCGAGTCCAGCCACAACAAGAGGGACCGCCAAGCCAGAGGAGACAGAACAAAGGCCCGATCCAGCGACAAGGGAACTCTTGTCCCAGACAGACAATAGATGGAGCAGAAGAGGTCTCATGTGGAACTGTGCATAGGGAACTGCCTCGAAGCAGCACACCATCTGTCCCACCAGCTGCATCCCCTGCCGGATGGAAGGGTGAGGGCAGGACAGAAGGAAATGAACTTGAGCTTGCAGAGAGTCCACCTTCTGCTGAGGAAGAAAAATCCTGGCCTGAACAGTATCCAGATTCATGCCCAGGAAGGAAGTCACCAGATACGGAGACAGGGAAGATTTGGGGTGATTGATCACCCAGCCGAACGACTCCAGAACCGTCACCACCCGCTGGGTATCCAATACCGCCTGCTGGAAAGATTGAGAAGGTCGTCCAGATAGGGAAGAATGCGAATGCCCTGAGCCGAGCCATGACACCCGCCAGCACCTTGGTGAAGACCCTGGGAGACGAAGTGAGACCGAAGGGCAGTGCCACAAATTGGTATTGGTAGTGCTGGTTCACCAGTGCGAACCTGAGGAATCTCTGATGCCCTGGGAAGACTGGAACATGAAGGTAAGCATCTTTGATGTCTATGGAGGTCTTGAAGTCTCCCGGGCGCTATGAACTGATCGCGGAGCGCAGAGTCTCCATACGAAAGTGCCTGGTCCTGATGAAATTGTTGAGCAGCTTTAAGTCCAGGATGGGTCTGATGGAACCATCCCTTTTGGGTACTGTGAACAGATTGGAATCAAAACCCCGACCTCTTTCCACAGAAGGGACCTGACAAATGACCCCCAAGTCCAGGAGATTTTGCACAGCCAGAATCCGAGAACTGAGGAATCTTGGAGGCGGCCAGGCAGCGAACTCTAACTTGTAGCAGGAGGACACAACTTCCAGAATCCACCTGTCCGAGACCTGTTGTCTCCAGACATGAGCGAAGAGCCGCAGCCGCCCCCCACCCGGATGGGTGAGGGCATCCCATCATGGCTGAGGAGGCTTGGCGACAGATTTGGGCTTGGACCCCCAGGAAGATATGGAGTGAGCACGACCTTTACCCCTGCCCCAGAAGTCTCCCCTAGAACCTGCAAAGGAAACCCCTCTCCCAGACCTGGATCCACGGTAGGAGGGAGCAAAGGCACCTGAACCCCGAAAGGGCCGCAGCTGCTTCTTACGTTGAGGCACCTTACCCCCCTTGGCAAACAGGTCCAAGCGATCACCAAATAGGCGCAGCCCCTTAAAGGGGAGCCCCGTGAGGGCCTTCCTAGCAGCGTTATCAGCTGCCCACTGACGCAGCCACACAGAGCGCTGTATAGCAACCACCAAGGCAGAGGCTCTACTACACATCCTAATGGTGTCATCTAAGGCAGAAAGGACATATGCAATGAACATCTCACAGTGTGACAAGGCCCTGAATTCGGCACTAGAAGTATCATCAGGGGCGCCTTCCAACAGACCCTTGAGGAGAGTCCTAACGGCAACAGCAGTAATAGCTAAGCACAGACAGGACGCAAGGCAGACCCTACACAGGCAAAGGCATGGAAAGCCAGCTGGTCAATGCGCCAGTCCTCACTATCCTTGAGGGTAGTGGAATCAGGGGAATGGACCACAGATGTGTTGGACAGCCCCAATACTGGTGCATCCACTTCTGGGGGGGGGGGGGGGGGTAGACCAACATTTAACCACATCAGAGGGAAAAGGGTACCTTTTATCCCAGCCCTTAGGGATTCCGGGAAGCCGGCCGGGAGGCTCCCATTCTTTGAGAACAAGATTATTGAAATGGGCCTGTTCTGGAAATTCCAAACGTGGTTTAGCAGTACTGAAAAGTTCCCCCTGTGGCTTGGGAGCCGCAGCAGGGAGGGAGATAGAAATCACATAAAAAATCGGAGTTAACAGTCTATTGGTGTCATCAGCATCCCAAGGATCAGAGCCATAGTCAGCACCACTGAAATGCTGATCATCCGAGAACTCTGAATCCGAGAATAATTCCCCCTCCTCAAGTGGGGTATAGTCAGACAAATCAAGGAAATTCTCAGTCTCCATAGGAAAGGCAGACGCACCCGGCGCCACATGCCTCCTTTTAGCTGGGGCCTTACGGGCCGCAGAGCTAGCAATCAACCTCTCAATGTTAGCCAGCCTGGAAGACACGTCAGGCTGAGACTCCCCACTAGTATTTAGCTCACTGGGAGTCATAATCAAGAGAGGGGGAGTGGGTGAAGACATAGTGGGCGCAGGCCCAGTCACAGATAGCCCAGAATGCAGCGCAAGCGCCTGCTGGGCACAGGGCATACAGACCCGCACATCATCGCTCAAAGGGGATGCCCCACACACCACACAGCACAGCCGGGCTTGTCCGAGGGGACCCCGAGCCCAACATCCTGTGAAACCTCCATATGGCGATTACAGTGGGCCAATTGGCCAATAGGATCTACGCTGTACAGCAACCGGGGATGCCCCAAACGTCTGCAGGGAAGTGGGAGGATTTAACAGGTTAAGCCTCTAATAAAGTAGATAATAAAATATAAATAAATATATCTAATAAAATAAATAAATAGAGGGGACAGGACCGGGAGAAACCTCTTAATACAGTTTTTTCCTGTCTGAAAGACATAATGAAAAACACCCATAAGCACACTAGAAGTGATAATGAAGAAACAAAAAATAAAGCTCGCAAGGACACTCACAGACCGCGTTAGGGGGCCAGCAGACACTCCAGGAGAGGATCAAGATGGCGCTGGAGGGACCTCAAGGGGCGGGCCGCATGAGGGAACAACGCGGAACGCGCCAACAATAGGTCACGCCCCCTCTGCAGAGCGTGCAAATCGGCCTGAATGCAGCAGCCAATGGGCGTGCAGGGATTCTTCATAATGATGCCACCGCTGACGCCACAAGGCGCGCGTGTCAGCGGCAGCAAAATGAAAAATTACCTATGTGAAGACAGGGCGCGGAGCCCTGAAAAAAGTGCATTCACACACAGGCAATAAACACACATACCCACCCCCCCCCCCCCCCCGAACGGGACCAAGAGAGAGAGGGGGGAGAGTGGATGACAGCTAAAGAGACCCACTGATGACCAGGGCAGGGAAGGACAATAGCGGACGGGGCATCCCTAATCAGGTTCCCCATAACCTGCACCGCCTACCCTTTGGTGGGAGACTGCGGTCGGAGCCAAGCTCCGTAAAGAGAGCACCTGTGATAGGTGCTGCCTACCATCACCCGACCAGCGCAACCAAAGCTGAGAGGCATAAGTAAAAAATACCATTCTGTGAATACTCACCTTGTAGAATGGGTATTATAGGTATGCAGCACGCCCTGCTCCAGTAATGATTCATTACGTCTGGGATATAGTCCACAAGAGGGTGCTTTACTGCAAAGATGGCAAAAAAGAGGCCCCTCCCAGGCCTTATATACCCGGGACCTCCCACTAAATTCCCCAGTATAAAAAAAAGCAGTAAGGGAACCAGGAGAAGCCAATAACAAGAACAACAATATTAACCAGGAAACATTCACCATATAGAGGATCCAAGAACAAAAACTCAGGAGTCTGGGATGGAGCAGGGCGTGCTGCATACTTATAATACCCATTCTACAAGGTGAGTATTCACAGAATGGTATTATTCCAAGTATGCAGCACGCCCTGCTCCAGTAATGATTCATTACGTCTGGGACATCCAATAGCAGTGTCCATAAACAGGTGGGGATCCCAAAAAGGCAACAATGCGCAGTTCAAACCACTGCCGCCTGCAGCACCTTGCGGCCAAAAACAGCATCTGCTGAGGCCCGAACATCAACCTTGTAAAACTTGAAAAAGGTATGAACAGAAGACCAAGTAGCAGCCTTACAAACTTGTTCAACAGAAGCCTTGTGCTGAAAGGTCCAGGAAGCCCAAACAGCACGGGTAGAATGAGCAGTGACTCGAAAAGGAGGATCCCTCCCTTTAGCAGAATAGGCCTTAATAATAGCCTGACGAATCCATTTACTAATCGTAGACTTGACAGGCGCCGAACCCTTCTTGGGACCCGAGGGTACCACAAACAAGGCGTCCATCTTCCTGAAAGGCGCTGTAGCCACCAGGTAGTATTTCAAGTTCCTGACAATGTCCAGAGAATGCAAGGCCCTCTCCTTGTCATTACCAGGATTAGGGCACAAGGAAGGAAGCGCAATGTCCTGATTGAGGTGAAAGGCAGAGACAACCTTAGGCAAGAAGTCTGGTTTAAAGCGGAAAACCACCTTGTCCTGGTGTCTTAAAGTAGGGGGCCTGAATAGACAGAGCCGCCAACTCAGAAACACGCCGGAAAGAAGTGATAGCCACCAAGAAGGCAACTTTCAAGGTGCACAGGCTCAAATGGAGGACCCTGAAGGGCAGACAATACCAAATTCAAATACCAAACTGGTAACATGGGTTTGCGGGGAGGGCGCACATGAATGACCCCCTGGAAGAAAGTCTTGACCAAAGGATGAAGCGCAAAAGACCTCTGGAAGAAAACAGCCAAAGCGGAAACATGCTCCTTCAGAGTGCTAAGCTGAAAACCCAAATCCAGGCCATGTTGAAGGAACTCCAGTATCCGAGGGATGGCGAACACCCGACAGGGAAAAGCCCTAGCCTCACACCAGTCAATGTAGGTCCGCCAGGTCCTATAGTAGATTGTAGAAGAGGATTTCTTCTTAGCCCTGACCAGAGTCTGAACAACCGAATCAGACAGACCTCTTTCCCTTAGGATGGAGGTTTCAGCAGCCAGGCCGTCAAAGCCAGCGTTTGTAAATTGGGGTAACAGAGCCGTCTTTGAGCGAGAAGATCCGGAACCGGGGGCAGAGGATACTGATCGATCGCCAGCTGCACGACGTATGCGAACCACACCTGTCTTGGCCACATGGGGGCCACCTGAACAGCTGGCACTCTTTCCTGAATCGGCTTGCGCAGAACCTTGCCCAGAAGGGGAAACGGAGGGAAGAGGTACAGGAGACCAAAGCCCTGCCAGGACAGAGACATGGCATCCACCGCCAGAGGATCCTGGGACAGCAAGACAAATGCTGGAAGCTTGTGATTGTGGCGAGAAGCAAACAGATCCACGTCCGGCATCCCCCACCTGTGACAAAGGGATAGAAAGACCTCGCTGTTGAGGGACCATTCTCCCCGGCGAGAGGCCCCCCTGCTCAGAGAATCCGCTTCGAGATTCTCCGCTCCCGGAATCTAAACCGCAGAGATGCACGGGACATTGTCGTCGGCACAAGACGGGATCGACGACACCTCCCGGAGGGCACTCTTGCTCCGAGTCCCTCCCTGATGATTGATGTAAGCGACCGCAGTCTGGTTGTCGGAGCGATCCTGAACCGGCAGGCCCTGGAGGTGAGACATCAGCTGCGCCAGCACCAACCGAACCGCCCTCAGCTCCAGAACATTAATGGGGGCGTGGGCCTCCTGAGGGCCCCACAGCCCCTGGAATTGGAGGGCTCTCCAGTAGCCCCCCCAACCTGACAGGCTGGCATCCGTAGTGACCGTCTCCCAACACGGTGTCAGAAATGATCTGCCCCCCAGAAGATTCCTCGAGTCCAGCCACAACAGGAGGGACCGCCAGACCAGAGGAGATAGAACAAAGGCCTGATCCAGAGACAGGGGACTCTTGTCCCAGACCGACAGAAGATGGAGCTGAAGGGGTCTCATGTGAAATTGAGCATAAGGAACTGCCTCGAAGCAGGCCACCATCTGTCCCACCAGCTGCATCCCTTGCCGGATGGATGCATGAGGGCTGGACAGCAAGAAATGAAGCTTGAATCTGATGAGGGAGGAAAATCCTGGCTTGAATGGTATCCAGAGTCATACCCAGGAAGGGGGTCACCCGGGACAGGGAGAGTGAGGATTTGGGATAATTGATCACCCAAAAGAACATTTTCAGGGTTGCCACCACCGTCTGGGTGTCCAATTCTGCCTGCTGGAGTGAATGGGACGTAATGAGAAGGTCGTCCAGATAAGGAAGAATGCGAATACCCCGGGCTCTGAGAAGAGCCATCACGCCCGCTAACACCTTGGTGAACACTCTGGGAGCAGAGGTGAGAGCGAAGGGAAATGCCACAAATTGGTAGTGTTGTTCCTCTACTGCGAACCTGTGGAGCCGCTGATGCCCTGGGAAGACCGGCACATGAAGGTAAGCATCTTTGATGTCTATGGAAGTCATAAAGTCCCCCGGGCGCAGGGAGATGATAGCGGATCGCAGAGTTTCCATGCGAAAACATCTGGTCCTGATGAACTTGTTGAGAAATTTTAGGTCCAGGATGGGTCTGATGGAACCATCCTTTTTGGGTACTGTAAAGAGATTGGAATAGTAACACTGACCTCTCTCTCCTGGAGGGACCTGACAAATGACCCCCATGGCCAAGAGGTTTTGTACCGCCAGAACCAGACCCCGAGCTGCCCGAGGATCCATAGGAACCCGGGACCTGAGGAACTCCAGCTTGTATCCGGAGGAGACGACCTCCAGAATCCAATTGTCTGAGACCTGCTGAGCCCAGGCCAGATCGAAGAGCTGCAGCCGTCCCCCCACCCACAAGTGTGAGGGCGCCCCCTCATTGCTGAGCGGGCTTGGCAGTAGACTTGGGTTTGGCACCCCAGGAGGATCCGGGCCGGGCATGGTCTCTGCCCTTGCCCCAGAAATCTTCCCTTTGCCCCGCAAAGGATACCCCCCTGCCTGACCTAGGCCCACGAAAGGAGGGAGTGAAGGACCCGGAGCCCCGAAAGGGTCGCGGCTGCTTTTTGCGTTAGGGTAACTTACCTACCTTAGCAAAAAGGTCCAAAACGATCACCAAACAGGCGCAACCCCTTAAAGGGGAGCCCCGTGAGGGCCTTCTTAGCGGCATTGTCCGCTGCCCACTGGCGCAACCAGACCGAGCGGCGGATAGATACAACAAAGGCCGAGTTCCTGCTACACATCCGAATGGTGTCATCTAAGGCAGAAAGAACATAGGTGATTAACATCTCACATTGTGAACAGGCTCTAAATTCAGCACCAGAAGGATCCTCATGGGAGCCGTCGAGAAGGCGCCTGAGCAAGGTCCTAATCGCCACAGCCGTAATAGCGCAAGGCCGAACCCACACAGGCAAAGGCATGGGAAGCCAGCTGGTCAATACGCCGGTCCTCACTATCCTTCAAGGTAGTGGAATCAGGGGAATGCACCACAGAAGTGTTAGACAACCCCAACACAGGGGCATCCACTTCGGGTGGAGTTGACCAACATTTTACCACATCCGAGGGGAAAGGATACCTCCTATCCCACCCCTTAGGGATACCGGGGAGCCGGCTAGGCCTCTCCCATTCCCTGAGAATCAGATTAAAATGCGTCTGTTCTGGGAATTCCAAACGTGGTTTTGCGGTACCAAACAATTCCCCCTGCTGCTTAGGTGCCACCGCAGGAGGGGAAATGGAAAGTACCTCAAAAATTTTAGTAAAAAGTCTATGGGTGTCATCAGCATCCCAATGCTCTGAGCCGGCATCAGCGCCAAGGCAATGCTGATCGTCAGACAGATCTGAATCTGAAAATAATTCCCCTTCTTCGAGAGGGGTATAGTCAGACAAATCAAGGGAATCATCTTGTTCCATGGTAAGGGCCGGCGCAGTGGGCGCCACATGCCGTCTTTTAGCTGCAGCGTTACGGGCTACAGAGCTAGTAAGCAGTCTAAGTGCCAGCACTCAGTATGTCACAGGCCAAGCACAGTAAAACCATACAAAAAACACAGACCCCCCCCCCCCCCGACTAACCAGGCACACTGGAGAAGGGGGGTAATAAGCCCATAGTCACATTTGGGACGTGATGAGGGCATAAAGCGGATGTGGCATCCCATATCAGGCTCACCGACCTGTGCCGCCTACCCTTTGGTGGGGGATTTGCGGCGGAGCAGAGCTCCATTAACAACACCTCTAATAGGTGCCGCCTACCGTCACCCGACCATGCAGCCAAAGCTGGGAGGCAAGCAAATAGTGGAACAGGTGGGAATAGGATACAGGGCCAGGGGCTGTGCAGCCTGGCTTACCTGCGAGGAGAGAAGCCATCATCTTGCCCTTCGCAGCCCGACTGCAGAGAGTAAACTGGGAATTTAGTGGGAGGTCCCGGGTATAAAAAGGACCGGGAGGGGCCTCTTTTTTGCCATCTCTGCAGTAAAGCGCCCTCTTGTGGACTATATCCCAGACGTAATGAATCATTACAGGATCAGAGTGTGCTGCATACTTGGAATAGTGGAGCGGGTGGAAATAGTCCTACAGGGCCGCGTGCTGTTCTCCTATCTTCTTTGGAGAATGCTGTTAACCTATGAGTAAAGGTTAGCATTCTCCAAAGAAGATAGGACCTTTGATATCAAACGTCCCTCTTGCCCCCCCATTTACCTTTCTTTTGGTTTATGTATTAGGCTAAAACATCCTTGAGACAGAACGTCTGTGCCTGTCTGCAGTCCCTATATATCCCCCCCCCCCATGGGAGAATGAATATATATTTTCTAGATGCAGGTGAACTACTGAAATAAAATGTTAATAAAAAGGCAATGTAGAACCAAAACAATAGACTGTTAGTAATTTATATTATCAAACATGAGCTTGCTCATTACAATTACCATAAATAGCTTAGGGAGCAGTAACACAAAGGCAGGAATGATCATTTCTTTTAAAACCAAAATGGTGAAAGCAGAAATCTCTGCTGGTTGCCGTTACAGGTTATCATTAATTCTTACATCATGTCATAAATTTGCAAGTGCTTGGCAGTACTGCAGTAAAGGATGTTTTTTCATAGGCTTTTCAACAATATGGAGTGCTGGTCCTTCGGTCATTCGTTGCACGGGAACACCAAAGCCTTAGGCACCAATGGTATTGGACAGAATATAAAATCGCTTTATTTTGAATAGGGATTTTAACAAAAGACCTTTTATACAGATGTGACAGTGCTGGATATCTTAGGGGAACCTATCAATGAATTACTAAACAGTAGCCAAATAATTTAAGATTTGAAGGTCTGAAACCAAAATAACTAGCATAAAAAGAGGGACAATGAGGCAAAGTGCAATAAGTGAAAGATGAACATATGCCTTGGGTGCTTTGTGTAAAAAGGGTTTCCCTATATCATGCAAATATTCATCCATGCTTCTGACAATCTCCAAATCATGTGTGCCATGTTTTACTGGTCAATTCCAGGGGCAAAGTTGCAGCAGCATTGATGCAATTTTACCTGTGCAAGAATCACGCTTTCACAAACTGATAATACGAATACAATATGGATAAAACAAAAAGGGAGGACTACTCTACAGAGTTTCTACAAAGAAGTCAGAAGCAGAAGGAACATTCATAATTATTCTGGGAAACCATTAAATATTCAAAGCATCTCTCTGATCCATCTCCTTTGGAGAGTTGATATTTTTAAAGAGATACTGCAGCATACAATATATCTACTGGTCCTAGAAAACTCATGCGAACATAATCAATACTCTTTTTTTCACTTTCCTAATTCAAAAAAATTAATAAAAAACGGTCTTGCATAATGAAGCTGAAGAGAAGGAAAGTGGATGTACTTCAACATCAAACATGT
This sequence comes from Gastrophryne carolinensis, assembly GCA_027917425.1. NCBI lineage: Eukaryota > Metazoa > Chordata > Amphibia > Anura > Microhylidae > Gastrophryne > Gastrophryne carolinensis. The sequence continues at coordinate 84,530,340 of CM051240.1, read as the reverse complement.
TCCCTCGTAATTCTAAAAATAAAAGAACACATCTCACTGGTTATAATGAGCATCAGATTTCCTTCCCTTCAGTTTTCAAACTGGAGGCTCCTGTCCAGCTGCATGAATGGAGAAAACCCACCTCAAGCAGCAACAGGCAAATGAAAAAGTCAGCCCTTAGTAGAATTAGATTTACTCGGCTCCCTTCAGCAGCCCCATGCCTAGCCAATAACGCGTTTAAAGGGCATTTTATCTTTCAGACACAATGGTAATCCTCTTTGCTCCATACCCAGGAGTTGATTGCTTTGGAGTCGCAGACAATCAGCAGCCTGAGGCTACAAAGCCTCTTGCTTTGAAACACCCTCCTCTGAAATGAACAATGCTTTCCTATAGGGCACACATGCACTCATTTAGCTCTCTGAAGGTATCTCAAAGACTGAGTTACAGCCAGGCTTTAGAGAGACAGACATGCACCAATCAGCCTCTCGATTGCCCCAAGAGTTTATTTTAATTGGTGGAAATCCTAGTTTATTATGGAGACAAGCAATACGCTTAGAGATGATGTACCAGTAAAAGTTCATGCGTTTGCCAATATGCAATGCACTAATGTTCTGACTTACCCTTTAATAGTTGAACATGTACTTTACTGACCAGGCTCTAGTGTGCAGGGGGTCTACGAAAGGCAATTTCTAACCAGTACTGACAGATTCCTTTTAGTAGAAAGGCTACTTTCTTGCAAGCAAGTTAATGCACATATGCTTAATGCTCAGACATAGCTTTAGAGAGGAAATGCGTTCTTGAACCAATTCCAATGAAGTTTTACAACTCTTTAAAAACTCAACAATGTAAACACCACTACACACAGTACGCAACTGCCCTGATCAACACAGGGGCTGGGAGGGAAAGAAAATTCACAATCCTGGAATGTGCATTGAGAACTGCATTTCTGTTCCAATTCCACGTGTGCCATTTTGACATACAGTGTACTGCAGGTCTCTTTGGCACTGGATGGGTGAATACAGATTGTTTTAGGGTGCAGGACAAAGATTAAGCAGAGGGTTCACAATTTATCCTACAATATACATTGTTCTGCACTCCCACCCCAACTAAAAACCAGGCTTAAATTAAATAAATGGGTCATACCCCCTCCCTCATTCCCTCTAAGCTCCCAGTTAATTTAATTAGAGCCAGTTAAACCTGAAATATAAAGGTGAAACACTTTCTGGCACCATAAGAGAAAATATTCCTATTAAAAAAAAAAAAAAAAAAAAAAAAAAAAAAAAAAAAAGACATAATAGCTAAAATAACCAAATGGTAAGAAAGTGCCTGAAACATGTTACCAGCATTTAGAGCCCTTTCAGATACAAGGCAGAAATAGGTGTAAATTAGTTTACGAAACCAAAAACAGAACAAAAATATATATGGATTCTCCATTACATTTCCAGGGAGGGTCCATAAAGAACAGTTTATGAAGGGGATCTGTTGCTAGCATCATGCTAAGTCTGATCGTCTATACTCAGATGGTCTGTGCCTGAAGATCTAATACATTTGGTTTCCTCTTCCTTTTTCCTTCTTTCCATCTCCCATTCTACAAAGGTGTCAAAGAGGCTGGGCCATGCCTCATCCTCACTGTAGTTGCTGAGGTCGGGTCCTATCACCTGAGTAAAGTTTAGGAACATGTTCCATGTGTCTCGTGAGACTCCCTTGATTCCTGAGGGGTTCTCAGTTAAGAAGTCTAACCACTGGTCCAAAATGAGGGGCATGTTTTGAGTGAACACTAACTTCCAAAGGGCGATGGCTATTTCTCGGTGCAGTGACCGTTGCCCTTCTTCAGAGTCCAGGCCAAACTGAAAGGTGAAGCGGTAAAGATCCTTAAATTTGTCTTCCTGCTTGGCTTCATTTAAGAGGCTGGAGAACCTACTGCAAATCCCTTCAATGCTGTCTGCATTTATTGCCTTGCATCCTTCGAAAAACTCTTTCCTGTCACGGCAAAAGAAAAAATGTGTGAGCAATGAACAAGGATCGAGGCATTTGATTAGCTTGTTAATTATCAATATTTAGCAGTTACAGAAACTTGTAGTAGCCGCTCCATCCCAGAGATTATGCAGACTAGATTAAACGGAGACATGGATTGCTCACCAGGCTTGATCCAAAGTGGTTAAAATGTCCAGCGCTCAGGTAGCTGGTAAAATATAACCATACAGGTCCAGCGTATCTATACAAATAAAATGTGCAATACACAACCTGTTCTGGGCATTCTAACACCTATTTATATACAAAAAACATACTACCTTAAAGCACACATACCAAACTCTGGCACTCCGTGTCCTCAGATTTGGCCCCCGAACCCTTTCTCCCCTTCCCACCCCGTTATCTACGAGTGACAGGGCCGGGATGGTTACGGGCATTCCCCTTAAACAAGGGCCGCAGCTGCACACTTGCTGCCCAGTGTTGCCTAGTCCCCGAGAGGCTAGTTAATAAGCACACCCAGCAGGCAGGATGCATTTCCTAATTGCAGCCTGGCGGCCAGTAAAGTTGCGAGATAGGGCTTTGCTGTAAAATTCTGCCCCTATAATGATGTAGTAAAGAAGTACTTCTCCCAGTGATTGTCAAATGCATATGCCAACCAGGCTGAGCTGGTCTCCCTCTACACAGGATGACGTCAAGCCAACTCAGCCCGCCAGCGACTACGTGAGGTGATGCTGCATTAACCCTTTCGCTGCCAGCCTACCTGCAGCATTTGCCACTCCCTGTTGCCAGACGATGTTTCACCATTTTGCGCTACACATATTCAACTGTCATTTTTGAAGGGATTTCCAGGGATTTCCCAGGAAAATTATATATTGTTTTTTTCAACAGAGTCTGGGCTTTAACATGAAATGTCTTGTTTGTATTTTTTAGGTGTATTCTCAATTTTTTTGGGTGAAATGTGTGAAAAAAAACAAAAAAAAAACATTTTTTTACAATTTGTAGAGTTTTTTTGTAATAAAAAATGTAAGTTTGTCAATAAAATCTTATTGCGTGAGAAACCCCAATTTCTCCCGGTTACAGCGATACCACATATGTATAGGTAGACACCCTTTCCTGCCCAGAAGCCTTTTATAGCTGCTGGATGACAAATGGTTAATTAAAAAAAAAAATGACATAGGGTCCCCCTTCCCGGGGAGGGGGACCCCATTTTTTTTTTGGATTTTGAAGGGTTAAAAACCCTTCAAAATCCAAAAAAAAAAATGACGTGGGGTCCCCCTTACCCAAAGTAACCAGCCCGGGACCAGCTATGGGGGCTTGTAGGCACAGAGTGGGGGGGCCAGCTTTGGTGGCCCCCCCACCCTGCAGCCTACGAGCCCACATAGCCTATGTGGGCCCGGGCTCTTCTGCCCCCCCCCTGGCCTTTGGGGAGGCAGGTAATGGGGGTGCGGGGGTTAATGGCAAGCCACCCGCTAGGGCAGGTGACTTGCCACCCCCCCAGCCTTGTGAACTGGTATAAGGGGTCTCATGGACCCCTTACCAGCTCACAAAGGGTTAATGTGAAAAAAAAACACCACACAATAATAAAAAGTATTTTATTAGAAAAAAAAAAAAATTTTTTTTTACTGTACTTACCTTCGATTGCAAGCTCTTGTCCCTCGCCGCTCAGCTGACAGATGCCGATGATCGGCATCCAGAGAAGGAGAAGGCAGGAGATCAGAGGATCTCCTGTCACCTCCTTCCCCTGTGCCGATCACCGGCATCTGAGAAGCTGAGAAGGCTGAAGCCTGAGATCGGGGCCGGGATGACTTCATAAGCCCATGATGGCGGCCGCCATCGTGCAGAAGAGAGGAGAGAGCCTCCCAGGCTCTCTCCTGAAGATCGGTAAGTCCTGGGGGGGGATCGGAGGCCCCCCAGGTGAAGAGGAGGGACAGCGGGAGCCAGCGCGCACACACAGGTAAGTGAATGTCATTTTTATTTTTTTTTTTTTTTACAGTTAGAAGCTGCTGCTGCAGAAGCGGGGGGGGGGGGGGGGCCTATTCCGGGGGCTCTCCTGGAGCCATCCGACCCCCCACGGGGGATCGGATGGCACCAAATTAAAGAGGAGACCCGGCCGGATCCAACAAGGGGTCAGGTGAGTATTTGTTGTTTTTACTTTTTAAACTACAAGCGAGGAAAGTCAAGCACGTAACACCTACGGGCTTGGCACTTAAGGCCCAGCCAAGCCAGCACGTAGGTGTTACGTGCTTGGCAACAAAAGGGTTAAAGAGGACAAACCAAACCTATTAGGCTGGCCCTTGATCCTGGAACAAAAGCAGCCCTGGAGTCTATAAGACTTCAGGCCCGCCAGATCCTCAATACCCGATGCATCCCAAATCGCTGTTGAAACACCCCCCGGATCGCCGGTAAAACGTACCTGACTGCCAATCCAATGGCACATGCGCTGGCTGTGCTCCACTATACCTTTAGCCGGTCATGTGCCAGCACCAGGCATTTGTGAATGGCTGTCACGCTCCTAGCTTAGTGGGGGTATGTGGCCAGCGACGCTCAATTAAGTCCTTGGCCCACAAGAGCTCAAGAAGAAAAGATGGCTAAGTAAAGCCAAATGTAGCCGAGCACACTGATTGGCTGGCGCATGCAACGTTGGATAGGCGACCCGATATGCATATATCCAACAAGAGGGAGGATTGAGGGCACTCATACTAAATCACTACTCCAACCAACCAGATGGAAGCATGTGGGGTTCGCCATCTATTGGACAGTGGGACGGGCGCTGTACAAGCACCTATTCAGTAGACTTGAATGTCTGCCAGTGGGGCAGCACATGCTGGAGTGGGGATGATGTGGACCGCAGTAAAACCTAGCTACAGCCTTTGGACTGATGGGAGTTTACAGATAAACCAGGGGGATATCACTGTGTGGCATTCCAAATGTGGATGGTCCTAGGAAGAGAGCCAACTTTAAAGAGGAACAAAACCCAGCTAGCCCAGGAATGGAATGTAAAAGATTTCAAGGCCGGATGTTGGCCTTCCTTCAAGGCATCCCAAAATCAGGATGCCCCACAGCACTCACCTCTTCCTGGCGATCCCTCGATGTAAACAAGGGCAGCGTCCCCCCCCCCACTCCTTTGGACTGTGCTTGCGCTTCCGCACCCAGTCATTGAGATCGGCTGGGGATAGGAGCACATGCGCTGCAGATAATGTAGCCGTTCTCGCTCCCACTGCCGGGCTCTGCTTGTAAACAGAGCACGTTTGCATAGCAAATAATATGCATGGCGAATGTCTCGGATTGGACGAGAGCAGGCGCATGTGCCATTGGGAAGAGGCAAGTTTGAAAGGGCAATCTGTAAGAGTGACGCGCGGGAGGCGGCGGCGGGCTCTCTTGTCAGTCGCTGCCTCCTGCTTGTCCGCCGGCGGGGATTGGCTGCAGCGGTCACGTGGGAGCGGGGAGAGGTGAGTTTTTGGGGCTTTCTGGGGGGTTTCACACAGCGGGGCACCCCACCGAAGTGGACCAAAACCCAGGATAGTCAAAATCCTGGGTGTTGGTCCACTTTAAAGGCTCGCTACACGCATTTGAACATCTACTGCTGATATGCATATCGGGGGATGGATTGTTTGAGTGGTGTGTGGGGCAAACAGAGTCTTGGATGATGTTAACAAGCCTCTTGTCAGGTAGTGAAGTCAATATCAGTTGACCCCAGCCAATTGGTGTTGCCCAGTTGCTACTCAACTGTCTTTTGACTCAAAGTAATGGGTATGATCACTCTTCAAAACCTGCTCAAGTTACATTTATGTTTAGTTATCAGAGAAAAAAAAAAGTACCTACCTAGTAAACTTGCACATGGTGGCAGCCTGAAATTTCCACGCTAGGACTAGCACTCTAAACTCAGTTGGGTCCACACACAAGTCATTGCAAAACCGTTCCATGCCTTCTTCCAAAATAGCATCTTCTCTCTCATCCTTGTATCTCCTAAACAGTTCTTCAACTCTCTGCAAAGACGACACTTCAGCTCCCGGTCCTGGCTCTTTCTTTTTTGTTTCACCAGCTGGTGCCTGAGGATGACATGATTCTACCATGGCATCCTGTGCTTTTTTAGTTCCATTAACTAGGATGTCCCCTGAGGCTTTTACACTGACCGATGTGTGTTCTTCTTTGTGTCCTGAGCTTCTCTTGTGTGATTTGCCAGATTCTCGTTCACCATTTTTACTACCCAGTGTAGATGAAGGATTCTTACACTTTGTGACACACTGGCCCATGTTGAGTGAGCCCAGCTTTAAAGCAGTCCGTCTTGTACGAGACTCAGTCTCAACCGATGGTTGATACACGTCAACATACCATCCTGAGAAGCTGTCTGACCTAGAAGACAAAACATAAAATAAAAAAGTGGGCAGTAGACGATTATAATAGCTGATGTTTTCTATAATAATGTTCTTGTTTCTTACATTACCAACATAGTCCATGGTAGTACAAAAAAAATCAAAATTAGCAAGTAGAATAGTTATTGGAGATCAGTGGATAAATGTATTGAGAAGCAATGTTCGAGAGAGCATTGGAGGCTAGAAAGTGCTCTTTCTGGGTTACTGGTAACTGTCAATGAGGCAGAAATTAAATCCATCAAAGGAAATATATTTGGGGTGAAGAGCATCATTCAAAACAAATTGTTGGGATTTTAATGATTTTTAGGTCTGGGGAGGGGGGATTGAAGTATGATCTAGTATTTTAGCTTTGGATTGGGAGGTACTGTACGAGGCATCTGAATTATCCCTATACAAACTTGGGGTAACTTTCTTCAAAAACTTCAATATCCTCAAAAAGATAGGCTTGCCAAACATAGTTCTATAGACAAAGGAGAGGTGGGTTGTATAAGTTCAGATTTAAAATATGGCTTCTACAATATTGAATATAGAAATGAAGCTTTAAATGGGAAGAGTGATGGAAATATCTGGGGGAAAAAAATGGTAGACTAAATGCAACCATCGTAGCTCGAACAATGAGAAAGACATTGGTTCCCACATGGCTATCCAAACATTTGTCTCCTGAAATATTAGACCCAGCACCAAACGTGTAATCCACTGCCCTAAACAGCAGAAGGCTCGTCATTGGATCTTCCTGCTTACCGCCTATAAGGTGGGAAAAAGAGAAGCATTATTCTCCACAGTTATCAAGGGACATACTGCCCCTTTGATCATCAAGCCCTGTGCTTTTTACCTTTCTGTGATGAAACCCACCATGGTGGCACTGACTGAACTCTAATATTGGCACTGCAGGGATCAATAGTTGGGGACATCCAGAATGCCCTCAGCACCAAAACATTTAAGGATGGCAGTCACCCCCCAATGACTTGACTGGTTAGATTATTCAAATATTTAAATAGAAGTCTGCTCGTTACGGACTCAGCACAAGAGTCCTTGTTAAAATGGCTAAAATACTCACCAGATTCATACTCCTGGGATTCATGACTGCCAGCACCAATGGGATCTGCCAAACGCATGTGCACAGATTAAGTGGATCTTTTGACTATAGGTCCACTTTAAGTGTAGCCTGCTGGTGTTACACATCAATGGTAGCTCCTGACTAGTGCAACAGAAAGGAAAACAGCTGGCTGTTGGGTATAGATGTTGCTGGAGGAGAGGACTAGGGCACATAAGAGTCTCCTATTCAGGGGTGCAACCTGTTCCTTAATGTCTACTGTGACCTCCTCCTGACAGGGCTCCCTCCACCACTATTGTTGCTCTTCTGGAGATGCTAAAGCAGTCATCTTCAGTGTTTGTGTTAGGGCATCAATGTGGTCTTTAGATATTGGTCAGCTCCATTCCACTCAAGTAACATACAGTAGCTGAAATTAAGGAAGAACGACTTTAGAATGAAAAAGATTACAGGGCTAGACTGAGTGTGCTTCCTGCAGACTGTTTTATGTCTGTCCAGAAATAAACAGTAAAATAAGGGCACTAGCGTGGGGTATAAAACAATATAACTTGAGGGTGAACAGCTCGGAATACTATCCAAATCTTTGGTAGATGGTCTTTAGAATTTTTTTTTTTGCAATAATTCCCAGAATTAAGCATCAACTGAACTTTTCAAAAGCCACTTTGATGCAACCATTCCAATGCGAGTTCCTCCAATAGAAGAGAAAAGTCTCTGCATTGCAAAAGGTGTGAACCAGGCAAGAAACTTGTGTTTGCACAGGGATTTCCCTGTCATTCAGCAGTGTTTGAGGACCTAGCCTTGTTATGTACTGTCAGCGGACAGATAACGATCAGATTGATCGGGAAATAAACCTGAATGATCGGGCTATAAACCTGCCTCAACTAGAACTTTGAAGAGATAGATCTCAACAAAAAGCCTACTGACAGGTCAAAGAGCATACCATTAAAAATGTTGGGAATTTAAAGTAGACGTTTCCTTCAAAGGATAAGATATACATAGCAAATTCGGGGGGGGGGGGGTTCACCTATCCACAAAACATACAGCTAATGTTTGGAGTCTAATGGTGGTAGCAGATGGCGACCTATGACATAAGTTTGCCAAACCTCAATGAAGCTGTAAGTGTACCTAGACTGCATTTCCTGGTCTAGAGCTGTGGTGTTGCAGTAGCAGGAACGGAATCAGGTTGAAAGTTGGCAGCCTAGGCTTAATCTATAACATATGAATAGCAAATGCGCTTCTCAGGATTACCACTGTAAATCAAGTGGTACTAATATCTGGTCACCATTGACTTGACCACCGTTGCCCTTTAAATTTTTATTGAGTTTAAGAGCAAAACTCAAAACCCAGAAGACCAGTTTCCAAAAGGTACCTATGTAAATACTTATAGGCTTCAGCAACACTATCTTTGGATGCCAATTTTCCTTGAGTTAGGGCTTAGGGCCCTAAAAATCAATGGGGGTAAATATTAAACACACAAACCTTTTTCCTATACTAGTTATAGGATTCAAAACCTTGTAATGTATCAACAAAGCTAAAATAACTGCTGGGCCTGTTAAAAAGCTGCTGGAGGACAGCAGTGGCAACACTTCAAATTTTCGGTTGAGAGAAACTCTCAGGGAAAAGCCTTAAACCAGACCAACAACCTTGCACAAACTCACCAAAATTCCCTTGCCCCACCTGCATGCACAATACTGAATCATTGCTGCACCCACTCAAAGCCGAAACGTTACCTTACAGATTCTCTCCTGGTAGCAGCCATTTCAGAGCTTCCTTTTTTCAGCATCCCAGCCGGGCTATTGCCTGAATTTAACTGACATAACCCCACAATGCACAGCCAATGGAACTTACTATACTCTGCCTTTGACATGGTAGCTAATTTCTACAACCTGGTAAAGGGGAGACCTTTGCACTAATTGCATAGATATCTGTTGCATGCCCACAGCCCACCTAATAAGGGGCACCAGCATAGCAGCAGAGCCCTGCAGCCACCTAACAGGAGGGCCCCACAGCAGCCACCTATCAGGGAGGGGGCCCTATAGCAGCCTGGCCACTGCAGCCACCTAACAGTGAGGGGGCACCATGGCAGCCTTGGCACTCCAGCCACCTAACAGTGAGGGAGCCCCATAGCAGCATGGCCACTGCAGCCAAACTGGGAGGGGGGATAGCAGCTTGGGCCCAGCAACCACCTATAGGTGGGCATAGCAGCTTGGCACCTACCGTCACCTAACAAGAGGGACCATATCAGCCTGGATCCTGCAGCCACCTAACACTATAGCCCCATAGCAGTCTGGACCCTGCAGCCACCTAACACTATGGCCCCTATAGCAGTCTGGCACCAAAAGCTATCAAACACTATAGTCCCATACAGACCCGAACAGCACTTACCAGGAGGCCCCAGAGCAGCCTGGCTTTGCAGCCACTTGGCAGGAAGGCTGACCATGTACCTGCCTGGCCCCAAAGTGACCTTACGGGGCCCCATAACAGCCTGGCTACACAGCCACTTAACTGGGCCCCAGTGCCACCAACCATGCCTCACCACTAATAATAGATGACCGTCCTTCTACGGCGCTCTGGATCTTACTCGATCGTAAGATCCAAGTACCATGCTGCCTGAGCCAGGCTACAGGAACCTGGACTGTGGTGGACTGAGTCAATGTGAGGGCAGGTAAGTAGCAACCTAAAAAAACCTGATCACAGGTTAGAACAAGGAAACAACCTTAGGTTCCCTTTAAGCCATAATATAAATTCAGTGCAGTGAAAACAAGTAGCCGTCACACCCTTGTGTAACACAGCCAGCTATTTTAACAAGGCCCCAGTGACCCAGGCACAGTGGAATAGCAGTCTGTTTATTGCAGGTCACAGAACCATCATGCAGTCATTGCTCAGCTACAGGTCACACTATCAGATAGTCAGAGGTCACTGTACATTTCACTAGAGAAGTTCCCAGATAAAAGTGTAAAGCACCGACGCCACCATTTGGATGACCAAATAGCCAAGCAAGGCTTTTCTTGATTAGAAATTCTTATGCACATCGGAAAGCAAGAACAGCAAACAGAAAAGATAAACTGCCATCAGAACTCTGTGTTGTGATTAAAGTGGACCAAAACACAGGATTTTGACTATCCTGGGTTTTGGTCCTTGCCCCCGGGGTATCCCTATCGGGGGTGCCCAGCTATGTGAAACCCCCCAGGTTGCTCAGATTTTCCCGGTCCTACAACGCATGAGGGGCCGCTTGTCCATCAGTGCGCTCAGATCTGCTCGAGCCCCCTCATCCAGGAGATCGTCTAATGTGAGCGGATCCGGGTGCGCTGGCTGCTGCATCATCCCCCATTACCCTCTAACAGGGAACATGCCCGCGGTTGGTCATTCACAAATGCCTGGCACAGGCATACACCCTGCAAAAGGGATACCTGGGATGTGGCCACTGCTCGCGCACATGCCTTTGGACTGGGAACGAAAGTTTTTGGGAGACTTGGGGGGTTTCACACAGCAGGGTACCCTGGGGGAGCGAGTATGCCTGCCCTAGAGTCTCAGACTCCAGGGTGGGTTTTGGTCCTGTAATGCACTTCCACAAGGACACAAAAATACAGCTACCCCAGCCAAAATGGGTAGACAGTTCATTCAAAAGCCTCCAAGAAACTATTCTTTCCCTGATTGGACCTCAGCATCTAAATGGATTTAAGTAGGGGTATCCCAAGAGAAAGCCAAATGTGTGGCTAAAATACCTAGTTTCATGGTAGTATTGCACATAGCAGCGATACCTTTGCTACTCTCTATCTGCACATGACTGCCACAAACCAACCAGGAAGGGAAGCAGGGATGCCACAATTAGCTTCTGAGCTCGAATATGGAACTAGGCAGTGGCATAACTTGAGGGGGTGCAACCACACCGGGGTCCAGAAGGTCAGGGGGGCCCCCACCATTGTTGCTCCTCATTTATCAGATTTGCACTCACCTGGCATCATTTAGAGAAAGGAAGCACAATTTGTCTCTGCTGTTCCAGTTTCAGCTGCACCCAACTGAGCTGAAGTGAGCAGTGAAAGGCCCACATTTAACGTGCACTCCAGGGCCCCATCAAGTTTCGATTATGGCGCTGTAACTAGGCGAGTATTTTAGCCAAATCTCCATCTTTCTATTTCACTTTCCTATCTTTTATTTGGCTCTGTTCACACCTCTGCAATGCAGAGGAAACACTGTACATTATTCTAGATAGTTCACACATCTGCACTGCATTGTGCAACACATTAAAGTGGACCAACACCCAGGATTTTCACTATTCTGCGTTTTGGTCCACTTCTGCGGGGCACCCCGATGGGCGTTCTGTGAAACCCCCCAGAACGCCCAAAAAAAACTCACCTCACCCCGCTCCTACACGAGCGCTCAGAGCTGCTGTGGTATGTACGGAAAACTGACGGACAACCACAGCGGCTCTGAGCGCACTGGAGGCCGCCTCTCGCGCTTCCTTCTAACAGGGAGCGCGCCTGCACTGGCCATTCACAAACGTCTGGCGCGGGTGCGCGCCCTGCTAGAGGGAAGCGAAAGAGGCGGCCACGGCCCGCGCCGTTGGAACGGGGAGAAGGTAAGGTTTGTGGGGGTTTCACACAGCGGGGCATCCCGATTTCGGATGCCCCGTGGGGAGGGAGCTGATCGGCCCGGGAATTTTAGATTCCCGGGCCGATCAGCCATGGGTGTTGGTCCACTTTAAAAAGACGTTGCAGACACTTTTCAGCACAATGTTGCAACAGTGCAGGTCAATAAAAGTCTATGGCAATGCCAGCGCAACCCAAGGGGTGATGGGACCTCTTATCTGGGGCATCCAGATTTGGGATGCCTTGCTGTGTGAAACCAGCCAAAGTGCCCAACTGACTCACCTTTCCACCATTCCCACGCCACATGCACAGCCTTTCATCTAATCAATATTTTAAGCTGTGCATACTAATGCATGCATAAAGCTGTGGTTTTGGACAGTGTCAGCACAGGGAGTAGGGAAGCCACATTCCGGTTTCACTGTGGACTGCGCCCACCCACCCGCAGCCAATCTGAACGGCTGGACATGGGAGTAGATACAGCTGCAGGGATACGGCCATGGCCACACAGCGGAGCATTCTGAACAGATAAGCTCCAGGTGGGCACCTAGGCAGACGGTTCACGTTGGTCCGCTTTAACTATACTAAAATATATATTATATATATATATATATATATATATATATATATATATATATATATATATATATATATATTTATTTGTCTGCTGGAGAATATGCAGTTGGGGTTCCTTTTCTTCAAAAGCAATAAAGCTGAAGGGAGGATGAGAAAAAGAAAGAAAGCGAGTGGGGGACAAATCAGACACTCTGCCCAAGCTGCAAAAAAAGCTTTAGTCCTGATGTTAGAGGCAACCAAGCCAAAGCAACCATTAAAACTTACTCCAGTATCATAAGTTGTCTAGACTCTTAAGAATGTCTAAGAATCACAAGTCTAGCTACAGTCAGAAGGAATCTGAGAACTAATTTGTGTTGGAGATAGAGCTATCTAGGGACAAATCCTTAAACCGGACCTTCGGCATGATTTAATGAAAAGCCCAAACCCTTAAAAAACGATTCCCCAGCATCTAAAATTAACATATTTTAAGTTTTTAGTGACATACTTATTTCTTTCCCCCACCGGGCTGAAACTCTGTTCAGGACTCTAGGATACGGGCGCCGCCATCTTGACTCAGAGGCATCATATAGCGGGATAAAGTACAGGAGGGGAGGGGTTATAGCTGTGCTTTGCTCAGACAGAGCAGAGCTGGGGTCAGGGAAAGGACAGCAATCCCAGAATGCAGAGCGACACAGTCAGAAGACTGTTTGCAGGCTGCCTGATGGCCCATGAGCCGCCATCTTGGATGTTTAAAGACTCATAAGATGCAATAGATGCAGGTAGGATGATTTTAATGTGAGCAATCTATATGTACAGGGTGTGGGAAACATATAAGATATGCTCTTATTCAGGTTGAAGGTCCACTTTAAGGTAAACCTTATTAGAGACTCAAAACTCAAAAATTGGAGGGCACTCCCAACAAAATGTAAAAGAGTACTGCTTCACACCTCCAACAGGTGTCTGGGCTGGAGAAGCCAAACTCTTTGAAATGGCATCTATCGGATTTGCTAAACAGCTGGTAGTTTTTTTTTAAGTTAGCCATAGAGAGCTTATGGGTCAAAGCAAAGATTTTTTTTCTGGTGGGATAGGAAATTCCTAGGTCTGCCTCCAATTTGGCTAAATATACAGTAAAAAAAAAAAAAAAAAGAAGAGTGGTAGAATTCCACAAGGATTTGATAAAGTGCCAAATTTGCGTGTTTGGGGGGACAGGGACTGAATGAAAGGCCTTTAGTTTATGCAGAAGCCATGACAAATGACTGTTGTGTCTGGTGTGCAGTCCAGAATGTTACCAACGGTTGACTTAGGAATTGAAAGCTGCTCTTTTTAGGAAGCACCAGTGGAGTAAACCATAGCATGGGGTATTCACAAAGCCCATGAACAAAACCACGATTTTAGATCAGGAGCCCCTGTAGCACAGTCCTAAAATTACCTAAAGCCCCATATTACATTTTTGGGGTAGCTTTAAACAGTGTCTGGTAGGAGAGAAAGGAATGGTTTGAAAGAGGTAGAGGGAAACGTGGGAGGATGCCCATTTTAAGAATGTTTATCCTGTCAAGTCAGGAGAGAAATCTTCTGTTGTAAATCCCACAGTGAGATCTACAGTGAGATCCAAAGGAACCTGCACCCCTAGGTATTTAGCTTGCCACTGGTAGGAAAAGACACTTCAAAGCCTGTCTACCACTAGTGATGTAAGGTTCAATGTCTCAGACTTTGAGGATGGAGAGACAACCAAATCACTCAACTCCATCACTAATGGAAAAACAATCTCATGCCCACAAAAGGACTACTGGGAGCTTTACAAATACACTAACTCCCTGGACAGAATCTCTCCTTTTACTTCATTATGGTCGTCTGCTTAGCTCACTGTGCTGGAAATACTCTCCAATGGAGTTAAGGAGGGAGTGTAGGCTTTCGTTAATTTTAGCTCGACGTAGTTTTTAAGAGCAGAGGAGTCAATGAGAGCCTAGTGATATTTTGTGTTTAAAAACCCTATGTAGTATAGCAGGCCCATCTGCATCTTCAAAACCTACCTGTTCAGGAGAGTAGGTGCCATTTGTGTCCTTGCCAGGTCTTCTAGTCTGGTCACAATCTGCTATAACCCTCTGCTAACATCAAGGGTTGCAAAACAATTTCTCTGGCAGGCTACAAACCATTACAGGATAGAACAGATGTGTGCAAATTCACTTCCCATAGCAGCTCTCCAGTTCCCTATTTTCACAGCAGTCGTCCATTGTTTTCATCATGAATCATTCACTCTGGGTTGTAAAACCAGAGCTGCCTTTGTGTTCTATTCACAGAACATGGCAGCATGACCAAATAAGCAAAAATGGCCAGAACAGAAGCCATGCCATCTTCCTGCCAGACGTGGATCCGGAGTGCATGGAGACAACCCATGAATACAATGACCTTTCCTAGCAGGACATTGTTCAGCCAGCTATGCTGGAAATGCACTGAGTAAACCATGATAAAAGCACTTTATAAACACAGTGGCCAGCTAGGCTGGGGTGTA
Source organism: Gastrophryne carolinensis (assembly GCA_027917425.1). Taxonomy (NCBI): domain Eukaryota; kingdom Metazoa; phylum Chordata; class Amphibia; order Anura; family Microhylidae; genus Gastrophryne; species Gastrophryne carolinensis. Next base: position 84,515,316 of record CM051240.1, on the reverse strand, counting down.
TATACACAAACAACATTTACTTTTTATACTAATGAAAAAAAAATCCACAATTTGGGTGAAATTGCCCAAGTGGTGGGTACATATGGCAGGGCCAAGACTTCAGGGCTCCAGAGAGCAGACATACGGTATGCCTTTCTGGTATTTTTTCACTACTCACTTAATTTTATTCACCTGTGTTCAAAAACCACACACACTTTTGTACTTCATTAACCAAAATAAGCATTACCCTTCTGGAATTTACGAGACAATTGGAAAAAGGGTGCGGTGAAGGCCAAGCCTACTCTTCAGCCTATGGTAATACCTTCCAACATATACCTGAACTCACAATTGTATATGAAGTTGGCTTCACTTTTAATTGTCATTGTACATGCAGCCCAAGTTCCAACTGGATCAAAAAGCTTCATCTCAGGTTTGGATAGATGAACACCTTCATGTTTTTTTTTTTTACAGTCCGTGATCCTATGTAGATTTAGCCTTGTCTTCTGATTGGTCACAAGTCTTGAGGTTCCTTTACACAAACAAAAGGGTCCTGTTAAAAATGAAAAATGGACAGTGGCACAACACTTAGTGTTCCTGAGCCAGTGATTCCAAAAGCTTTTCAGACAGATCAATTTCATGTCTGGTCACAGAGAGCAAAAACAGGATTAGCAGACATTTAAAGTTCAAGGCCAAAACTACAAAAATTACGGGAATATATCAGAAAATAGAGACTAACCACTCCACAGGCTAGTGTTACATGTTTTCAGAGGTGTTCGCTGGCATGAGGTACACATGTCGAGCCTGCCTGAAGTACCACTGATCGCCATAGCTCTCATGAATAGGAGAGGGCGATCTGTGTTTAAAGGTCCTCGACAGGCACACAACTTTCTGCTTCCTTGGGAACAGTGTAAAACGGGCCATTTTAAAGCATCTCAAAATATTTGATTATATGTAAATATGATATATATTCTAAGCAAGGCCGCCTTCAGTCCTTCAATTTCTGGGTCACAGCTGAACTGGGAAGGACGTGTATTGGCACAGCTTTATGAATTGTGTGCACACTCTGGGGACCCTACATGGCTTGCCATATTTGTTTATGCTGAGAGCACCAAGGGACAGAGTGATGATTAGACCATTTTTGACTCAGACCAGTCTGCCGAGCCTGTTTCTGTAGAGGAAACAGAATGGAATTTGAGAGATTCATCAGGGACAATGACCTGGTTCTGCCCTGATGATTTGGGTATGCTACTGTGGAGGCATTGTCGGATCAGATCTGCACATCCCTGCCGGAGATTACTGGTAAAAATGATCCAATGCCAGCTTGCCTGCCTTTAGTTCCCTGAAATTGGAGGATCCCCTTGCTATGTATGGCGGCCTTGGTAATTTAGATTGTCCAGGTGGGCTCCCCTACCCCAGGAGCTGGCATATGTCGTAATCACTAGAGGATTCTTTTGTCTCTACAGTCTTGCCCTTTTTAATCCCACCGGATCTGTCCACCAATGGAGGCTTTGTAGTACATCCTTCTCTGTTTGAACCTTTTGAGTCTGGGGACTCATCACAATTCGACAAAAGAAATCTCTGCAGGGTTCTCATGTGAAGTTGAGCCCATGGGAATGCCGGAATTGCAGCCATCATGAGACCGAGCCAGGTCGTGATTTCTTGTAGGGAAACTTGTGGGGACTTGAGGAATTCCTGGGTCATTGCTACTTGTCGATTTTTTCCTGCGGGAGAATCTTTTGAAAGACATTATCTAGATCCTACCCTAGGAATCTGCAACAGTGGCTGGGTACCAGATTTGATCCAAGAGTATTCCCTAAGTCTGCTAGTACTGATCCCTCCGACATGTTTAGCAAGAGTATATCGTCCAGGTGCAGAATAATTATAATTCCTTCCTAACCGAAGTGCACCATAGGTTCCACCAATATCTTTGTAAAGTGGGGCTGACGACAGGTCAAAAGGTAAAGCCCTGTACTGGTAGTGATAAAGCCCCTGGTCTGTTTGCACAGTAAATCTCAGGAATTTGCAGAATTGGAATATGCAGGTAAGCATCCTGCAGGTCTAAATTGATCATAAGGGCCTGCTCCATGAGGGTGTTTCTTACCGAAGAAATAGATTCCATTCTGAATTTTTTGTATCTGATGAAAAGATTTAATCTTTTCAGATTCATAATCATCGATAACTTCCTGATAGCTTCTGCACCAGGAACATGTGAGAAAAGAACCCCTTACCCTCTGAATGGGGCAGAACTACTTCTATAATGTTCTTTGAAATAGTTCTTATAAAAGACTAGTGGAAAGGCTTCACTCTCATGTTCCCTGGTAATTTGGTCACTAGAAAGAAACATTGAGGGATGGACAAAAATTCTGAACGGTATTGCCTTTCCAATGTCTGTAGCACAAATTGACTTTGGGAGACTGCTCTCCAGGCGGCTACAAACCAAGAGAACCCCCCCCCCCCTACCGGGTAGTCTGTCAGGACTGAGACTTAGGGCCCACTGGGGGTTTGCAGAGCACACTACCCTTTGTCTGTGGCCTTGTCTGTGTCCATCTTTTCTTTTGCTCATTCTTTCTGCCCTGAAACTGCCTTATGGAAGTTTTGGCACTAGTATTAGTGCAGTTTCGAAACTTCCTTTTCTTACCATGAAAAGGAATGCCACATGGTCAGGTGACCTGGTTTCTAAAGCCAAGTGCCCTTTGAGCACAGGCTACTAGAGCGGTTGACCTAGATGTGGCTCCGATGGCCTCCTCTGAGGCATTGGCCAAGATGGAAACGGCTCTAAAGAGAGTAGGTAAGGTCTCAAGAATACTCTCCTTATTTATGCAAATAACCCTTCTGGTTATTGAGCCATGTTTCCATGCTTCTGATGACACCATCAGCTGCCAGGGCAGGTTTGAATATGAAGGACACAGCATCCCGAGTTCTCTTCAGGATACACTCTGTCCTGCGTTCCTCTGGATAAATTCACATTGCCCCCATATCCTCAAAACCATCTGCCGCTCTGGATATCGGACCAGGCGGTACATCTAATTTTGGACATTTGCCCCAAGGCTCCATGTTCTGTTCCTGAAAAGGAAATTTACGTTTGAGTGAGCCTGGCATAAAAAAAATTATTCTCTGGGTATTTCCATTCAGACTTAATAACCTTAACTGCTGATCCCTGGGTGGGAGCTAAAGGATTTATAGACCTCAAACATCATGGCTAACATCTCCCTGTACAAAGTCTCAAAGTCTCCTCTCTACAGGATTCATGGAGTATAATGGGTTTAGGATCCTTGGGCTTCTCTTTTGAGGGGTTCTTTTCTATATCCTTAACTTTGGTTTTAGAAAGTTATGTATACATACCCTGGATATCAGCATAAATTGCAATATATAAAACAGGATTTTTACAATACCAGCATTTTCTTGAGGCATTTTGCACGAGGTGTTAAGGGTAGGTTATACACTGCCTGCACCTGAATTCCTTTGCCTGAAATCGCTGATCTCCAGTGGGCTGAGAACAGAGGCTTCATACTGCTGTGGGCTGCCTTTCTCTGTCCGGAATTCCTTCCAGCCTGTGTAGTGGCTTCAGAACCGATGCTGCTTAAACTTCTGGGACGCCCCACATGTATTAACAACATGAGGAATTCAGCATTGTTTCCCCAGACAGCACATGATACCGCAGTTAAAAAAGTAGAACATTTTATTGGATGCTTGAAATATCATTACAACTCCTGTGTGGTGTGCTCTTCGGACTCATTGGCTTCGGACGGTCATGTCTCTCACTGGATTGTCAGGTGTGTGGATTGTCAGATTTACATTATGTTTTACATATGAATTTAAAGTGGCCCAAATAGGTGTTGGTCGTGCATGGAGGGGGATCACGCATGTTGGAGCTTGCCCTGCTAACCCTGGTTCTCCATAGTGCCTCAGTATCTTTTGCAAGTCTTGCAGTCTGAAGAGACCTATAAAATCAGTTTGCTGGCCAAAGATCCTCATTTACAGTTCATAAAAGCAATTGGGGTTTTATTTTTCCACAAAGCGTTTCTCCGAGGATGGGACAATCTTGATTTTTGTATCGCACCCTCAGAATTCATTTGCGCTCAAAGAGGTCCTATTCATTGCTTTGCCTTTTGTCAACCTGTGTTTTATATTGGGAGCCTCTCCTTGGCCTCCCCCTTAGATCTCCATGCCATCTGTGCCCGGTCACAGATGAGGCAGTCTTCTTCACCAAGTTGCTATAAAACTCTTTCACAAGGTATTATTTATATTCAAGGGGTGCAATAAAAATTAGGCTGCCAACAATGCCAAACCAATAACTGGAGGTGAGTTTTAACATTAAAGCATGGAATATGCCTTTATATTTATGAAAAGGTGAGACAGGATGAGGTGGGGGGTGAACAAAAGTGGAAGAAGCAAGGTGACCAGAGGTTAATAAAGGTGGGCAAGACAGGAGGAGGTGAGAAGAGGTGAGGTGGGAAGGAGTAGAAAAAGGTAAAGCAGAGAGAGGTACATTGAGCAGAGGTGAGGTGGACAAAGTTGATAAGGAAAGATGTAAGCCAAGGTGGGTACTGGCAGGCAGAGGTCCAAGGTTATATGTTCTGAAAAGGGATGGACAGAGGTGAGGTGGAAAGAGCTGTGGCGAGCAGAGGCGAGATGGGACAAGGTGGAAGAAGTAAGGTAGGGAAAACTGAGTTAAAGAAGGCAGAGGTAAAGAGGTGAAGTTTGCACATATAATGATCATTAGAGATGAGAGATGAGTCGGGAAGAGTCTACATAATCACCCAGCACAAACAGACCAGTGGGACATGTGCGTCAACCTTCTCTACAGAGACAGTTATAGGTGGCCCACTTTCTGCTTTGGGAGTTAAAGTTGCACAGCCCTCAACTAACCAGCAATTTGCACTGCAGGCAAGGCAAGCTCTGCTCTCCAACTAAAGGGGTACTGCTCTTCCAACTGCAAGGGGTACTTGTGGTCACAACCAAGGGCAGCGAGGGCCACAGGTTCTGTATCCATGCAGGATGCACACAGCAACCACAAGGAAGAAAGATTGCCTCTACTGCTGACAAGGCAAAGAGGTTTAAAGACGAGCTGGTGAATCACACCCTGCCTAAAAGCTCCAGGAAGGACACTGGATATTACTCAGAAAATATAGTACAGGTAACAAATAGAAAGCAAGTATAGTGAGTCATTCAGTATAGGGTTTATGACACCCAGCATTACACTGAAGCTCATCACATGGGGGGGTATATCAGGTTTCTGTCTCTAGTCGCCTACCTGTAAATGTTTTCTTGTTAAACAGATTACCCTATGACCAATACATTTTTCTTGGTAGGGCGTTTCTAGAAAGATACTCAAGGCAACAGAACTTTGCCCATAGCATGCAAAGGCTTCATAAAGTTGCACCATGTGGCAAATATAAAACCATCACACACAATAGATTGAAAGAGCTGCTATGGCTACAAAAACAATTCTACAGAGAATACAGACAGGTGCGTGGGTGGCGAGCATGCCCCCTGGTCACGAAGCGCCGGAACATCGTTCTGTCCCAGAGAAATTGGAGCAAGAGCCGTCTCACAAAGTCATGTCTTGAAAGAAAAAAAAAACCCAGCTACACTGTATAACACCAATGTATGGCCTTAGATCAGTAGATTAGGCCAGCATTGCATGAATGAAAAGCCACTTTTATTGTAAAAATATTAAAAATCATCAGCTCACCAAGGTTTTAACAACATCAGCAGAAGCGCCCTTGAAATCATTTTAAGGGAGCTTCTGCTGCTAACATCTGACTACGTCCAAAGAATGCAAAACCCTTTCCTTAGGGTTACTGGGATTAGGACACAGAGAAGGCAAAACAATGTCCTGATTGAGATGAAAGGCAGAAACAACCTTAGGCAGAAAATCTGGCTTAAAACTAAACACCACCTTGTCCTGGTGTCTCTCAAAATGAGGCGGCTTGATGGAAAGCGCCGCCAACTCAGAAACACGCCTAACAGAAGTGATAGCCACCAAAAATACCATTTTGTGATTACTCACCTGTAACAAAGGGGGGGTGGCAGCCGCTCAGACCATTTTATAACTAACCTGGGAGGTGCACGTTAGCAGGGCAATTAGTACACACAAGTCTTAAAGGAGCCACAGCACTCAACCCTGTTAGCTTGCAGGCCAGCCTATAATCTGTCTCTAAACTTGGTTAAAAACAGAGGACTCGGTCACACACATCTGCAGAAGTATGCTTAAGCTGCAAGTTTAGAGACAGATTATAGGCTGGCCTGCAAGCTAACAGGGTTGAGTGCTGTGGCTCCTTTAAGACTTGTGTGTACTAATTTCCCTGCTAACGTGCACCTCCCAGGTTAGTTATAAAATGGTCTGAGCGGCTGCCACCCCCCCTTTGTTTCTTTTGAATTTGTGCAAGCACATGGTGTGTGGGGTCTAGGCTGTATTGCAAGGTCTTTGACCCTTCCACTCCATGGCTTGCACTTGAGAGGTTTAGGGCAACCTCAGGTAAGCCTGCTCCCAATTTATCTATTGCACTGTATGTCCCAGATGGGCTCTCAGAGATTAGAGTTAGGACTGCACCCCACAGAGGCACTTTGGCGTAGTGGTGCAGCTTAAGCATACTTCTGCAGATGTGTGTGACAGAGTCCTCTGTTTTTAACCAAGTTTAGAGACAGATTATAGGCTGGCCTGCAAGCTAACAGGGTTGAGTGCTGTGGCTCCTTTAAGACTTGCGTGATTACTCACCTGTAAAATGGGTATTATAAGTATGTCTCACACACTGCTTCAGAATTCATTACACTTGGGTTACGTCCAGTAGAGGGTGAACTTCTGCAGAGATGAATAGAAAAAAAAGGAAGCCCCTCCCTGCCCATAAATACCTGGGACCTTCACACATTCCCCAGTATAAGAAAGCAGTAAGGGGACCAGGAAGAGCAAATAAAATCTATGAGAAAAAAGTAACACCAACAGAGGATCCAAGATACAACTCAGGGTGGGGCGAAGCAGGATGTGAGACATACTTATAATACCCCTTTTTACAGGTGAGTAATCACAAAATGGTATTATTCTAGATATGTCTCACACCCTGCTTCGGAATTCATTACAATTGGGACATCCAATAGCAGTGTCCAAAAAAGGGTGGGGATCCCAACAGGCAAAAATGCACAAATTAAACCCCTGCCGCTAGTAGAACTTTGCGGCCAAAAACAGCATCCGCTAAGGCCCGCACATCAATCTTATAAAAACTTGGAAAAGGCATGAACAGAAGACCAAGCAGCAGCCGTACAAACTTGTTCAACAGAAGCCCGGTGCTAAAAAGCCCAGGAAGCCCCAACAGTACGAATATAAATTCATCTGAAAGGGGGAAACTCTCCCCTTGGCAATATAGGCCCCAACAATGACCAGACATATCCATTTACTAATGGTAGACTTGACTGCGCCAAACCCTTCTTGGGCCCAGAGGGCACCGCCCACAAGGCATCCATCCTACAGAACAGAGAAGTAGCCACCAAAAAGTACTTCACACAACAAACAATCATCCAAAGAGTTCAGGGCCCTCTCCTTATCATTGCTAGACTTAGGACACAAGGAAGAGAGAACCACATCCTGAATGAGATGGAAAAAACAGATACCACTTTAGATAGGGAATCCGGCTTAAGGCGGAAGACCACCTTGTCCTGGAGTCTCTCAAGTAAGAGGCCTGAATAGACAGAGCTGCCAACCCAGAAACACATCGAACAGAGGTAATAGCCACCAAAAAGGCAATCTTGTGAAAACATAGAAAATGCCAAATTCAAAACCCAAACAAGCACAAGGCTTTCGAGGGTGTCACACAGGAGTGACCCCCTGGAAAAAAGCTTTAACTAGAGGATGAAGAACAAAGGACCTTAGAAGAAGACCCCCAGGGCAGAGACCTGCCCTTTCAAGGTACTAAGCTGGAGCCCCAGGCCCAGACCATGTTGAAGAAAGTCCAAAATCCTAGGGATCGAAAACACCCTACAAGGCAAGGCCCTAGCCTCACACCAATCAATATAGTACCTCCAATTCCTATAGAAGATGTTAGAGGAAGATCACTTCCACAGCCCCAACAAGTGTCTGAATCACAGCATCAGACAAACCTATTAAGGTGGAGGTTTCAACAGCCACACCGTCAAAGCCAGCGTTTGTAAATTGTGGTACAAGCCAAACCTGTCTTGGCCACCCTGGGGCCACCAAAATTGCTGGTGCACCCTCTTGAGCCAGGTTGTGCACCACCTTGCCCACCATGGAGAAGGGGGGAAACAGGTACAGGAACCCCAGATCCCTCCCGGCAAGAGACATAGCGTCCACTGCCAGGGCCAGAGGAACCCGAGACAGAGACCCAAGCGTTGGGAGCCTGTGATTGCGAGGTGAGGCCACCTCCGGAGTCCCCCACAAGCGACAGAGGAACCGGAATACCTTGTGGTAGAGATATCATTCCCCTCGGCGAGAGGATCCCCTGCCCAGGGAGTCCGCCTCCGTGGTTTCCACTCCTGGAATGAATACCACTGAGATGCATGGAAAATTGCTCTCCGCCCATGCAAGAATCAGAGAGACTTCCGAGGCACTCCCGCTGCGAGTCCCTCCTTGGCGACCGCAGTTCGATTGTCTGACCGAACCTGAACCGGTAAGCTCTGTAAGTGATGCATCAAGCATGACCGAACCAACCGAATAGCTCTGAGCTCCAAGACATTGATGGGGGTGTGAGCCTCCAGAGGACTCCACACCCCCTGAAAACAAAAATCCATCCAGAAAACTCCCCAGCCCAACAGCCTGGCATCCGTGTTAACCGCCTCCCAACAAGGGCCCAGAAAGGATCTGCCCCTCATCAAATTGCTTGGTTCCAGCCACCAATGGAGGAAACGCCGAAACCTGGGAGACAGCAGAAAGGACTGATCCAAGTACCGGGGACATCTGTCCCAGTTCAGCAATAGATGGGGTTGGAGCGACCGCATGTGGAACTGAGCAAAGGGGACTGCCTCGAAGGAAGCCACCATCCTACCAGTTCCATTCCTAGCCGGATAGAGGGGCGAGGATTGGCCAGGAGAATACGTATCAGATCCTGAAACCTCTGCACCATTGGGTGAGGTAGGAACACTCTGGCCTGATTGGAATCCAGACTCAGGGAGAGAAAAGACTTGAGGTGGTTGATCACCCATCCGAACCTTTTCAGAGGCATCACCACCCTGGAGTCCAGCTCCGCCCGACATAGGGAAAAAGCTGTAATGAATAGGTCGTCCAGATACGGCACAATGCGAATGCCCTGGGCTCTGAGAAGGGCCATTATGCCCGCCAGCACCGTGGGGTACCGAAGTCAACCCGAAAGGGAGGGCCACACACTGAAAATGCTGAACACTCACCACAAACCTAATAAATCTCTGATGTGCTGGGTAGATTGGTACATGAAGGTAAACATCCTTGATGTCTATAGACGTCACGAAATCCCCCTGACGAAGGGAATTGAGGACTGAGTCCCCATGCAGAACTTCTTGGTTCTGATGAACCTGTTGAGAAGCTACAAATCCAGAATGGTTCTGATGGATCCATCCGTGAAGAGGACGGCATAATAGACCCGGCCTCTCCCTGAGAAAAGCACCGGGCATATGACCTCCTTGTCCGGAAGATTTTGCACTGCCAACAGGATCACTCAGTGAAATACGTTCCCCTGCTCGTCTGAAAGTCACGGGGGGAGGGGTTGAATGAGCCTGAACCCTGAAAGGACCGGCGCCGCTTCTAGCGTAGAGGTAACTTACCTCCTTAGACAATAGACACTAATCGAGCCACCAAACAGGCGCAGACCCATGAAGCGAAGCCCTGTGAGCGCCACCGGCAATGCCGAGGTTCTGTTACACATACGGATGGTATCATCCAAGGAGGACAAGCCAAAGGCAAGAAACATCTCACAATGAGTCAAGCCTGTAAACTCCTCACTGTAAGGAATCAATAGGAAACCATCCAAAGGCCCCTAAATAAAAACTCTAGTAGCCACGGCCATGAGAACGGAAGCACAAACCGGGCGCAAGGCCGAACCAACACAAGCAAAGGCATGCGAAGACCTCAGGTAGATACTACGGACCCCACTGTCCTTCAAGGTCGCGGGATCCGGGGAATGCACAACCGACGTGTTGGACAATCCCAAGACAGGAGCGTCAACCTCAAAGTCTGCAGGCGAAGGTTTAACCACGTCAAGCGGAAAGGGATACTTCCCATCACACCCTTGAGGAATGCCAGGGAACCGGCTAGGCCTTTTCCCATTCCGTCAGGATCAGATTGTTAAGGTGCTTCAGATTCAGGAACCCCAACGGGGTATGGCAGTCCCAAGACATTCCCCCCTTGCGGAGGGGAAGTGGCCAGCGCAACAAAATACAGGCAAGAAGCCCGGGGGTATCCATGGTATCCCCGCGCTCCGTACCGGCATCCGTCCAGGTGCAAGGAGACAAACTGACATATAAAAAAAAAAAAAAAAAAGAAGAAGAAAAAAGGGGGGCCGGCGCCAAGTGCCGAATATTAGCTGGGGCCTACCCAGCCGCAAGGCTAGTAATCGTCTTCTCAATGTGGGCCCGCCTGGCGCAAACATTGGATTGCGACTCCCCGCTAATGACAAGTCACTTGGGGTCATAAGCAGGCATGGGGGTGCAGGTGACGAGGCCAGCGGGGTCGGCCCGGCCGCACGGGGCCCAGATTGCCGCACAATAGCGCACTGTGCGCATGGTACACCAATCTCCAAAATGTCTCCCACAAGGGATACCCCACATATTACACACTGCCGGAAATGCCCCGAAGGGACCCAGAGCCCTGTATCCTGGGAAGCCTCCATATGGTGATTTTAAGGTAGTCGCAATGACCAATGGGAATTACGCTATGAAGCTACCCGGGATGCCCCTTAAGAGTCCGTTAGTGGGAGGATTTTTGTAAGCACAGGAGGGAACCCCAAATGACCTAGGAGCGGAAGAACCTAAAAGCTTATGGCAGTCCCACCTGCCCAGCACAAAAGGTGGGGGCCCCATTAGCAAAAATACATGCTGTACGTAAAGAATATATAAGAGCCTAGTATACAGAAGATATACATAACTGTATACACCCAGATATAAATACTCATACATGGCCATACACATAAAAGTTTAAATCCATGACCGTCCAATAGAAATATGACAGGAAGCCAAAAAGGCTTCCTCATACGCGTGCAAAAAAAAAAAAAAAAAAAAAAATTATATATATATATATATATATATACGGATCGCGCCCGCGTAAGGCCCGCCCCCTCCCGACGCGGGAAAGAACCAACAGCCGTGCTCCCAGCCAATAGGACTGGGAGCCGGTCAAGCGCCAACTGGAGGGGCCGGCCGTCACCAGCGCGGGGAGCGCCAGGCCCCACCCCCTCCCCCTGACTGAAACGAGCAGCAAACCGCGCCCGCCGCCCCAGAAGCGTGCTGGCCACCAATGAATAAAATCTACAAGTAAACCGAGTTAAAACATTGAGGAGCACTGGCAGTAGCCAGCGCCCACCAAACAGTAAAGAAAGTTCTTGCAGTTACAATCAATCATACTGACACATCCACTCACACCATCTAAGGGGAGACAAAACAAAGATGGAAGTACCCCCCCCACCCTACTAACCGGGAACAGGGAGTAATGGGGGGGGGGGGGGGGGGAAGCCGATAGCCACATGTAGGATACGTGGTGAGGGCTTAGGAACGGACAGGGCATCCCAAACCAGGGTCACCAACCTGGTAGCCGCCTACCCCTTGTAATGGGGCCTCACAGAGGAGCGTGGCTCCTATCAGTACACCTGTTAAGTTGAATCCTACCGTCACCCGGACCTACAGCCAAGGCTGGGAGGCATTAGGGGCTTAAGCATAAATAGGTCCAGGCAGAAATAGGGATAAAAATGGCCGGGTGTGAACCTGGCTTACCTGCAAGGAGGAGACTTCATCTTCTGACTTGCTCGCCGTCTGCAGAGACGATTACTGGGGAATGTGTGGAGGTCCCAGGTATTTATGGGCTGGGAGGGGCTTCCTTTTTTTTCTATTCATCTCTGCAGAAGTTCACCCTCTACTGGACATAACCCAAGTGTAATGAATTCCGAAGCAGGGTGTGAGACATACTTAGAATAAGGCTACCTTAAGCGTGAGAATGGACAAAGGAGCCCCTTGCAAGGGCTCAAAGGGAGACCTCTGCAGGGCAGATAAGACCAAGTTCAAGTCCCAGACTGGTAACATAGGCTTAAGTGGGGGACGCACGTGAGTAACTCCCTGGAAAAAGGTCGTGACCAGGGGATGCTGAGCAAAGGATCTTTGGAAAAAAACTGCCAAAGCACACACATGGCCATTCAGAGTACTGAGCTGAAGACCCAGATCCAAACCATGTTGGAGAAACTCCAGAATCCTAGGAATAGAAAACACATGACAGGGAAGCGAGAGGGACTCGCACCAGTCAACGTAAGTATGCCAAACCCTGTAATATATGGAAGAAGAGGACCTCTTCCTAGCCCTGATCATGGTATTCACAACCGAGGCAGGCAGCCCTTTTTCCATCAAGATGGAGGTTTCAACAACCAGGCCGTCAAAGCCAGCGTTTGTAAATTGGGGTGGCGCAGGTGTCCCTTAGTGAGCAAATCTGGAACCCGCAGCAGGGCGTACTGATCTACTGCCAACTGCACGATGTCACACTCTTCTTGGCCAACAGGGGGCCACCAGGATGGTTGGCACCCCCTCCTGAACTATCTTGTGCAGCACCCTGCCCAGCAGTGGAAACGGGAGAAAAATACAGGAGCTGGAACCTCATCCAAGACATCGCCAGGGCATCCGTGGCCAAGGCCAGAGGATCCTGGGACAGAAAGACAAAGACTGGAAGCTTGCGATTGTGACGGGATGCAAATAGATCCACATCCGGCTGACCCCAGCGGTGGCACAGGGAGCAAAACACCCTGCTGCTGAGGGACCACTCTCCCAGACGAGAGGTCCCCCTGCTCAGAGAGTCTGCCTCCAGATTCTCCACCCCAGGGATGTACACAGCTGATATGCAGGGAACATTTTCCTCCGCCCAGGACAGTATCAAGGACACTTCCTTGAGGGCCCTCTCACTCCGGGTCCCTCCCTGACGACTGATGTAGGCAACCACCGTCAGGTTGTCTGAGCGGACCTGAACAGCCCGACCCTTCAGGTGTGGGGTTAAGTGGGCGAGAACCAACCTGATTGCCCTCAATTCCAGAATGTTGATAGGGGCATGGGCCTCCTGAGGGCCCCACTGACCCTGGAACTTCCAGAATCCCCCCCAACCTGTCAGACTGGCATCCGTGGTGACAGTCTCCCAGCAGGGGGCCAGAAAGGACCTGCCCCCCAGCAGGTTCCCTGAGACCAGCCACCACACTAGAGACCACCTGACCTGAGGGGACAAGACAAACACCTGATCCAGGGACACAGGGTCCCGATCCCATACTGACAAGAGGTGAAGCTGAAGAGGCCTCATGTGGAACTGAGCATATGGAACAGCCTCGAAGCAGGACACCATCAGGCCCACCAGCTGCATTCCCTGCCTTATGGATGGATGGGGACAAGACAGCAGGAGCTGAGCTTTCTCTTGAAGGACCTCCACCTACTGCTGAGGAAGAAAGATCTTGACCTGAGCTGAATCCAGAATCATGCCCAGAAAAGACTTCACCTTGGAAGGAGACAGGGAAGATTTGGGGTGATTGATCACCCAGCCAAATGATTCCAGTGTGGACACCACCCGCTGAGTGTCCAGCTCTGCCTGATGGAAGGACAGAGAAGTGATAAGCATGTCGGCCAGGTAGGGAAGAATGCGAATGCCCCGAGATCTCAGCAGGGCCATCACTCCTGCCAGCACCTTAATGAATACCCTGGGAGCCGAGGTAAGGCCGAAGGGCAAGGCCACAAATTGGTAGTGCTGATCCTCCAGAGCGAACCTGAGGAATCTCTGATGAAGTGGAAAGATAAGTACATGAAGGTAAGCATCCTTGATGTCTACAGAGGTCATGAAGTCCCCTGGGCATAGAAAAGTCACAGCTGAGCGCAGAGTCTCCATGCGAAAGCGTCTGAATCTGACAAATTTGTTGAGAGGCTTTAAATCCAGGATAGGTCTTATGGACCCATCCTTTTTGGTCACAATGAAAAGATTGGAATTGCCTTTGCCCCTTTCCTTTAAGGGCACCCGGCAGATGACACCTAGGTCTAGAAGGCCTTGGACAGCCAGGGACAGACCCTGAGCTGACGGGGGTTTTGAGCTAACCGAGATTTGATGAATCTTGGGGGCGGCCAGGCTGCAAACTATCTTGTAACCGGAAGATACTACCTCCTGAATCCACCGGTCTGAGACATGACGCCTCCAGACGTGAGCCAAGAGCCAAAGCCGCCCCCCCCCCACCCGGATGGGTGAGGGCGCCCCTTTATGCCTGAGGGGGCTTGGGGGAGGACCTATTCTGGGGACCCCAGGGAGGGCCAGGGCGGCCATGTCCTCTGCCCCAAAAATCTCCACGGGCTCCAGCAAAGGAAGCTCCCCGTCCAATTCTGGAGCCCCTGAAGGAAGGAGAAAAGGCACCTGAACCCCGAAAGGACCAGGGCTGCCTTCTACGCTGAGGTAACTTGCCTCCTTTGGCAAACAAGTCCAAACGTTCCCCAAAGAGGCGCAGCCTCTTGAAGGGAAACCCATTGAGAGCCTTTTTTGGCAGCGTTGTCAGCTGCCCACTGGCGCAGCCAGACCGAGCGGCGTATTGCCAATGGTATCAAAGGCAGAGAGAACATATGCAACAAATTCCTCACAACGCAGAAGAGCTCTATACTCTTCACTACCAGCATCGTCAGGGGCCCCATCTAAGAGACCCCTGAGCAGGCTTTTAATAGCAACAGTCGTGATAGCAGAGGCACAGACCGGATAGAGCGCGGTCCCAACACAGGCAAAGGCATGGCTAGCCAGCTGATTCATGCGCCTGTCCTCCCCATCCCTCAGTGTAGTAGTGTCAGGGGAATGCATGACAGATGTGTTAGACAAATCCAGAACTGGTGCATCCACCTCTGGAGGACATGACCAACGTTTAACCATTTCAGCAGGAAAGGGATACCTCTTATCCCAACTCTTTGGTACCCCGGGAAGCCGGCTAGGCCGTTCCCACTCCTTGAGAATCAGATTATTAAAGTGAGTTTGTTCAGGAAACTTCAAGCGTGGCTTAACAGTATGAAACAGCTCCCCCTGCTGCCGCGGGGCCACGGCAGGGAGGAGAGATACAGAGCACTTCAAAAATGTGAGCCAAAAGTCTGTCAGTATCATCTGAAGCCCATGGGTCAGACCCAGACTCAGCATAACCCCTAGGCTGATCCTCAGATGATTCTGAATCAGAGAATAATTCCCCTTCTTCTAGGGGGGTATATCCAGTAATATCAAAAAACTCCTCAGCTTCCACAGGAAAGAGAGTAACACCGGGTGCCAGATGCCGCCGCTTAGCAGGAGCCTTAAGCGGACCAGACCCGGCAATATGCCTTTCAATGCTGGCTACCCGGGCAGCCAAATCAGGTTGAGACTCCCCACTGGTATGCACTTCACTGGGAGTCAAATGTAAGCTTGAGGGGGTAGGTGAAGCCAGAGGTGGCGCAGCACTGGGCCCAGCCACAGGTAACCCAGACTGCAGTGCAAGCGTCTGCTGGGCGCAGGGTACACACACCCTGACATCACTTATAGGGGATACCCCACACGCCACACACAGCCGTGCTTGTCCCGAAGGAACCCCGAGCACATTATCCTGAGAAGCCTCCATATGGTGATCATCACGGCACAACAGGCCAATAGGGATTGACGGTAATAATAGCAACCCGGGATGCCCCAATAACCCGCTAGGGAAGTGGGAGTAAGGGAATATAATAGCCCTCCAATAAGAGTTAACACTAAATAGAGGGGATAGGACCGGGAGAAACCACAAAGTTTGACCCACCTGCAAGACATAAGCGAAAAGATCCCATAAGCAATATGCAATACAGAGAAATATAAAATAAATCAGCCCGCAGGGGCACTTATGGACCGCGATAGGGAGATGCCAGGCACACGCAGCAGAGAACTAAAATGGCGCCTGCATATACCTCGAGGGGCAGGCCGCAGAGAAAGTGATGCAGAATGCGTCAGCCGCAAGACCCGCCCCCCCCCGAAGAGCGCGAAAACGTGTCCATTGGCCAGCCAATGATGGCGCAGCAGCGCCTGAGGCGATGTAGCTGCCGACCGCGGAGCGTAGTACAAGCGTACGGTGGCGGCAAAGGAAACCAGTGCAATCAAATCAAAAGGGATCAAAACACAACACACAAATATATAGTAAAGGCATGCCCCCCCCCCGCCCCCCTGAGATCTACAGGAAACAGGTGGGAATAGTCCTACAGGGATGCAGGCTAATAGCCCCGCTCGCCTGCGAGTAGAGAGAGCCATCTTCTAGTCATCGCAGCCAGGACTGCAGAGAAGAACTGGGGATTTTGTGGGAGGTCCCTGGTATATATGGGGCTGGGAGGAGCCACTTTTCTGTCTCTGCAGTCCGGCGCCATCTACTGGATGTATAACCCAAGTGTAAGGAATATCTTCTGGAACAGGACGTGCTGTATACTCAGAATATAGTTTAAGGGTTTGGGCTTTACCTTAAATCATGCTGAAGGTCCGGTTTAACAGGGAAGGGGAAAAAAAGGAGCAATAGAGTATACAGCTACATAGGCTGCCAAGAGGCAGGGCTAGTGGCAGAAGGCAGATGGGATTGCTCACCACCCATCAACTTTATTTTCTCTTCAAGATTGCAGCCATAGCTTGGTGGTTGATTTGTTACCTTTGGAATCCTAAATTCTTCCCAGCGGGCGGCCCTTGGCAGAACAGGTGGGTGATGGTGCAGGACTACTATAGGTTATGATCCCATATTTAGGGAGACAGAGCGTGCTAGTAATACATTCCTGAAGCAGTGGTGTTTCGAACCACGCAACCTCCGAAGTGGTACATCGCTGCCTGCTTCTCTCCTGGAATGAAGTTAGGCAGAAGCAAAAATAACTGAGCAGGGGTAAGCGGGGAAAAGATAAGGGGACTAAAAGTTTTAAGAGGTAGGCAGAGGTGAGTAGAATTGAGTTGAGAAGTGGGCCATGTCAGATGGTCTGATATGAGGCAGGATTTAGGTGGGAAAATGTGAGGTAGAAGTGGTGAGGCAGGAAGTAGTGAGTACAGTTGAGCCATCTTCAGACAATAGGGAGGGTCTGTAAAAGTTGTAAGAGTGAGTAAAAGTTTTAATAGTTGAGGTGAGCAGAGGTAGGCAGAGAGTAGAATGGAGTTGAGAAGTGGGTAGAGGTAACGTGGTCTGAGATGAGGCAGGATTCGGGCAGGAAAATGTGAGCTAGAAGTAGTGAGGCAGGAAGTAGCGAGTACAGTGGAGCCAGGTATAGCTGATGCAGGAATAGATGAGATGGAGGTAAGCAGAAATAAAATGGGATGAGGTGTGACAGACAGATAAGGTGGGCATACGTGATGAGTAGGGAAAGTGAGTTGGAAAGAAGTGAGCAGGTAGGCAGAAGAGAGATGGGAAGAGGTAGGTGTTAAGGTCAGGTTTGGATGGTACAATGGATAGTAGGGCTAGATTTAGAGGTTTGGTTACATTTTTGGGGTCAGGTTATTATTCTTGTTGATTTATAAAGAGCCATCATCTTCCATGGTGCTAAAGCTTGGCTGTTACTTTGCATGATGTTGAGTTTTAGTTGGGACAGTGGTGTGAACTGCAGGAAAGGGAGCTCTCCAACTCCCCGATATTTAGAATCAGGTGTTCCGGGGGCCACAACTGGGAGCCATACCGCTTCCCGGCCACATGTTGTGCATCCCTGCCTTACGGGATTTTGCAAGCATTTTTAACCAATTATGGTCATCCTATTACATTTATGAGCAGACCGCTCACAATCCAGATTTGTCAAATCCTGCAGTTTTATTTCTTCAGGCATGACTCAAATTGTATTGTTTATTCATTTATGGAGATATGTCGCTGAGGAGGCTATACCACAACACGCAGCACTAACCCTGCCTGGACTTGGAACCGAGCCTCCCCTAGCAACCGGCATAAACGGAGCTGCAATTATGCAAATGAGCATGACAAAAAGTGACAGTTTTGTCCTCGGGAAACGAGCTGCGATGGTGAAACCAGGGCGGCAGCAGGTCACCTGATTAGAGCACACAGCTACTCCTACTGTACTCTTGGCACAAGGCACAATGCTACCCAGCAGCCTGCACTGCTGAATGCTTCTCGGACAAAAGACTTAATCACTTAATCGCCTTTATTGAGATATCTAAAATGCAGAGTGGGCCTGTCAGCATGTCTGCATTCGGATAGTCACAGAAATCACCACTGGGTAACACTCACACGTCATGAATAGCGGTTCAAGGATTGGTGGCTGACACGCAGAGATACTCGCACAATGCTTTTAACTGCTTTAAAGCAACAGGAAGATGGAGGAAACTAAATTAAAATCGAACTGCAATCCATGCTGAGCCACAAACTCATAAGCCAACCTATCCAAAGAATAAGCAGTGTTTACATGAATGGGCAAACAAACCTATACAGTATAATAGAGGTTCTTCTAGAAATCCAGAAATGGACATCATCTTTGGGGATTAAAGCAACACCGACATTTGACGAGTATAAATTGCTTAGTATACACCTACACCTCTTAGACCCAGCCTCTAAATTCTGTACTTTGGGTTCTACCTTTTGACTACTGCTAGAAACCACACTCAACCTTGAATATAATGCAAGTGGTGCCCTGGAATGGCTGCCTAGCAGAAGGCTCCTGGTACAGAAAGATCTCCTTCACCCTCTCAAAACCTCAGACATACCCTTTCCTCATCAGTCACTTTGGCAGTCTGGGTATGGGGCACCTGGTACAGAACTGAGCAGCCCTATTCTTCCTCTACCAGCAGTCAAAATTCTGCCTAGGTGGCTTGTTATGGCTGACTGAATTGGTGGCTCATGGAACAGGAAAATGTTCTTCCCCCGTTACCTACACATGTTCTACTACCCACCAAACCTACCAAATGACCCAATGCACCTAGTCCTGATGCCATATAAAAAGCTTTGCATTTATTTGTGTCAAGTTCCCACTACCATGCAACTCTTGCCATGGTCACCAATGAGGACTGTTACCTCCCTATTGTCTGAAGCACACAACCAGTTGGAGAGCCAGGAAACAAAGTGTTGTCATTACCTATAATGACACAAGGTCGGGGGGGGGGGGGGGTCAGCTGTCACTTTGATTCTTTATAAGATGGCTTGGTGTTATATAAGGCACAGATATTTTATTTCCTCAGCACAAGCACATGGATAAGATTGCTGCTTACTATATCACAATCACATGCCTCCCCAGTGTAAGTGCCGCAGGCAGGTGACCACTCACCTGCTTATGGCATATATAAAAGATATTTACCTCTCCCGCCCCCCGAGCTGTTCCTGTGATGTCCAGATGTGTAATACATTCAATTTTGGGATGGGGTCCCCCAGCAAATTCCCTGAGCAGCATCTTCAATTCACAAGTGACTAGGAAAACAGTGGCCCACCCCTGTTACTTAACCACAATAAGGGGGCATGCCAGGCACTGCATTAACACACAATTTCTATACCAGGCTTCAGACGAATGCATGGACGCTGTGCTATGCAACCTCAGTATCCAGTGAGTTTTACAGCGTTGGCTGTAGGGGAAGAGAGAAGAGGTAAGCTAAACAGGGACTTTAACCATTCACCATGATTTATTGAAAAGTCCAAACCCTTAAAAAACGATTCCCCAGTATCTAAAGTTTATATATATTATTCTTCCTTCCACCAGGCTGCAACTCTGTTCAGGACTCTAGGATACGGGTGCTGCCATCTTGCCTCAGAAGCATCACACATACCGAGGAGAGTGGGATAAAGTACAGGGGGGTGAGTTATAGCTGTGCTTTGCTCAGACAGAGCAGAGCTGGGCTCAGGAAGAGGACAGCAATACCAGAATGCAGAGCAGCACAGTCAGTAGGCACTTCCTGTTTGCAGGCTGCCTGATGTTCCATGAGCCGCCATTTTGGATGTTTAAAGGCTCATAACATGCAGTAGATGCAGGTAGGATGATTTTTAATGTGCGCAATCTGTATGTACAGGGTGTGGGAAACATATAAGATATGCTCTTATTCAGAGTGAAGGTCCGGCTTTAAGTTCATGTCTAATCACTTCTCTCATTTCTTGCCAATGCGTCTCCAGGAGCGTAGGGTTTAGGCTGATCTCTGGAATGCCTGGGTTGTACGCTGGCATCAAGCACTAACCTATACTGTAATAATTCTCAATCGTGTATCATTTATCAGTCTTTAGGATAGTCTCAGGGAAGTTCATTATCTGCATCATCCTTGTATAGATTTTACTGGTAAAAAAGAAAGGGATAGAGATAACCTGTATAAACAAATACACCCCTTTGACCTAAGAACTCACAGCTGCAAAAGAAGTTGGAATGAAAAGTAAATTATTATTATTAAGACTATTATTCAGACTATATGGCCTACAACTGAATTTTGTCAATAGGGGCTGAACCATTCAGGGTTGAAAGAACTGCCACACAGACAAGGGGAGAGATTAGGGACTCAAGACTTCCCTAAAAAATCCAGATCAGAACCACCATTGAGAAACGAAGCTTCCCTGCAGCGTCTGTGGCTCTCCTCCGATCCCGGCGTCTCTCAATGTATAGGACTAGGGCGCGGCACATAGTATTTTTATGGTGTTCTCCTGTATTCCACTTGTGCACAACTTGGGCCTGGAAGTGTGAGGTGATCACAGATACCAGTCACTGAGGAGAGTGATAGACAACATGGGAACTGCTGCAGGTCAGCAGGGGAGCCTTATGGCACAACAACACTTCTGATCTGCGGCCGTTGGGAAAGTCCAGCAAAATGGACTTTTCCTTAAAGTGCACAAGTCTATCTACAGCTACCAATCAAATCACTTGTTACACTTATTTCAAAACTCAGCCAAGTGAGAGGGAGACACCCAAGATGAGCACTGATTCACTATCTAAACAGAGGCAAAGGCCCCTTTAACAAATGGGGTTTCCACTGCGTCCCATGGGCCACCCTGCAGCATCTGTAGTTTTCAATAGCACTTGGATCTAGTGGTGATGGCCAATATGGGGGAAGCAGAAGGACCCATCGGCGGAAGGATGGGGCAGCAGGAGGAGATAAAGTCTCAGTTGGTAGATATATGGCTGCAATTGGCAAGGGGAGAAGCCTGTAACTGGGGAGGGGGTCGTGGGGATGGACTAGGGGCGGCAGTAAGTAAGGGAGTTTTACGGCACCACAATACATGTGATCCAGCTGCCAATAGACATCCACGGGCTGCATCATTTTTTTTTTGTAAGGCTGGACATTCCCTTTACAGAGGTAATCTAAGCATTTTGTTATACCATTTACCCCTCCCTCTGTGTTATGCCCAACAATAACGAAAACTCGCTGGGGGGCAGACAATCTGCACCAAAGCTAAAACTGGGGCCTTGAGTTATAAATCAGTCTCCTAATCCCATGCAGCACTGACTGTACTGGTCTGTCACTCAAGCCCATGGCTGCCATGCAGAGCTCTGGCGGGAGGATTTTGGTGGTCAGGAAAGTGCTTTTATTTTAACGCTTAAATTGGGGGAGGGAGGGCTGGGGGATTACAAAAAACTCAAAAAACTCAGCTTCAACCAGCTGAAAGAGTGAGGGACACTAATGTTAATCTAGAGGCTGTATTGAAGTGGTCTAGGGTCAGGGAGATCACAAGTCTGTTTAAAAGGCCACCACAGTAAGGAGGTAGAATCCAGTCATACCAAGCAGTATTACCATTACCTCAGAAGTAACTGAAAAACCCAGGCAACCAGCTCAGCCAAGATTTTTCAGTTATTACAGTAAAATACAGTGCCTTGAAAACGTATTTGGTATATCCCTGCAGTGTGGAACATCCCCAAAAAACACCTTTCACAAAGCAGGGAGTACCAAACCAGAATGCCCCTTCTACTTCTATGTACTGTTTTGCTTAGAATGACATTAATGCTTCGAAATCCTTAATGGATTCAAACAGCAGAAATAACATTAAAACTTGTCCCCTTCATCATTCTATTCAAAAAAATGCTTTGGCTGGAGACGAATTTTAAAAGATACTTCCTGTGGACGGGATGCTAAAGACAGCTTTGCACATAAAAGGTTTTATTCTCCAGGCTGGGAGCACTCCAGAAGTAACAAGTTAGGACATGTCATCCCAAAACGATTGTTGTGCAGAGTCATTTGTGGGCCGCCTAATGACTTCCAGAAGCCCAAGATAAGAACTTTTACTACTACCAATGTATAGCTGCTACTGAGAAGGCAAGCTTTTTTTTTTTTTTGATTTCAGGGTGAATGGCATGTTGCCATTAGCCCCAGGGTCAGAGAGGCACGTTTATGGCATCTATGGCTCTGTACAATAGACAGCTCTTGGATCAAGTTTTACCTTTAATGCCCAGGTAGCACACTCCTGCTTGCTTCATATAATCAGCTTGTTAGCCATTCAATAAGCTGGTGCTCCTCCAACAGAGGCCGAAGTGAGCAAGCAGAAGAGGAGCCACCAGGCGGAAAGGGTGGGCGCAAACACAAGAAGAGGCTGTAAGTCTACTTAAACTGGATTCTGATCGGGGATGCCCCTGCTGTGTGAAACCCCCTAGATCGCCTGAAGAAACTCGCCTCTTCCCGGTCCTACAGCGCATGCGCGGCTGCTCGTCCAATCAAAGCGCTCGGAGCGGCTAACGCCAGGATTTTGGTCCACTTTAAAGAGGTACCCTGGTCAGAAATGACCGGGCTCCTCCTTTAAAGTGGACCAATCACCCCATGTGGCCGGCAGTTTTCTTTCCTTTAGAAGAAGAGGCAGTCCAGTCATTTCTGACTGGAATTCCTCTTTAAAGAGGAGCAAGCACCTACCTAGATTCTATAAGTCTCTAGGGCTGGGTTGTCTACCTTTAATTGGGGCATCCCAATTTGTATGTCCCAATATGCAAATCCCCCCCATAATTGCCAGACCTACCGGCACATACACCCAGAGGAGAGTGGCTGCAGGGGTGCTTTCCACTCACCCTCTATTCATCTCTCTATGACGCTCATCAATATGCATGTCATAGAGAGTCCATGGAGGATTGCCAGTGGGGGTAAAACTGGCATTGCCAGGGAAATTGCACACGGGGGGGGGGGGGGGGGGGGGGGGGGGAATCTCGATTTGGACGAGGAACAAAAAAGGAGTGAAAATCCGGGGTTTTGTTTACTGAAACACTCCATTGCAACCCCTTGTCAGCTAGGGTCCAGGATCACAGCGCTCATTAACCCATTTACTCCTCCTGTCTGTGGACCCCGAATTCAGGAGAGAATCACTCTCATAGGAGTACTGTATAATCGGTGATCAGGAAACCGTTATACACTGAAAAACCCCACCCTCCAATAAGAGGAGGCACCACTGCCGCTTGTCTCTCAATGCATGCAGCTCTGCTAGGAAAAGGAGTACGTCTCCAAAATTGGGCTCAATTATGGAAAGAGCGAGAAGGTTAATATCTTTGCAGAACAGGAGCATCCCTGGCACTGAGCTACAATGGAAGGTTTAGGTCTACTTTAACCAGAAGCACCCATGAATTCCCACCTTACTACATGGAAGTGTGAAACAACTTATAGAATCGAACTTAATAAAATGATGTATGCTGCCAGAGGCCATTCATAGAAATTGCTGCATATCTGGGATGCCTGGCTAAGTTTTTGTTGAGATGAGTGGCCTGTAAAAAAAAAGCATTATTAAATGTGTTGGTGAGAATGTGGGTGTGATTGTTTAGTTTACGTATACTATTTACTGTTATAAAAACTATAAATATAAAACTACAACAACAAAAAAAACCAGTATAACACCTTTGTGGACTTATGCGCCCTCAGATCAGGGTTGCCATTGGGACATGAGGTTTCTGGCACCTGGCCTTAAAGAGGACCAACAGTCAAAAATTACTTAAACCAGACCAACAGTGCCGATATGCCTCCCTCCCCAGGGTACTTTAGATTGCTGCACATAAAAATTCAAGGCCACCCGCAAACATGAAGTGCTGTTGGGCTTCCTGTTACTGTGCATTGTCAGTTATGTAAGCTGAATCCAGGCAGCAGCATGGCTGAGGAGAGGAAGCTCCAAAATGGCTTATACCTTTCATTTCCAACTGTGCCAGGCTGTTGGTCCGGTTTAAGATACTGGGGTCGAAGGACCAGCAGGAAAGCATAGGAGCCTTATACCTTTATAGAGCCCCTGATCTGTGGTCTGCAGACAAAAGGCCATAAAAGTGGGCCTTCCCTTTAATGCAATCTTAAACTGTAAACAACCTATAGCCCCCCCCAGACATCCCGATTTGGGATGCCAGTATGTATAAAACTCCTTAAAGCGGTCCTTCACTCTGAATAAGAGTCTATCTTATATGTTTCCCACACTCTGTACATACAGATTGCTCACATTAAAAATCTTCCTACCTGCATCTAACACATGTTATGAGCCTTTAAACATCCAAGATGGCGGCTTATGGAAGCTGCCATTTTATCAGGCAGCCTGCAAACAGGAAGTGCCTCCTGACTGTGCTGCTCTGCATTCTGGGACTGCTGACCTTTACCTGACCTCAGCTCTGCTCTGTCTGAGCAAAGCACAGCTATAACCCGCCCCCCTGTACCTTTATCCCACTCTCCTCTCCTCAGTAAGTGTGATGCTTCTGAGTCAAGATGGCGGCGCCCGTATCCTAAATTCCTGAACAGAGTTGCAGCCCAGTGGGGGAAAGAATAATAAGTTAGTGACTAAAAACGTAAAATATATTAATTTTAGATGCTGGGGAACCGTTTTTTAAGAGTTTGGGCTTTTCATTAAATCACGGTGAAGGTCCGGTTTAAGAAGGGAGAAAAAAAACAAGTAAAAAACACTAGGTAGGAATGGTAATGCTTTTCAAGGTTTGTGGACGGCCATCCAAAATCTGGAAGCCCAGGGAGGTGGGAGAAGCAGCAAACAAGCTCCTCTGCGTACCCCTAAGCTCGTTACCCTGATCTGGCATTCTAAATAAACCCAAGTGCCTCTGCGTACCCCTAACCCCAATACACTGATCTGGCATTCTAAATAAACCCAAGCGCCTCTCTATACCCCTAACCCCACTACAATGATCTGGCATTCTAAATAAACCCAAGCTCCTCTGCGTACCCCTAACCCCAATACACTGATCTGGCATTCTAAATAAACCCAAGCTCCTCCGCGTACCCCTAACCCCAATACACTGATCTGGCATTCTAAATAAACACAAGCTCATCTGCGTACCCCTAACCCCAATACCCTGATCTGGCATTCTAAATAAACCTAAGCTCCTCCGCGTACCCCTAACCCCAATACCCTGATCTGGCATTCTAAATAAACCCAAGTGTCTCTCCATACCCCTAACCCCACTACCCTGATCTGGTATTCTAAATAAACCCAAGCTCCTCTGTGTACCCCCAACTCCAATACACTGATCTGGCATTCTAAATAAACCCAAGTGTCTCTCCATACCCCTAACCCCACTACCCTGATCTGGCATTCTAAATAAACCCAAGCGACCCTACGTACCCCTAAACCCAATACCCTGATCTGGCATTCTAAATAAACCCAAGCGACCCTACGTACCCCTAACCCCAATACCCTGATCTGGCATTCTAAATAAACCCAAGCTCCTCTGTGTAGCCCCAACTCCAATAACCTGATCTGGCATTCTAAATAAACCCAAGCTCCTCTGTGTACCCCCAACTCCAATACACTGATCTGGCATTCTAAATAAACCCAAGTGTCTCTCCATACCCCTAACCCCACTACCCTGATCTGGCATTCTAAATAAACCCAAGCGACCCTACGTACCCCTAACCCCAATACCCTGATCTGGCATTCTAAATAAACCCAAGCTCCTCTGTGTAGCCCTAACCCCAATACCCTGATCTGGCATTCTAAATAAACCCAAGCTCCTCTGTGTAGCCCTAACCCCACTACCCTGATCTGGCATTCTAAATAAACCCAAGCGACCCTACGTACCCCTAACGCCACTATGCTGCCCACATCCCCTCTGGCAGCCAGATAACCCGCAGCCAGGTAATTATGACTATTGAGTTCCTTGACATCTATGTGACCATGAGCCGCCTACCAGGTACACTCAGCGGGTGAGCCTATTGGCTGCTTGTGGGCGACAGCGGGGAAGAGACAAGTCTCTGGCTGCCAGGAAGTGATGCACAGAGGGGCAATTTTAACTGCCAGTCCTCTTTAACTGCCCCATGCAAGGAGCTCATTCCCCTTAAAGTGGACCAACACCCAGGGGTGTTGCGGCTGCATCCCCCGTCTCCCTCTAACAGGGAGCGTGCCCGCTCTGGCCATTCACAAATGCAGGGGGTGTGCATGTGCCCTGCCGAAGGGGTAGCGGGAATGCGGACGCTGCTTGCGCATAGGCCGCTGAGAAGGTAAGTTTTCGGGCAACCTGGGGGGTTTTACACAGCGGGGCACCCCCGAGTATGCCTGCCCTGGAGCCTCAGACTCCAGGGTGGGTTTTGGTCCACTTTAAAGAGGAACTAAATGAATCAAGGTCAAGCCGATTAACTGTCCATGAGGCATCTTGATTTGGGATACCCCAGACTGCCTTGTATATTCACCCCACCAGCAATCCCGCTTCCCATGCATGGGCGGCAGCAGCATCCCTGGCTTCCCTTCAGCTGATGCACGCACAAACGCCTGTCATTTCTTAAACCGGACCTTCACTATAATTTATTGAAAAGCCCAAACCCCTAAAAAACGATTCTCCAGCATCTAAAATTAATATATTTTAGGTTCTTAATCACTTATTATTCTTTCCCTCACTGGGCTGCAACTCTGTTAAAGTGGACCAAACCCCTGGCCGATCAGATCCCTCCCCGTGGGGCATCCAAAATCGGGATGCCCCGCTGTGTGAAACCCCCCATTCACCTTACCTAATCCCCGTTCCAATGGCGCATGTGCGGGCCGCATCTCGCGCTTCTCTCTAGCAGGGCGCGCACCCGCACCGGCCGTTTGTGAATGGCCGGCGCGGGCGCGCTCCCTGTTAGAGGGAAGCGCGAGATGCGGCCACCAGCATGCTAGGAGCCTCTGTGGTTGTCTGTCCCTTGTCCGTGCATACCACAGTGGCTCCGAACACGCTGATTGGACGAGGCCCGTGCATGCGCCGTAGGAACGTGGTGAGGTGAGTTTTTCCAGGAGTTCTGGGGGGTTTCAGCAATCCCAGAATGCAGAGCAGCACAGTCAGAAGGCACTTCCTGTTTGCAGGCTGCCTGTTCCATGAGCCGCCATCTTGGATGTTTAAAGGCTCATAACATGCAGTAGATGCAGGTAGGATACATTTTAATGTGAGCAATCTGTATGTACAGGGTGTGGGAAACATATAAGATAGACTCTTATTCAGAGTGAAGGACCGCTTTAATGACTGGCATAGGTGCACGCAGCTGAAAGCAAAGGACCAGCGGCTAGTTTACCACCTAATTCATTCTAAATGATTCCAGGACTGGGTGAAAAACCTTTCCCATGAGTATCTCAATTTGGGATGCCCCCTTGTGTGAAGTCCCTGTAATCCACACAAATGTTCCCTGCTCCCATGACACATGCACAACAGCCCTCCCCATCTGATGCACCCACCCCCACCAGCAGATCCCAACTGCAGGTGGCAGGTGCGTGCAGCCAGCAGGAGGCACCCTGGCAATTCATTCACCGAGAATAGATTGGTGGGCATCTTATTCTGACTGGAGAAAAAAGCAGCACATGCATCAAGGAAGCGTGGCTAAAAGTAAGATTTGCAGTGATCCCCGGGGGAATCGCACACATTGGGATGCCCCTGGAAAGCAGACCAAAACTCTGGAGGGTGAAAATATTATTGTGTGTTGAGGCCATCTTTAATGATTTTTTTAACTGGAGTAAGATTTAATCATGAGGCCAGATCGACCAGGAAGCTATTAGACCATCACCCCCCCCCCCCCCCGATCTCTTCTCCTCCTCCTCCAACCAATCAGACCAGATGGCAGGATCTATGACCAGGTGGAGACTGCCATAACTAGTGGCAGCCAATGAGACACAGGCTGGACATCAGCTAGCACAGCGATCAGCACACGGGTCAGATGGCCCCGGCGGGCAGCGCACACACACACACACAAATGGAGCCCCCTCTCCTGCTGCTGTGCGATCACAGAGAGATGGTGGCCGAGCCGCCCGCACGCTATTATCTCACCATATCTGCCGTGACTGAGGCCACCGCATCACTTCCTATTCTCCCACATCGTATGTGAGGCGCGGCGGGGGGAGCCGGGGATCCCAATCAGCTGTCTCCCTGCGACGTCCGCACCTCTCCCTCCTCTATTCCGCCCGCTCTGACGCCACCGCTGCGACCTGCGCATTCCAGCTGACGTCACCGGCTACAGGAGAAGAAGAGGGGAGGCGAAGGAGAACGAAAGCGACACAAACTCCTCGTGAGCCACACCTCTAGCTCGGTAGCCACGCCCCTTTCTTCGGGCCGTGTGCGCTGACGTCATCTGGAGGTGGCGGTCACTGAGGTGAGGGAGCAGGGAGGTTAGCTCATGGTTCGCAGCCTGTGTTCAGCTTCCACCGGCCAGGGTATGCGCCATTAACCCTTCCTTCCCCGCATGATAGCACTTAATTAACCCTTCATATGCTCGTGGTATTATGCTATGCTGTTAGCAAAGGGTTGCTCTCTGGTCTCCCCATGCTGGCTGTCAGGGGCTGCAGCTTTTATTCACCAGAACTTTCCATGCCCTGATAAAACCTATAGAACTTGCTCCCTTCTGCTGGCTCCACTTTCTCAGCCCCCCCTATAGAATTCACTTCTGAGGGGACCATTATATTAAGACTTGTATGTATGAGTCATCCTTTGCTGCTGAAGGGGTCTCTAGAAGGCACAGTTCTGGAGGGCTTATTAAAGTGGCTCAAAACCCAGCTCCATCGCCCCGGGAATCTTAAACCTGTCTTAGATTGCATGACGTCAGTGGCTCAGAGCGTGCTGTTAATAGCAGCCGCGCATGCGCTGTAGGACCAGGAAGAGGTGAGTTTCTTTGGCCGATTTGGGAGGCTTCACACATCGGGGCACCCCCCGATCAGGGTGCTCCGGGGGAAAGGACCAAAACCCAGAATAGCCAAAATCATAGGTTTTGGTCCACTTTAAAGTGTTTAAAGGAAACCCCAGGATTTTGGCTATGTGAGATTCCATGGCTGGCCATGTCAGGTTTTTTCAAAGTGGAACAAAGCCCCTGCGGCATGAAATTGGGATGCACTGATGTACTACCCCCGGGGAGTCATAACACTCACCTGCTTCCAGGCTCCCTCCGGTGGCTGCATCTTCTGGCCATGAGCTCCACAGTCAATCTAGGCAGCTCTGGATTAGCGGGGGGGGGGGGGGGGCATTGCTGTGGGTGCAGCCTCTGCACTGCTGATTGCCAAGGCTCAGCATGTAAACAGAGCCATTTGCAGAGTATTACATATGCACAGCAAATGGCTGTGATTGGACAAGTGCCTGCACATGTGTTATAGGACCAGGAAGAGGTGAGAAACTTACAGGGTCCCAAGATCGAGTCCTGTGGAGTGCAGGCCCATTATACCACATAGCACGGCCCCGCTCTTCAGTCACATTGATTTCGGCATGCCCACTCTATTCACTGTGGTGTAGGAGGCAATGCCAGGCCTTGGCACACCACCTCCCATGCAGTGAACAGAATGAGTGTCGCTGTGTATAACAGAGCAGAGTGGCCATTCACCAGGGCCTGGAGAGTTTTATTCAACCAAACAAGGACACAAAGGATGTGAATGGGGGGGAAATGACCACAGGGCCACCAGAGTTCCATGCCTTGGGGCATCCTTAATTGGTATGCCCTGCTGTGTAAAACCCCCCAGAAGCTCTATTTTACTCACCCTGTCCCAGGACCCTCGCTGTGTCTGGCCGCATCCCAGCTCACCTTTAGCCGTGTGTGCACACAGCCTTTGTGAATGGGCGGCGCGGGCACACGGCAGCTAGGAGGTGAGTGGGGGGTGTGGCCGGCGGTGCATTCTGCTCCCCTCAGCATCGCTCGGCTGCTTAGCCATCAGTGGCGCCGAGTGAAAGCGAGCACGCTGGTTGAGAGACAAGAAGGTGGGTAATCGGGGCGACCTGGGGGATACACACAGCAGGGCATCCTAATTCAGAATGCTCTCACTGAGAGGAACAACACCCGAAAAGTGAAAATCGGATGTGTTATTCCTCTTTAAAGTGGACCAAAACCCAGCTCGAATGGCCCGGGAATCTATAAGATCTAGTACAGTATGTGCACAGAGCCAGCTGGCTGCGGGAGCATTCAGCCGTGTGCCCAGCATGGTGGCAGGCTGGGGTAGAGCCAGGAACATCAGACATTTTACTCTCAACAGACAAGCTTACATGTGTGACTTTGTGTCCTCACCCTCCTTTACAGCTGTGATGTGTCCTCACCCTCCATTACAGCCGCTCCTGTCCCTCTGCTGAAGCCCGGCAGCTGGATTATGGATTGTAACTAGGGCTTATTTTTGGGGTAGGGCTTTTATATCACACATTATCAAAACATGCTAAAAACCTTACTAGGGCTTACTTTTGGGGAAATAGCGTGTGCCCTCTAGTGACACTTGTGTTTCCTATTGGAGGAGATACGGCTGCTACAAGTGTGTGCAGATGTTTCCTGTCCCTATCGGACAGAGTTCCAATAGGAAAGAGGGAGTATCTCACTAAAGCAGGGCTCACTGATGGCAGGAGGAGTGGGTTAGCATAGTGTCCCTGTAAACCAGGAGCATGTAGGTCTGCTTTATAGAACATTTTTACTTTTTAAAATGTAGAGGCCACTTCCCCTAAATAAGAACTTGTGCAGTTTTTTTTATCCCTGTACAAAGATTTGGGATATATATGCCCATTGTATGCTTGCACAGATCTAGAGCACTGCAGCCATGTCTTGGCCGGGTACCAAATCTACAACCCTCTTGTCAGAAGGCCGCTTCCTTAAAGTGGACCATCACCCTAGGGTGATCGGCCCGGGAATCTATAAGATTCCCGGGCCGATCACCTCCCTCCCCGCGGGACATCCGAGATCGGGATGTCCCGCGGGGTGAAACCCCCCCAAAACCCCCAAACCCCCTTACCTTAGTTTCGGCGGCGGCCGGCCGCCGGCGCCTCCCTCGCGCCCCTCTAGGTGTGCGCGCCCCCGCGCCGGCCATCTGTGAATGGCCGGAGCGGGGGCGCGCGCGTCAAGAGGGACGCGCGGGAGGCGGCGGCGGAGGAGCCACGGACAAGCGGCTGTCAGATCGCTTGTCCGTCGGCGCTGGGAGCGGAGAGAGGTGAGTTTTTAGGGTGATCGGGGGGGTTTCACACAGCGGGGCACCCCGATCGGGGGTGCCCTACCGAAGTGGACCAAGACCCAGGATAGTCAAAATCCTGGGTGTTGGTCCACTTTAAAGTGGGCCAAAATGCAGGATTTTGACTATCCTGGCTTTTGGTCCTGTGCCCCACTGCGTAAATCCTCCAGATTGCCAATGTCAACTCACCTCTTCCCGGTCCTACGATGCATACATGTCCGCTCGTCCAATCGGTGCACTCGGAGCTGCTGACGTCACGTTGTCTAAGGCCGGGCGCATCCCCCGCTTCCCTCTAACAGGGAGCGTGCCTGTGTCGCCCATTCACAAATACCTGGCACGGGCACACAGCCTGCTAGATGTATAGCGGGAATGCGGCTTGTGCATGCGCCATTGGACCAGGAAACAAGGTAAGTGTATAAGTGTATGGGGCGACCTGGGGGGTTTCACACAGCAAGGCATCCCGATTTTGGATCCCCGGGGGGGGAGGGAATCGATTGGCCCGGGAATCCTATAAGATCGCTGTGGGTTTTGGTCCACTTAAAAGGAGCTGAATAGTGGGAGGAGAGGTCACTTATTACGAGTCACCCCTCGTAGACTAAACCTTTAGCTGAAAATTAGTTCCACGGCGGGAGTGTACCTTAAAATTCCTTGGCCCATGGCCAACGCCTGCAGTTTGTCATGGCACCACCCCCTGTTCAAGTCACAGTGCCTGTACACTGGGGGGGGGGGAAATGAATGCCTGGCATGCTCCTCCATTGCAGTGATTGAAGGAAGCATGCATTATGAAGGAAGCATATCATTATGAAGTGAGAGGGTGAAAGGGCCCGAGAGCTGTTCTCAGGAAACTAGAAGGTTTCTGAGCACTGGATCGCCCAAGAGCTGCAGCACTTTTTTTTTTAATTAGGTTTACAGATCCTTTAACTGCAAGTCTACTTTAGGTAAACCCAGAATTTCCAAAAGTTTCTGTACATTTACCCCCTCACTTCTTGAACCACCTTATCTGCTGGCTGCTGGGTACATGGCTTCTGTGCAGGGCCATTCTCCACAATACCCCATAAAGTGTGGTGGTTGGTTAAGGGGAATATTAGACTGCTGGCTCACATTACTAAATATGATCACTTACCTAGGACCTGCGCTACCTTCGAGCAGCCCTTGCACAGCACTGGGGTCAGGTTTATAGTAGTTAGAGTGGAACAAAAGCCATTGATCTCAAATAGGGCAGGGTGATGTGCAAACTCTGGCTGAGCCCATGGCTGGCTTTCAGGCTGGGGGGGATTCACATGGTGGAGCATCCTGCTATAGGATGCCCCGAGGGCAGGCTAGCGGCCGGTCCTTGAATCTTTTAGATTCCAGGGCTAAGCCGAAGGGGTTCGGCTCCACTTTAAGGTGACAATATACATCTAAAGTTTAGGATTTTAAAGGGAAAGGCCAGGCAAAGGCAATAAAAAGGCAGCTAGCAGCTCAAAGTCTCTATTGTTTGGGCAAGGAATTCCATTCCTTCATGACCACCTCCAAATGTTGTCACCTGGTTGACCCCTATTTATCAGCACTCCCAGCATGAGCGTGGCAAACCACAGAGGTCACACTTGCAAGATTGTTCATGCTGGAAGTACTAAGGGAGGCTATGTGACCACATTTGTAACATGGCTGTGGAGAAATGCAATATAAAGAAGGGGCCAATGTTGGAGATCTGCTATAGATCTATAGTTACATTCTGGACCACTTTGCTGGCAGTAGTGTCCTTTTTGCCCCTTTGCTAAGTGTCACGAAACTAGCTGCTGGCAGTAGCAGTGAATGCAATATACGATGTATTGTCTCTTTAGGTATGCACTGTGCTAGAATGACAGCAGCCACACGTCAGCAAGTGCTGGGGCTTTACCGCAAGGTTTTTCGGATCGCCAGAAAATGGAAGTCTGAGACTGGACTGGAGGAAGAGACCTTCAAGGAGAAACAGTACATAATACAAGAGGCCAGACATTTATTTCACAAAAACAAAAATGTATGTATTATTTACAACTAATGAAAATGGACCATAATTATATTCCCAGGGCATCCCAATTTGGGATGTTCCACTGTGTGAACCCCCCTGGGATTGCAGGTATAATCACCTTTCTGGTGATCCTATGGCACCTGCATAGGCCACATCCTCAGCTTCCCTCGAAAGACACGCGCTGGTGCCCAGCCATGAGAGATGCCAGCCATAGCCCACTGCCTATGCTGGGCCCTATGGACAAACCAAGTTCTATGCCATGGATTAAAGGGATTGCCTAGTCAAATGTAAAAATCATTTGCCTGGCAGCTTACCCGATGCAGTGTCAGCCCCATGCTGTCCTCTTCTGCCACCAGCGCCTCCCCCCTGATCCTGTCTACAAATACAATACCGAGGCTCGTGTAAAGTTGACCCCCTCTCTTGGTTATAGGCTAGGAAGTATGCTTTAAACCAGACCTTCACCATGATTTATTGAAAAGCCCAAACCCTTAAAAAACGATTCCCCAGCATCTAAAGTTAATATATTTTACGTTTTTAATCACTTACTTATTATTCTTTCCCCCACTGGGCTGCAACTCTGTTCTGGACTTTAGGATACGGGCGCCGCCATATTGACTCAGAAGCATCACACTTACTGAGTAGGGAAGAGTGGGATAAAGTACAGGGGGGCAGGTTATAGCTGTGCTTTGCTCAGACAGAGCAGAGCTGGTCAGGAAAGGGTCAGCAATCCCAGAATGCAGTGCAGCACAGTCAGAAGCCACTTTCTGTTTGCAGGCTGCCTGACGTTCCATGAGCCGCCATCTTGATGTTTAAAGGCTCATAACATGCAGTAGATGCAGGTAGGATGATTTTTAATGTGGGCAATCTGTATGTACGGGGTGTGGGAAACATATAAGATAGACTCTTATTCAGGGTGAAGGACCGCTTTAAGACATAATACTGCATTTCTTCGGTCACTTTTAAATAATTGCTGTGTTTATAATAAATATTTATTAGTACAGCTACCAAGAAGCACGTAAAAATAAAAGGTTTTTATATGATAAGCTATAAAAAAATATTCACTAATATTTTCCTCTGTACTTTTTTCCATTCAAAGTTGGGAAAAAAGTGAGTCCGTAGAAACTGCCCCCCCCCTCCCCTTGCAGGTGGTGTGCGCCATCCCCCTGTTGCAGGCGGTGTGCGCCATCCCCCCCTTGCAGGCGGTGTGCGCCATCCCCCTGTTGCAGGCAGGCAGTGTGCATTGCACAAATTGGGTTTAGATCTCTTTAAATCTATATCTTCCTTGCTCTTGCATAGAACTGTCTCACTTGGAAGTTATTGTGATCAACTGACTGCAAGTCCAGACACAAGTTTTAGTCCCTCACAACTTGTAATTACAGTTGTTACACCAATATGGAATTGTCCAGCAACACTATATACAGCTATAGGACTCTAGGGCCAGTGGTCTCTCTCTTTGGGGGGCATCCTGATTTGGGATACCCTGCTGTGTTAAACCCTGGTCATCACCATAAAACTTAACTTTACAATGAATGCAGCTGCATCTTTGCTTACCTCTATCTGTGTTTACACGCACTACCCATTCAGGAAAGCCTAGCCAGTGGCGCCCTCCCCATTCAACTTTGCTTTCCTTCTGAGCTTAGCAACAGCTGAATGGCACATGTGCTGGTGCTTGACCAGTGGCCTGTGCATGCTCCATGGGATTAATAGAAAGTTGAGATTATATGTGGCCTAGCTGGATACACACAACAGAAAATGATTTGGGATGGGCAGGAGGAACAAAACCTTTGATAGTGAAAAGCAGAGCTGCATTCATTGGGGGACAGTTATTTGCTACACACATGGTATTCACAGCTCATCCAATAGAATACTTGCTTCACTCATTTATCTATTTTTTTAGAAATCTGCGACTGTCTGTTTTTCAGATCTGAATAACTTAATGGAATATTACTCACGTGTCCTCCTATCTCTTTAGCACACTTCCAAATCAGATTCTAGTGATCTTGTTTTGTTTGCAGACCAAAACTGTCAATAAACAATATCTAGGTGGTCATCAAAATAATGGTAGGAGCCAGATCCCACTTTCACCATAACACTATGGGGGCTCGTCTGGGACTTTTGTTATATATAGTCTGAATACTACTTGAGTGCACCATTGATCCTCTGTGTTATCCACAGTCATGGCAGAAGTAACTTGGTACTGTCACTGGTTCAGAACGCTAAACCTTGACCCTGCCCACTACCAAGAATTGGATGGAGTAGCTTAAGGCACAGTGCTGACACTGGACTCTGGAGCAGTGGAAACCTGGAACAACTGGGCCTGTAGCTAAAACATGGTGGATGGCTAATACCAGGGGCGGACTAAATAAACGGCCCAGGACTTTTTGGGGCACACCGGCCCTGCTGTACTATTTCTGGCCCAGTATAGTATCTTAACATCACATTATATTTACACCTTATTTTTCGTTCCACGAAACGCACCCAGGGTTTAGAGGACAAAAATAATAAGGAAAATATTCTGAACCAAATGGTGTGATAAAATCTCCCCGTTGCAGACAGCGTGCAGGATCACTCCACTACAGGCCGTGAGCGGAATCCCTCATTACAGCGAGTGAGGGGAAGCCCACAGAGGTATGTTGCGGCATCTCCCATTAAAGCCACTGGGGGTATCCCTCAGTACAGCCAGTGGTGGCATCCCTCAGTACAGCCATTGTGTGGGGGTGTCCCTCAGTACAACCAGAGGGGGCATCCCTCAGTGCAGCCGGTGGGTGGGGGCATCCCTCAGTACAGCCAGAGGGGGCATCCCTCAGTGCAGCCAGTGGGTGGGGGCATCCCTCAGAGCAGCCAGTGGGTGGGGGTATCACTTTGTACAGCCAGTGGGTGGGGGCATCCCTCAGTACAGCCAGTGGGTTGGGGTATCCCTCAGTGCATCCAGTGGGTGGGGGCATCCCTCAGTGCATCCAGTGGGTGGGGGCATCCCTCAGTACAGCCAGTGGGTGGGGGCATCCCTCAGTGCAGCCAGTGGGTGGGGGCATCTCTCAGTA
Source organism: Gastrophryne carolinensis (assembly GCA_027917425.1). Taxonomy (NCBI): domain Eukaryota; kingdom Metazoa; phylum Chordata; class Amphibia; order Anura; family Microhylidae; genus Gastrophryne; species Gastrophryne carolinensis. The sequence goes on along the minus strand of CM051240.1, from coordinate 84,478,903 downwards.
CAGCCAATGGGTGGGGGCATCCCTCAGTACAGCCAGTGGGTGGGGGCATCCCTCAGTGCAACCAGTGGGTGGGGGCATCCCTCAATGGGTGTGGTCACCCCTCAGTGCAGCCAGTGGGTGGGGGCATCCCTCATTCCACTCCCTCCCTCCAACACTGCACAATAATAAGGCAGCAGGCAGGGTAATTCATGCCTGCCTGCCGCTGCTGTTACCCCCAGCCGCCCACACACTTACACTGGTTCCAGGCGGGCGGGCAGCCAGTCTGCCCTGCCTGCTGTTCCCCGCCGCGGCCGCTCACACACTCTCACTCATACATACAGTCATGCTTACCGGCGTCGGTGGGCGGGACCCATATGGCCGGCATCCAATGAAAACAATGGGCGCCGCCCATAGACGCAACAACCAGGAAGTGCTGGTGTGTGTGTGTGTATGTGAGAGCGGCCGCGGCGGGGGGGTTGGGGGACAGCGGCCTTTTCCGGTGCCAGCCTACCGGGATTTTGCCCGGTATGCCCTATGGCCAGCCCGCCCCTGGAGCTATACTAAGGCCTTTTGGATAACAATACTTGCTTGAGGATTTCCCTTTTCTGTTCCAACATGACTTTGTTCCAAAGCAAAGCCTATATACATGTTATATTGCTAATGTATGCTGCCATGATTGCTACAATTTGTATTACCAAAGTTAATTTAGATAAGTGTTGGAAAGTATTTTTTTAGATTTGACTTGCCCGAATGGGGATGCCTTGCTGTGTGAAAGCTCCTAGAACGCCGCTAGTCACTTACCTCTTCCTTGTTCCAATAGCGCATTCACTGGCTCTCGTCCAATGAGAGCCACCTGGCGTGATTATGTCATTCAGCAAACGGCGGTCATTGACTAGAATGGGGAGCGCGAGCTGCCGCATCCCTGGTGGCATGCGCGTTCCCGTCTCAGCCTATCTGAGTGCACTCCCTATTGACAACAACGAGAGCTGTTTCCCAAAGGACACAGTCACACCAGGCAGCTTTCATTGGACCAGAGTTTGCGCATTTTCCATTGCAGCAGGGACTGGTGAGGTTTTTCCGGACGCCCTGGGGGGTTACACACAGCAGAGTGTCCCAGCAGTCAGTCCTGGAATCTTTCAGATTCCACGGCCGGCCTGGGTGGGTTTTGTTTTAAAGAAAATTGACAGGGGAGGGACCATAGTAAATTAATGACATTTTTGTACTGGTCTCGTTAATGAAAGACTCTTAGGTAGTTTATATGTATGAATGACTATGGGCCTAGCTAATGTATCATATAGCCTTGCTCCACCAATAAAAAGCCTTGCACTAGGAGCCAAAAATATTGCTCTGATTATTTATGCATTATGAGGCCACTAGCAAATTATTAGAAGGTGTAAACAATCCACAATGTGGACTGAGGTTTAGTTTTTGCTTAATGTAGACCTCTAGTCAAAAATCAAAGCTTAGTAAATTGCTCCCCTAAAGCCCCCTTCTAGCAATCCCATGCAGATTAGAATAGAATAGCAGGCAGATTATGTGCTCCTAAACTGCCTGGAAGCGGCCCTATTGTCACACACTTAGAGCACCGCTTCTGAAAAACCCAGTCACATAGTCAAAACTGCCGCTAATCTTTGTGCAATCATCCCTTATTTCTACCCAGTCAAGTATAACGCCATCATATGTAATGACCCGTCATTGCTCAGCTAACAGCAGAGATCATCTAGATACATTGTTTCCACTGTGCATGCTCTGTGGCTGCTTACCCTACTGCATAGAGATACATCAGGGTTGATTCAGCATCATTCACCAAAGAGAACCCATGGCACAATTCCATGCGACAATAAGTACATTTGCCCCTCTACCAACCCTGCCATAGTTTTTATCAATGAAAATAACAGTTGGCCCCTTGGACCCCTTACCAGTTCACATGTAAAGAAATGAAACCCAGCACAAAAGAAAATGAATATAAATGTTTATACTTACCAGTCCCTGTTCTTTATTCTGTCCCCTGCCGGATGCCTTCTTCCTTCTGTCTGGCAGGTGGTCCATATCACTCGAAAAAAGGAAAAAAATAACTATGGGTCCATTAACCAAACTAGCCATTAATCACCTTCTCCAAATGGGGCTGTCTGAAAAGACATACCAAGTGAAGAAAAGAAAAAAACCTTTTCACAAAGGGAGTTAAGTGGTAAACAAGACTCCAACACACAAAACAAAAACATTTTGACACAAAAATCAAATTAAACAAATATTTATATCAAAACCCAAAAATTACCCACAAGTCACAAGATCCCCCCCCTAAAAAACTGGATGAGCCTGTGAATCAAGCCTTCCCCCAGGCACATGTCCACCCCAAAGGCAAATCTGAAAAAAAATATTCACCCTTAAGACAATTAAAGCCTATTTATATAATGAAATATTTTATTTATTTAACACTATACTTTCTTTGGTACTTAACCATAAACTATAAGGCTCCATTTACACCTCTCCATTGCATTAAGAACATGCGCTTTGTAAATGCCATAGGGACATTGTATCAAAACAAACACTGCGCTTTTGATGCGTCAGCAACGCGCTTGCGCCACCCACGTAAAAATTATTTTTTTTGCATAAGTAAACAATAAAGTCTATGACAATGCAATTCCATTATACATGCGCCGCCACGGTTTCCTACAGACCTGCGCTGTTACAACCCTGCACTGAAAAAGGTGTCTGCAACACTTTTAATGCATTGCGCAACGCAGGATCTAGAATAATGTGCAGTGGTTCCTCTGCGTTGTAAATGCGCTGCAGCGCAGCAACGCAGAGAAAGCACAAAGGTGAGAACAGAGCCCAAATCATCCCAAAAAATTCAAAACTATATAAACATAGTAAACCGCTATATTTTCAGAATATCTCTAACCCTCTAATCCTGGTTTACATAGGTGCTTACCGATATATTAACCCTTTTACTATTAAAACAAATGCTGAAAAAACAAGTAGAAAGTGAAAGTATCTCTGGAACACTGAGATCTCCCAAATGTATTCTTCTTCCATAAAGGAAAAAAAAGGTCGAAGTTTAGCCTCACTTTTAGAAGATCCCCCCCCCCTCGGGCTAGATGATATAATGCCAAGATCAAGTAGTAAATCATCTCCCTCAGAAAAAGTTGCAATGGAAAAACTCTTGCCTTTCAAAGTAATGTTCAAATATGTTCTCAAAATCTTTTTAATAAATCACCAGTCAGTTTACTCATGAGCCTTTTTAAGCATTTTGTCCAGCATTAGTGATATAAGGGCTTTATCTTGCTTTCTTATTCTCTGCAGTAATGTAGTGGGAAGAATCACCTCCTGTGATTTGTCTGGGGTCACAGTATAATGCTTTTATGCATGGGTGCAGAGCTCCTTAATCATGTGACCACCATGCACTTCCCTCAAATGTGTGTCCCAAGCACCACTTTACTAGTTCAATTACCTGCACCACCAATGGACAGGGTGGTGTGGATGAGCCAGGACTATGCTATAGGGCATAAGAGCTGGTAAAACCTAGTCCTGGGGGGCGGTATTTCGTTTATTGGGCCCTGGCATTAGTAAGCTTTGGGGGGGCACTTTTTTCTTTTTTTGGCGGGAAGATTTTTGAAAAAGAACCTTACACCACTTTTTTGAAAGAAAAATGTGAAGAGTTAAAAAAAGACATAACACATAGTCCTGGAGCAATGAAATTGAAAGTAGGGCAAACTTTGGAGCCCTGCTATGGCTTCTACCCTGCATAGCAACAGATACGCGGGGCAAGCATTAGATGAGCAGCTCGCTGCCTTATTTTTGCAGTTGGGTTTACAGTCCCTTTAAAGAGGACCTAAACCAGAGTCTAAAAGACTTCAGGGCCAACTGCTTGCCTACCCCCAATACATCATGATTTGGGAAACCCGTGGGGCCTCCTAAGGCATATTCATGGCCCACACCCGCATCCCCTCCATCTCGCAGCTGAAGCTCGCTCCCAGCCATTCAGATGGGGGGGGGGGGGGCGAGAGTGCGCCATGTACAACAGGGTTAATGGGGATGTGGCTGCTACCCTCTTAGTTTGGCACCCAGGTGCCACGGTACCGCCGGAAAGTTAAGTTTTTCAGGTAATCCCCAGAAGGGCATCCCAAATCTGGATTCCCCAGAGAAAAGGACCAAACCCAGGATAGACAAAACCCCAGGCTGTGGTATGTATCAAACACGGGGACCCAATTTGGGATGCCCTGCTATGTATTGGCACTTTGTAATTCAGGGAACGGGGGAATCCTATACTCCCGGATCCTTCCATGGCAGCCAGCAGCAGGCTATCATGCTCCCAGCCTGGTAGGTTGCCCGCAGTCATGTGGGGTGTAAGTAGTATTAGCGGCCCCATCTCCCAGCTTACTGAGCGCTGACGCCCCTCGCTTCATAGACTAGAGGAGGTTAAGTCATTCTTGGATTGGACTTCCTATTTAATCACGGCAGAACAGGCAGGCATGCCTGGGGTGCTTGTGCAGAACCTGTATGCCAGATGCAATCGTGAATTATACCATCTAGCCATTAGGTGGCACTGTTTCCTTAGTTTAGCATAATTTTCTTTACTACTACTTCTATTTGAATAAATATTGGATATTTTGTAAACCATAGGTATGGGCCAAGTAGCCCTCACAGCGTTTTGTGCACATTTTTTTTTAAACATGCATAAGTTATTTCTTTATGCGCAAATCAAAAAAATATCCTGAGCCTTGTTTGTGGTAAGTACATTTTTTATATATCATTCATAATATATACAGCTACACAGTTTGGGTAGCTTTGTCTGATATTTTAGTTTACTTATTGTCAAATAAATATGTTCACACTAGGAATTCCAATAATTATAAATCATGTGAAAAGATAAGGTGTAAGGTAAGGTGTAAATTGACTTTAGTCTCATGCATAAAGTGCCTTAAACATCCTAAAAAGTGCTATGTTTCCTTTTTTAGGTAACACATTTAGAAACCATCAATCAATATATAGAAGAGTGCAATGCACGCATAGAAATGGGTCTGCATTATGGGATTCCATATCCAAGACCTGTAAGTTTTCTGCACTGCAAGGTTGTGCCGGGGTTTATCTCTTTGTAAATAATTTAATTTTAGGAATCTTCCAGGAATTACTTGCGTGTCCTGCTTTATTCTAAGTCACACACCCCGCTTCAAGATATCCATAACATGTGGGTATTACCGACCTGAAGGGGCGTTCTGCAGAGATGATAGCAAAAAGAAAGCCCCTCCCTGATCCATAAATACCTGGGACCTCCCACTCATCACCCCAGTTTTTCCATCTCTGCAGACGGCGAGCAAGTCAGAAGATGATGCCTCCTCCTTGCACAGGGGGACTTGAGGTAGCCGGGATTATTCCCGGCCCGCTTTTTATTCTATTTCCGCCCAGATGCCCCTTATTATCCTATACATGCCTCCCAGCCTTGGCTGAGGTCTGGGCGAGGGTAGAATGGCACATTAGGTGCCCAGGAGCTCTGCTCATCCGTGAGACCCTGTATGAGAGGGTAGGCGGTGATCCGGGCTGGTGACCCCGGTTTGGGATGCCCTGTCCCTTGGCCATTTCACCCCAGGTGGTGTTCCCCTCTCCGGATGCCCTTCTCCTCGAGGGGGGGGGGGCTTTTATTTAGTGTAGTGTGGGTGTTTTTCACTGTAAACTGCAGCCACCGTGGGCCGGCCTCTCGTGTGGGCACAGCTTAGGAGATCCCTCTCCTCGGCTTATGCTGGGGGCGGAGGGGCCGGGCGCGGGCACGTCGCCGCGGCCCGCCTGTCTGCTCTCCTTATCCTGGTACCGGCGCCGCGGTTCCCTGTCACGGCGTTGCGAGAGGTGAGAAGAGCTCCTCACATGCTGAAGGGGGGGGGGGGCGCGGGGACGGGCGCTGGAGCGCCGACGCGGCCCGTCCTCCCCGCCTGTCCTTTGCCGTTTACCGGCGCCGCAGCCTCTGTCACCGCTGCGGCGCCGGTTCTTGCTTGGGCCTCGCTTGTGAGGGGATTTCTCCCCTCACGATGCTAGTACAGGGGGTGGGGCAGGGTTTTCGGCGGGACGCCGTGGCCCGGCCCCGTTAGCGGGGTGTGTGACATACTTATAATACCCATTTTACAGGTGAGTATTTCACAAAATGGTATTTTTTTTTGTACATGAGCAGATTATTTAGATACAACTAATGCATGATTAGTGATTTGTTACAGTGCATTTCAAGCCAAATCTAAAACAACAAAGGTACAGGTTTTACTGCTGTTAATCTTTCATTAAACACTGTATTTCTGTTTCAATTCATTGCTGGACACAGGTACTGAAGGGTTAAGTTCCCCCATTACAGTTAGTGAGCGGCATCCCTCATTACAGTTAATGAGCGGCATTCCTCATTACAGCCACTGTGGGACATCCCCTACCTAATCGTGCGTGTGAGGAGAGAGCGCAATGGAGAACACACACACGACAGCATACCTACAGGCTTCCAGGCAGAAGATTTCTTTGCTTCAGGGGTGGACGTGGGCTGGCGGGGGAGGCCACAGCCACCCGCCGAAGTAGAGGGAGGAAGCCGTAGCTGCTTGATAAGCCGCGGGAGTAATGTAAGGGCTTTTACGTTTATTCTTAGTATACAGTACGTCCTGCTCCAGATAAGAATCATTACACTTGGGTATTACTCCGCCAGATGGCGCTGGACTGCAGAGACAGCGAAATTGGCTCCTCCCGGCCCCTCAAATACCAGGGACCTCCCACCAATCCCCAGATTTTCTCTGCAGTCTGGACTGCAAAGGACAAGAAGATGGCTCTCTCTTCTCGCAGGTGAGCAGGGCTATTAGCCTGCGGCCCTGTAGGACTATTCCCAGCCTTGGCTGCGCTGGTCGGGTGACGGTAGGCAGCACCGCTGTCAGGTGCTTAGGAGCGCTGCTCCACCGCAATCCCCCACCAAAGGGTAGGCGGTATAGGCATATGGTGAGCCTCTATTGGATGCCCCTCCCGCCCTATTGCCCCTTGCCCCTGTCTCTCGGTGGGTCCTATGTTAAGTGGCCGCTGTCCTCCCTTGCTCTCCCTTGTAGCTCTCGGGGGGGGGGGGGTTATGTGAATTTGCCTTGGTGCTTCACTGTATTATGTGCTTCTGGTTGGTGTCAGTCGCCGTGCTGACTTGGTTGCACTGGTTCCTTTTTTAGATTTGTCGCCGCCGTGCGCGCTTCCACTGTGTTCCGCGCTTGGCGGCGGCGTTACCTCAGGCGCTGGTGCACCGTTATTGGCTGCTTGTCACGTGTGCGGCTTTGCGTTCTTCGGGGGGGGGGCGGGGCCCGCGGTTGGCGCGTTCCGCGTCACTGTCCCCGCGGCCCGCCCCTCGAGGTATACCCAGCGCCATTTTCTCTGGATCCGGCTGCTGCATGACTGGCATCTACCTACCGCGGTCCGTGAGTGCCCTCGCGGGCGGCTTTATTTACCATTTGTCATTTCACATGTCACTTACGGTTCCCCTTTGCTTATGTCTTTCAGACGGGCCGACCTCTATTGGTTTCTCCCGGCCCTACTCCCTCTATTAGTTACTTAACTTGTGAGGCCTAGTGTGTAAATTACTCCCACTTCCCTAGCGGGCTATTGGGGCATCCCGGGTTGCTTTATAGCGTGAATCCCTATCGGCCTATTGTGCCGCTATAATCACCAAAAGGTTGGCGTCTCAGGATAATGTGCTCGGGGTTCCTTCGGGACAAGTTCGGCTGTGTGTAGCTTGTGGGGTGTCCCCTACTAGTGCTGACAATGTGCGGGTCTGTGTACCTTGTGCCCAGCAGGTGCTTGCGCTGCAGCCTGGTTTACCAGTAGCTAGGCCTGCGCCCCGTATGGCTTCACCTACTCCCCCAAGCTTAAATTTGACTCCCATTGAGTTGCATACAAGTGGGGATTCTCAGCCTGACGTGTCTTCTGGACTGGCTAGTGTTGAGAAGTTGCTTTCTAATACCCTGGCGCTTAAGGCCTTTGCTAAAAAGCGGCACTTAACGCCTGATGTCACTCTTTTCCCTATGGAAGCTGATGAGTTTTTGGATCTGTCTGGCTATACCCCTTTGGAAGAAGGGGAGTTATTCTCTCACTCAGTCATCTGATGAGAGGCCCAGGGGTCATGATCATTCCGGCTCTGACCCCTGGGCCCCAGATGATACTGATAAGCTGTTGGCTCAGATATTCTTAGTATACAGTACGTCCTGCTCCAAATCTAATACTTACAGTTGGGATATACTCCGCCAGATGGCGCTGGACTGCAGAGACATCGAAAATAGGCTCCTCCGGGCCCCTCAAATACCCAGGGACCCAGAATTTCTCTGCAGTCTGGCTGCGAAGGACGATAAATTGGCTCTCTACTCGCAGGTGAGCAGGGTTATTAACCTGCGGCCCTGTAGGACTATTCCCACCCGTTCACTAGTAATATGCCTCCCAGCCTTGGCTGCGCTGGTCGGGTGAAGGTAGGCAGCACCGCCGTTGGTGCTTAGGAGCGCTGCTCCACCGCAATCCCCCACCAAAGGGTAGGCGGTTCAGGCTTATGGTGAGCCTCTATGGGATGCCCCTCCCGCACTATTGCCCCTTGCCCCTGCCTATCGGTGGGCCCTATTTAAGTGTCCGCCGTCCTCCCTCATCCTCCTTGTAGTCTTCGGGGGAAAAGAGAGGGGGGGGTGTGTATGTGTATAGATATGTATGTTATGCAGTCTGTGCTTTCACTTTTCACATGTCTTTATTCTTGTGTCAGCCGCCGCGCTGACTTGTCTTTATTGCTTTTAAATTTACCGCCGCTGCGCGCTGACTTGGTTCCGCGCTTGGCGGCGGCATTACTTCAGGCGCTGGTCTTGTCTGTTTATGTCTTTCAGGCGGGACGAACCCTTCTTGGCTTCTCCCGGCCCTATTTTTAGTGTATTACTTGTAGGCCTTGTAAAAATTATACTCCCACGTCCCTAGCGGGTTATTGGGGCATCCAGGGTTGCTTTATAGCGTTATTCCCTATCGGCGTATAGCGCCGCTATAATCACCATATGGAGGCATCCCAGGATAATGTTACCGGGGTCCCTTTGGGACAAGACCGGCTGTGTGTAGCGTGTGGGCAGCCTCATGCTGACGCTGACAAGGCGCGGGTCTGTGTACCCTGTGCTGAGCAGGTGCTTGCATTGCAATCTGGCCTGCCAGTGGCTGAACCTCGTTTCACTTCACCTACTCCCCCAAGCTTAAATCTCACTCCTGCTGAGTCCATACTAGTGGGGATTCTCAGCCTTATGTGTCTTCTAGACTGGCTACTGTTGAACAGATTATTGCAAAGTCTTTAGTGCGTAAGGCCCCTGCTAAGAAGCGGCACTTGACGCCTAATGTCACTGTTTTCCCTATGGGAACTGAGGAGTTTATGAATCTGTGTGGCTATACCCCGTCTGATGAAGGGGAGCTCTTTTCTGATTCAGGCTCATCTGATGAGAGACCAAGGGGTCATGACGATTCTGGCTCTGACCCCTGGGCCCCGGATGACACTGACAGATTATTGACCCAGATTTTTGAGGTTCTGTCTATCTCTCTCCCTGTTGAGGCTCCCAGGCAAAGAGGGGAGCTTTTTCATACAGCAAGATCACGTTTGGAATTTCCAGAGCAGGCACATTTCCATAACCTTGTGCTCAAGGAATGGGAGCGCCCCAGTAAACTTCCCGGGGTACCAAAGAGTTGGGATAGGAAGTATCCCTTTCCTGCTGAAGTGGTTAAATATTGTTCACCCCCCCCCCCACCACGAGGTGGATGTCCCGATCCTAGGGCTATCTAACACCTCTTTCATGCATTCCCCTGATTCTACTACCCTGCGGGATGCCAAAGACCGGCATATTGATCAGCTGGCATCCCACGCCTTTGCATGTGCGGGGACGGCGCTGCGCCCGGTCTGTGCCTCTGCCATTACTGCTGTGGCCACTAGAACCGTTATCAGAAATTGATAGTGCCCCTGATGATTTTCCTTGTGAGATGTTTAATGCACTCTCCAGTTGTGATGTTTTTGTAAATTTTGTACTATCAGCATTGGATGACACCATCAGAATGTGTCCCAGAACTTCTGCCCTCGTGGTGGCTATACGCCGCTCGGTTTGGCTGCGCCAGTGGGCTGCTGCCAAGAAGGCCCTCACTGGGTTTCCCTTTAAAGGACTGCGTCTGTTTGGAGACCCCCTGGACCTTTTTGCTAAGGGAGGCAGGTTACCCCAGCGCAGGCGGCAACCTCGGCCCTTTCGGGGTCAGGGTTCCTTCTCCTCCCCTTACCGTGGTGCAAGACAGGGAAGGGGGGTTTCTTTCCCAAAGCTAAATCCTCTCCCAAGCCCCCTCAGGCATGATGGGGCGCCCTCACCCATCCGGGTGGGGGGACGGCTGCAGCACTTCGCTCACGTCTGGAGGCTTCATGTCTCAGACCGGTGGATTCAGGAGGTAGTGTCCTCTGGTTACAAGTTGGAGTTTGCTGCCGATCCCCCTCCAAGGTTCATCAGATCCCGGATTCCTCAGGACCCTGTTTCAGTTCAGGAGCTAGTGCAAGCAGTGCAAGGCCTCCTGGAGCTGGGGGTCATCTGCCAGGTCCCTTTAAGAGAAAAAGGCAAGGGCTTTTATTCCAACCTATTCACATTACCCAAAAAGGATGGTTCTGTCAGGCCCATCCTGGACTTAAAGATTCTCAACAAGTTTGTCAGGGGCAGGCGCTTTTGCATGGAGACTCTGCGCTCTGCCATCAGTTCCCTGCGCCAAGGGGATTTCATGACTTCTACGGACATCAAAGATGCTTACCTTCATATTCCTGTGTTCCCAGGTCAACAAAGTTTCCTCAGGTTCGCTCTGATGGATCAACACTACCAATTTGTGGCCTTGCCCTTCGGCCTCACTTCAGCTCCCAGGGTGTTCACCAAGGTGCTGGCTGGCGTGATGTCTCTGCTCAGATGTCAGGGCGTCCGCGTGTTTTCCTATCTGGACGACATCCTCATCACTTCCCAGTCTCTACATCAGGCAGAGTTGGATACTCAGCTGGTGGTGTCCACTCTGGAGTCATTTGGATGGGTGATCAACCACCCCAAGTCCTCACTGTCCCCTTCCTTGGTAACTCCATTCCTAGGAATGAATCTGGATACAGTTCAGGCAAGGATCTTCCTTCCTCAGCAGAAGGTGGACAGTCTGATTGCACAGGCTCAGTCCCTCCTAGCTTGTCCCCATCCCTCCATCAGGCAGGGAATGCAGCTGGTGGGCCTGATGGTGGCATGCTTCAAAGCGATCCCTTATGCTCAGTTCCACTTGAGGCCTCTGCAACTTCACCTATTGTCTGTATGGGACAAGGACCCAGCGTCCCTGGACAGGGTCTGTGTGCTCTCCCCCCTTGTCAGGAGGTCCCTCTTGTGGTGGATGGACTCAAGGAACCTGTTGGGGGGCAGATCCTTTCTTGCCCCTTCCTGGGAGACGGTCACCACGGATGCCAGTCTGTCAGGTTGGGGGGGTTTCTGGAAGTCCCTGCGGTTCCAGGGGAGGTGGGGCCCTCAGGAGGCCCACACACCTATCAATGTCTTGGAGCTGCGAGCGATCAGGTTAGTTCTGGCTCGCTTGACTACTCCTCTTTGGGGCCTGCCTGTTCAGGTGCGCTTGGACAACCAGACGGCAGTTGCCTACATCAATCATCAGGGAGCGACCCGGAGCAAGGGGGCCCTCCAGGAAGCGTCTCTGATCCTGACTTGGGCGGAGGCCAATGTCCCCTGCATTTCAGCTGTCTTCCTCCCCGGGGGTGGAAAATCACCTGGCGGACTCTCTGAGCAGGGGGACCTCTCACCAGGGAGAATGGTCCCTATGCAGCAGGGTGTTTCAATCTCTGTGTCACCGTTGGGGCCACCCAGATGTGGATCTGTTTGCATCCCGCCACAATCACAAGCTCCCAGCTTTTGTCTCTCTTTCCAGGGATCCTCTGGCCCTGACCTCGGATGCGCTAGCAATGTCATGGAGGGACTTTCAGTTCCTGTATGTCTTCCCTCCAATTCCCCTGCTGGGAAGGGTTCTGCGCAAGATTGCTCTGGAAGGGGTGCCAGCAATTCTGGTGGCCCCCAGGTGCCCAAGAAGAGTGTGGTTCGCAGACGTGGTGCAGCTGGCAGTAGATCAGTACGCTCTGCCCTTGGTGCCAGATCTGCTCACTCAGGGCTCACTACGCCATCCCAATTTACAAACTCTGGCTTTGACGGCCTGGCTGCTGAAACCTCCATCTTGATGGAGAAGGGGCTGTCTTCCTCAGTTGTGGATACTTTGATTAAAGCTAGGAAGAAGTCTTCCTCTTCCTATTACTACAGGGTTTGGCATGCCTACATTGACTCGTGTGAGTCTGTCTCTTCCCTCTCGTGTGTTCTCTATTCCCAGGATTCTGGAGTTCCTGCAGCATGGGTTGGAGATGGGGCTCCAACTCAGTACTCTGAAGGGTCAGGTTTCTGCCCTGGCTATTTTCTTCCAGAAGTCCTTTGCTCAGCACCCTCTGATCAGGACTTTTTTCCAGGGGGTCACTCATGTGCGTCCCCCACGTAAGCCTATGGTGCCTGTTTGGGATCTGAACTTGGTTCTGTCAGCCTTGCAGGGTGCTCCCTTTGAACCTGTGCAGGATGCTGCCTTGGCCATTCTTACGCTCAAGGTTGTATTTCTGGTGGCTATCACTTCTGTCAGGCGTGTGTCTGAGTTGGCGGCGCTGTCCATTCAGCCCCCCTACTATGAGAGACACCAGGACAAGGTGGTGTTTCGTTTCAAACCTGACTTTCTACCTAAGGTAGTGTCTGCTTTTCATTTGAATCAGGATATTGTTCTTCCTTCTTTGTGCCCTAATCCTAGCAATGCTAAGGAGAGAGTTTTGCACTCTTTGGATGTGGTTAGGTGTCTGAAGTACTATCTGGTGGCTACTGCACCTTTCAAGAAAACTGATGCTCTTTTTGTGGTCCCTTCTGTTCCTAGGAAGGGTTTGGCTCCTGCCAAGTCTACTATCAGCAAGTGGATTCGTCAGGCTGTGATTCAGGCCTACTCTGCTAAGGGGAAGAATCCTCCCTTCCGCCTTACTGCTCATTCCACTCGTGCTATTGGTGCCGCTTGGGCTTTTCAGCACCAGGCTTTTGTTGAACAAGTTTGCAAGGCCGCTACTTGGTCTTCTGTTCATACCTTTTCAAAGTTTTACAAGGTTGATGTTAGGGCCTCAGCTGATGCTGTTTTTGGCCGAAAGGTTCTGCAGGCGGCAGTGGTTTAAACTGCCTGCTGCTGATTTTTCTTGGGGATCCCACCCTACTTTATGGACACTGCTTTTGGATGTCCCAACTGTAAGTATTAGATTTGGAGCAGGACGTACTGTATACTAAGAATAATACAATTCTGTGATTACTCACCTGTAGAATTGGTATTATGAGTATACAGTATGTCCTGCTCCACCCCACCCTTGATTTGCATTTTCTTGAATCCCCTGTATGGTGATTGTTATCATTGTTATAGTTGATAGTTTGGATTGTTTAATTCTCCCGGCTTCTCATTAACTGCTTTTCAATGCTGGGGATTTGTGGGAGGTCCCTGGGTATTTGAGGGGCCGGGAGGAGCCTATTTTTCGATGTCTCTGCAGTCCAGCGCCATCTGGCGGAGTATATCCCAACTGTATTAGATTTGGAGCAGTACGTACTGTATACTCATAATACCAATTCTACAGGTGAGTAATCACAGAATTGTATTTTTTCTTTTATTTTTTCTTCAGCAGAAGGTGGATTCTCTTCATTCCATGCTGTCCAGCCCTTGTCCTTCCATCAGGCAAAGGATGCAATTGGTGATGGTGGCCTTTTTCGAAGCAGTCCCTTACACTCAATTTCACATGAGACTCCTTCAGCTCCATCTCCTTTCAGTCTGGGACAAGAGTTCCTGTCTTTGGATCAGGCCTTTGTTCTCTCGCCTCTGGTCTGGCGGTCCCTCCTGTGGTGGCTGGACTCGAGGAATCTTCTGGGGGGCAGATCCTTTCTGACTTCATGTTGGGAAACGGTCACTACGGATGCCAGTCTGTCAGGTTGGGGGGGGTTCTACTGGAGAGCCCTCCAATTCCAGGGGCTGTGGGGATCCGGGAGCTGAGGGCGGTTCGGTTGGTACTAGCACAGTTGACTCCTCACCTTCAGGGTCTGCCGGTGCAAGTTCGTTCTGACAATCAAACGGCGGTCGCCTGTATCAATCATCAGGGAGGGACTCGGTGCAAGAGTGCCCTCCAGGAGGTGTCGTTGATTCTGTCCTGGGCAGAGAGCAATGTCCAGGGCATCTCAGCAGTTTATATTCCGGGAGTGGAGAATCTGGAGGCGGATTCCCTGAGCAGGGGGACCGCTCACTGGGGGGGATGGTCCCTCAACAGCGAGGTCTTCCTATCCCTTTTTCACCGGTGGGGGAGGCCAGATGTGGCTCTGTTTGCTTCTCGCCACAATCACAAGCTGCCAGCATTTGTTTCCCTGTCCCAGGATCCCCTTGCTCTGGCAGTGGATGCTCTGTCTCTGTCCTGGCAGGGTCTCCTGTCTCCTGTACCTCTTCCCTCCGTTTCCTCTTCTGCGCAAGTTTGTCCAGGAGCGGGTGCCAGCGGGTTCTGCGCAAGTTGGTCCAGGAGCGGGTGCCAGCCATTCTGGTTGCCCCAGGTGGCCAAGACAGGTGTGGTTCGCCGACGTCGTGCGGCTGGCGGTGGATCAGTACGCTCTTCCCTTCCGGACCTTCTCACTAAAGGACGGCTCTGTTATCCCAATTTACAAACGCTGGCTTTTACGGCCTGGCTGCTGAAACCGCCATCCTGAAGGAGCAAGGTCTGTCTGATTCGGTGGTTTGTACTCTTGTCAGCGCTAGGAAGAAGTCCTCCTCCACTATTTACTATAGGACCTGGCAGACCTACATTGACTGGTGTGAGTCTAGGGCCTTTCCCTGTCGTGTGTTCTCCATTCCTAGGATCCTGGAGTTCCTGCAACATGGTTTGGATATGGGTTTTCAGCTCAGCACCTTGAAGGGTCATGTGTCCACCTTGGCTGTTTTCTTCCAGAGGTCCTTCACCCTACATCCTCTGGTCAAGACCTTCTTCCAGGGGGTCACTCATGTGCGCCCCCCCCCCCCCCCCCCCCGCAAACCCATGGTACCGGTCTGGGATTTAAATCTGGTTTTGGCCGTCCTTCAGGGTCCTCCTTTTGAACCTGTGCATGAGGCTGCCTTGTCTCTCTTTACCCTGAAGGTTGCCTTTTCGGTGGCTATCACCTCTGTCAGGCGTGTTTCTGAGTTGGCGTCAATTCAGGCCCCCTACTTTGAGAGACACCAGGACAAGGTGGTTTTCCGATTTAAACCAGATTTCTTGCCTAAAGTTGTCTCTGCCTTCCATCTCAATCAGGACATTGTGCTTCCTTCTTTGTGCCCTAATCCTGGTAATCCCAAGGAGAGGGCCTTGCACTCTCTGGAAGTTGTCAGGAATTTGAAATACTACCTGGTGGCTTCTGCTCCTTTCAGGAAAACGGATGCCTTGTTTGTGGTTCCTTCAGGTCCCAAGAAGAGGTTGGCTCCTGCTAAGTCTACTATTAGTAAATGGATCCGTCAGGCCATTGTTAGGGCCTATTCTACTAGGGGGAAGGATCCTCCTTTCCGTGTTACTGCTCATTCTACCAGTGCTGTTGGGGCTTCCTGGGCCTTCCAACACTAGGCTTCTGTTGAACAAGTTTGTAAGGCTGCTACGTGGTCTTCTGTTCATACCTTTTCCAAGTTTTACAAGGTTGATGTTCGGGCCTCAGCGGATGCTGTTTTTGGCCGTAAGGTTTTGCAGGCACCAGTGGTTTGAACCGCGTGTTGTTGCCTTTTTGGGATCTCCACCCGTTTATGCACACTGCTATTGGATGTCCCAGCTGTTATGAATACTATCTGGAGCAGGACGTGCTCTATACTTAGAATAATACAATTCTGTGATTACTCACCTTGTAGAATTGGTATTATAATTATGCAGCACATCCTGCTCCATCCCACCCTGATTACTTTATTCTTGGATCCTCTTTAAGGTTGATTTGTTCCTTGTTAACATGGTTACATTTGTTATTGGCTTCTCCTGGTTCCCTTACTGCTTTGTTATACTGGGGAAATTAGTGGGAGGTCCCGGGTATATATGGACCGGGAGGGGCCTCTTTTTGCCATCTCTGCATTAAAGTGCCCTCTTGTGGACTATATCCCAGCTGGTATGAATACTATATGGAGCAGGACGTGCTGCATACTTATAATACCAATTCTACAAGGTGAGTAATCACAGAATTGTATTTTTACTGGGGGAATTCTCAATATAATACAGCTTTCATAGGAAAAAAAGATGGAAGGAAACACTGCCACCGTGCAATCAAAATATTTTTAGCTTTGGACAAAGTGGAGCAACATTTAAACCAGTGTTATTTATTTTTTTTGCTTTTTTGACTTGAGATTAAAGGAGCAGTATAGCAAATTTTTCTTGGTGACTTATATTTAAATGGTACTTTGAATGTAGGTAAGTGTTGGAGTAAGAATTACAAATTTAGAAAAAAATGATGTCTGTGTTGTGCAGCTGGAGACTAATAGCTCATGTTTATGTCTGCTGGGGGCCAACACTCTGGCCTGCTGAGGAGAGGGGGAAACAATGTATCAAAGTATCAGCTGTTCAGTGCTGGCAGCCGTCCAGCATAAGATAACAACATTGCCTGGCCAGAACTTATATATCTAAAACAGAGAGAAAAGCTCTACAAGTCATTTAGCTGATTTTGACAGTTTTCCCTTCATGTTGGCTCTGCTGCAGAATCTTTCAGTTTACCATTTTCTCTCTCTTTTCTTCTCAACACATTTTTCCATATGATCTTTCTTTCAGCTTTGTGTGTTTTGAGCAAAGCCCAACCCAGGATTTTCTTTATCTGGAGTTTGTTTTGTGCCCCTAGGGGCATCCCGATTTGGGATGCCCTGATATGTGAAATCCCCAAGTTCGCCTGTGAAAACTTACCTTTCCCTGTCCCACAGCGCATGCGCAGGCTCTCATCCAATCAGCTCTGTTTGCACGCAGATGGGGAGCCTGAGCAGTAACCTTCCTGGCCGCCCGGCCTGTCTAAATGACTATCTGCGTGAGCGCGCCAGAAAAATGGGGGGATCTGTGGTTATCCAGGGGTCATTTCACACAGTGGGGCATCCTGATTTAGAATGCCCAAGGGGCAAGGTCAATGGCCGGGTCTTATAGACTTCAGGGTCGGCCACTCAGGGTTTTGTTCCACTTTAATACCTTTAGATTTTCCTTCACAGTTATTCAAAGAAGAATTTCAGTCATTTTCAGTCAGTTTAGTTTATTTTGTATAGACTTTACACATTTGAGTCACCTGGTCTCATAACAAAAGCAGCACCTCACACACACACAGCCGTTAACCACTGATTACAGTGTCAGCCTCTGAGGTAAAGTGTTGCTAGGAGACCAGTGGGCTAAATGAAGCAGCTCATCAGCTAAATACAACCCAGCAGATCCCCCTATTCAGCAAATGGACTGAGCCATTGTCATTATACAATTTAAAAGAAAGGCATATATGTTTTCCTTTTTCTATCGCCAGATTATTTATACACATGTTAGAAACTATTGTGTGGCTATTTAATTATTTATCTTTTTTAATGCAAATTTCGCGATACTGCTCCTTTAAGTCTCACTTTCAATCTACAGTGACCCCCCTCCCCCAAATAAAACATTTAGATCAAGAGCTGAACAGGAAATTACTCTTAGACTTGGATATTATTGCATTGCATCCTTTGCATGGTAAATTGTTGTAAGCTGTTCAGTCCTTGTGCTGCAGTAAAAGTCCAAGCTTAACCTGTCTTTCATTTTCAGATGCACCTACCTCCCATGGGACTGGCCATGTCACACAGTAAACATCTTCAAAAACAGGAGAAGCTAAGAAAGCAAGCTAAGCCTGTCTACCTGAAATCACACGACGAAATCTCATAGTGCCGAGTCGCCTGCCTATTGCTGGACAGGTACTCCGAGCTCAGCCAGCAAGACCAGGTCTGTGCATCGGGCTGCCATAGCTTCTCATGCTGGTCTTTCTTATATGCACATGCAGAACTGGCAAACAAGAGTTATTTTGTGCTTTGTGTGACAGCTTGCTAAACCCACCAGAACCATCCATTGCTCTTCAATTGGGGTTGGGGAAGTATTCACATTTGAAAGTTTCAGGACACACAAGCTTTGAGTCTATTTGAAAGTGGAAATAAAATCATTCCTTCCTTAAAAAGGACCAACACCCTCCAAAACCACATGTCTGATCAGTTAAACATAAAAAAACACTTACCTTTTGATGACTTTTGCAGCCTTCTGTCCCTCGCAGTGCCTGTATTATTTAAAAATCTCAGCCGGAAGTCCTGCCCTCCAGCTCTTGTCCGTTCATTAGCATGCTGTCCGTCTTGCTTGTCCGTTCATTGTCCCTCTTCCTTATCCGTGGATAAGCTTTCCTCCTCGCACGATTTCAGTTTGTCTTCTCTACGTCATCGGGGGGGGCGTGGCCTCTCTCCTCTCTCTGGGTAGGCGATTGACATCATGTGCTCAGCCATGATTGGCTGCAGCAGCATGAGTCTCCGCCTCCTGCCCTACCAGAGCACGCTCGTGCGTTCCCATACCGAGGTAGGGAAAAAAACGCATGCGCAGTAGCGCTGATTTAGGTCAGGTGAAGCGCCGCTCGCTACTAATGCAAGCGGCGCTTCACCTGACCTGCGCATGCGCGAGATTTGCTTTAGGAAGAGGTCAAACGATCTCTTTCTTTTACAAGCAAAATCCAAGATGGCAGCGAGAGATTCTAAAGGAAGCGACGCAGCGCTGGAGCATTAAAGGTACGTTATTTTGCCATTACTATTGATAACGGGTCCGGCAGCATTATTGGCATATTTTTAAAAGTCAAAAAAAAAAAAAAAAACGACAGGGTGTTGGTCCACTTTAAGGCTGCCAATCACGTGAATGCCGGATTGCAGATGCCTCCCTGCACAATGGCAGCTAACGGGAGAAATCTTACCTTTCGCCTTATTCCCCCAGAGAAATCCATTGCTGTGATTGGCAGCCAAGGTCACGTGGGTGCTAGCACTCACATGACCTATTATAAAGCTCATATATCAGAACCATCCTGTAAAAAGTTTTTAGTGCCCTGCACATGTTTAGGTGTTCTAACTATCTTTCATGTTTATTTGTTAGCCTGTGTTAAAATAAACTGAATGTAAATGCAGCATTATCAGACTGAGGCTGCTATTCATTTGTTAATAATCATATTTATCAGCAGAAAGATGCCATGTAATGCAGCAGACAAAAGCTGAACACACAAAGCACCCCTAGAATCTTTCTGACAGTTGTTTTCTATGCTTCATAGAAACTCTGACTATAGAACGCCGTTTTCATGTTTTATTGTCTTAGAACCCTAAATCACAATCAAAAGCAATTTGACGTTTAGTCACTGACTACTATAAATACAACATTTTTTGTCAAGGTTAAGACAGATCTCTGGAGAGCTATTTGAATTAATTGCAGAGCAAATATACCAAAAACTATTGTATAACCATCTATAAAAGATCTTGCTCTTTAAAACATGAATCAAATAAAAGTAATTGGTTTTACAGCTTTGTCATTTCCAGTTTTTAATGAGCTTTTTCTTATTTGGGGGACACAGACACTCGGGGGTTAATGCTTCTGCTTATTAAAATGGAGCAAAACCAGCAGCTTCTTGCTGTGAATATAAGGCTATGTTCACAGGATGCATTTGCAGGAAACATTTTGTGTTAATAGCTTGCTGCTTGTCCAAAGCTACCAGCTGGCACACCAGGCATATACCGGCTGGGGACCCCATGGGTCAAAGGTTGAATGGATGGCCTCTGGAAATGCCACAACACCAGCCCCTATCCCCTTTGGCATGGGTTTGGTGCTCCTCATAGGGGTGAACAACAGACCCGCGCCATTGGCCCCTCTTCTGCTGGCAGAAGTCAAAATGAACACTCTACCGGCATTTTGAGGGTGGTGTGCTTCTTCCGCAGGGCGTGTCTTCGATGGCATACCCCCAACGTCATTTTACTGCTAAGGGGTAGAAGGAGATTCTCAGAGGATGCAATGGTTCACTTCAGCAGGGAGTGCTCAGAGCCTGGTCTAAGTTCAAAGGGGGGTGGCAAGTTACATATTGGCATGATGGTGGGTGACTCACCATCGAGCTTTGTAACAGGTATGTCTGTCTGCACTTGCTGCTTTAGGGGCGAAGCCCTAATGTTCATGCTGGTATTTTTATTACAGGGGAAAACCTCTGGCAACTATTTCCACCTACTTTTTTTTTAATCTGGGTATCTGAGGTTCCTAAAATGTTCTGTTGAAAGGCATTTTCAGTTTGTTGCACTGTACTTTCAACTTCACCAAATAGTTTTACAAAGGGGCATAAGTCTTGATACAGAGTTAGCAGGAGCCTATTTGCTGATGGGCATACAACATTTGTGCCTCGCCCTGTTAGTTCCAGAGAGAGACTCAAGACTTAATCAGTGCAGCTGTGAGGCTTGATGGTGGAATTGGTTTGCACAGTTCCATACCAGACCATTTCACTTGGCTAGCTAGGATATGAACATGCCTCTCAGAATCTGAAAAAGCATCATATCATAATTTCTTTGGTGCCTCAGTCCAGCATGAGTGTTCCTGAGCAGGAAGGAGATCGATTCAGGGGTGAGATCCTTGGAGCAAAAAGAGTTAAAATGTCTGTGCAAAAGGGTCATATGAAATTCAATCTGTGTGCATCAGGAAGAGATAGATTTTGCAGGCCTTTCACTGTCAACACACTATGGAAAGAATTAAAGTTGCCATATGCTTTCCTTCTGCTTTTTCCTTGTTTAGAATAAATGGACATCCCAATGAAAATGGGTAAAATTGGAAGGGGCTCCAACCATCGTATTTGGCTCAAACTGGCCTAAGCAAATTGGTTTGTGGAGAAAGTCATCATAGCGATCTTGCCTCTGTAGCATCCTCCCAGTTGTCCCAAACCTCTATCACAATGCCCAAAATGACACCATAATTTACAGTTGCTCCCTTATTCTATATATATATATATATATATATATATATATATATATATATATATATATATATAGTATACAGTACGTCCTGCTCCAGATATAATACTTACACTTGGGTTATCCTCCGCCAGATGGCGCTGTGCACTGCAGACATGCAAAAACAGGCTCCTCCCGGCCCTTCATATACCCAGGGACCTCCCACAAATCCCCAGATTTCTCTGCAGTGCTGACTGCGAAGACATGAAGTATCACTCTCTCTCGCAGGTGAGCGGGGCTATCATAGCCTGCGGCCCTGTTGGACTACTCCCACCCGTCCTATTTGTGATGTGCCTCCCAGCCTGGGCTGCGCTGGTCAGGTGAAGGTAGGCAGCACCATGCGTGCTTAACGGAGCCATGCTCCACCGCAGTCCCCCACCAAAGGGTAGGCGGTTTAGGCTGATGGTGAGCCTTTAGGGGATGCCCCTCCTGCATCGTTGCCCCACGCCTCGTGTAGCGGTGGACCCTGTGTAAAGGGTCGCCATCCTCCCTCGTTCCCCCCCCTAGCCCGGGGGGAGAGAAAGGGGGGGGAGGGGTTTGTGAGTATGGCGGCCTCAGTGTACCCTATTACACGATTATGGCCTTAGTATCGCGTTTGACTGGGAATGGGTGTCAGAGCCGCGCTGTGTACCTTTTACTTTTTACTTGTATGATCGCCGCCGCGCCCTTCCTATATGGTTGTACTGCACGGGCGGTGGTGGCCTTGCAGATGCTGCGGCGTCTTTTTCTTAGCCTGTAGAGGCTCTGCTGCGGTTATCCGCTCGATCAATTCCTTCAGGCGTCACTGCCCTGTTTTCTCTGTTGGCTACGCGTTTCTGGAGCTTCGCGCTCTCCGGGTGGGGGGCGGGGCTCTGACTTGGCGCGCTCCACGTCACGGTCAGCTCTGGCCCGCCCTTCGATGTTCGCTTGGCGACATTTTTTGCTCGCGTGGTGAAGACCGTCCTCCCCCCTCTGTCTGTAAGTGCCCTCGCGGGCGACTTTATATACCTTTATTACTCCCTTGCGCATGGCTCTGACATTCTTGTTCCCCTTATGTCTTTCAGACCGTGGATTCCGGTGGCTTCTCCCGGCCCGGTGTATCTCCCGGTTGAGACAATTAAATTTACTCCCATTTCCCCGCGGGCTATTGGGGCATCCAGGGTAGCTTACAGCGTCAATCCCTACTGGCCTATTGTGCCGATAAAATCACCATATGGAGGCGTCCCAGGATATTGTGAACGGGGTTTCTTCGGGACAAGCCCGGCTGTGTGTAGCTTGTGGGGTCTTACCTAGCAGCGGTGACAATGCACGGGTCTGTGTTCCTTGTGCACAGCAGACGTTGGTTAAGTGCTGGTCATCGCCCCCCGAGGTCGATGCTCCTATTCTAGGGTTGTCCAACACCTCTATTATGCACTCCCCTGACAATACTACGCTACGGGACTCTGAGGACCGGCGTATTGATCAATTGGCATGCCATGCCTTTGCATTTGGGGGAGCGACCCTGTGCCCAGTTTGCGCCTCAGCCATTACGGCAGTAGCGCTCAGGGCCATGGTCAGGAATGCACTCGATGGCACAGATGAGTTGCCACCTGATACTGTCAATGCACTGTCTAACTGTTATGTGTTTGTAAACTTTATCCTGTCTGCATCGGACGATGCTATAAGGATGTGTGCCAGATCTTCTGCCCTGGCGGTAGCTATACGCCGCGCGGTTTGGGCTTCCATTTAAGGGGCTGCGCCTGTTTGGGGACCGTCTAGACCTCTTCGCCAAAGGAGGCAAGTTGCCCCAGCGCAGGCGGCAGATTCAGCCCTTTCGAGGCCAGGGCACCCTTTCGATCCCCTACCGTGGGGCTAAACAGGGAAAAGGGGTGTCCTTCACTGAGTCCCGCGCAGATTCCTGGCACAGGAATAGAGGACACCTCCCCTCCCAAGACCCCTCAGGCATGAGGGGGCGCCCTCGCCCGTCAGGGTGGGAGGACGTCTGCAGCACTTCGAGCATGTCTGGAGGCGCCACGTCTCAGACCGGTGGATTCAGGAGGTAGTGTCCTCCGGCTACAAGATAGAATTTGCTGTACGGCCCCCCACCAGATTCATTGGGTCCTGGATTCCTCAAGACCCTGCCTCAGCTCAGGTCTTGTTGCTGGCCGTGCAGGGTCTCCTGGATCTAGGGGTCATTTGCAAGGTCCCCTTAGGAGACAGGGGCATAGGGTTCTACTGCAACCTTTTCACAGTACCCAAGAAGGATGGGTCAGTCAGGCCCATTCTGGATTTAAAAATCCTCAACAAATTTGTCAAGAACAGGCACTTTCGCATGGAAACTCTGCGCTCGGCCATTGGCTCCCTGCGCCCAGGGGACTTCATGACGTCCGTAGACATCAAGGATGCTTACCTTCACGTCCCGGTGTTTCCAGGACACCAAAGGTTTCTCAGATTTGCACTGAAAGATCAGCATTACCAATTTCTGGCCTTGCCTCACGTCGGCTTCCAGGGTGTTCACCAAGGTGCTGGCAGGGGTGATGTCCCTGATAAGGCTAAGGGGCATACGCGTGCTGCCCTACCTGGACGATATACTCATCACCTCTCGGTCTCTGCGGCAGGCAGAGTTGGACACTCAGCTGGTAGTGTCCACCCTGGAGTCCTTCGGCTGGGTGATCAATTACCCCAAGTCTTCTCTGTCCCCCTCCTCGGTGACTCCGTTCCTGGGAATGATTCTGGATACGGTTCAGTCACGGATATTCCTTCCTCAACAGAAGGTGGAAGCTCTGACTGCGCAGGCCAGGTTCCTGCTCTCGTGCCCACAGCCCTCCATCAGGCAGGGAATGCAGCTGGTGGGCCTGATGGTGGCGTGCTTCGAGGCGGTGCCCTTTGCTCAGTTCCATTTGAGACCTCTGCAGCTTCACCTTCTGTCAATATGGGACAAGAACCCAGCATCCTTGGATGGGGTCTGTGTGCTTCCCCCCTCGGTCAGACGGTTCCTTGCGTGGTGGCTGGACCTCCGGAACTTGATAGGGGGCAGGTCTTTTCTGGCCCCCTCCTGGGAGACGGTCACAACGGATGCCAGTCTGACAGGTTGGGGGGGACTCTGGAAGTCCCTGCGCTTCCAAGGGAAGTGGGGTCCTCAGGAGGCCCATTTACCCATCAACATTCTGGAATTGCGGGCAGTCAGGTTGGTACTGGAGCGGTTGACCCAACACCTGAGGGGTCTGTCGGTCCAGGTACGCTCAGACAACAGAACGTCGGTTGCCTACATAAACCATCAGGGAGGGACCCGGAGCAAGGGTGCCCCCAGGGGGTGTCTCAGATTCTGATATGGGCGGAGGCCAATGTACAATGCATTTCGGCTGTTTACATTCCGGGCGCGGAGAATCTGCTTGCAGATGCTCTGAGCAGGGGGACGTCCCGTCAGGGAGAGTGGTCCCTCTGCAACAGGGTATTCCAGTCCCTGTGTCACCGTTGGGGTCTACCGGATGTGGACCTGTTTGCGTCCCGTCACAACCACAAGCTCCCGGCCTTCGTGTCCCTGTCTCAGGATCCTCTGGCCTTGGCCACGGATGCCCTGTCCATGTCATGGAAGGAGTTTCGGCTCCTGTATGTATTTCCACCATTCCCCCTTCTGGGCAGGGTTCTGCGCAAGATTGCTCTGGAAGGGGTGCCTGTGATTCTAGTGGCCCCCAGGTGGCCAAGAAGAGTGTGGTTCGCAGACGTGGTTCAAATGGCAGTAGACCAGTACAATCTGCCAGGGGTGCCAGATCTGCTAACTCAGGGCTCCCTACGCAATCCCAATTTACAAACGCTGGCTTTGGCGGCCTGGCTGCTGAAACCTCCATCTTGATGGAGAAGGGTTTGTCTGCCTCTGTGGTAGGTACTATGGTGCAGGCTAGGAAGAAGACGTCTGCTGCTATCTATTATAGAGTATGGCGTACCTACATTGACTGGTGTGAGTCTAGGTCTCTTCCCTGTAGGGAGTTCTCTGTCCCTAGGGTTCTGGAGTTCTTACAGCATGGTTTGGAGTTAGGTCTAAAACTCAGTACTCTGAAGGGTCAGGTTTCTGCCCTGTCCGTCTTCTTTCAGAAGTCCTTTGCTCAACATCATTTGGTTAAGACCTTCTTTCAGGGGGTCACTCATGTGCGTCCCCCTCGTAAACCTGTGGTCCCCGTTTAGGATTTAAACTTGGTTTTATCTGCCTTGCAGGGTGCTCCCTTTGAGCCTATTCACGATGCTGCTCTGGCTGTGCTTACCCTCAAGGCTGTCTTTTTGGTGGCCATAACTTCGGTTAGGCGTGTGTCAGAGCTGGTTGCTCTATCCATTCAGCCTCCGTACTATGAGAGGCACCAGGACAAGGTGGTGTTCCGCTTCAATCCGGATTTTCTGCCTAAGGTTGTGTCTGCCTTTCATTTGAATCAGGACATTGTTCTTCCTTCATTGTGTCCCAATCCTAGTAATGACAAGGAAAGGGTTCTGCATTCCTTGGATGTGGTCAGGTGCTTGAAGTATTACCTGGTTGTCACTGTGGCTTTCAGGAAGACTGATGCTCTCTTCGTTGTGCCTTCTGGGCCTAGGAGGGGTTTGGCTCCTGCCAAGTCTACTATCAGCAAATGGATCTGTCAGGCTGTGATTCAGGCCTATTCTGCTAAGGGGAAGAGTCCTCCTTTCAGTCTTACTGCTCATTCTACTCGTGCTATTGGGGCCTCTTGGGCCTTCCAGCACCAGGCTTCTGTTGAACAAGTTTGTAAGGCCGCTACTTGGTCTTCTGTTCATACCTTTTCAAAGTTTTACAAGGTTGATGTCCGGGCCTCAGCTGATGCTGTGTTTGGCCGCAAGGTTTTGCAGGCGGCAGTAGTTTAAGCTGCGTGCTGTTGCCTTTTTTGTTGGGGATCCCACCCTACTTTATGGACACTGCTATTGGATGTCCCAAGTGTAAGTATTATATCTGGAGCAGGACGTACTGTATACTTAGAATAATACAATTCTGTGAAATACTCACCTGTAGAATTGGTATTATACGTATACAGTACGTCCTGCTCCACCCCACCCTGGTTTTTGCATTATTCTGGATCCCCTGTATGGTGATTGTTGCCATTGTTGTTGTTACCAGTTTTCGGTGGTTAAATTCTCCCGACTTCTTGTTCACTGCTTTTCAATGCTGGGGATTTGTGGGAGGTCCCTGGGTATATGAAGGGCCGGGAGGAGCCTGTTTTTGCATGTCTGCAGTGCACAGCGCCATCTGGCGGAGGATAACCCAAGTGTAAGTATTATATCTGGAGCAGGACGTACTGTATACGTATAATACCAATTCTACAGGTGAGTACTTCACAGAATTGTATTTTTTGCTATGACTGTTGAGAGCAAGCTGAGAACATGTCTCTTGGCAGCAGTGAATAGAAGCATGATAAAGGAATAGAACGCATCTTCAGACAGGGTGTACTGTACATTCCTTACAGGAGGGGGATAGACACTGGCTTCATTGGAAGGCAAAATAAAAACAGTACTTGTTGAACAAATTGCCACTTCATCCAGTTTGTTCCTGCAGTCTTTTTTATACATTTTTATTTATGCTTTTCGAGTTACAAAACTGCACAGTTAAACAATTGCAATTACAGATTACAATGTAAGCCGGCAATGTAAGGTCTCCTTACAAATCACTAGGCTCCCCTGTGGAGTGTATGCTCCCACATGCCCGGCACAAGTTGAGGTTACCACGCTTTTGAGGGATGTTGCTTAGCCAGATGACATCTTCTTTAAGAGACAACACGCAATCTGAGTGATTAGGCCTATGTAGCCAGACTGGGTGTACTGGAAAGGCCTGCTTGGAATGTTTTGTGCATGCAGGAGAGAGCTGCTAATTATTTGAATTTGTGCCAAAAGATCCCAGGGTTGTATGAATACTTGCTCTTAAGAGTACCACCCTAGAACTGGAAGGATTTATTGCTGATTTAAACAAAAATCAAAGGAATATAATAACATATAATTATAGGTCCAGACAAAAAAAATTGTAATTCCTCAATTTAACCATCAAAAAAAAAAGGAAGTTGGAAACGAGAACCTTTAGAAAGCCCACAGCTGGGAATATCCTTTTACATTTTGATAGACGTCACCCAGACCTCCTACGGCAGGGGATCCCATATGGCCAATATTTGAGGCTAAGAAGAAATTGCAGTGCAATAGAGTCTTTTAATGAAGAGGCAAAGGCAATGACGGACAGATTTGGAGAAAGGGGCTCTCCTTATCGTCTTTTACTTGTATGTAAAAATAGAGCGAAGCAAAAAGTTAGGAGGGAATTATTACAAATCCCTAGGAAAGATCAAAAGAAAAAAATACAATTCAATGATTACTCACCTGTAGTATTGGTATTATAAGTATACAGCACGTCCTGCTCTAGAAGATTCCTTACACATGGGTTATACATCCACAAGATGGCGCTGGACTGCAGAAAGCAGCTTGTGGCTCCTCCCGGACCCATATAAGCCAGGGACCTCCCACAAATTCCCCAGTATTGACAAGCAGTTAACAAGAAGCTGGGAGAACTATAAGAACCATAATTCAAATGAACAATCACCATACAGAGGTAACTAAGAATAATGATAACAAGGGTGGGGTGGAGCAGGACGTGCTGTATACTTATAATACCAATTCTACAGGTGAGTAATCACAGAATTGTATTATTCCAAGTATACAGCACGTCCTGCTCCAGAAGATTCCTTACACATGGGACATCCAATAGCAGTGTCCGTAAGGTAGGGTGGGATCCCCAAAAAGTAACAGCGGGCAGTTTAAACCACTGCCGCCTGCAGAACTTTGTGACCAAAAGCAGCGTCAGCTGAGGCCCTAACATCAAC
This sequence comes from Gastrophryne carolinensis, assembly GCA_027917425.1. Taxonomy (NCBI): domain Eukaryota; kingdom Metazoa; phylum Chordata; class Amphibia; order Anura; family Microhylidae; genus Gastrophryne; species Gastrophryne carolinensis. The sequence continues at coordinate 84,451,031 of CM051240.1, read as the reverse complement.
CTTGTAAAACTTGGAAAAAGTATGAACAGAAGACCAAGTAGCGGCCTTGCAAACTTGTTCAACAGAACAAGAAAACCTTGTTTCAACAGAAACCTTATCGCCCTTAGTTCCAGAATGTTGATAGGAGTGTGGGCCTCCAGAGGACCCCACTGACCCTGGAACTTCAGGGATTTCCAGAAGCCCCCCCAACTGGTCAGACTGGCATCCTTGGTGGCTGTCTCCCAGCAAGGGGTCAGAAAGGATCTGCCCACCAACAGGTTCCTTGAGTCCAGCCACCACGAGAGAGACCGCCTGGCCAGGGGACAGAACAAACACCTGATCCAGGGACACAGGGTCCCGATCCCACACTGACAAGAGGTGAAGTTGAAGAGGTCTCATATGAAACTAAGCGTATGGAACCGCCTCGAAGCAAGACACCATCAGGCCCACCAGCTGCATCCCCTGCCATATGGAGGGGTGAGGACAAGACAGAAGAAGCTGGGCCTGAGCTTGAAGACATTCCACCTTCTGCTGAGGAAGAATGATCTTGGCCTGAGACGTATCCAGAGTCATGCCCAGAAAGGACCTCACCAAGGACGGGAACAGGGAAGACTTGGGGCGGTTGATCACCCAGCCGAAGGACTCCAGTGTGGATACCACCCTCTGGGTATCCAGCTATGCCTGCTGGAAAGTGATGATGAGGATGTCGTCCAAGTAAGGAAGGATGCGAATGCCTTGAGATCTCAGTAGAGCCATTACTCCTGCCAGTACCTTGGAGAAAACCCTGGGAGCTGAGGTGAGACCGAAAGGCAAGGCTACAAACTGATAGTGCTGATCTCCCAGAGCGAAGCTGAGAAATTTTTGATGACCTGGATGTCCCTGATGTCTACAGATGTCATGAAGTCGCCCGGGCGCAGTAAATTGACTGCAGAGCGCAGGATTTCCATGCGAAAATGCTTGAATCTGACAAACTTGTTGAGACGCTTTAAATCCAGGATGGGTCTGAGGGACCCGTCCTTTTTGGAGACAGGGAAAAGATTGGAATAGAAGCCTCTGCCCCTCTCCCTGAAAGGGACCGGGCAGATGACCCCACAACTCCAAAAGGTTTTGAACAGCAAGGAACAGACCCTGAGCAGACAGGGGGTTTTGAGCCATCCGGGATTTGATAAATCTTGGGGGTGGCCAGGCTGCAAGCTCTATCTTGTAACCAGAGGACACTACCTCCTGAATCCACCGGTCTGAGACGTGAAGCCTCCAGACGTGAGCAAAGAGCCGAAGGGCGCTCTTTCATGCCTGAAGGTACAGGTTGGGGGACACCTTGGAAGCAGTGGTCATAATATCATTAATTTCCAATTAGCAGTCACTAGGGTGCCTTATCAAGGAGTCACAAAAACGCGGGACTTCAAAAAGGCAAAGTTTGACCAACTTAGAGATGCCCTACATTGCATTGACTGGGAAAATGTCCTTAAGAACAAAAGCATGGACGCTAAATGGGATACTTTCAAAGGAATACTTAATTTTCAGTGTGACAGATATATACCTTACAGGAATAAAACTATTAGACACACAGGTAAACCGATGTGGCTAAATAAAAAGGTTAAGGGGGCAATAAACAACAAAAAAAAGGCATTTAAACGTTTAAAGCAGGAAGGGACAGCGGAAGCGTTAAAAAACTATAAAGAAGAAAATAAACAATGTAAACAACAGATAAGGGCAGCTAAGCTGGAGACAGAAAGACTGGTCGCAAAAGAGAGTAAAACTAACCCCAAATTATTCTTTAGCTACATAAACCGTAAAAGGTACAAACCTGAGGGTGTGGGCCCCCTGAAAAGCAAGGATGGGACCCCTATAGAGGGAAATGAGGAGAAAGCTAATTTGCTTAACAACTTCTTTGCTTCTATATTCACAAAAGAATTTGACATGCCGAGTGAAATGCAGGGGAATAACCGAAACCCTCCATTAAATGTCACTGGTCTAACCAAGGAAGAAGTCCGGCACCGTCTCAAGCAGATGAAAATCGATAAATCACCGGGACCAGATGACATACATCCTCGTGTTTTAAGGGAGTTATGTACAGTAATAGACAAGCCGTTATTTCTAATATTTGTGGATTCCATAACTACAGGGTTTGTTCCGATGGATTGGCGCTTGGCAAATGTGGTGCCAATATTCAAAAAGGGATCTAGGGGGGAACCTGGGAACTACAGACCGGTAAGCTTAACATCTGTGGTGGGCAAGCTGTTTGAAGGTTTCTTAAGGGATACTATCCTGGAGCACCTTGGGGAAAATGACCTTATTACTCCATATCAGCATGGATTTATGAGGAATCGCTCCTGCCAGACAAACCTGATCAGCTTTTATGAGGAGGTAAGTTCAAGATTGGATCAAGGGGAGTCATTGGATATCATATATCTTGACTTTTCTAAAGCATTTGATACTGTGCCACATAAAAGGCTGGTACAAAAGATGAGAATGCTTGGACTGGGGGAAAACGTGTGCAGATGGGTGGGAAATTGGCTTAGTGATCGGAAGCAGAGGGTGGTTATCAATGGTACACACTCAGATTGGGTCACTGTTACCAGTGGAGTACCACAAGGGTCAGTTCTGGGACCAATTCTCTTCAATATATATATAAATGACATTGGGTATGGATTAAACAGTAAAGTCTCAATCTTTGCAGATGATACTAAGCCGAGTAAAGTAATTAAAACAAAGGAGGACAACAGGCAACTACAAACAGATTTAGATAAATTGGAAGCATGGGCAGTTAAATGGCAAATGAAGTTTAACACAGATAAATGTAAGGTTATGCACATGGGAAGGAGAAATCTGTGTCATGATTACACACTAAATAAAGAAACACTTGGTAAAACAACAATGGAAAAGGACCTAGGGGTTTTAGTTGACAATAAGCTCAACTGTAGTAATCAATGCCAGGCAGCTGCTGCCAAGGCAAACAGGATCATGGGGTGCATCAGGAGGGGCATAGGTGCTCATGACCAGAGCATCATTTTACCCCTGTACAAGTCACTGGTCAGACCCCATATGGAATACTGTGTACAGTTCTGGGCACTTGTGCTTAAAAAGGACATATCAGAACTGGAGCGCGTTCAAAGAAGGGCAACAAAGTTAATAAAAGGAGTGCGGGGGCTAGAGTACCCGGAAAGATTGTCCAAGTTAGGTTTATTTAGTCTAGAAAAAAGACGATTGAGGGGTGATCTAATAACTATGTATAAATATATTCGGGGTCAATACAAGGATCTGTCCCACAATCTATTTATACCCCGGAGTGTAACCATAACCCGAGGGCATCCACTAAGGTTAGAGGAAAGGTGCTTTCTCCACCGACATAGGAGGGGATTCTTCTCTGTAAGAGCAGTGAGACTATGGAACTCGCTGCCAGAGGAGGTAGTAATGAGGGATACATTAAAAATGTTCAAAAGTGGCCTTGATGCCTTCCTGGCATGTAATAACATTTCCGGCTATGGCTACTAGACCACTGGAAGGAGTTAAACAGGCTGAACTGGATGGACTAAAGTCTTTATTCAGCCTTACATACTATATTACTATGTAAGGGGCTGGGGGAGGACTTAGGCTTGGGACCCCAGGAGGGGCCGGGGTGGCCACGTCCTCTGCCCCTTCCACAAAAATCCCAGCGGGCCCCAGCAAAGGAGGCTCCTCGCCCAATTCTGGAACCACGGAAGGAAGGGAGAAAGGCACCTGTACCCCGAAAGAGCAGTGAGAGCAGTGAGACTATGGAACTCGCTGCCAGAGGAGGTAGTAATGAGGGATACATTAAAAATGTTCAAAAGTGGCCTTGATGCCTTCCTGGCATGTAATAACATTTCCGGCTATGGCTACTAGACCACTGGAAGGAGTTAAACAGGCTGAACTGGATGGACTAAAGTCTTTATTCAGCCTTACATACTATATTACTATGTAAGGGGCTGGGGGAGGACTTAGGCTTGGGACCCCAGGAGGGGCCGGGGTGGCCACGTCCTCTGCCCCTTCCACAAAAATCCCAGCGGGCCCCAGCAAAGGAGGCTCCTCGCCCAATTCTGGAACCACGGAAGGAAGGGAGAAAGGCACCTGTACCCCGAAAGGACCGAGACTGCCTCCTATGTTGAGGCAACCTGCTGCCCTTAGCAAACAAGTCCAAGCGTTCAACAAATAGGCGCAGCCCCTTAAAGGGGAAGCCAGTGAGAGCCTTCTTAGCAGCGTTATCGGCTACCCACTGAGGCAGCCAGACAGAGCTGCGTATAGCCATCAGCAGAGCAGATGTCCTCCCACACATTCTGATGGTATCATCCATAGCAGACAGAACATATGCAACAAATTCATAGCAAAGCAGGAGAGAACCGTACGCTTCTCTTCCCGGGTCATCAGAGGCCCCATCTAAGAGACTCTTGAGCAGTCCTTTAATAGCAACAGGCACAAACCGGGCGCAGCGCGGACCCCACACAGGCAAAAGCATGGCAAGCCAGCTGGTCCATGCGCCGGTCCTCACCATCCTTCAGAGTCGTAGTGTCAGGGGAATGCATGACGGAAGTATTGGACAGCCCCAGAACAGGCGCATCCACTTCGGGAGGACATGACCAACGCTTAACCACATCAGCAGGAAAGGGATACCTCTTATCCCAACTCTTCGGCACCCCAAGAAGCTTGCTAGGCCGTTCCCATTCTTTGAGCACCAGATTATTAAAGTGAGTTTGTTCAGGAAACTCCAAGCGTGGTCTAGCTGTATGAAAAAGCTCACCTTGCTGCTGCGGAGCCACGGCAGGAGGGGAAATACAGAGCACCTCAAAAATATGAGCCAAAAGCCTGTCAGTGTCATCTGAGGACCATAGGTCAGCCCTAGACCCGGAATCACCATAAACCTTAGTCTGTTCCTCAGATGATTCTGAATCAGAAAATAATTCCCCCTCCTCCAGGGGAGTATAACAAGGAAAGTAAAATATTTCCTCGGCCTCCATTGGGAAGAGAGAAACAGCGGGTGATAAATGCCGCTTAGCAGAAGCCTTACGTGGGGCAGATACAGCAATATGCCTTTCAATGCTAGCCAACATGATACCCCACATGCAATACACAGCCGGGCTTGTCCCGAAGGAACCCCAAGCACATTATCCTGAGAAGCCTCCATATGGTGATTAATGTGGCACCGCAGGTCAATATGGGATTAATATAGCAACCCGGGATGCCCCAAGAGCCCGCTAGGGAAGTGGGAGATATACAAGTACAATAGCCCTCCAATAAAGGATTAGCGCTAAATCAAGGAGAGGACCGGAAGAAACCACAAAAAGTTTGACCCGCCTGAAAGACATAAGCAGACATCCCCATAAGCATCACAATTAATCAACACAAAAAAAGTTCCCCCCACAGGGGCACTTACGGACCGCGGTAGGTAGAGAGCTGTCACGCAGCACAGCAGTCAAAATGGCGCCCGCATATACCTCAAGGGGCGGGCCACGGACGGAGTGATGCTGAAAACGTCCTCTCCCCCCTGAAGAGTGTGAAACGCGCCCACGTGATAGAGCCAGCCAATGATGGCGCGACAGCGCCGTCCGCGGAGCGCAGTACAAGTGCGCGGCGGCAGCATTAAATAAAAAACACACATATTAACCGCCACAGCACACATACAGGCACACCCCCCCTCCCCCGGAGATGTCCCCAGGGAGAGCGAGGAGGGACAGCAGCATCAGCCTAAAGGACGGGGCCCAACCAAGGACAGGGAATAAGGGGACCCCAGAAAGCGGGAGGGGCATCCCATAAGGCTCACCACGGGCCTATACCGTCTACACTTTAAGACATGGACTGCGGTTGGGGCAGCGCTCCTTAGCACCAGACCCCGGTGCTGCCTACCTTCACCCGAACCAGTGAAGCCTAAGCTGGGAGGCAGTGGGTTCGGAACGGATGGGAATAGTCCTACAGGGCCGCAGGCTAATAGCCCCGCTCACCTGCGCAGCATAAAGAGCCATCTTCTATTCTTCGCAGCCCAGACTGCAGATAACTGGGGAATTTGTGGGAGGTCCATGGCTTATATGGGGCCGGGAGGAGCCACAAGCTGTTTTCTGCAGTCCAGTGCCATCTTGTGGATGTATAACCCATGTGTAAGGAATCTTCTGGAGCAGGACGTGCTGTATACTTGGAATAACAGAAGAACTCAATCATGCCCGATTTATACTACAATATGGAACACATTGGAAACATTCTGAGTAGACATTGGCACATTTTATAACTAATTACAGAAGTAGTGGGGTCCTCACCCCTTATTAACAGCACAAAGAGTTAGAAATTTGGGGGACCACTTGACACAGATTTCAAAAAAACTATCTGAAATGGAATGTTTAAAGGAGCACTATCACGAAAAATGGCCCAATGGTAAATCTACATATAAATATGCCAGATGGTGGGAGGAAAGGTCACTTATAGACCCAGCGTCAAATAATATCTAACCAGGCTTGTTTTTTTATTTTAATGAAAGGGAAACGAAATCAGGGGTGACAGGTTCTGTCACCCGATACACTAAGCCTGTCACCCCTAGATTTTATTCCTACCATAAGAGAATATACCTCAGTCTATAAGTGACCTCTCCTCTCATTAGTCGACATGTTTATATGGATTTTTAATAGTACACATTTTTGTGATAGTGTTCCCTTAAGTGTGAACAATGTAAAATATGTTGATATGTACAGCAGCAAAATATGTTTAGCAATGCAGATGAAATGCAAAATTACAAGATTCTCTCCTTTAGAATGACCCGAGTGGTCTATGTATTAAAATGCTTGTGCAAAAAACGGTAAGACAAAAGGGGAGCTGAGTATGAATATTAGAGAAGGGATATAAAAAAGTCCATTAAGAGGGGACTTTTGACAATTTTATAAATCAGAAGAATCATACCTCCCAACTGTCCCGATTTTCCCGGGATTGTCCCGATTTTTGAGAAGGATCCCGCGGTCCCGGAACATTACCAAATGTCCCGGGACGCCCTGCGCTGTGACAGCCCAGGGCCGCAATGACGCCGGCGCGAAGCTAACTTCCTGGCGCGTGGGGTGAGAGAGTGGGGCGGGCGCACGGGGGTGGGTGGGCAGGCGCACGGGGGTGGGGGGGCGGGCGGTATGCTGGTTTGGGGATAATACGTACCGCATGCAGGGGTGAAGGCAGCCGACATTGCTGGAGCTGGAGAGCGTGGCCGGGCGTGACGGGGGCGTGGCCAGGGCGTGACGGGGGTGTGGCCGGGGCGTGACGGGGGTGTGGCCTGGGGCATGGCTTGTCCCGCTTTGACTTTTTCAGAAGTTGGGAGGTATGGAAGAATGGATATTTAGGGTAATTTACAAAACTATTTGCCTCCGTTTTTTCGCCACAGCAGTTAGCCGACATTCTCCAAACCATTTTTCAATATAAATACCTGTGACTTTCACCAGCAAATTGCGGCGCAAACAGCAAAATGCATTGCGAAAGTCTGTGTTCACTGGTGTTCAATGCAGTAAGTTTTGCTTACTCTCTGGTCTGTCACGCGTGCACCCGTCGAACATACTTTTATGTCAAGTAGCGAACATAGTAAATCACCTCCTTAATCTCCAGACTTTGGAACCAAGTGGTTTTCCCAGTGTTATTTGTGCACAAGGTTTGATCTATAGAGAGGCCTGCACAGTTCCATTGTAGCACTCTGTGATTCCCGCACCACTGCTGATACCAGCGGTGGCGGTGTTCAGCCTAGCGCCTGCATGCATTTTACCACCAGCGCTTGCATTGCAGTCACGCTATATGGTGCATGAGACCCCCCCTTAGTTTCTTAACCCAGTGCCCCAGATATATCCATATGCTTATGAAGTTTGAGTGAAGAAAGATTTAATGGCATTTTCTATTTGGGACAGTGCAATAGTTTTCCATCACTGAGTCCAACCCTGTTTAATGTGCCCTTTTTGATAAAACAGGACTGTGCTAAGTAAAGGTACCTTTGAGGACTTTTTTAAGTTTCTTATTACATAGCCCTATATTTAAATGGGTGTGTAATATGTGCAATATGCAATATGTTTGGAGGATACATTGTGTGGTTTAATCAGCATAAATCAAGTTTTTGATACTTTGAAAATAGCTTATCATCTAACCAATAGAGCCAATTATTTTTTTTGATTAAGATTATCTAAGGTTTTATCATATATTGGGCTACAACATTTATGAACGTTAGTCATAAAAGCTGTATATAATTTATTATATGCATGATTTCTTTCGGTTCGCAGCAAAACCCAGAAAGCAACCAGACAAACATATATACAAGTATTAGTTGTGGATGAGATTGTGGTGTCGGTGAGGGTCACTGGCCACTCCCACTTTAATCACAGGCTGCAAATGAAGGTGAAAGTTAACCTATACAGTTTGACATCCAGAGCATGTTCGGTGGGAAGAGTGACTGCAAGTGATGAGGTTGTTCAGGCATGCGAAAATCTGCTGATTAGTATAAGCTGTTTCTCCCTGCATGTCCTTCAGGCAAAAGCTGACAAGAAATAAATCTAATCTAAGTTTATAAATGCAACTCGGATTTGGGGACATTGAACACACGGCAGCCATTAGGCCCCTGAAAGCGACAATCCTATTGCCAACTTCCAACAGCATGACGCCAGTGCTGCCTGTGAATGTTTTTTTTTCCGCCCTCTACTGACTTGCCTGTGTTTGACTGCTGGGCACAAAGACTTGAAGTGACACTGGCAGTGCAAATGCTGTAACAAAAGTCATCCTCTCTGTTCCTGTTATATTCCAAGTATGTCACACACCCCACTTCCACAATTCATGACATATGGGTTATGGCCCAGTAGAGGGCGAACTTCTGCAGAGATGAAAGCAAAAAAGAAAGCCCCTCCCGGCCCGTATATACCTGGGACCTCCCACCCATTCCCCAGTTCCTTCTCTGCAGGACGGCAAGCAAGTCAGAAGATGTATGCTTACACCCGGCCATGTTTGCCCTATTTCTGCCCGGACCTTTTACCTTAAGCCCAATACCAGCCTCCCAACCTTGGCTGCAGGCGGTATCCGGGTTGGTGATCCCGGTTTGGGATGCCCTGTCCCTTATATGTATATATCCTTTACACCCATGGTGTGGGATTCTCCCCCTTCCGGGTCCCTCTGTTAACCCTCCAGCGGGGGGGGGGGGGGGGACTGCCTTTATCCCTCTTCCTTCCTTTTTACTCGTTTGTGGTGTGAATGTGTGTGCGCTGTGTGCTTGAGTGCTTCACGTTTAATTGGCACTTTCTACAATCTGCTAACACTTTGGGAAGCTTCTTCCCCTCAGGCTGCATTGGGGAGGGGGCGGGACCAGGCGCTCGCGCGTTGCCGCGGCCCGCCCCTTCCTGTTTAGGCTCCATTGCGGAGCCCAGTCTTCTCCCTCTCTCTGGATGCTGGCTGGGCCGGACGCCATTTTCTGCTGTTGAGTGAGTGCCCTCCTGGGCCACCCTTGTTACTTGTGACTTAGCCAAGCGTCCCTTCTCCGCATGGGGCAGCGCTGGTCTCTTTCACTGTTGTATTTGGGCCCACTTCTCTTGTGTCTTTCAGGAGGACTCCCCGTGCCTTGCTAAAAAGGGGGTTCTCCCGTTCCTAGGGTCCCTAGCAGTAAATTGAGCACCTACAAATCCTCTCACGTGGGACTTAAAGGGGCATCCCGGGTTGCTTATCAGCGTAGTTCCCTCTGGTCATTGTGACTACCTTAAAATCACCATATAGAGCAGTGGTTCCCAACCCTGTCCTCAAGGCACACCAACATGTCATGTTTTTTGGATCTCCAAATAGCCAGCTCTATTGCTCTGCAGCTGCACTAATTACTCCACCTGTGCATCTTTGTGGAGATCTGCAAAACCTGGCCTGTTGGTGGGCCTTGAGGACAGGGTTGGGAACCACTGATATAGAGGCTCCACAGGATACCGGGCTCGGGTTCCCTTCGGGACAATCCCGGCTTTGTGTGGGTTGTTGGGTATCCCTTACGGGGGAGAATGTACTAATTTGCATACCATGTGCACAACAGGCCATATCGCGGAAGTCCGGATCCCAGGCGTCTGGGTCAGTGCCGCTCGTCTCATCACCTATCCCACCCCGCATTGTTTGTACCTCATGTGACACTGTCATTAGTGGGAAGTCGCACTCGGATGTATGTGCTAGGCTGGCCAATCTCAAGAAAATTATTTCTAGCTCAGTGGGCAGAAAGGCCCCTGCTAAGAAGAGGCATCTGTCACCGGCTACGCCGGTAATTGATTTTGATGATTATAACTCCCCTGACTGGGCTGATTATTCCCCACTTGAGGAGGGGGAATTGTTTGAGGAATCTGAGACTGAGGATTTGCAGTTCTTTGATTCTGATGCCGGGCAGGCGCCGGGGGATGCTGCCGATACCCCCAGGGTCCTGACCCATCTGTTAGAGGTTCTGGATATTTCCCCACCAGCGGAGGCCCCTCCGAAGAAGGGGGAATTCTTTGGGTTCTCTAAGCCCTGCTTGGAGTTCCCAAATCAGGATCATTTTGACAGCATGATTCTTAGAGAATGGGAGAAGCCGAGTCGGCTTCACAGTGTTCCTCAGGGATGGGATAGGAAGTATCCCTTTCCGGTTGAAGCGGTGAAGCGCTGGTCTTCCCCTCCCGAGGTTGATGCGCCCATTTTAGGATTGTCCAACACCTCCGTTGTACATACTCCTGACGCCACTACCCTTAAGGATGGCGAGGACAAGTGCATTGATCAGATGGCATGTCATGCCTTTGCCAGTGTGGGTTCAGCCTTGCGTCCTGTCTGTGCATCGGCACTCGTGGCTGTGGCTACCAGGTCTGAGATTAGGGGCATGTTAAATGGGTCCCAGCTCAACCCGGCCAGCGTTGAATTCACAGCCCTTAAGAGGTGTGAATTGTTCATGAATTTTGTTTCGTCAGCTATGGACGACACTATTACCATGTGTAGCAGAACTTCGGCTCTGCTGGTGGCCATGCGCCGATCGGTCTGGCTACAGTGACAGTGGGCGGCTGACATTGCGGCCAAGAAATCACTTACAGCTCTGTCCTTCCTGGGTACACGGCTGTTTGGAGACAAATTGGATTCTGTGGCGAAAGGTGGAAGGCTACCTCAGCGTAAGAAGCAGCGTCGCTCCTTTCGAGGGGCAAGCTCCTTCATTCCTTCCTTTCGCAGTGCCAGAGCGGGCAGAGGTCTTGCCTATTCTAGCTTCAGAGGTGATTCCTAGAACAGAGGCGGAGGACGTGCCTGTCCAGTCTCTACCTGGGGTTCCAAGCCCAAGCCCGCTGCCGAGCCAGCTCAGCACTGAGGAGGTGCCCTCACCCTTACGGGTGGGGGGACGGCTGCGGCTCTTCTTCCAGGTCGGGGCCCAGGAGATCACAGACAAGTGGATTTTGGAAGTGGTATCATCCGGGTACAAACTGGAGTTCGAGTACCGGCCTCCTCCCAGATTTCTAAGGTCTCGGGTGCCCTCGGATCCCCAGGCTGCGCAGGGGCTCCTGTTGGCTGTGAAGAATTTCCTGGACATGGAGATCATATGCCCAGTGCCTTTCTCAGAGAGAGGCCGGGGCTACTATTCCAACCTTTTCACGGTTCCCAAAAGGGATGGTTCCATAAGGCCTATTCTGGATTTGAAGCTTCTCAACAGGTTTATCAGAACCAAGAAGTTCCGCATGGAGACTCTGCGCTCTGCAATCAGTTCCCTTCGTCAAGGGGACTTCATGACGTCCATAGACATCAAGGATGCTTATTTCCATGTACCGATCTTCCCAGCACACCAGAGATTTCTCAGGTTTGTGGTGGGAGATCAGCATTTTCAGTTTGTGACACTCCCGTTCGGGCTGCCCTCGGCACCGAGGGTGTTTACCAAGGTTCTGGCGGGCATAATGGCCCTGCTCAGAGCCCAGGGCATTCACATTGTGCCGTATCTGGACGACCTGCTCATTACAGCTTCTTCCTTATGCCAGGCAGAGCTGGACACCAGGATGGTGGTGACGACGCTAGAGAGGTTCGGATGGGTGATCAACCACCCCAAATCTTCTCTCTCCCCATCAAGGGAGATCTCTTTTCTGGGCATGATTCTGGATACCAGTCAGGCCAGAGTGTTCCTACCTCAGCCAAAGGTGCAGAGGGTTCAGGATCTGATACGTATTCTCCTGACCAATCCTCGCCCCTCTATCCGGCTAGGGATGACACTGGTGGGTTTAATGGTGGCTTCCTTTGAGGCAGTCCCCTTTGCTCAGTTCCACATGAGGTCGCTCCAACTCCATCTATTGCTGAACTGGGACAGATGGCCACAGTCCTTGGATCAGTGCTTTCTGATGTCTCCCAGGGTTCGGCAGTCCCTTCAGTGGTGGCTGGAACCAAGCAATCTGATGAGGGGTAGATCTTTTCTGGCCCCCTGTTGGGAGACGGTTACCACAGATGCCAGCCTGTTGGGCTGGGGAGGTTTCTGGAAGGATCATCAGTTCAAGGGGTTGTGGGGTCCTCGGGAGGCTCACACCCCCATCAATGTTTTGGAGGTCAGAGCTATCCGTTTGGTTCTGTCACGTCTGACACTTCACCTCCAGGGCTTACTGGTTCAGGTTCGATCAGACAATCAAACTGCGGTAGCTTACATCAATCACCAGGGAGGGACTCGCAGCAGGAGTGCCCTCGGGGAAGTCTCTCTGATTCTAACATGGGCGGAGAGCAATGTTCCTTGCATCTCGGGATCTCTTTGTCTCTCGGCACAATCACAAGCTTCCATCCTTTGTCTCTCTGTCTCAGGATCCTCTGTCCCTTGCCTGGAGGGATCTGGGGTTTCTGTACCTGTTTCCTCCTTTCTCCATGGTAGGCAAGGTAGTGCGCAAGCTGGCTCTAGAGGGGGCACCAGCAATTCTGGTGGCTCCAAGGTGGCCAAGACAGGTTTGGTTCGCAGACGTCGTAAGACTGGCGGTAGATCAGTACAGGCTGCCCCTGTTTCCGGATCTGATCTCTCAGGGTCAACTACGTTACACCACTTTACAAACGCTTGCTTTGACGGAGTGGCTGCTGAAACCTTCATCCTGAGGGAGGTTTGTCTGAGGTGGTTATTCAGACCTTGATTAGAGCTAGGAAGAGGTCTTCCTCTATCATTTACTATAGGACTTGGCGGTCCTATATTGACTGGTGTGAGGCTAGGGCCTTACCTTGCAGGGTGTTTTCGATTCCTAGGATTTTGGAGTTTCTACAACACGGCCTGGATCTGGGGTTCCAGCTCAGTACTTTGAAGGGTCAGGTTTCTGCCCTGGCTGTCTTTTTCCAAAGGTTCTTTGCTTTGCATCATCTGGTCGAGACTTTTTTCCAAGGGGTCACTCATGTTCGGCTCCCTAGAAAGCCTTTGGTCCCAGTTTGGGACCTAAATTTGGTTCTCTCGGCCCTCCAGGGGCCTCCTTTTGAGCTGGTGCAGGATGTGGCTCTTTCTGTGCTCACTCAAAAGGTTGCCTTTTTGGTGGCTATTACCTCTGTTCGGTGTGTCTCTGAGTTGGCGGCCCTGTCTATTCAGGCCCCTTACTTTGAGAGACACCAGGACAAGGTGGTTTTTCGCTTTAAACCAGATTTCCTTCCTAAGGTGGTTTCTGCTTTCCATCTCAATCAGGATGTAGTTCTCCCATCCTTGTGTCCTAAGCCTAGCAATGACAAGGAGAGGGTCTTACACTCCTTGGATGTGGTTCGTTGTGTGAAGTACTATTTGGTCGCTACTTCTCCTTGTTCGTGGTGCCCTCCGGGCCCAGGAAAGGTTTGGCGCCAGCCAAGTCTACCATTAGTAAATGGATACGTCAGGCCATTGTTGGGGCCTATTCCGCTAAGGGGAGGGTTCCTCCTTTTACGATCACTGCTCATTCTACTCGTGCTGTTGGGGCTTCCTGGGCCTTTCAGCACCAGGCTTTTGTTGTACAAGTTTGTAAGGCTGCTACTTGGTCTTCCGTTCATACTTTTCCCAAGTTTTATAAGATTGACGTGCGGGCCTCAGCGGATGCTGTTTTTGGCCGCAAGGTTCTGCAAGCTGCAGTGGTTTAAATTGGTGCATTCTTTGCTGTATTTGGATCCACACCCATGACGGACACTGCTATTGGATGTCCCATATGTCATGAATAGTGGAAGCGGGGTGTGTGACATACTTGGAATAATACCATTTTGTGATTACTCACCTGTAAAATGGGTATTATAAGTATGTCACACACCCCGCTTCATCCCTCCCTTTGGTATTCTGGATCCTTTATATGGTGAACCTTTTTATTGTTAGGAATGTTTTATTGTCTCTTCATGGTCCCCTTATCGCTGCCATATACTGGGGAATGTGTGGGAGGTCCCAGGTATTTATGGACCAGGAGGGGCTTCTTTTTTGCTTTCATCTCTGCAGCACTTCGCTCTCTACTGGACCATAACCCATATGTCATGAATAGTGGAAGCGGGGTGTGTGACATACTTATAATACCCATTTTACAGGTGAGTAATCACAAAATGGTATTTTTTCATTGACATTCTGTCTGCTCTTCTCTGCTAAATTTCGCTGAGTTGTGAAGGGGGTAATACACATTCCAAAATGTTTTGTGCCAATTTTATTTACATGACAAATATTCAAGATCTGCAATAAGAAATGTGACATTTTTGGGGAGGGTTATATCAAGTTAATTGTGACTGTAAGGGGGTTAAACTAATTTCCTGTAGCTAGCAGTATAGACAATACAAATAATCACTCATACTAACAAGTAAGAGGAGTCCTGGCTCTGCCTCAGCGATGATTTGAGAAGCGGGTGCCATTGCAAGATGCTTGGTGTCTTTGTTAACACTTTATACAGGGAAGTAACATTGAGTAGTTATGGGGGCTTACTTCTTGTGATTGGTAGCTGTTCTGTGGACAGTTTGGGGAGGAGTGGAGTCCATATTTATGATAGCTATTTGATGCCAAAACCCCTTAAGTGATGCATTTTGATATGCCTTTTGTCTGTATATTTTATACTGCTGAACCTGAACACCCCTTTAACAACATTAAACTATTATTTTAATAAGATGTAGTAATGGGGAGTAATAGCGGTTTTCTAGTTCAAATACAAGGTTTGAGTTCACTACCTCTGCACTGTATTTCTTTAGTAGAATTGTCTTTGGATTCATTATTCTAGTCTATTACTGGAAGCAGCCACCCTCTTTAGGGCTAGAGGCTTGTGGGCCCCAGTATGTTGTGGATACTTTTCTTAACTACCTGCCCTAGTTATAGGAAAAGAATTGCAAAAGAGATCTCTTTCACCCCGAGAAGACACTTTGTTGTTTTTTTCAAATAATCTAGAGACTTTATTTTTAGGCTGGAAAAGTTGTCGTTGTTGGCTGTACTTCTGCTGTCACGGTGCTCGCAAAGTTTACACCTTTTCAGCAGCTAGAACTTTTACTGCCGGGAGCAAAAAGCGGACAGCAATGGAATGTGCTCTAATTAATGCTTTACTCAGTATATGGAGGTGTCCAGTATTTGATAGGAGCTTGCTTGCAGGCTGATGGTAGAGGAGAAACTTTTCATGTGCCAGAGAATGAAACCCAGGGTCCGATAATTTGCCTGCACCAGTAAGCATAGCTGTAGGCTGTCACTAACTGTATCCATAGAAACATATTCTCTGCTATGCTTAATCCACGTTAGCTACTCCATGCATAAACCATTACAATAAAGAATATCTCTGGCATAGAACTGGGACAGTATAATACAATTCTGTGAAATACTCACCTGTAGAATTGGTATTATATGCATACAGCACGTCCTGCTCCAGATGTAGTAATTACATGTGGGTAATCCTCCGCCTGAGGCGCTGTTCACTGCAGACATGTAGAAAACAGGCTCCTCCCGGCCCTACATATACCGAGGGACCTCCCACAAATCCCCAGCATTGAAAAGCAGTGAAAGGAGAAGCCAGGAGAAACCAACCACCCAAAAACTGGCAATAATAACAATGATAACAATCACCAAATAGGGGATCCAGAACAGCGTGAAACCAGGGTGGGGTGGAGCAGGACCAGGACGTGCTGTATGCATATAATACCAATTCTACAGGTGAGTATTTCACAGAATTGTATTATTCTAAGCATACAGCACGTCCTGCTCCAGATGTAGTAATTACATGTGGGACATCCAATAGCAGTGTCCGTAAAGTAGGGTGGGATCCCCAACAGAAAAGGCAACAGCAAGCAGTTTAAACTACTGCCGCCTGCAAAACCTTGCGGCCAAACACAGCATCAGCTGAGGCCCTAACATCAACCTTTTAAAACTTAGTAAAGGTATGAACGGAAGACCAAGTAGCGGCCTTGCAAACTTGTTCCACAGAGGCCTGGTGCTGAAAAGCCCAAGAAGCCCCAACAGCTCGAGTAGCTGAGCAGTAAGACGGAAGGGAGGAGACTTCCCCTTAGTAGAATAGGCTTGAACCACAGCCTGACGAATCCATTTACTGATGGTAGACTTGGCGGGAGCCAAACCCTTCCTAGGCCCGTGAGGCACAACGAAGAGAGCATCCGTCTTCCTGAAAGCCTTAGTGATAACTAGGTAATACTTGACGCACCTAACCACATCCAAGGAATACAAAACGCTCTCCTTAGGGTTACTAGGATTAGGGCACAGAGAAGGAAGTACAATATCTTGATTCAAATGAAAAGACACCACTTTAGGTAGAAAGTCTGGCTTGACGCGGAACACCACCTTATCCTGGTGTCTCTCATAGTAGGGAGGCTGAATAGATAAGGCAGCCAACTCAGACACACGCCTAACAGAGGTGATAGCTACTAAGAAGACAACCTTCAGTGTGAGAACAGCGAGAGCAGCCTCCTGCATAGGCTCAAAAGGAGCACCCTGCAGGGCCGATAAAACCAAGTTTAAATCCCAAACAGGTACCATAGGCTTTCGAGGGGGACGCACATGAGTGACCCCCCTGAAAGAAGGTCTTGATAAGAGGATGCTGGGCAAAGGTCTTCTGAAAGAAGATAGACAGGGCCGAAACCTGGCCCTTCAGAGTACTAAGCTTAAGACCTAAGTCTAGACCATGTTGTAAAAACTCCAGCACCCTAGAGACTAAAAATTCCCGGCAGGGAAGAGAACTGGACTCACACCAGTCAATGTAAGAACGCCAGACTCTATAATAGATAGCAGAAGAAGTCTTTTTCCTGGCTTGCACCATAGTAGCCACTACAGATGCAGACAAACCCTTTTCCATCAGGATGGAGGTTTCAACAGCCAAGCCGTCAAAGCCAGAGTTAGTAAATTGGGATGGCGTAGAGACCCCTGAGTTAGAAGATCTGGCAACCTTGGCAGATTGTACTGATCTACTGCCATTTGAACCACGTCTGCGAACCACACTCTTCTTGGCCACCAGAATCGCGGGTACCCCTTCCAGAGCAATCTTGCGCAGAACTCTGCCCAGAAGGGGAGTTGGTGGAAACACATACAGGAGCTGAAACTCCCTCCAAGACATGGACAGGGCATCCGTGGCCAGAGCCAGAGGATCCTGAGACAGGGATACAAAGCTCGGGAGCTTGTGATTGTGACGGGACGCAGACAGATCCACATCTGGCACACCCCAACGGTGACACAGGGACTGAAATACCCTGTTGCAGAGGGACCATTCCCCCTGACGGGACGACCCCCTGCTCAGAGCATCTGCCAGCAGGTTCTCCGCCCCCGGAATGTAGACAGCCGAGATGCATTGGACATTGGCCTCCGCCCATGTTAGAATCAGAGAAACTTCCTGGAGAGCCCCCTTGCTCCGGGTCCCTCCCTGATGGTTGATGTAGGCAACCGCCGTTCTGTTGTCTGAGCGTACCTGAACCGCCAGACCCCTCAGGTGATGGGTCAATTGTTCCAGCACCAATCTGACCGCTCTGAGTTCCAAGACATTGATAGGTAGATGGGCCTCCTGAGGGCCCCACCTCCCCTGGAAGCGCAGGGACTTCCAGAATCCCCCCCAACCCGACAGACTGGCATCCGTTGTGACCGTCTCCCAGGAGGGAGCCAGGAAGGATCTGCCCCTTGTCAAGTTCCTGTGGTCCAGCCACCACGCAAGGGATTGTCTGACCGAGGGGGGAACCACCCATATCCCGTCCAAGGACGCTGGGTTCTTGTTCCAAACTGACAGAAGGTGAAGTTGCAGGATTCTCAAATGAAACTGGGCAAAGGGCACCGCCTCGAAGCTTGCCACCATCGAGCCCACCAACTGCATTCCCTGCCGGATGGAGGGATGAGGGCTCGAAAGCAGGGACATTGCCTGCGTTGTCAGAGCTTCCACCTTCTGCTGAGGAAGGAATATCCTTGACTGAACTGTATCCAGAATCATCCCCAGGAACGGGGTCACTGAGGAGGGGGACAGAGAGGACTTGGGGTAATTGATCACCCAGCTGAATGACTCCAGAGTGGACACTACTAACTGAGTGTCCAGCTCTGCCTGCCGCAGAGACCGAGAGGTGATGAGTATATCGTTCAGGTAGGGCAACACGCGTATGCCCTTTAGTCTTAACAGGGACATCACCCCTGCCAGCACCTTGGTGAACACCCTGGGAGCCGACGTGAGGCCGAATGGCAGGGCCACGAACTGGTAATGCTGATCCAGCAGCGCAAATCTGAGAAACCTTTGGTGTCCTGGAAACACCGGAACGTGCAGGTAAGCATCCTTAATGTCCACAGATGTCATGAAGTCCCCTGGGCGCAGCGAGGCGATAGCCGAGCGCAAAGTTTCCATACGAAAGTGCTTGTTTCTGACAAATCTGTTGAGGATTTTTAAATCCAGAATGGGTCTGACTGACCCGTCCTTTTTGGGTACCGTGAAAAGGTTGGAATAGAATCCCCTGCCCCTGTCTCTTAAGGGGACCTTGCAAATGACCCCTAGATCCAGAAGGTCCTGCACAGCCAGCATCAAGACCCGAGCTGAGGCAGGGTCCTGAGGGATCCGGGACCCAACGAACCTGGTAGGGGGCCGTACAGCAAATTCTATCTTGTAACCGGAGGACACTACCTCCTGAATCCACAGGTCTGAGACGTGGCGACTCCAGACATGTTTGAAGTGCTGTAGACGTCCCCCCACCCTGACGGGCGAGGGCGCCCCTTCATGCTTGAGCGGTCTTGGGAGGGGCCTTGGGCTTGGGCCCCCAGGAGGAACCGGGACGGCGTCCTTTATTCTTGTTCCAGGGAACTGCGCGAGACCCAGCAAAGGACACTCCTCTGCCTTGCTTAGCCCCACGGTAGGGGGTCGATAGGGAGCTTGGGCCACGAAAGGGCCGAATCTGACGCTTGCGCTGGAGTAACTTGCCACCCTTGGCAAAGATATCTAACCTTTCTCCAAACAGGCGCAATCCCTTAAATGGAAGCCCCGTAAGGGCCTTCTTGGCGGCGTTATCAGCGGCCCACTGGCGCAACCAGACCGCTCGGCGTATGGCTACCACCAGAGCAGAAGATCTAGCACTCAACTTAATAGCATCGTCCGATGCAGATAGGATATAGTTCACAAAAGATTCACAGGTGGCCAGAGCATTGGCAGCATCAGAGGGCAAGTCATCCGCCCCTTCAAGAGCAGTCTTAACCACGGTCCTGAGCGCCACCGCCGTGATGGCTAAGGCCCACACTGGGCGGAGCGACGCTCCCCCAAATGCAAAGGCATGACATGCCAGTTGGTCAACACGCCGATCCTCCGAATCCCGCAGCGTAGTAGTGTCGGGGGAGTGCATAATAGAGGTGTTGGACAGACTTAGAATTGGGGCATCAACCTCTGGTGGCGATGTCCAACACTTGACCAGGTCAGCAGGAAAGGGATATTTCTTATCCACACTTTTAGGAACCCCATGAAGTTTGCTGGGGTGTTCCCATTCTTTCAGCACGAGGCTATTAAAATGGGTTTGTTCGGGAAATTCCAACCGCGCCCTAGCGGTGTGAAACAGATCACCCCTTTGCCGGGGAGCTGCGGCAGGGGGAGAGAGGGACAATACGTCAAAGATCTGGGTCAACAGTCTATCAATGTCGTCCGAGGACCAATGATCAGAACGAGACTCTTCTTGTCCCCTGGACTCGTCGTCGTATGACCCTGAGTCAGAGAACAGTTCCCCTTCGTCTGAGGGGGGATGTGCGTAAGGAAGTAAATCATCAGATTCTATAGGAAATATAGTAGATTCAGGATTCAAATGTCGCCTCTTGGCAGTGGCCTTGCGCGCCCAGGAGCCAGCAATTAAGTTTTCCACACTGGGGGGAGTAGGTGAAGCGAGGCGAAGTGCGGGCCCAGCCTCGGAAGAGGTGGGAAGACCGGCTAGCGCCTGCTGTGCACGAGGGACGCAGACCCATGCATTGTCACCACTGCTAGGTAAGACCCCACAAGCTACACACAGACGGGCTTGTCCCGAGGGAACCCCGTTCACAATATCCTGAGATGCCTCCATATGGTGATTATTTTGTGCAATATGCCAGTAGGGATTGACGCTATAAAGCAACCCTGGATGCCCCAATGACCCGCTGGGAAGTGGGAGTGATTTTTTAAAAGTCTGGACCGGGCGCTACACCGGGCCGGGAGAAGCCACCGAAGTTCGCGGTATGAAAGACACAAGGGGAACAGGGATGTCAGAGCCAAGCGAGGAGAAGCAAAAGCTAAAGAAAGGTCGCCCGTGAGGGCACTTACAGAACAGCGAGGGGAGGACAGTCTTCACCACGCACACGTGAGAAGGAAATGGCGCCAGCGAACCTCGAAGGGCGGGCCAGAGCTGAAGATGATGCGGAACGCGCCACATCAGACCATTCCCCCCCCGGAGAGCGCGAAGCTCGGAGCGAGTAGCCAATCAGAAAAAAGTAGTTAGAAACTGAACCCCGACCGAGTGAATCACCTCAGGGACTAAACATGACAGGATAGAATACAGAAATAAACCCGTAGCATCCGCGATCAGAGCCGCCGTACGCGCCAAGTAAAATACATTAAGGGCGCTGCGGCTAGAGTTAAGATCAATGTGAAATGCGGCTCTGACACCCGGTAACCGTCAAGGGCTATAAGCTTACAAGTGTAATAGGGCAAGGTTAGTCCGTCGTACACACAACCCCCCCCCTTTTCCCCCCAATAGCGGGGGGAACTAGGAAGGAAGGTGACCCAATACTCGGGGGTTCACCGCTACACGGGGTGTGGGGCGCTGATGCGGGAGGGGCATCCTCTGAAGGCTCACCATTAGCCTTAACCGCCTTCCCTATGGTGGGGGATTGCGGTGGAGCCTAGCTCCCTAAGCACACAAGGTGCTGCCTACCTTCACCCGACCAACGCAGCCCAGGCTGGGAGGCATATTCTTCATAAAGAGGACGGGTGGAAATAGTCCCGCAGGGCCTCGGGCTGTAAAGCCCTGCTCGCCTGCGAGAGCGTGATACTTCATGTCTTCGCAGTGAGCACTGCAGAGAAATCTGGGGGATTTGTGGGAGGTCCCTCGGTATATGTAGGGCCGGGAGGAGCCTGTTTTCTACATGTCTGCAGTGAACAGCGCCTCAGGCGGAGGATTACCCACATGTAATTACTACATCTGGAGCAGGACGTGCTGTATGCTTAGAATATCCTACCATTGACACATAGCAGATTGTTTGGGTCCATCTTTAAAAAATTTTTAGAAAAGCAAAGTGTTATGTGGTAGTCTATGGTGCACAACATTCATAAGCTCAGGCTAGACTTTGTAATATAGAAAACAAAGTCTGTACAGAGGCCAACCCTAAAACGAACTGTGTCCTAAACCCCTGTCACCACTGTTAAAGATTTCTATAGTCACTAGTAGTTCTTCTCTATTGATATTGGAGGGGTACAGTCTTACACTGGATTCAAGTGGACCAAAACCCACCCTGGAGTCTGAAATTCCAGGGGCAGTCTTACTTCCTCCCCCGTGGCATCCCGAACTGGGTTGCCCCACTGTGTGAAACCCCCCACAGTGCAGGCATCAGCATCACTCACCTCCCTTCTCGGCTGTGCACGGCCCCACCCAACTGAATGCCTGTGCATGGCCGCACACAGCTGAAGGGAGAAAGTGATGCTGATGTGTGTAGCGGGACTCCATTCAGCTGCTCCAGCCACACACGGGAGAAGCTGACTGGACAAATGGCTGCTCTGTGGGCTCCATGAGAGGTGAGTTTGCCTGGTGTTCTGGGGGATGTCACACAGCGAGGCACCCCAGGGGGAAGAACAAAATAGAGAAAATCCTTGGGTTTTGGTCCACTTAAAAGTCCGGATGTCAGGAGGTTGGATACTATATATAGAAGGGGCAGAGCTTCATCTACTGCACAATGAAGGAAAATTAGATTTTAGTATTGACAGTAATTCCTAGTCCTATAAGGGGCTTCTTTCCTCACCTGTGTTCCAATTTTCCATGATAGGTGGTGCAGAATATATATATATATGTATCGTTTGGAAGGGCTTCAAGAAAACAATTTTACTTTTTTTTTTTTTTAATGAAAATCACATTTTCCTAATCATCCTGTTGGGGGACCAAAAAGATTCATACACACTAAATAGGGTGGAAAAGGGAATCAAGACAACCTAGCAAGGCAAAGTTCCCACATGTACCGAGAACCAAAAAACAAGAAATCAAACATTTTACATTCCAAATATGGTCCCCCGACCATTTTCTACATAACAGGCGTGGACGCATTGTGTGTCTCAGGGGACATCCAGATTACTGGAGCCCTGCCCCCTAATCCCTGGGTGAAATTTAGCCAGGTGTTGTCGGAGGTCATGTGGGCCCTGGGTGACCACCTGCGGCCAATCGAGGGGCCACATTTTGCCAGGGGATCAGGGTTCAGGGTAAGGATTGCGTGGGTCTCTGTAGAGGGGGGCTCAAGCAATCTGAATGTCCCCTGAGACATGGGAGATGTGGAAGCGCTTTCATCTTTGGCTTCTGATAGGTAGCATGGCAGCAAGGCCCCAGAGGCAGAAACAAATTCTGTTTCTTAAAGCGGAACAAAATTCAGGATTTTGCCAATTCCAGGTTTTGTTCCCTGCCCCAGGTGCATCCTGATCTGGAGTGCCCTGCTGTGTATTAATTTTGGGGGAAGAGGGGGTCTGCTAGTGCACTATACATATTATTTGTGGTGGGAAGAGGTCTGTATACTAATTGTACAATAAGGGGTCCTCAGGTGCACTCTGTATTATATTTTTTAGGAGAGGGGTCAGTAGGTGAGTTAGTGCTATATTTACTATGCATTTACATTTTTGGGGTCTGAGGAGGTTAATCTGTGGAGTGGGCTTCACACATAGCACAGATAAGGAGGTGTTATTTTTTATTTATGGGGGCAGCAGTGAAGCTTGGTAGAGTAATTCTGTAATAGAGGAGCACAGTTTATCCACTCATAGTAGGAAGTGACTTGAGTTTTGTTTCTTAGTGGTGTTGGCTACTGACAAATGCAGTAACTGTTAGTTGCAGCGCAGTATGGGGATCATTAGGGCAACTTGAGCAAGTGAAAATTTCGGTGTAGTGGTTCTAAGGAGTGGAGCACGGCTTATCCACTCAATGTATGCAATGTGGACTAGAATAACAACAACCGCACCCATGAAATACAACCCAACCTAAAAAGTAATGACCACTGGAAGACAGAGAGGGACAAAAATGTACTGCTCCCCAAGGCTAAAATTAGCTGGGTCATTAAGCATTTCCAGATCTGCCAAGATCTGCCTGAGACTTTTTCAGGAGGGGTTCATCCATTTTAATGTGTGGGTCAGGGGTTAAAACAAACCTGCTTTTTGTATGTATTTAAAAGATGAAGTGGAATGTGTTCAGAAACTGAGCAATCAAACTGAAACTGGGAAAGGACCTCCTCGGCCATGGATCAGTCATCTAGCTGGCAGAGGGCAGCCACGCCACGGTTTATCCAGTGTTTCTGGGGCTTGTTGGTGGGGAGCTCTATGGAGAGGACATAGTTGGTGGAATGGCCAGTTGTAGACAGAGTTCCGCGTCTGGCGCTGGTTTTATACACTGGACAGAAGTAGGAGTTTTGGTGGCCAAATGTTGAACTGTCTCCAGGTTTGAGCCAAATGACAGGCAGGGGGTCATACAGGATTTTGGGAAGAGACTCTCCAATCAGCATTGCTTTTCTGTCCCAGCTGGCTCCTTCTAGGAAGAGTCCTTTAATGTAGGCGCCATCTTGTGGAGAGGTGTCAGTGGAATGCTCATAACTGGTGACCTGAAAGATTAAGGAAATGAGTGACTCTGTGTCTGGAACGACAAAGCAATCCACCTGATACCTTCAGCAGCCATAGTTCCCAGCATGCTAAAGCCCCGCTCCAGTGGAAATGTTTCATTTTGTTATGGTTAGGAAGGTTATAATGTGGAATAGTAATAGTGACTGCATATGGTAAAAGGGTCCTGGATCATTTCTGGTTACTGAACATTTATTTGTTAACTAAATAAGATATGAAGCTAGGTATTTCCAATGGAGTCAAAAGAGGGCTTATTAGGCTCATCACTAGTTAAAGCTAAATTCAGGAGCATGTAAACACACAGTCAAATGACTGCACTCTACATCTCTTATATGTGATAAGTACAAAATATGTAAAGAGTAACTTTCCCATCATACCCTAGATCAGACTTGCCTCCCAGCACAAGGCTCTCCGACTCGCCTACCACCGCTCCTGCAGTGTCTATTTCCGTGTTTGGCTCCAGTATCTACGTGATCTCCCCGCAGTTCTAGCTTCTGGCCTGTAGGTGGGATTGTGAGGCAGCCATAGCCAAGTTATTAGGGAATTGTTCTTGAAGGATAAACTCCATGTGTGCGTAAGCACACAATGGCCACCATTTTTTACCTATATGCAGAGTACAAACCCAGAACTAAGTATTCATTATTCTCTATGGGCACCTCAGGCTGGTCTTGTAAACCGGTATAAGCCTCTGGTCCCTTTGGGTAGCTTTCGAAGGCATCTGGGACTCAAACACAGGGATAGGTGAACTGGTGAGCCCCATGATGGGAGTCTGACCTGTGGTCTAATAGGGTAACGCCCATAAAGAGGCTTTGTAAAACATAGAACACAAAGAAGCAGCTTGGGGAAAAACAAACCCTCTGCTTTAAAAGTTTAGCTTCAGCCAAAATATTTGTATATTTGGTTCACAGGCTGTTTGGCTACATGTCAGGCTATTGAGGTTTTTTTTAATAAGATTTTATATGAATTAAAGTAAATAAAAATGCTCCCATACAGCAGATTTATACAAAAAATGTTTTAAATACATCCCACCCCCAACATTTTCATCCAACCCCAGGTGTCATCCTTTTCCTGTCTGGTGGTTCATGGGGCTGCACAGATGTCTGGAATACAGGGGAACAAAGCTCTGCTGTCCTTACTCTCTGGCATTTCCCACATGGCATCCCAGTGTTTTTCCAGGGTTGCCCCCAACTTTTCCATTTCAATGGAATTTATGAAAGTGTAGATTTTTTGTGCCAAAGGATGTCCTCAAGGTGCCGAGCTTATCTAGTATTTTTATATTTCATTATGTATAATTAATATATCATTTTAATGATATTTAATATTTCATTTTTTCCCTCATGTTAGTAAATGTGTGTTTTATAAAAGCAGTTTTCATTACCTGCAATCTGTTGCTATTGGCAACATACACAAAGTCTGTACACCAAGAAGAGAGAAGTGAGCCCTGTACACACAGAACACTGTTGAGGTGAGAGAGCTCCCACAACCTTACACATGCATGTGTACAGGACTCCCATCTCTCTTCTTGGATAGTGAAAACAGCTTCCATAGAACACACATTTTCTTACATAAGAATAAAATACTAAATCACCTCAGACATCATTTTGGAACACCAAAATATAAACATTCAAAAATTCCATTGAAAGTGTTCTTTCCTTTTAAACCGTTTGGAGATTTAATATCTTCAAAGTAACATTGTGACCAAAACGTTGCCATTGAAAGTCACTTCTTAAAGTGGACCAAAACCCAGGATTTTCACTATTCTGGGTTTTGATCCATCCCCTGGGGAATCCTGATAGGGGATGCCCTGCTGTGAGAAATTCCACCACTCGCCCGTTTTCTCTTACCTTTCTACGAGCCCACGGCGCTGGTGCGGCTCTCCTTAAATGAGCTTCTCCGATGGCGCATATTAATGTGCAGCTGGAGAAGGTGAATGGAATCTCAGATAGGGTGGGTGTGGCTGTGATGTGACTGATGCTGCCGCACATGCACTGGAGGCTTGCTGGCGAGGTAAGCATATCGGGGGGTGGGGGGGGGGTCACACAGCGGGGCATCCCAATTCAGAATCAGGTGGCCCCACAGAGGAGCAATATAACAGGGCTTTCACATGCCTTTGCAGATATGTCTGAGACCTCTGTTTTCATTGCAATCACAGGCTGACTGATGCGGAGTCCTGGGGAATGATTTTGTGTTTAGTCTGTGAAATCACTTACCTCAAACTGAAATGCAATGTGGTCGATAGGAATGGTGTATTTTCTGGCATAATTCTGGGAAACGCCTGTTAGAAATGATTGAGTGAAGTAAAATCCTGATATCCAGAAGACTTTGGGTGGGCCATTATCAATCCAGTCCTGTCAGGAAAAAAAAAACAATCATTAGGCTGACACTTATTAACAGACCAATTATTTCAATCTAGATATTAAGTAATGTATTATTCACACCGATTAATCAATGTATTAATTGAATCATATAAATTCCATAATGCACTGCTGACACGCTCACAACTACCATTACCCTGTCCTGTTGGGAAATCTTCCATTGAATCGCAAGCAATGTAAAACTTGGCTAAATTTGGGATTTAGGTAATACCAAAGTACATCAGCAGGTGGCAGCATAGCCCTGTTTATGCAGCATGTACAGCAAAGCTTTGCCTTGCCTAGCCTCTCCTTTTACTTATTTATCAGTAAAACATTTTAAACAAATTAATTTAACAACAATTTAAATTTTAAGCAGAGCTCCAGGCAAACATAAAAAACATGAATATTTGATTTAGAAATGCTCATAGATATGCAATAAAATAGATAAGCTCTCCTTATTTCTGTTGCTAACCATCCCTGATTATACCCCAAACAGAAGTTACTGCAGGCCTTCTATCTCATGAGGGACAACCCTCAGAACTGTCACTCAATCCTGCTGGATTACATGACTACACTCCACCAATGGCCCACTACAGTGGCGGAATAGGGCTAAAAATCATCCCGGGAATTTACCAGCACCCATGACCAGCCAGTGGGAACTCTGCTGCTTCCTGGCCGGTCAACCTGTGTGCTCCAAGGCTGAAGCTATATCATTAGGATAGCTGTATTACAATCTAAGTAATGCACACTTAGATTGAATGTGCATTACTTAGATTGTAATACAGGTATTTTGTGATCTGATCGGGTTTTCAGACCTACATAGACTTCTACTGAAGTGGTTTACTTTGAGAGGTGTGCCATATCCACTAATGGTAACAATATCATTAGGATAGGACATGGGCTAGGGTTGCTTGGGTGAGGGGAAAGAGTGGTGAAGGGGATGGGGGTGTTAGTAAAGGTAGCAGCCCAGACTGCCCCAGAGCAGTGTGGCCCACCGGGCATTTGCCCGGGCCTCCCTATGGCCAGTCCGCTCCTGGCCCTCTGCCAATCCAGCCTTCACACAGCTTTTAGCCTCCATGTATACCCACAAATAGCAGTGTCATTATTGACACAGTAAAACCTTATTTGATTGAGCAGGTCCACCAGTTGCAGGCCACCATGTTGCTGTCAGTGTGTGGAAGTAGCATCAAATGCCTCCTGGCTGTAGGCCTGTATATAAGCTGCATTGCTCCAACAAACTGCTTATCCCATGAAGGTTTCCTCTGTTCCATACAGAGGAGTCTTTCCTAGCTGTGTATTCTGAAACTGCCATATTGCTACTCCCTCATCTGAAACTAGTTTCTAGTCCTGGAGCACAACATTCTTTCACAAATAGCGATACCCATGAAGCCAGTTATTTGGGGGTGAGGGAACATTCCATAGGAATTTTTCTCTCTGTCGGGGACCTGACAAGCTATAAATTCACATTGCAGCATCCTCCAATCCGCATCATATAGGCACTGGGCATGGTTTGGCATTTAGGAATCCCTACTGACTGGGGATTTAAAGAATCCTTCACATCCCTTTTCTGCAGTGTTTCAAATGACATTACTAGAAAAAGAATATTGTTTTCTTGATATTTTTAAAGGTCTCTCCTGTTTTGTTCTATTATCCATTATTATTATAAAAAGAAACACTTAAAGCAGATCAAAACCTGGAACCCCCCAGGAATTGCTAATCTCTTAATTCCCCAATCTCTCCTGTATAGCATGTGCAGGACTCCTCTGCATTCTCTAAACTGCCCAGCCACAGGGAGGAGAGGACATGCTGCTGGATGCACAGCAAACAGCTCATTGCTATGCAGAGGAGGCTGTGAGAGCTTGGAGCCAGATAAGCAATTGTCCATTCTGGTATGTGTCACAGAGTGGGGCATCCCAAATCTGGATGTGACGGCCAGGTGAGAAGGGTGGAGAGTGATGACTCCAGTCCACTGTATCTAAACTAATCATTGCCCTTGTCTGTCTATTAACGTTACCTTACCAAGAGAACAATAGAGCTGTTATTCTGTCATTACAATCCAGATCAACCGTTCCCTCTGCCATAAAGACTAATACATAGTGACTATGGAGTCTGATGGTAATGTCCTACTCCACCCACAACCTATTTGGCTATAGATGCACTTTAAAGTGGACCAACACCCAGGATTTTGACTATCCTGGGTTTTGGTCCACTTCGGCGGGGCACCCCGATTGGGGGGTGCCCCGCTGTGTGAAACCCCCCAGAAAGCCCCAAAAACTCACCTCTCCCCGCTCTCACGTGACCGCTGCCGCCAATCCCCGCTGACGGACAAGCGGGAGGCAGCGACGGACAAGAGAGCACGCCCGCCGCCGCCTCCCGCGCGTCACTCTTACAGGGCGCACGCCCCCGCCGGCCATTCACAAACGGCCGGCGCAGGTGCGCGTCCTGCTAGAGGCGAAAGGGAGGCGCCGCTGGATCGAGGATCAGGTAGGGATTTAGGGGTTTCTGGGGGGTTTTACACAGCAGGGCACCCCCGATCGGGGTGCCCCGCAGTCAGGGGGCTGATCGGTCCGGGAATCTTATAGATTCCCGGGCCGATCACGGGAGGGTGTTGGTCCACTTTAACCCTTTCAGTGCCACCTTCTGTTGCCAGACCAGGTGTCACTAATTTGTGCTATATAAGTTTATCCATGATTTTTGCAGGGATTTCCAGGAAAATTATATCTTGTTTTTTTGGCAGAGTTTGGGCTTTAACATGAACATATAAAAATGTCTCATTTCAAGTTACAACGTTACCACATATGTATCGGTAGACATCCGTTCTTGCCTAGGAGACCCCCGAATTGAAAAGAGTGTTTTATGACATTTTCAAATAAAGTACAAATTACTATGCGCACTATCAAGGGCTAAACCCTCAAAAATAAAAAAGCTTGTCCCCCCCCAGCCAACCGGCCCAGGCACCAGCTATGGGAGCTGGAAGACCAGAGTGCTGAAGGCGAATGAGCAGCTGGCCCTGAAGGCTACCAGACACTGCACTTACACATTGGAGCCCCCTTCCCCCGCACCTGACTTCTGCCAATCACTCCCGGCTTCTTCTTTGACCCCCACTGCAGAAAGCGGCCTTATAAACCATCATCTCACTCCCGGTATAAAAGGTTACTTCTTGTCATGGCTGGCAAGATGTCAGAAACCTGCACACTGCACAGGAAACAGGCATTCTCTTCCCCACTGAAGAGTTTCAAACAGACCAACAGTCAAAAATTACTTAAACCAGACAACACACCAAACAGTGCTCATATGCCTCCCTCCCCAGGGTACTTTAGATTGCTGCACATAAAAATTCAGTTAACTTTTTCTAAATCCTGCTTTAGTGAGTATTAGAAACAAAATGGTGGCTCATGCATTTGCAGGCCACCTGCAAACAGGAAGTGCTGCTGGGCTTCCTTTTACTGGACATTGTCAGTTATGTCAGTTGAATCCAGGCAGCAGCACTGCTGAGATAATGGATAATAATGAGATAATGAAGCTCCAAAATGGCCGCAACCTTTCTTTTCCAACTATGCTAAGCTGTCGGTCCGGTTTAAGTTTATTGGTCACATGCACAGATATACATAGTATATTATACAGTGAAATGTTTTGTTCCGACTGCTCAAGAGAATACAATACAATTGGATAGGGTAATCAAACATAAGAGAACATAACAACCAACAACAATTCAAGACAAAGATAGCTAATTGCTAACTATTTAGGATTAATGATTACATATACATGTTTGGGAAGGTGGGTGCCATTTCAAGGGATTTACCAACTCGTTAATCATGATGAGGGGGGGCTGTGTCTTGAATTGGTTTAAGATTCGTATCCTTTCTGTTGTTGCTCTCATTGCCCGGAAACATTTCCCCAAAGTGGGCCAAAACGTGTGATTCTCACTATCCCAGGTTTTGGTCCTTCCTGCTGGGGCACCCCGGTTTGGGGGCGGCCTGCTGTGTGAAACCCCCTGGTCGCTCAGCTCACTCACCTCTCCTCGCTGCAGCTAGAGCAGCCTGTTGGAATCCTAGCCACACTTGTGAGTGGTGCGCGTCATGCTCTGTGGGCTCGAGGAAAAGGTAAGAATATCGGATGACTTGTGGGGTTTTACTGCGGGGCATTCCAGTTCGGGGTGCCCCTGGGGGAGGGAGTAAGCCTGCCCTGGAGTCTTATAGACACCAGGGTGGGTTTTGGTCCACTTAAACAGTCGGGGAGGCAGTGCAATGCAATGTGATTCTCCAAAACTTTATCCCTGAGCTGCCTGGTGTGTGTCCTGGTTTTCATGATGCTGTTTGTTTACCAATGTTCTCTATGAAAAGGCCTTCACAGAACCGCTGTAGTTATACTGAAAATAAATTAAATACAGGCAGACTATTTACTAAGCAGGTGATTTCTGATGGCAATTGATCACTCTGGATTTTATTTAGGGCTATCAGATTACAGGGAGCACTGTACATATGCATGCCAGACTTTTCAGTTTTTATTTAAAATTTTGAAAAGAAGAATAAATAACTAATTTTACGCTTCAAATACTTGCTACTTTGTGTTTCTCTATAACCTAATATCTCAGTAAAATACAGTTATTTAGGTTTGTGGCTGTATTATTTAAAAATGTGGAAACTATAAATACTTTTTTCAAGTATAACGAAAGTGTCAGTAAATTATTAGATTGGCGTTGAAGCATTTACTTTGAGGACACTGGAGATTGTACCTGTAAGAACTGCAGCCTGGAGAGCAGGTCTGAGACATAGCTACCGAGGGGTTTCAGTGAGGGGTAGGATTTGGCAGCCCACATGGCGGGCACTTTTCCAACCAACATGCTGTTAAACACGTTCTCCAGCTCGGCTGACATCAGGACTTGGCCTTTGATGGCTTTTCCCAAATTGATCAGGCTGCCTCGCACAACTTCCGTGAGCCTGTGGAGAGAGAACAAGTAGGACATTGACAGAGTGAGAAAAGACAATTCTGTGAGTACTCACCTGTAGAATTGTTTTTGTTCTTGCATGGCAGGACCTGCTTCAGTATTCATAATAGTTGGGTTATTCCGCCACAAGGTGGCGCAGTGTACTGCAGAACAGCTGTGGCATCTCCCGGCCCCCTATAAAAACGGGATTAACCATAGAGTTTCCAGCGTAGACAAGCAGTGAGACAAGAAGCCGGGAGAGAATAATGGTAAAAAATGTAAAAAGGTAAAAACCCCAATTAACTTGGAACAATCACCATAAAGAGGCAACCAAGAATAACGATAACAAAGAATTCTATAGGTGAGTACTCACAGAATTGTCTTTTTCTTATTGCATGGCACGGCCTGCTTTAGTATTCAGTTCAAGTCACTACCGCCTGAAGTACCATGCGGCCAACAGCAGCATCCGCTGAGGCCTTAACATCAACCTTCTAAAACTTGGAAAAAGTATGAACAGAAGACCAAGTTGCAGCCTTACAAACTTGTTCAACAGAAGCTTGGTGCTGAAAGGCCCAAGACGCACCAATAGCACGAGTAGAATGAGCAGTAATCCTAAAAGGAGGTTCCTTCCCTCTAGCAGAATAGGCCTGTTCCACCGCCTGTTGGATCTACTTGCTGATAGTGAATTTAAAAGGAGGCAAACCCTTCCTAGGTCCAACAGGAAGAACAAAAAGAGCGTCAGACTTCCTAAAAGACTCAGTAGCAACCAAATAAAACTTCAGAGCCATGAAAACATGCAAAGAGTGAAGGGTCCGCTCCTTGGAATTAGCAGGGTTAGGACACAAGGAAGGCAGAACAATGTCCTGATTGAGATGAAAAGCAGACACAACCTTAGGCAAGAAATCCGTCTTAAGCTGAAACACCACCTTATCCTGATGCCTCTCAAAATAAGGAGGTTTGATGGAAAGCGCCTCAGCCTGACAGAAGTAATAGCCACCAAAAATCCAATTCTGTGATTACTCACCTGTAGAATTGGTATTATACGTATACAGCACGTCCTGTTCCAGAATATTCCTTACACATGGGTTATACATCCACAAGATGGCGCTGGACTGCAGAAAACAGCTTGTGGCCCCTCCCGGCCCTATATAAGTCAGGGACCTCCCACAAATTCCCCAGTATTGACAAGCAGTTAACAGGAAGCTGGGAAAATAATAATAACCAGAATTCAAAAAATGAACATATGAACAATCACCATACAGAGGTAACTAAGAATAATGGGTGGGATGGAACAGGACGTGCTGTATACGTATAATACCAATTCTACAGGTGAGTAATCACAGAATTGTATTATTCTAAGTATACAGCATGTCCTGTTCCAGAATATCCCTTACACTTGGGACATCCAATAGCAGTGTCCGTAAGGTAGGTTTGGTTCCCCAAAAAGTAACAGCGTGCAGTTTAAACCACTGCCGCCTGCAGAACTTTGCGACCAAAAGCAGCATCAGCTGAGGCCCTAACATCAACCTTGTAAAACTTAGAAAAAGTATGAACAGAAGACCAAGTTGCAGCCTTGCAAACTTGTTCAACAGAAGCCTGGTGCTGAAAATCCCAAGAGGCACCAATAGCACGAGTGGAATTTGCAGTAAGGCGGATGGGAGGCTCCTTCCCCTTAGCAGAATAGGCCTGAACCACAGCCTGACGTATCCACTTGCTGATAGTGGACTTACCTGGAGCCAGACCCTTCTTAGGTCCAGACGGGAGCACAAAAAGAGCATCAGTCTTCCTGAAGGATTCAGTAGCCACCAAATAGAATTTCAGGTTCCTGACCACATACAGAGAAGGCAAAACAATGCCCTGATTGAGATGAAAAGCAGACACCACCTTAGGGAGAAAATCGGGCTTAAAACGAAACACCACCTTGTCCTGGTGTCTCTCAAAGTAAGGGGGTTTGATGGAAAGCGCCGCCAACTCAGAAACACGCCTAACAGAAGTGATAGCCACCAAAAAGACTACCTTAAGCGTCAAAATGGACAAAGGGGCCTCCTGCAAAGGCTCAAAGGGAGACCCCTGCAAGGCAGATAAGACCAAGTTCAAGTCCCAGACTGGTAACATAGGCTTACGTGGGGGACGCACGTGAGTAACCCCCTGGAAGAAGGTCTTGACCAGGGGATGCTGAGCAAAAGAACTTTGGAAGAAAATGGCCAAAGCAGAAACATGACCTTTCAGAGTGCTGAGTTGAAGACCAAGATCCAAACCATGTTGCAGAAATTCCAGAATCCTAGGGATAGAAAAGACCTGACAGGGAAGTGACTTAGACTCACACCAGTCAATGTAAGCATGCCATACCCTATAGTAGATGGATGATGAGGACTTCTTCCTAGCCCCAATCATGGTATTTACAACAGAGGCAGGCAGCCCCTTTTTCCATCAAGATGGAGGTTTCAGCAGCCAGGCCGTTAAAGTGGACCATCACCCTCCCGTGATCGGCCCGGGAATCTATAAGATTCGGGGGTGCCCCACCGAAGTGGACCAAGACCCAGGATAGTCAAAATCCTGGGTGTTGGTCCACTTTAAAGCCAGCGTTTGTAAATTGGGATGGCGTAGCTGCTCCTGAGTGAGCAGGTCTGGATCTTTGGGCAGGGCGTACTGATCTACTGCCAACTGCACGATTTCTGCGAACCACACTCTTCTTGGCCAACAGGGGGCCACCAGAATGGTTGGCACCCCTTCCTGGGCTATCTTGCGCAGCACCCTGCCCAGCAGAGGGAATGGAGGGAACACAGAGGAGCCAAAACTCCGTCCAAGGCATTGCTAGCGCATCCATGGCAAAGGCCAGAGGGTCCTGTGACAGGGAGACAACCCTGGGAAGCTTGTAACGGGACGCAAACAGATCCACATATGGCTGACCCCAGCGGAGACACAGGGAGTGAAATACCCTGTTGCTGAGGGACCATTCCCTCAGCCGAGACATCCCCCTGCTCAGGGAGTTTGCCTCCAGGTTCTCCACCCCCGGAATGTAAACCGCCGAGATGCAGGGGAGACATTCTCTTCCGCCCAAGACAGTATCAGGGACACTTCCTTGAGGGCTCGCTTGCTCTGAGTCCCTCCCTGATGATTGATGTATGCAACCACCGTCTGGTTGTCCGAGCGGATCTGAACAGCCCGACCCTGAAGGTGTGTGGTCAGTTGAGACAGAACCAACCTGATCGCCCTCAATTCCAGGACATTGATGGGAGCATGGGCCTCCTGGGGGCCCTACCGACCCTGGAACTTCAGAGACTTCCAAAAGCCCCCCCAACTGGTCAGACTGGCATCTGTGGTGACCGTCTCCCAGCACGGAGGCAGAAAGGTCCTGCCCACTAGAAGGTTCCTTGAGTCCAGCCACCACGAGAGGGACCGTCTGGCCAGGGGGGAAAGAGCAAATTCCTGATCCAGGGACACAGGGTCCTGATCCCAAACTGACAAGAGGTGCAACTGAAAAGGCCTCATGTGAAACTGAGCAAAGGGGACCGCCTCAAAGCAGGATACCATCAGACCCACCGTGCCTGCTTCTGCAGGCACGGTGGGTCTGATGGTATCCTGCTTTGAGGCACCTTGGTGAACACCTGAGGGGCCAAGGTGATACCGAACGGAAAGGCCACAAACTGGTAATGCTGATCCTCTAGAGCGAACCTGAGAAACCTCTGATGACCTGGAAAAAATGGCACGTGAAGGTAGGCATCCTTGATGTCCACTGAGGTCATGAAGTTGCCCAGCGCAGGGTACTGACTGCCGAGCGTAGAGACTCCATGCGAAAATGCTTGAACCTGACAAACTTGTTGAGACCCTTCAAATCCAGGATGGGCCTCAGGGACCCGTCCTTTTTGGGGACCGTGAACAGACTGGAGTAGAAACCTCGACCCCGTTCCTGGGCAGGCACCAGGCAAATAACTCCTGACTCCAACAGGTGTTGGACCGCAAGGCGCAAACCCTGAGCTGACAGAGGGTTTTGAGACAAAGGCCGAGGCTGCCTCCTCCGTTGAGGCAGCTTACCATCCTTGGCTAAGACATCCAGAAGCTCACCAAAAAGCCGCAGACCCACAAAGGGGAGCCCAGTGAGAGCCTTCTTAGCAGCAGCGTCAGCTGCCCACTGACGCAACCAAACAGAGCGGCGCATAGCCACCAAAAGGGCAGAGGCCCTACCACTCAGCCGTACCACATCATCCATGGCAGTAAGGATAAAGGCAACAAATTCAGAGCAAAGCAAGAGGGCCCTATGCTCCTCCCTACCCGCTGTAGCGCCATCAAGGAGACAATTGATCTGTCTCTTAAGAGCAATAACTGTTATGGCAGAGGCACAGGCTGGACGCAGCCCAGCCCCCACAAATGTAAAAGCATGGCAGGCCAGTTGATCCATACGTCGTCCTCGCTGTCCCGCAGTGTAGTAGTGTCAGGGGAAGGCATGACTGACGTGTTGGACAGCCCTAGAATGGGTGCGTCCACCTCGGGGGGACCCGACCATTGCTTAACCAGGTCAGCAGGAAAGGGGTATTTCTTATCCAACCCTTTGGGCACAGTGAGCAATCTGCTAGGATGTTCCCACTCCTTGAGCACCAAATTAGTGAAATGCCTCTGCTCAGGGAACTCCAGACGCTGCTTAACAGGACAAAAAAGCTCACCCTGTTTTCTCTTAGCCACTTCAGGGGGGGACAATGTGCAAGATTTCAAAAATGTGAGACAACAGTTTAGCAGTGTCCTCAGGGAACCAGGAATCCTCAGACTCAGAATCACTGTCGTAGCCCACCTGCTGGTCCCCAGAGGAAAGGCTCCCCCCTCCTCTAGGGAGTAAAAGTCATCAAAAAGATCAATTTCCTCATGCTCCTCAATAGCCCAGGCAGGCGTGGGAGCCAGGTGCCGCTTCTTGCTTGAGGCCTTGTGTGGAACAGGCCTAGCAAGCTGCCTTTCAATGCTGGCCACACGAAGTGGAAGATCAGACTGTGACCCCCTGCTAGTATCCCCCTCACTGGGGGCTAAATGCAGGCGTGTGGGGGTAGGCGATGCCGAGGGGGGCGCAGAGCTGGGGAGCGAAGCGGGCAGCCCAGACTGGAGCGCAAGTATACCTTGGGCGCACGGCACGCACACCCTGACACTGTCACTCACAGGGGATACCCCACATGCGGTACACAGCCGGGATTGCCCCGAAGGACCTCCAAGCACGTTATCCCCAGAAGCCTCCATATGGTGATTAACACAGGCACAATAGACCAGCGCTGGGTAAAGGCCAATACAAAAAGCCACCCGGGATGCCCTCCCACGGGATACCCCCAGAAGTCAGTAAAGGGGGGGATGAGGGGGGAGGAAGGAGTAGAGCCGGGAGAACCACAACCCACTGGTATCCCGCCTAAAAGACGTAAGTAAAAAAGGACAGATGAGCATCTCCCAACACATGCCCTACGAGACCAATAAAAACCCCCCAAGGGGGACTCACTGACCAAGGACACCGCAGGGTCACCAAGCCACAGACCGCTAGATGAAGCGACACACTGGAGGATACTGCGCTGCAGCCAGAAAGGGAGAAATCCAGACGTGCAGCTAATCCAAAATGGCGCCGGCAGAGATACCTCGAGGGGCGGGCCGCGGGGGGGGGGGGGACGACGCGACAAGCGTCATCCCCCGGCCCCCCCGAAAGAGCGCAAAAACGGCGCCCACGTGACCCCGCCGGTGCCATGACTAAGCAAAAAAAGCCACAGGTTATAGCGCCACCCGCCGCGGAGCGCAGTACAAATCGGCGCGGCGGCTAAAAAACACCAAAAAACACACTGTAAACGGCAAAATACACCACAACTAACACCACTCGCCGCTACCACCCGCCCCCTCCCTGAACAATAGTCAGAGAGAGGGGGGGGAAAGAGACGAAAGACAGCGGCGAGTATCCGGGCCGGGGGGGGGGGGGGGGCTTGAAGGAAAAGAAGGAGACACAGTTCCCAAAGTACTCACCCCCTCAGAAGCCAAGACAGGAACTCCGCATCCCTAGTAGGCTCACCATAAAGCCTATGGCCGGCTACCCTTTGTGGAACAGGGTCTGCGGCCTGGAGCACTTGACCCTAGTGCTCTTCTACCCTCACCCGCTCTGTCAGCCAAGGCTGGGAGGCAGAGAGGAAATAGACTTGCAGGGCCGCAGGCTTGGTTGGCTCGCTCACCTGCGCATAGAGAGAGAGCCATCTTCTATCTTCGCAGTTTCACTGCAGAGGAAACACTGGGAACTCTATGGTTAATCCCATTTTTATAGGGAGCCGGGAGATGCCACAGCTCTTCTGCAGTACACTGCGCCACCTTGTGGCGGAATAACCCAACTGTTATGAATACTGAAGCAGGCCATGCCATGCAATAAGAAAATTATGAGTTGTTTTTCTTCGGCTGGCCTGTGGCACTTGTCTGTTTTGTGAGATAAGTCACACAACCTCTGAGATGCTAAATATTCCGTATAGTGAGAGAAAACATGCAGGGCCTTGCAGGGACAAAATGCCTCGAGCTCCAGTCTGGGCCTAGTGTGTGCTGATATTCTCCTGCTTGCTGGACATGCCAAATTATAAATCTGTCACAGTTTTCATGGTCAGACTACCTGCTGAAATTATCAGCTAAACAGCCCCTGATGAGGCGACAGTGGGCTGTTGTCAAAACTAATTCCGCCTGTCACTAAAACCTTCCCAACATCTCAGCTCATACAAACTATGAGGGACTGTATAATTATAATTCCCTTTCTCTTTGTGCAACATCCAATAGCTATGAAAAATTACTTCCCTTTACTTTCAGGCTACAAAGCAGAACAATACCGGATAGGCTGATGGCCTGATGCCTGGCTAGCTTAAACCTCTGGATCTGCTTCATCATGTGGGATCTCTGGCTGGCTTGTCACAAACAGGTCATTCTTTGCCTACAAATCCATGAGCGTATGAATAGTTATATGTATTTTGATAATAGCAACGTGGATTGGCATGGAAATGTTTTTTTTTTCCGTTTTGTTGATGTTGCTGTATACCCCAAACCACCTACCAGAAGGGGAAGCCTGTACTCGCCTTGTTCTTGGGACCTCTGTGCGACCAGTGGAGTTTGCACAGAGCATGGTAGAAGCTTGTTCCACTTACGTTACTGGCTGCCAGCAATTAAAGTGGACCAACACCCAGATTCCCGGGCCGATCAGATCCCTCCCCGCAGGGCATCTGAAATCGGGATGTCCCGCGGGGTAAAACCCCCCAGGAAGCCCACAATCCTACCTTCTCCCCGTTCCAGCGGCGCATGCCGCCGCCTCCCGCGCGTCCCTCTAGCAGGGCGCGCTCCCGCGCTGGCCGTTTGTGAATGGCCGGCGCGGGTGTGCTCCCTGTAAGAGGGACGCGCGGGAGGTGGCGGCGGACGCGCTCTGCTTGTCCGTCGCTGCCTCCCGCTTGTCCGTCGGCGGGGATTGGATGCAGCGGTCACCTGGGAGGGGGGTGAGGTGAGTTTTCGGGGCTTTCTGGGGGGTTTCGATCGGGGTGCCCCACCGAAGTGGACCAAAACCCAGGATAGTCAAAATCCTGGGTGTTGGTCCACTTTAAATGGGGTCACAAAGCTCCATCCAAATGAGGAAATAGGTGAGCAACAGTATGAGGTGCAGGGCATCCAGCAATCAAATGCCACCCTACTGCCAGACTCAGAGGACCAATAGATATTTTTTAACTGTTGGTCCTCTATAAAGAAATTTAGGATTAATTATTCCCTTTTAAATGGAATGTTACACTACATTCAAAACACCAGCTAATTTTAAAGGCTGCTAATCTTAAAGTGGAACAAAACCCAGGATTTTGACTTTGATTTTTTTCCACTGTCGCATGGGCATCCCAAATCGGCTGTGTAAAACTCAGGTCACCCAGTAAAACTCACCTCCCCCCCACCCCTACGGAACATGCACAGGCTCTTGTCCAATTAGAGCCATTTACCATGCATATGTAATGTTTGCCAAACGGTCCACTTTGTGGCATTTGGGAGAGCGAGCAGCCTCATCCCCAGCAGCGTGCGCTCTCGTCCTAAACCTGAATGGCTGGGGGCAAAAGCGCGGGCACAGCCCAAAGCTGCTGGTTTCACACAGCGGGGCACCCTAATTTGGTATTCTACTCTTTTAGATTCCAGAGCTGGTCCCATTTGTTTTTTTTCCACTTTAGGCTACACTAAATGCAATTTTAAATGCAATTCCTTTAACCCTTTAAGTGCCAGCCTACCTGGAGTTTTTGTCACCCTTTGTTGCCAGACTATTTTGCACTATTATGCGCTCCCCATGTTCAAATGTGATTTTTGAAGGGATTTCCAGGGATTTCCCAGGAAAATGATATATTGTTTTTTTCAGCAGAGTCTGGGCTTTAACATGAAATGTCTTGTTTGTCATTTTTTAGGTGTATTCTCAATATTTTTGGGTGAAATTTGTGCAAAAAAAAAAAAAATCTATTTTTTGCAATTTGTAGTGTTTTTTTGTAATAAAAAATGTAAGTTTGTCAATAAAATCTTATTGCGTGTGAAATCCCAATTTCTCTTGGTTCGACGATACCACATGTGTATAGGTAGACACTCTTTCCTGCCCAGGAGACTCCCCCAAACTGAAACAGCGCTTTAGGGGATTTTCAGAATAAATACAACTGTGATATGCAATATGCGCACCTTGCAGTTTTTCCAGAAAAACAACCCTTTACATTTGAAATACCCCCAACAAACTATATATTCTCTGGAAGTACACACCTCAAGCTTTCTAGGTGTACCAGGCTTGTTGATGTGGCCATAGTTTTTTGGAAGTAATCCCTCAATGTATTCTTTGGTTGCAAAGAGTTTCCCTAAAAAAAGGATAAAAAAGCAGAATCAAAGCCACATTTTCCTAAAAAAACTATATACAAACAAGAAAAAACAAGTTTAATCTGAAAAAGCAACATTCCCTCAACAGAACAATACCCAACATGCATAGGTTCTGTCAAGGGAAGAGTTGCCAAACACCCCAAAGTAAAGCATGTGCGTAACAGTAATTTTGCTTGAAAATTTCAGCTCTGCAGACAAAGTGCGCACCTTGCAATTTTTCAACCAAAACAATTACATTTGGAATATCCCCCATAAACCATATATTCCCTGAAAGTACACACGTTAAGCTTTCTAAGCGTACCCAGCTTGTTGTAGTGGGCTCATCTTTCTGGAATTAATGCCTCAAAGAATTCTTTGGTTGCGCAGGGTTTCCCTAAAAAATGTATAAAAATGCTGAATAAAAAACACCTTTTCTTAAAATATAAATATGCAAACCAGAAAAAACAAGCGAAGTCTGAAAGCGCAAGGTCCCCCGAACAGAACAATACCCAACATGCATAGCTACTTTTAACCCTTTTAATTGCCAGCCTACTTGAGATTTTGTCACCCTCTGTTGACAGGTAATTTTTCCCCATTTTGCGCCATGTTTTGCACCATTTTTGCTGGAATTTTCAGGAAAATTATATTTATATTTTTTTTTGCAGCAGAGTTTAGGCTTTAACATGAAATGTCTTGTTTGTAAATTTTATTTTGTTTTTTACAATATTATTAAGTAAAAAAAAATAAATAAAATAAAATTTTTTTTAGAAAATTGACTCCTTTATTTTAAATAAAAAA
Organism: Gastrophryne carolinensis; assembly: GCA_027917425.1. Taxonomy (NCBI): domain Eukaryota; kingdom Metazoa; phylum Chordata; class Amphibia; order Anura; family Microhylidae; genus Gastrophryne; species Gastrophryne carolinensis. The sequence continues at coordinate 84,409,977 of CM051240.1, read as the reverse complement.
TGTATTTTATTAAGGAAAACCATATTGCATGTGAAAGCCCCATTTCTACCGATTAGAACGGTACCACATATTTATCGGTAACCCCCGTTCCTGCCCAGGAGACCCCCCCAAACTGAAACAAGTACTTTATAACATTTACAAATAAAATACAACTACCATCCACACTACAAAGGGTTAAATCGAGAAATAAAATAACATAGGCCCCCCCTCACACTTTTTGGGGGGATTTTTAAGGGTTAAAAACACTTAAAAATAAAAAAAAAAATTGACATGGGGTCCCCCTTACCCAAAGTAACCAGCCCGGGACCAGCTATGCAGGGCTTGTAGAAACAGGGCGCAGGGGCCAGCTTTTGTGGTGCGGTTTCGGGCCCCCTCCTGAAGACGGAGGACGACGGGGGGGGGGGGATCGGATGCCCCCCCCCCCCCCCAGGAAGAGGGGACCCGCAGCTACACGTGGATACCAGAGGTGTTTTTTCTTCTTCTATTTTTTAACTATTAGGGGGAAATGCCAGGCATATAGTTTCTACGTGCTTGGCACTTAAGGGTAGGAGAAGCAACCACGTAGAAACTACGTGCTTGGTATTTAAAGGGTTAAAGGCTAATTTCACTTTTGGTGGTATTTTTTAAAGTTTCTATTATTGTGTGCCGACATGTCTTCAATGTGCTGAGCTTATCTGTTATATTTTTAATTTCCTATTTGTTTGCAACAATGTGTTATAAAAGAAAAGCGTTTTTCATAGCAACAATGTTTTTACTTTTTCAAGTACATATCAGAGACTCACTCTAGCTTGCTAGTCATCGGATTGGCTAAGGCATGGGCGACAGGTTTAACACATGCTGTGGAAATTTAACTTCAGTCTTGTGTTCCATTAGCAAAAGGGTCATTAGGCTGCTTAAACTTAACCAAAGTTGCTTATTACATCACCTGTTACTTTGGAAGAATTGTGGGACTTGTAGCCTATTGTTTTTACTCAAGGTCAAAAAAACCACTCCCACTGTAGCAAAAGAGAACCCCAGGGATATGAGAATATGCTGATAAGTAAATCACAGGTATAAGGGCACAATCCTAACACAAATTATTATATTACATCCCAAAAGAGGAAAACAATAAGGCAGAACAAAAACCTGACAAAAAAAGGAGTTTTCCTTTAACGTCCTGACTTTGTGAAATCATTGTCAACTTACCCTTCCAGCGATGGATTGATGCATGCCCAAACCGCGTCAAATCCCTGGCTTACTCCTCTGGCACCAGGCCAGGTATGAAGCAGGCACAGTTAGAGGCCTAAGCTTTAACATTGCCTTGAATTCCCCTCTAAGATACTGGAATCTGTCCTCTTGGATGTGAAGTTGCTTTGTACTACTGCAGGGGATTGCTGGGTAATTTCCATAGAGATTCATCCCAGGTCATTTCTCATGGGTGCAATCTCCCAGCAGTGTCATGAATGGATGAGAGATTGGGCTTCTGATGCAGCAGAAAATACGCCCACAGCCCTATTGGCTGTCACTGAAGCTGCCTGCAGGTCATTGTATCCCACACTTGTTTTCCTGATGTCTGGGCAAAGCAATTTAGTAATTGCAAGAAACAAATGTGCTGCCATTACTAGAATCAGTTTTCTAGAAGCTGTATTATTAACTATTTGTTACCTGTTAAAGCGGATGAGCTCCTGTCTGAGCACCGTATTCATTGATTCTTCATAGACCACAGGATATTTCTCCATTACCTTTTCCAGATCAAAATCATTGGGCAACTTATTGAGTATATCTCTTGCCAACTCTTCCACTATTTCCTGATAACACACAAGACAATGTGATTGGTCTGCTGCATGCTACATGCATTGAAAGGTCATAAACAGACCATTCCGTCCCACTCCCAAAAAAGTTAATACATAACTACATAAGAAAGAACAATGTCCAGGCTGCTTATGGCCTTAATGGTATACACAACGGGGTAGAGAAAAGAAACGCAACCTTCCCGTTCCTGCCCTTCACAGGTATATTAACAATACTTTGCACAAGGAAGCTGGCTCCAGTATGTGGGGCTACCCCAGGATGATGAGGGACTGTAGCAGCCCCCCCACACCCTGGAGCCCAGCAGTGGAAAGGACTCCTTATGTGGAGCATGTAACTAGGGCTGGCCTTAGGTTAAATGTCAACCTGTGCAAGATAGAGAAATGGATAAGCAGGAAAGGGGAATGAATGAAGAGAATTCTAAAAACAGACAGAGAAGGATAGAACACATAATAGTGATTTATAAAGTGTGGAAAAAAGAGGAAGAAAGGTTAGGAAATGTGAAATAAAGAAGGAAAGTGAGAAGAGAGGAAGATGAGAGGAACGTGACGAACAAGATGAAAGGAATGCAAAAAAAGAAAATCTGTAGAGTAGGTATAAAGGAGAAGATGGGAATGTGAAAAAGAGGGGGTAGACAAACCATGCCCATACATCCAGGTAGCTAGCCTTGTCTTTCTATATGGACCCGTGACTGTTTGCTACTAGTCATTTATCATCATCCTCCTTTTATTAAATTTCTATAGTCTCCAGCTGAACCAAATTACATGTATATTGTAATAAAGTACCTGGCAAATAAGGACTAATATACGGTAATTCTGAAATGAGCGTGGGAAGGATAAAACATGGAAAAGAGACAAAAAACAGAGGATGAGGAAACAAAGGATGAGGAAAGACAGAGACAAGGAAAGGCAAGAACATCCAGACTAATGGGGGGGGGGGGAGAGGGGGTAAAAAAAGAGATATGGCTATGAAGAAATGTGCATTGTCCAGGTAAAAAACAAACTTTATACTCACCTTTTGTCTAAGTGTAGATAGGGAAGGTAGCTTTAGGGCAGATTCCCAGCATAGCGTGCTTTTGAAATCTCACCAGGCTCTGTACTGTACCTGAACCCAACCTGATTCATTGGCCAATACCAAACTAGAATAATATAACATGGCCCCTCTGATCAGAAACAACCTAAGGGAATCAGACCTCTGCAGGAATAATAGCAACACACACATAAATCTCATGCCCCATTGATAGCTTGGCGTAATAAACACATTGTATCTATGCTTACATTAAGTAGTGTCTTACCTCCCTCTATAATAAAAGCAGGTGTTCAGTTATAGACGTCATCACAATACATAGGAGCTAGCTAGGGTGGAGGTGGTGGTGCATCATGGATGGGAGCAGAGGTGAGTGAAATGGAAGATGGAGATGAATAAAATGCAAACGGGCTGAGGAAAAAATATGACCCCTGTCCAAAGTCCTCCATAAGACATATCAGGAGGCTGAAAAGGAGCCGGCTGCTGCCAGTCATCCCTGCATAATATGACACATGCAATGTATAGACACTACACTGCATATCAAGCAGCTTGGGCTGCATTATAATAAGCATATAATATAGTCAAAGCAGCGCTAAACACCTGGGCTAACCACTAAAATGGTGAGTTAAGCCTTAATCTAAGATTCCAATTACTGACACCCTTGTTAATTGCTATGGGTTACATACAGCAAGCCATTGTTCTTGTAACCCCTGTTCATATATTTTTGAGTATTAGGTTAAAATACCAAACTAAAGAGGTTTAAAGGCTGAGTTTTTTGTAACCCCCAGCCACCCTTACCTCCCCTTGCACTCCGATTTGGGCGTTAAAATAATAAAACAACTCACATTATCACCGCAATCCTCCCCTTTGCCAGAATGGGTGGAGCTCTGCATGGTAGCCAAAGAATAGAGTGACAGCTGGACTTAAATGACAGACCAGTACAGTCACACTGCTGCATGGGATTTGGTGACTGATCTGTCACTCAAGGTCCCAACTTCAGCTTCCGTACGCGCCCCCTCCAGTGAGTTGTTTTCTATGTTATTGCCCAAATTGGGCTTACCACAGGGGGAAGGGGGGGGGGGGACAAAATGCTGCCAAGATTGTTGTTTTTCTGTACTGGATAGGAAACAACTGCTCATCCAAATGCCTGATCTTTGAGCAAAACTGTTGAAAATAGGATTAACCACTGTAATATCTGTCCAAAGGATTGCATGATGGGTAAACAAATTTCTACACATAAGAAGAATTGCAATGAGCCATTATTCCAGCACAGACTGGCATATGGGACTGGTATTTAGAGTTTAGCAGCTGTACCTAGGTGATAGATTCACAAGCTTGTCACTGCTTATTCCTCTTTCCTTCAATAAATTCTAACATACAGTATTTATGCTAAGTTTTATTATTAAATCTTTCTCACATTAGAGCTTATTTAACCATATTTGACCTGTAATATGAAAGTTTCAAGATACAAAGAAAAGAGATAGCAGTGACCCACTGCTGACCTCACCATGAAAGCAGCACTATGAGCTCTGCTGCTGACATCTGTGCAGAGCTGTAAGCTTTGAGTGACATGTCAGTCACCCAATCCATGCACTGCAGACAACGCTATGGCAGCCATGCAATGGTATTGTGCTTTCGCATTGACATTTGATAGCTTCAGGTGAGTCCTTTTTTTTAATTGTAGTGCCCATATTGGGCTTAGCAGTGGGTGTGGAGCACAAATAGGATTTCTTACCTGTGGCAATTTGCCTCCCCCTGATGTCTGCCTGGGCAGAGTGAGGAGGATTCCTTCAAACAGCTGATTGGTCTCCTGGTTATCCTTGGTGATGTCGGCGTTGTCATGCAGCCCAAAAACCTCAGGATGAGTGATGAGAGGAAGGCTTCTTATATAATCTACACAGGACTGAGAAAATACAATCCACACTTCAATGTATAGATGCATCAAATTAGCGGCAGTAGACAATACAGCCAGTCACATCAGCTTTACACAGGAAGCAGAATTCCTCAACTCTAACACAGTCCCTGTCTGAGCAAAGCCGTAGTATCATTGCAATTATGCAATTATACTTTCAGATGGATTAATGGTTAATTAATCCATCTGAAAGACCCGGTATAAGCTCACACATCCAAAGGCTCTAAAGGGCTCTGTGGCGGGTGCTGTTTACTATCAGCATTCTATGCGGTTCATTAATATGCATGGTATAGGAGAGCCTGTGTCATGGCACAGTATCATAGCACAGCAGGGCATGTCCCAGGTTTTGGTCCACTTTAAATACAGTGATGTACAATCTTAAAGCGCACTAACACCTGTTTTCAGCACTGAAGCCCCCCCCCCCCCAGAGTGCTCGCAATTCCTTCCTCTTCCTTGACAGTCACATGGGAGAGCACTTTGAGCTTCTGAAACTGAGGATGTGACTCAGATCCTTGTCAGCAGAAAATCGAGGGGCTGCATCCTCTGGGGCAGTTTGCATGTGTGTGTGGGGGGGGGGGGGGGGTGCTCCAGCATTCTGGATACCCCCAGACCTGTCTGTATGCGGCCGGACCAACACTCATTAGCAGAGAAACAATTGTTGGTCTGCTTTAATCCAGATAGCCAGTCTCAAAGAACACTCCAAATACATATGATAATAATACATTCACACATTAACTGCTATCGAGTCATGCCTATAGGGTTACTATGTGCTGTGGTGCTCTGCCTTACCTCTCTCCATACATATGACTGTATGACTGTAGCAGTGCTACTGAAGAATGGGTCCAATTACTCAATGGGGTAAATTCCGCACTAGGTGCAAAAAGCAAATGTGAGTTTTTTTTTACACCTGCTGCTGAATCGACCCCTAGGTAGACAATGCTCATATGAATCGTAATCATTTGGTGAAACAATTTTCACTTTGGGTGTGATTTGAAACCTGCTTCCGAGTGGACTTGTTTACTTCCAAACATTTTTGCTCTAATTTTTCCTCCAAAATAAAAACTGTATGCACCTACAATGAGGCATTTTGTCAGTTAAGGCTCATTATTTATCCAATGAGGTAAAGATAGGGTGCTGTCTTCTCCAAATTATAGACTAAATACCTGATATGTGCCATATGGGGGAACATAATAAGTGTCTCCTGGAGCAAGTCTGTATTTGTCCTGCTGTATCTCCTCACTGTAGAAAGTAGATAGCAGGGAGAGCAGGAGGCGCCTGTCCTTGTCATCTGTCACTCTTCCTCCATAGTTACATTCCCCTGTACAGATACAGAAAACAGGTGTCATAAGGAGCAGATTTAGTTTTATTCGCCAGATATATAGCATGAATTTATTTCGGGCAAGAAACAATAGTACATGGTAGATATATTATTTACATTGGGCATTTGACATTAACACGGGTGAGCAGGAACAATGGAGGAATGAATCTGGTTATTTGGGGTACATTGGGTCACTTAACATTTACATGGATGAAGGCTAGGTTACTTATTACTGCCAATTAGTCCTGTCACTGTCACAACATGGGGGCATCCCTCATTCCCCAGTCCTATGTCACATGCATAGGCTCTCGTATTGTTTACAATGGATAGTGTGCACTGCCACATCTCCAGCACCGTGCGAGCGCTCTTGCCCCAGCCATTAAGATCGGCTGCGGCGGGGAATGCGGCAGCGACACTCCCAATTAAAGGCAATCAGAGCCCTTTGCCGAAGGATGCAAACACAGCAAAGGGATCTGATTAGATGAGAGCCTGTGCATGTGCCATTGGATCAAGGAGGGGTGAGTTTTAACTGGGAGGTTTCACACAGCATGTCATCCCAATTCAGGACAGGGGCACAGAAAAAACCCCAGGAAACCTAGTACCATGCTCTTAATCAATTCATATCTGGACCCCTCTACTGAAAATAAGAGAATAGATATTTACCTATTTTACCTTTACTTCTTTTTTTACTTTTGGTCTGGTGACTAGGGTTTCTAGGGGGCTTCCAGAGTCAGAATTTGAACGATCGAAATCACTGTTTAACCCCCCAGGCACTGGAGCGCGGGCACTTACCCATAGTAATCTAGTCGTGATGTATTTAAAGCGGAACAAAACCCAACAGCGACTTGCCTGGAATCTAAAAGATCCCAAATTGGAATGTCCCTCTGTGTAAAACCCCCAGTTTGCCCATAAAAATACAATTCTGTGAAACTCACCTAGAATTGTTTTTGAATATATCCAGTCCAGGTCGTCCCAGAAGTAATTACATGTGGGTATTCCACCGCTAGGTGGCACTCGAATGCAAGATCAAAAGCTGTCGCTCTTCCAGGCCCCCTATAGAAGCAGGTGTCTCACTATGATTCCCCAGTGGTTAAAAAGCAGTAAGAAAAAAGAGACAGGCCGGGAGGCCAAGAGACCATGTTACTTCACATAGCTTCAGCATGTACTCTCTCCAACAAAAAACCTTAAGGACAACGGTCCAATACAAAAATGGTAATCACCATAAAAGGCAAACAAGAGATAATGAACAAAGGGCGGGGTGGGACGACCTGGACTGGATATATTCAAAAACAATTCTACAGGTGAGTTTCACAGAATTGTATTTTTTACTATATCCAGTCCATGTCGTCCCTGAAGTAATTACATGTGGGGCATCCAAAAGCAGTGTCCATTAGGGCGGGATCCCCAGTGCGGAACAGCATGTAGTTCATTTCACTACCGTCTGAAGCACTTTTCGGCCAAAGACAGCATCAGCTGAGGCCCTAACGTCAACCTTGTAAAACTTGGTAAAGGTATGAACTGAAGACCAAGTGGCTTACAAACTTGTTCAACAGATGCCTGGTGCTGAAAAGCCCAAGAGGCACCAATAGCTCTGGTAGAATGAGCTGTAATACGAAAAGGGGGTTCCTTCCCCTTGGCAGAATATGCTTGCACCACCGCCTGTCTGATCCACTTACTGAGAGTGGACTTGGCTGGTGGCAAACCTTTCCTAGAGCTCTCTGTTAGGACAAAGAGCAAATCCGATTTCCTGAAGGATTCAGTCGCAACCAGGTAATACTTAACGGCTCTGACCACATCCAAGGCATGGAGGGTCCTTTCCTGAGCCTTAGTCGGTGCTGGACACAAGGAAGGCAAGACCACTTCCTCATTAAGATGCGACAAGGGAGACTCTTGGATTCACACCAAGCAATGTAGGCATGCCAAACTCTGTAATATATCATGGAAGAAGACTTCTTCCGTGCCTGAATCATGGTATGCACAACCGTGGCAGACAGGCCCTTTTCCATCAGGATTGAGGTCTCAATAGCCAGGCCGTCAAAGCCAGTGTCTGTAAATTGGGGTGCCGCAGTGACCCCTGTGTGAGAAGCCCTGGGTCATCGGGCATGATGTAACGATCCACTGACATCTGAACTATGTCCGCAAACCAACTCCTTCTCGGCCAGCGAGGAGCCACCAGGATGGTTGGGACCCCTTACTAGGCTCTCTTGCGGAGCACTCGGTCCAGGAGTGGAAACAGAGGAAATGCATAAAGGAGCCTGAACTCCGTACAAGGAATTGCCAGAGCATCTGTGGCAAAGGCCAGAGGATCTCTTGACAGGGAGACAAACCTTGGGAGCTTGTGATTGTGTCTGGACGCAAACAGGTCCACATCCGGCTGACCCCAGCGGAGACACAGAGCGCGAAAGATCTTGTTGCTGAGAGACCATTCCCCCAGACGAGAGGCCCCCCTGCTCAGGGAGTCTGCCTCCTGGTTTTCTACCCCGGGTATATAAACCGCCGAGATGCAGGGAACATTCTTCTCTGCCCAAGTCAGAATCTGGGTCACCTCCTTGAGGGCTCGCTTACTCCGAGTCCCACCCTGGTCATTGATGTAGGTGACAGCCGTCTGATTGTCCGAGCGAACCTGGATCGCATGACCCCTTAAATGGGGAGACAAGCGAAGAAGCATCCAACCGGATCGCTCTCAGCTCCAGGAGATTTATGGGCAAGTGGTTCTCCTGCGGACCCCACTGACCCTGGAGCCTCTGCGTCTGTCAAACGCCTCCCCAGCCAGTCAGACTGGCATCCGTGGTCACTATCTCCCACCGGGGAGTCAGAAAGGACTTGCCCACCAACAGGTTTCTGGGGTCCAGTCACCACAAGAGGGACTGTCTGGTCAGGGGGGACAGTGAGAATACCTGTTCCAGCGACTCCTGCATCCGGTCCCAGCCGGTCAACAGGTTCAATTGAAGAGGTCTCATGTGAAATTGGGCGAAGGGCACTGCCTTGAAGCATGACACCATTAGGCCCACCAGCCTCATCCCCAGACGAATCGATGGCCCCTGACAAGACAGCAAGGTCTGCACCTGCGTCTGAAGGCCCAACACCTTCTGCTGTGGCAGGAAAACCTTGACCTGAGAGGTGTCTAACGTCATGCCCAGGAAGGACCTCACCATTGAGGAAGTGATCGAAGACTTGAGGTAATTGATTACCCATCCGAAAGCCTCTAGAGTGGATAACACCGTCCGTGTGTCGCTCTCGGCCTGCTGAAGGGACTGAGCCGCAATCAGTAAATCGTCCAGAAAAGGCAGCACACGAATGCCCTGATTCCTCAGAATAGCCATGATGCCCGCCAGCACCTTGGTGAAAACCTGGGGGGCTGAGGATATCCTGAATGGCAGAGCCACAAACTGGTAATGCTGGTCCTCCAGAGCAAATCTCAGGACTTTCTGATGTCCCTGGAATATCAGGAGGTGCAAATAGGCATCCCTGATGTCCACCGTGGTCATGAAGTCGCCGGGCCAAAGCGAGCTTACCGCTGACCGTAAGGTTTCCATGCGGAAATGCCTGACTCTTACAAACCTGTTGAGACCCTTCAGGTCCAGAATAGGTCTTAACGTTCCATCCTTCTTGGGAACCGTGAACACGTTGGAACAGGGGAAATCACACCTAACCGCAGAAGGAGCTGCACGGCCATTCTCAGGCTCTGTGCCGTCACTGGGTCCTGGGATATGCGAGACTGAAGAAATCTTGAGGGCAGCCTGACTGCCAGCTCGGAGGAAACCACCTCCTGAATCCACCGATCCGAGATGGGCTGTCTCCAGATATGAGCAAATAACAGAAGCCGTCCCCCCACCCGGATGGGTGAGGGCGCCTCCTCATGCCTGAGGAGCCTTGGCAGGGGGCTTGGATTTAGATCCCCAGGAGGGATTGGATCGGCCGCGGGACCTACCTCGTCCCCAGGAATCCCTGCGGCCACCTGAAAATGAAGAGCCTCTTCCTCCACAAAAGGAGCTATAGGCAGAGGAACCCCGAAAGGGCCACGCAGGCTTCCGTCGCTGAGGGAGTCTACCATCCTTAATCTGGAGGTCCAGACGCTCCCCGAACAACCTGTGCCCCACGAAGGGGATACTAGTGAGCGACTTCTTGGCTGCAGCATCAGCCGACCATTGCCGCAACCAGAGCGAGCGACGAAGCGCAACAAGCAGGGCCAAAACCCTGGCAACGAGCTGGACACCATCGTCCATGGCAGAGACAAAGACAACAAAATCCACGCAAGCTTTGAGGTCTTTATACTCCTCCGCCCGCTTGCGAGACTTAGCAATATCCACCAGACGTCTCACCTTCTTTCTGATGGCTGAAGGAAGGACAAACGGGACAAAAGGACAATAGCCGCTGCACACACAGGGCGAAACCAAGCACCAGCAAAGGTGAAGGCATGACAAACTAACTGATCCATGTGCCTGTCAGCTGGATCACGCAAGGAAGCAGTATCGGGTGACGGCATAACCGTAGTGTTGGATAACCCCGATACAGGGTAATCCACTTCGGGTGGACGGGACCATAGACGGACCAGCTCCTTAGGAAAGGGATACCGCCTGTCCAGGCCCTTAGGCACCGACGGTAGCTTGTTGGGCCTTTTCCACTCCTTGAAGATCATACTAGAAAAATGGGCCTGCTCAGGAAAGACAAGCCTCTGTCTCTCAGGTCGAAACAAATCACCCTGCTTCCTCTTAGCCGCTTTAGGAGGGACAATATGCAACGTCTCAAAAACTGAAGCCAACAACTTCTCCATATCATCAGGGAGCCACATATCCTCACCCGAGGAAGAGCCAGGCCCGCTGTCATAGCCGGCAGAATAATCCACAGTGTAAATGGAGTCCTCATTCAACTCGCCTTACTCCATGGAGCCCAGACCTCCAAAAAGATCATAATCATTATCCGAGTAAACGGGCTCGATGTACCGCTTCTTACTCGTGGCCTTCTTAGGAGCCGTGCAAGAGATCTGTCTCTCAAGGCTGGCCACCCGGTATGCCAAATCAACTTGGGACCCCTTGTTGGCTTCCCCCTAGCTGTGCAGTAGCGGGGGTTCTGGAAAGGCTGCAGGCAATAACGCGCTAGGGGCAGATACGCCCGCCCGATCATGCTCCAAAAAGACGCTCCTGGCGCAAGTGACACAAACAGTGCTGAGTCCGCCCAGAGGGCTGGTACTGCACATGGGGCAGAGCTTCACCCGCCCCCGATGGGGCCCCTAGCTCACTATCCCCAGAAGCCTCCGTTATGGTGATTAGCAGGCAAAAATCGTTATGCAGGTTACAAGGCACTAACGGCCCAAACCGCTACAGCCCTCCGATATATTCCTTCTTTTAATGTGATCCCTCTTAATAAAAAAGGGGCGAGGAGGGAGGGGGGGCGAGGAACCGGGAGGAGCCACAACCCACAATCTATAAGGTCCCGACCTGAAAGACACAAGCAGAGAAGGGGCCATAAGCATCCCACAGCACATGCGCATAGCAGTAATACAATAAAATAGAAAAAAAGGGACTGACGTAACCGACAGTGATGCTACACCGGAGGGGTCCCAGACAGCAGCAGAAGAAGCAGCAAGGCAGGCGAAGCAGCAAGATGGCGCCCAACCGCAGCTCCGCGCGTTCCTCGAGGGGCGGGCCGCACTGGCAGTGACGCAAAAAGCGTCATAATGCGCCCCCCCCGACAGCGCGAACTCAGCACCCGCCTCCTGCCTTCTCACAATCAAGATGGAGGCCGACCTCCAAGAGCCAAGACAAGCCGCAGGGCAGCCCACGGCGGGGCTCCCACACAGCGCGCAGTGCGCGCCTCAGGAGAGGCCGCCGAGCAGCGTCCGACCCCCCCTCGTAATGCGTAATGGCCCAAGATGGAGGGGGAGAGGGAGCAGGAAGAGACAACTCGAGGGAGTGAGGGGGGTAAGTATAGCCAGCGCTAGGAAAAATAAAATTCTGTGATTACTCACCTGTAGAATTGGTATTATGAGTATACAGTACGTCCTGCTCCAGATAGATTACTTACACTCGGGTATTAATCTGCCAGATGGCGCTGGACTGCAGAGACATCGAAAATAGGCTCCTCCCGGCCCCTCAAATACCCAGGGACCTCCCACAATCCCCAGCATTGAAAAGCAGTTAACAAGAAGCCGGGAGAATTAAAACAAACCCAAACTGGGAACTATAACAATGATAACAATCGATAATGCAAAACCAAGGGTGGGGTGGAGCAGGACGTACTGTATACTCATAATATCAATTCTAAAGGTGAGTAATCACAGAATTGTATTATTCTTAGTATACAGTACGTCCTGCTCCAGATAGATTACTTACACTCGGGACATCCAATAGCAGTGTCCATAAAGTAGGGTGGGATCCCCAAAGTAACAGCAGACAGTTTAAACCACTGCCGCCTGCAAAACCTTGTGGCCAAAAGCAGCATCAGCTGAGGCCCTAACATCAACCTTGTAAAACTTTGAAAAGGTATGAACAGAAGACCAAGTAGCGGCCTTGCAAACTTGTTCAACAGAAGCCTGGTGCTGAAAAGCCCAAGAGGCACCAATAGCACGAGTAGAATGAGCAGTAAGGCGGAAGGGAGGATTCTTCCCCTTAGCAGAGTAGGCCTGAATAACAGCCTGACGGATCCATTTGCTGATAGTAGACTTGGCAGGAGCCAAACCCTTCCTAGGACAAGAAGGGACCACAAAAAGAGCATCAGTTTTTCTGAAAGGTGTAGTAGCCACCAGATAGTACTTCAGACACCTAACCACATCCAAAGAATGCAAGACCCTCTCCTTAGCATTACTAGGATTAGGGCACAATGACGGAAGAACAATGTCCTGATTCAAATGAAAAGCAGACACAACCTTAGGCAGAAAGTCTGGCTTGAAGTGAAACACCACCTTGTCCTGGTGTCTCTCATAGTAAGGGGGCTGGATGGAGAGCGCCGCCAACTCAGACACACGCCTAACAGAGGTGATAGCCACCAAAAAAACAACTTTGAGAGTAAGAATGGCCAGGGCAGCATCCTGCACAGGTTCAAAGGGAGCACCCTGCAAGGCTGACAAAACCAAGTTCAGATCCCAAACAGGCAACATAGGCTTACGTGGGGGACGCACATGAGTAACCCCCTGGAAAAAAGTCCTGATCAGAGAATGCTGAGCAAAGGACTTTTGGAAGAAAACTGCCAGGGCAGAAACCTGGCCCTTCAGAGTACTGAGTTGAAGCCCCATCTCCAACCCATGCTGCAGGAACTCCAGGATCCTAGGAATAGAGAACACATGACAGGGAAGAGACTTAGACTCACACCAGTCAATGTAGGCACGCCAAACCCTGTAATAAATGGAAGAAGAGGACTTCTTCCTAGCCTTTATCATGGTATCAACAACCGAGGTAGAAAGCCCCTTCTCCATCAAGATGGAGGTTTCAGCAGCCAGGCCGTCAAAGCCAGAGTTTGTAAATTGGGATGGCGTAAGGGGCCCTGAGTGAGCAGATCTGGCACCCTGGGCAGAACGTACTGATCTACTGCCAGCTGCACCATGCCCAGCAGGGGGAATGGAGGAAAGACATACAGGAGCTGAAAGTCCTGCCATGACATTGCTAGGGCATCCGTGGCCAAGGCCAGAGGATCCTGGGACAGGGAGACAAAGGCCGGGAGCTTGTGATTGTGACAGGACGCAAAGAGATCCACATCTGGTTGGCCCCAACGGTGACACAGAGCTTGAAACACCCTGCTGCATAGGGACCATTCTCCCTGGTGAGAGGTCCCCCTGCTCAGAGAGTCTGCCTTCAGATTTTCCACCCCCGGGATGTACACCGCTGCAATGCAGGGAACATTGGCCTCCGCCCAGGTCAGGATCAGAGACACCTCCTGGAGGGCCTTCCTCCGGGTCCCTCCCTGATGATTGATGTAGGCAACTGCCGTCTGGTTGTCCGAGCGCACCTGAACAGGCAGGCCCCGAAGGTGATGAGTCAACTGAGCCAGAACCAACCTGATCGCCCGCAGTTACAAGACGTTGATAGGTGTGTGGGCCTCCTGAGGGCCCCACCTCCCTTGGAACTGCAAACCCCCCCAACCTGACAGACTGGCATCCGTGGTGACCATCTCCCAGGAGGGGGTCAGAAAGGATCTGACCCCCAACAGGTTCCTGGAGTCCAGCCACCATGAGAGGGACTGCCTGACCAGGGGGGAAAGCACAAAGACCCGGTCCAGTGACGCAGGGTCCTTGTCCCATACTGACAAGAGGTGGAGTTGCAGAGGCCTCAAGTGGAACTGAGCATAAGGGACCGCCTCGAAGCACGCCACCATCAGGCCCACCAGCTGCATCCCCTGCCTGATGGAGGGATGATGACAAGATAGCAGGAACTGGACCTGCACAATCAGACTGTCCACTTTCTGCTGAGGAGGAAAAATCCTTGTCTGAACTGTATCCAGATTCATTCCCAGGAATGAAGTCATCAAGGAGGCAGACAGAGAAGACTTGGGATGGTTGATCACCCAGCCAAATGACTCCAGGGTGGACACTACCAGCTGAGTATCCAACTCTGTCTGATGTAGAGACTGGGAAGTGATGAGAATGTCGTCCAGGTAGGGCAGCACGCAGATGCCCTGAGATCTGAGCAGAGACATCACTCCTGCCAGCACCTTGGTGAACACCCTGGGAGCTGAAGTGAGACCAAAGGGCAATGCCACAAATTGGTAGTGTTGATCTTCCAGAGCGAACCTGAGGAACCTTTGATGACCTGGAAACACAGGGATATGAAGGTAGGCATCTTTGATGTCCACTGGATGCAAGGAACTGATGGCCGAGCGCAGAGTTTCCATGCGAAAGCGCCTGCACCTGACAAATTTGTTGAGAATCTTCAAGTCCAGGATGGGCCTGACTGACCCATCTTTTTTGGGCATGGTGAAGAGGTTGGAATAGGAGCCCTTGCCCCTTTCTCTCAAAGGGACCTTGCAGATGACCCCCAGCTCCAGAAGGGTTTGCACCGCCTGCACTAGATCCTAAGCTGACACAGGGTTCTGAGAAATCCGGGATCTGATGAACCTTGGGGGGGGGGGGGGGGGGCAGGCAGCAAATTCTATCTTGTGACCGGAGGACACTACCTCCTGAATCCAACGGTCTGAGGGCGCCCCTTCATGCCTGAGGGGGCTTGGGAGAGGACTTAAGCTTGGAGCCCCAGGAGGAGCCAGGGCGTCCACGCCCTCTGCCCCTACCCCAGAAGTCTCCTCGGGCCCCAGTAAAGGAAACCTCCCTCCCTTGTCTAGCACCACGGTAGGGGGAGGAAAAGGAGCCCTGACTCCGAAAGGGCTGAGACTGCCTCCCTTAGCAAACAGGTCCAGGCGGTCCCCAAACAGGCGTAGTCCTTTGAAGGGAAAACCAGTGAGGGCTTTTTTGGCAGCGTTGTCAGCAGCCCACTGACGCAGCCAAACTGAGCGGCGTATAGCCACCACAAGGGCAGAGGTTCTGCCACACATTCTAATGGTGTCATCCAGGGCAGAGAGGACATAGGTCACAAAAACATCACAACTAGAGAGTGCATTAAACACCTCCCTCCCTAGACACATCATCAGGGGCACCATCAAGGGTCCTAATAGCCACAGCCGTAATGGCAGAGGCACAGACCGGGCGCAGCGCCGTCCCCACACATGCAAAGGCATGGGACGCCAGCTGATCAATGCGCCGGTCCTCAGCATCCCGCAGGGTAGTCGAGTCAGGGCAGTGCATGACAGAGGTGTTAGATAACCCTAGAACCGGGGCATCCACTTCGGGAGGGGATGACCAACACTTCACCACATCAGCAGGAAAGGGATACTTCCTATCCCAACTCTTAGGTACACCGGGAAGTCTGCTGGGGCGCTCCCATTCCTTGAGCACAAGGTTATTAAAATGTGCTTGCTTAGGAAATTTCAAACGTGACTTAGCAGTATGAAAAAGTTCCCCCTGCTGCCTGGGGGCCGCAACAGGGGGAGAGATAGACAGAACCTCAAAAATCTGAGCCAACAGTCTATCAGTATCATCAGGGGCCCAGGGGTCAGAGTCAGAATCGTCATGACCCCTGGGCCTCTCATCAGATGACCCTGAGTCGGAGAATAGCTCCCCTTCCTCCAAAGGGGTATAGCCAGACAGTTCCAAAAACTCATCAGCTTCCATAGGGAAAAGAGTGACATCAGGCGTTAAGTGCCGCTTTTTTGCAGAGACCTTACGCGCCAAGGTATTAGCATTAGATCAACTTCTCAACACTAGCCAGTCTAGAAGACACATCAGACTGAGAATCCCCATTTGTATGCAACTCAGTGGGAGTGAGATTTAAGCTTGGGGGGCTAGGTGAGGTGAAACGAGGCGCAGGCCCAGCCACTGGAAGTCCGGATATCAGCGCAAGCACCTGTTCGGCACAAGGTACACAGACCCGTGCATTGTCAGCGTTAATATGGGACACCCCACAAGCTACACACAGCCGGGCTTGTCCCGAAGGAACCCCGAGCACATTATCCTGAGACGCCTCCATATGGTGATTATAGCGGCACAATAGGCCGATAGGGATTGACGCTATAAAAGCAACCCGGGATGCGCCAATAACCCACTAAGGAAATGGGAGTAATTAAATACTAGGCCTCAAAAGTTAATTAACTAAATAGAGGGAGTAGGGCCGGGAGAAGCCAATAGGGTTCTGCCCGCCTGAAAGACATAAGCAAAAGGGAACCGTAAGTGACATGTAAATGACAATGGTAAATAAAGCCGCCCGCGAGGGCACTCACGGACCGCGGTATGTAGATGCCAGTCACATAGCAGCCGAATCCAAGAAAAAATGGCACCGGGTATACCTCGAGGGGCGGGCCGCAGTGGCAGTGACGCAGAATGCGCCAAAGGCGGGCCCCGCCCCCCCGAAGAGCGCGAAGCCATACACGTGACAAGCAGCCAATAACGGCGCACCAGCGCCTGAGGTAACGCCGCCGCCAAGCCCGGAACACAGAGGAAGCGTGCGCAGCGGTAATATCAAGACACAATAAGTGCAAACAAGTCAGCGCGGTGACTGATGCCAAGCATAATAAAATAATGAAGTGAAGCACAAAGGCCAATACACATACATACACACACACACACACCCTCCCCCCCCCCCCAAGGCTACAAGGAGAGCGAGGGAGGACAGCGGCCACTTAACAGGACCCACCAATAGACAGGGGCAAGGGGCAATAGTGCGGGAGGGGCATCCCATAGAGGCTCATCATATGCCTATACCGCCTACCCTTTGGTGGGGGATTGCGGTGGAGCAGCGCTCCTAAGCACCTGACAGCGGTGCTGCCTACCATCACCCGACCAGCGCAGGCAAATTACTAATGGAACAGGTAGGAATAGTCCTACAGGGCCGCAGGCTAATAGCCCTGCTCACCTGCGAGAAGAGAGAGCCATCTTCTAGTCCTTCGCAGTCCAGACTGCAGAGAAGATCTGGGGATTGTGGGAGGTCCTTGGGTACTAAGAATAAGTAAAGTGACAATCACACAATCACTCTGGGGCAGAGGGAATAAAGAGGGCAAAAGTTGTCCCCCCCCCCCCATAGGCTCACCATCAGCCTATGGCCGGCTACCCTTTAGACAGGGTCTGCGGCCCAGAGTCTAGATCTGTCAGACGCCTGACCCCGACGTTCTCCCTACCATCACAGTCTGGATCAGCCAAGGCTATGGGTCCACGGGATCAGTGGGAATAGGTCCGCAGAGGCCGATGGGCTAGGAGGCCCCGCACAGCTGCAATATCAGGAGAGAGTATCCAACGATCTTCAGTAGCCAGACTGCAAGACGAACACTGGGGAATCATAGTGAGACACCTGCTTTTATAGGGGGTCGGGAGGAGCCACAGCTTTTGATCTTGCAGTCGAGCGCCACTTAGCGGTGGAATACCCACATGTAATTACTTCTGGGACGACCTGGACTGGATATAGTGAAAAATTCACCTTTCCATGGACTCTCGTCCAATGAGAGCCACCTGCTGTGACTACATCATTCGGCACACAGTTTTCATTGTTTTGTCAATTCGGAACAAAACCCATGAAAATCAAATCCAGGATTTTGTTCCACTTTAAATGTGGCACAGGCATCTTCTGCTTTCTTGCTGTGCACACTGCCACCCAGTGGACTATGTAGAATGTGCAGGAGGAGGGATTGCCACTGTGTACACTTTCTGTGCAACTTGAGCTGTGATTCCGACCGTGATAAGGGCCTGGTGTGGTTTAAAGGTATTCTGCTCTGGGCATTGGAATTAATTTTAATTACATTGTTGGGGATAAAATAAATGACTAAACTTTATTTTCTACAGTAACTGGAATTTATTCTAGGCCTCAGTTTCCTCGAAGCAGGTGACATGCCTTGGAGGAGTTGACTAGCTCCAGGCCAAGTGTCATGTACATGAAAGCAACACATGTCAGGTCCTTTGTCATCACATTCTTGTGGTGTATAATACATGCTTATGAATAATGCAGGACTGTACTACTTTATTACTTATGGTATGGTTACTATAAGGTACCATAGAGTTTTATTTTTATTTTAGCATTACATATTTAACTTAAATGTAAGATCTAAACTAAGAAAAGAGAAAAACATAGCTATAAGGCTTGTGTTATAGGATGAGAACGCATCATCATTATTAAGAAGAACATCTCTAATGTCTTTCAAGTGCTTTACAGATGCTTCTTTTTTACTATATGGCTTTCATTGGGATGAAGTCCATACTCCTGGGCCCATATATGATGAAGCTGGAGTTATTTCTTTAAACTGGCAGGCGGTGGGGAGACTGATTTGTGGTGATACCTTATTGTTCATTATTGTGGAGCATATGTTTATTATAGTTGGTTTGATGTTCTATTTGTTGGAGTAGTGTTTCTTTTCCTTTTTGGACTGTTTTGAAATATTGGCTCACGTGGATTATCATGATTATCATGTTGATTAGTATTCTTTG
The DNA here is from genome assembly GCA_027917425.1 of Gastrophryne carolinensis. Taxonomy (NCBI): domain Eukaryota; kingdom Metazoa; phylum Chordata; class Amphibia; order Anura; family Microhylidae; genus Gastrophryne; species Gastrophryne carolinensis. The sequence continues at coordinate 84,390,984 of CM051240.1, read as the reverse complement.
GTGATGATCGGTTATGATTGGTTTGATTGTTTACTCATGCACTTGCACTTTACATATATAATAGTATTTCAAGATCCGGATCATAGGCAGGTTTTGCACATTTCATATTTCACTTACTTTGCACGATTGGATTAATTGTTGCACAGGCCTATATATTTCTATTAAGAATTAATTATTTTATTGACTTATTATTGATTGCTGATATACTTTAATATATAATTTTTGTATTTGCTTTCCCCCCACCGCCTACACACCCATGTATGTTGGTCTGTCCTATTTGTTTTTGTTCTATGCTTTTTAATGGTTTTTATTATGTCTGATATGTGGTATGATGAATATACTAACCAAATAAACATTTGTACTATTTGGGATATGGGCGTACCTCCCCTTTTCTGTTTTGGTGTTCTATTTAGTGCTTATATAGCTTTGGGAGTAGCACCCAAGATTTTTTGATTGTATGCTTCAGGGGTTTTGGTGCAGGGCTTTTGGTGGTATAATTTCTTTAAACATTCAAGATGAGGGCACATGGATTCTCAGGCTGCATGCAAACAGGAAGTGTCTTCTGACTATGCTGGTCTGCATTCTGGGATTGCTGTCCTTTTCCTGACCCCAGCTTTGCTATGTCTGTGCAAAGCACAGCTATAACCCCGCCCCTTGGACTTTTGCCCCCTCTCCTCAGTATGTGATGCTTCTGAGGCAAGATGGCAGCGGCCGTCCTGAGTCCTGAACATAGCTGCAGCCCAGTGGGGGAAAGTAAAAAGTAGGCAACTAATATATTCATTTTAGATGCTGGGGAAAAGACTTTTAAGGGTTTGGGCATTTCATTGAATTATGCTGAAGGTCCAGTTTAATAACTAGCTGCTACAATTCACGGTGAATTCATTGCAACTCCTCCTCTATTTGCCATTAAGATCATACACTCAAACATTAATAGCGAACATTTCTTAATGCACCCATTAGTGCACTTTAATGCATTAGATTGTGCTCCTGAAATGCATTTATCTGTCACTGGCACATCTTCCCAGAAATCAGTCATTTCATGAAAAAGATGTATAATAATTAAAACAAGAAATGATTTGTATTTTTGCAGTTTCTTTTTTCATCAAAATGAATAACATAGGATGGGAAATGTGCCTTAGGCTATGTTCACACTATGCATAGAAACATAGAAACATAGAAGGTTGACGGCAGAAGGAGACCATACGGTCCATCTAGTCTTCCCTTATGTGTATACTGTATGTACTCTTTATCTTAGGATAGATGTGTGCTTATCCCAGGCATGTTTAAATTCAGTGACTGTTGATTTTTCAACTACCTCTGCTGGAAGTTTGTTCCAAGCATCTACTACTCTTTCTGTAAAATAATATTTTCTAACATTGCTCCTGATCTTCCCCCCGACTAGCTTCAGGTTGTGCCCCCTTGTTCTATCATTAAGTTTCTTCTTAAAAACACTTCCCTCCTGAACCTTATTCAATCCTTTCACATATTTAAAGGTCTCAATCATGCCCCCCCTCTCCCTCTTTCCTCCAGACTGTACAAATTAAGTTCTTTAAGTCTCTCCTGATAAGTTTTAAGTTTAAGTCCTTCCACCATTTTCGTTGCCCGCCTTTGGACACGTTCTATTTGAATAATGTCTTTTTGCAGGTAAGGTCTCCAGAACTGCACACAATATTCTAGCTGTGGCCTCACCAGGGCTCTATACAGCGGCATCACAACCTCCCTCTTCCTACTGGTGATGCCTCGAGCTATGCAGCCGAGCATCCTGCTTGCTTTTCCCACTGCCTGGCTACACTGTCCACTCATCTTGCAGCTATCAGTAATCAGTACCCCTAAATCTCTCTCCTCCGAGGTCCTGGCTAACACAGTACTGCCCATACGGTACTCAGAGCAGGGATTCCTTCTACCCAAGTGCATGATTTTACATTTAGAGACATTAAACTCTAGTTTCCACAGTTTTGACCATCTATCCAGTAAAGCTAAATCATTTTCCATGTTGCAGACACCTCCCGGAATATCCACCCTATTACTAACCTTTGTATCATCAGCAAACAGACAAACTTTTCCTACCAAGCCTTCTCCTATGTCACTTACAAATATATTAAAAAGAATGGGGCCCAAGACAGAGCCCTGCGGCACACCACTTGTAACTCGCCTTTGTTCAGATTGCACACCATTTACAACAACGTTCTGATACCGATCCCTCAGCCAACTGGAAATCCACTGAACTATCCAGTATCCAACTATCCAGTAACTATCTGCAGTTGCAGATCATGTGCGTTTTGGGTTTTGCTGTTGAACTGCGTTTTTTTGGCAGTTTGCAGTTCCGTAAAATAGAGAATACATATGCATATGCAGTCCAGTTGGAACACAGCAAGCAGGACTATTCTTAGTGTACATCCCGACCCATTCCGAAAGATATCCTTACAAATGGGTTATTCATCTTCAGATGTCACGTGACTGCAGAGCAGAAAAAGTGGCCCCTCCCGGCCTATATATAGCGAGGCACCTCTCACAGAACCCCAGATTTTCTCTGCAGTCGCGGACTGCCAGGACGAGAAAGTGGCTCTCTCTTTTCAGGTGAGCGGGGTCTTTGACCCTATGGACCTGTTGAGCTATTCCCCACCCGATTCTGTTCTTGTTTTACTGCCTCCAAGCCTCGGTTGTAGCGTTCGGTGACGGTAAACAGCACCATATTTAGGTGCCAAGGAGCTAGGCTCCAGCGCAACTCCCCCACCAAAGAGTAGACGGTTTAGGCCATGGTGAGCCTTATGGGTTGCCCCGCCCGCATTTGTGCCTGTCATTCCCTTCCCTCTATAGTGGTTCCCGGACCGCTGTTTCCCTTCGTTCTCTGTATCTCTCAGGGAAAGGGGGGGGGGGGGGGGGGTGTTCATTGTATCTGAGGTATCCTGTATTGTGTGGCACCTTTAATTCTAGATTCTAGGCTCTGGCTTATGCGAAGCGCTTTAGAAATGATCCCTGTCTGATTGGTTGCACTGGTGTTCTTTTTTGTTACTTCGCGCTGCTGTACACCGCTTGGCTTGATGCTGCGAAATTTCTCCCTTTTATTTCCCCAGAAGAGGAAGGGGAACTCCATCTGTGGGAGGCCGTGGTGAGTCATGGGGCAGAGGATGTGGTAGACCCGGTCCTTCCTGGGGTGCTAAGCCAAAATCCTCTCCCAAACTTCCGCAGGCATGAAGGGATGCCCTCACCCATCCGGGTGGGGGGATGGCTTCGGTTTTTTGCTTACATCTGGAGACGTCTTGTCTCAGACCGGTGGATTCAGGAGGTAGTCTCCTCCGGTTACAAGATAGAGTTTATAGCCTGGCCACCCCCAAGATTCACATATTCACGGATGGCTCAGGACCCTCGGTCAGCTCAGTGTCTGTGCTTGGCTGTCCAAAATCTACTGGAATTGGGGGTCATTTTCCCGGTCCCTCTGTGGGAAAGGGGCATGGGCTATTATTCCAATCTTTTCACTGTTCCAAAAAAGGACGGATCAGTCAGGCCTATCCTGGATTTAAAGCTCCTCAAAACATTTGTCAGATTCAGGCACTTTCGCATGGAGACTCTGCGTTCTGCCATAAATTCCCTTCGTCCAGGGGACTTCCTGGCCTCTATAGACATCAAAGATGCTTACCTTCATGTGCCCATTTTTGCAGGCCATCAAAAATTTCTCAGGTTCGCAGTGGAAGACAAGCATTACCAGTTTGTGGCTCTGCCATTCGGTCTTACCTCGGCTCCCAGGGTGTTTACCAAGGTGCTGGCAGGAGTTATGGCTCCAAACTTTGCAACAAGCAGAGTTGGATGTTCAGAAGGTGGTATCCACTCTGGAAATGTTTGGTTGGGTGATCAATCTTCCCAAATCTTCCCTGTCTCCTTCCAGAGTACAGCTTTTTCTGGGCATGACTCTGGATACCTCTCAGGTCAAGGTATTTCTCCCTCAGCTGAAGATAGAGGGTCTTCATGCACAAACACAGCTCCTTCTGTCTTGTTCTCATCCGTCCATCAGACAGGCAATGCAGTTGGTGGGTCTGATGTGTCCAGCTTCGAGGCTGTCCCTTACGCTCAGTTTCACATGAGGCCTCTCCAGGTTCACCTCTTGTCAGTATGGGATCGGGACCCTGGGTCCCTGGATCAGGTATTTGTTCTGTCACCTCTGGTCAGGAGGTCTCTGTCATGGTGGCTGGACTCAAGGAATCTGCTAGTGAGCAGATCCTTTCTGACTCCCTGCTGGGAGGTGGTCACCACGGATGCTAGCCTGACAGGTTGGGGGGGCTTTTGGAGGTCCCTGAAATTCCAGGGGCAGTGGGGTCCTCAGGAGGACCATGCCCCTATCAACATCCTGGAACTGAGGGCAGTGAGGTTAGTACTTTACCATCTGACCATGCACCTTCGGGTTCTGGCGGTTCAGATCCGCTCAGACATCAAGACAGCGGTTGCTTACATCAATCATCAGGAGCAAGAGGGCTCTCAAAGAAGTATCCCTGATTCTGTCCTGGGCAGAGGACAATGTTCCCTGCATCTCAGCGGTGTACATTCCGGGAGTGGAGAATCTGGAAGCAGACTCTGGGGGGCCTCGTGCATGGGCGAGTGGTCCCTCAGCAACAGGGTTTTTTACTCTCTGTGTCTCTGTTGGGGCCAGCCGGATGTGGATCTCTTTGCGTCACGCCACAATCACAAGCTTCCAGCCTTTGTATCCCTGCCACAGGATCCACTGGCCCTGGCAGTGGATGCTCTGGCAATGTCTTGGGCGAGTTTTCGGCTCCTTTATGTTTTTCCTCTGCTGGGCAAGGTGTTGTGCAAAATAGCCCAGGAGGGAGTGCCAGCCATTCTGGTGGCCCCATGTTGGCCAAGAAGAATTTGGTTCGCAGAAATCGTACAGTTGGCAGTAGATCAGTTCGTTCTACCCCTGGTGCCAGACCTGCTCACTCAGGGGCGGCTCCGTCACCCCAATTTACAAACGCTGGCTTTGACGGCCTGGCTGCTGAAACCTCCATCTTGATGGAAAAGGGATTGCCGGCCTCTGTATTTAATACCATGATCAGGGCTAGGAAGAAGTCTTCTTCTACCATTTACTACAGGGTTTGGCGTGCTTACATTGACTGGTGTGAGTCTAGGTCACTTCCATGTTGGGTGTTCTCTATTCCCTGGATATTGGAATTTTTGCAAAATGGCTTGGACATGGGTTTTCAGCTTAGTACTCTGAAAGGTCATGTTTCTGCTCTGGCTGTTTTCTTTCAGAGATATTTTCTTCAGCATCATCTGATTAAGACCTTCTTTCAAGGCGTTACTCATTTGAGTCCTCCGCGGTCAGGCGTGTTTCTGAATTGGCTGCGCTTTCCATCAAGCCTCCTTATTTTGAAAGACACCAGGGCAAGGTGGTGTTTCGCTTTAAAACGGACTTTCTGCCTAAGGTTGTGTCTGCTTTTCATCTCAATCAGGACATGGTGTTGCCTTCTTTGTGCCCTAACCCTAGTAACCCCAAGGAAGGGTGTTACACTCTCTTGATGTTGTTAGGGCTCTGAAATTTTATTTGGTGGCTACTGAACCCTTCAGGAAGACTGATGCTTTCTTTGTGGTTCCGTCTGGTCCTAAGAAGGGCCAGGCTCCTGCTAAATCCACTATCAGCAAGTGGATCCGTCAGGCCGTGATTCAGGCCTATTCTGCTAAGGGAAAGAAACCTCCTTTCTGCCTTACTGCTCATTCTACTCATGCTATTGGTGCCTCTTGGGCTTTTCAGCACCAGGCTTCTGTTGAACAAGTTTGCAAGGCCGCAACTTGGTCTTCTGTTCATACTTTTTCTAAGTTTTACAAGGTTGAGGTTAAGGCCTCAGCTGATGCTGCTTTTGGCCGCAAAGTTCTGCAGGTGGCAGTGGTCTAGACTGCTTGCTGTTGCTTTTGGGGATCCCACCCTACCTTACGGACACTGCTATTGGATGTCCTATCTGTAAGGATATCTTTCGGAACGGGACGGGATGTACACTAAGAATAATACAATTCTGTGATTACTCACCTGTAGAATTGATATTATGAGTGTACATCCCGTCCCGTTCCGCCCCACCCTTGTTGTTCTTGTTACCTCTTTATGGTGATTGTTGATTTTTTCTCCCGGCTTCTGTTTACTGCTTTTTAAATACTGGGGTTCTGTGGGAGGTGCCTCAGTATATATAGGCCGGGAGGGGCCACTTTTTCTGCTCTGCAGTCACGTGAAATCTGAAGATGAATAACCCATGTGTAAGGATATCTTTCGGAACGGGACGGGATGTACACTCATAATATCAATTCTACAGGTGAGTAATCACAGAATTGTATTTTTTTTGCCTACATTCCAACCACAATGTATCAAAACAGAGAGGTGTAAAAGGGGTCAAAGAGGATACAATACATTACTTTTTCTGCAAAACGCAGACACGCAAACACACCTGGACAGGTGTGAAAGTAGCCTAATTAATTGCAGGACTTATTAATGAGATTCATTTGGAAACTCGCACACAGGGTAATCTAAATTTAGATAATTTACATAAATACTTTTTATTCAAATTCACATTTAGCAAAGAGATCCTTAGCAACATTCAAGGCAACAAGACTGGTGGCCGAAATGCCACTGTGTGTACAGAACACAGAGCTTATCCTTAGCATAAAGAGTGTGGGTCTCCATAGCCTCCAAAACATAAATGCAGAGTGTGTGCTGATCCCCTTCATCCTCAAAATATCCAAAACCCTCACAAGGGGACCAGTACCTGCGTTGACTTTCAGCAAAGCTCTGGAACACATACTCATCAGACCTCTATACCACAGATCAGAAAAGATGACAACCAGCTCAAAAGCTAAGGAAAAGGAAATAAGTATCCATTGAGGAGCCCTCAAAATACTCCAGGGCCAGCCACTTTCCTGCCCCTGAGGCATGTGAAAGCAGGATGCCCAGCTGTGTGAAATGCCCAGGTCGCCGTTAACCTCCCACGGTGCTGTCTTTGCTGGCTTCCCTGTAGCGGGCCGGAGCACTCCCTAAACTAAAGGGGTACAACCAGCTGGCTGGATGGTGATCTCAAAAATGCCAGGTGGGCGTGGCCTTGACAGTGGAAAAAACTGCCGAGCTGGCTGCTCAAGGTACAGGGAGGAAGGTGGGTAGGGTAAGCAGGGGGACCCAGGAAGAGTTTTTAAAATGGTTTTAAAACCTGTGGCTACCCAGACCATGCCTCTTGGTAGTAAAAAATTTACTTTAGGTAAAAAAAAAGCATGAGAATGTCACTGTTGCTGAATCACCAGTTAGAAGGGCTGTGGGGTTTATTTAAGAAACTCTAAAACCACGTAGTGCCAGATGAATGTCAGGTGAGTGTCAGGTCCCAGTAAAAAGGTGTACTTATTGAGCCAAAAATCCAGAGCACCGCTGATAGTGCCAGGTAATGTCCCATCTATTATCAGTGCTGGCGCTAAGTTGCCTACAGTGGCAGATAAGACCAGGCGCTCACCCTGCACTGTGTGGCCTTTTCCCATACATTTCAATGGGCTGTAATTATTTAGGCATTTTCTTATATTTTTGGGGGGCTGGTGCATGTGCCACAGCATTCCTGGGCTGTTTGGGATTATTTTTGGATGCATTTTAGGCACTTTTGTGTTGCACTAAAAACTTGTGATTTGGGCCATGTAAAACCCGTGTCATGTCTTTCAAGTGTACCCAATACAATTCCCATTTTTAAAAAAAATTACCCTAAAAATGGGGATAACAACATCCAATTTTTTGAACGCCCTGCAAGCGCTATATATTTCTTTCTTAGATTTTTATTACTTGCGACGCTCCCGGACGATGCTAGGTGTGGCTAGCTCGTATAGCATATACAAGCCGTGCGCTGCGAACACCGCCTGGCTGGGATAGCAACAGCTGATAGGGATGGCAGGCTGAAACAGGTGCCGCCCGCACCATTTTTAACAAATTACCCTCAATGGCACTTGTTACTACTAAGAAAGGCAGTGAAGTTTTTTACTTCTTTTTACACTGTAGTAAAAATTGCCATTGGTTTTCATTCTCCTCCTAGCTGGTGATTCAGCAACTGTGATAACAGTAGACAACAAAATAGTAATAAATGTCACTGGCACAGGCCCCATATTTTGTGCTGGTTCGAAACATTTCTGTGCTGGTCTCCCTGACTTGTTAAATAAACTTTTTGCCCCCAGTGGCCACATAGGATTTCCACAATGAGCTCAAATACAACAACAAAAATAATAATAAATGGGCCATGAAGTGTCCTTGTATTCATTAAAATAAAAATAAAAAAAAGGTTTTGGCCATGCTTGGACTGACGAGAAAGTCAAGGAGCATTTACACCACTGAAGTTGGAGTTGCAGGATGTAAACACTGTTGCATTGTCCCACTTACCACAATTCATTTGGCAGGTAGGGGAATTTGTTTTTTGGGAGTCCTGGTCTGCTTCTAATGAAATGTGAATAAGATGGACACAAAATCTGCGTGTATGTAAGCAAAGAATGCAGTTGCTACAGCCTGAGAGTAGACAATATTTGCACAGCTACTTTAAGTTGAGTTTGGGCCTCCTGTGACAAATGGATAGGGAGGGTGTAATGGAACAGTCCTCTAATCTGTCTTCTCCAGTGCACAGGTGTTCATAGAACTTCTTCTCTGTCTAGTCCTCTGTTTTATCCAAACTCCTGGACAGATGTCAAGCCCAAGAGTAAATTACTTGCCAAGTGCAGCAAATGACTTGGTTATCATCTCTCTCCACACCTCCATTCACTGCAATGGTTAAAGTGGACCAACACCCAGGATTTTGACTAGCCTGGGTTTTGGTCCACTTCGGTGGGGCACCCCGATCGGGGGTGCCCCGCTGTGTGAAACCCCCCAGAACGCCCGGAAACACTCACCTCACCACGCTCCTACGCAGGCGCTCGTCCAATCAGAGCGCTCAGAGCTGCTGTGGTATGCACGTACAAGCGGCGTCCAACCACAGCGGCTCTGAGCGCTGGAGGCCACGTCTCGCGCGTCCCTCTTACAGGGAGCTAGTGAATGGCCGGCGCGGGTGCGCGCCCTGCTAGAGGGAGGCACGAGACGCGGCCACGGCCCGCGCATGCGCCGTTGGAACGGGGTTAAGTTAAGGTTTCTGGGCTTCCTGGGGGGTTTCACCCCGCGGGACATCCCGATTTCGGATGCCCCGCGGGGAGGGAGCTGATCGGCCCGGGAATCTTATAGATTCCCGGGCCGATCCCCCCTGGGTGTTGGTCCACTTTAAAGCTGGCATTATTCTAGCTTGCTTCGTTTTTAAACCACAAGAGTAGTTTTTAGCCCCAGAAATTAAAACAAGCATTGTAATAATTAAACTATAACAATCTGTTTTTTTTTTAAATTGCAATGTACAGCTTAAATGCCTTCTAACTGAGCTCAGGTCATGTCAGCAGCTAGCAGAGAGCACACCCGTGCAGCTGGCTTTCATACAGATAGCAATTATATCATTTCAAAATAATCTATGCAGTTACTGGTTTAGTACATTTTTACTACCTGCAGCTCAGTTATCAAAAGTGGATTATGCACACATTGATAAATATGGCTCTATTATATTGATTAAACTAAAACGATCCAGGGTTTCATGTGCATTTCTGCAGAGCTTGTTGGGGTACATAACATTCTGGATTATGTTCAGTCTCACCTGTCAAGTAAGTAAGAGCCTCAAAGGGAACCATTTCATACTCATTTAAGAACATCTGAATCTGCCTCATGCTGATTCTTAGATCAGACTCATTAAACTCGTAAGGAATATTCCAGCCTGGAAGAAGAAAATGTAAATCACAGTAGACGTGAATAGTCACATGGAAGCACTGAAGAGATACCACATTTTGGCTAAAGGGTATTTACATTTAAACTGGACCAACAACTATTTAACAAATCTTGGGTGTTGGTCTGCTGTGGGGGGGGGGACCCCAATTGCCCTCGACTGAGCGCTGGTAAAGCCTGTCAATCATACCTGACACCTCGCTCCCTCTGGGAAATGTAGCTCTGTGATTGGCCGTTTGCTGTCACATTTCCCAGGACATGTGACCACAAGTCACCAGCCAATCACGGGGCTGCATTTCCCTGACCGACGGTTACACTGCAAACAGCTTTTACAGGTATGAAACGGCAAGATGGATGTCAGGTTTGCACAGGTCTTACATAATTCAAATCACCTGTTGCTATACAAACCCCATATCTACCTCTCACAGTTTATTTTTAATACTGGATTTCAAATAAGTGCCACACAGTTTCCTGTTTATGTGTTACCTAATGGGCCAAAGTTTCTTCTTTCTTGAACTAGAGCATGGAAGAAGCACAGGCCAAATAGAAGCTTCTGCCACATTTCAGGCTTCTGGCAGCTGACGAAAAAGGCCGGATCAGAAATAGGATCATTCAGGTATGATCGTAGCAGATTGGCCCGCAGTCCCTTTGGAGGTTCATTGGTCATTTTAATCCCATTCTGGAGGATACTCACTGGGAACTTGTCAGAAGGATAACTAGTTAACCAGAGTCTGAAACAGAAAGCAATGTAATTTTGTGTGGTTGTTTAGGCTGAAAAAAAGACATTGATCATGGAATATTTACTTTACCAAACTGCAATAATAAAGAGGCAAGGAAAAAGGCTGATTAGAGGAAGGGGTGCAACAGTGTGCTTGGTTTACCATTACTGAGTTGGAGTTGGGGGGGGGCAGAAGATCAGCATAGCTTTCTGTTAGCTCCTACATAAATTCTGATATGTTAACAAGTGCTATTTCACCGTTGTTTCCAGCCTCAAACGTGTTAATCCTCTTGAATTGTCTATTAGCTTCCAATTATTTTGAAAAAAAAAGACAAATTATTTAAATATATGGGTCGAGTGCTTTCCAGACTTGCAGATTTTTTCCCACCTCCTCTCCTAGCCATAAATGAACTGCTCCGACATTAATAGGGAAATTGCAAATGACAAATCTCCACAAATAAGAACTATATTTCATGTGTGTGTGTGTATATATATATATATATATATATATATATATATATATATATATATTTATTTATATATATAGTCTTATTTAGGTATGATATAAGCTAAAATCAATAAAACGTCAAAAAGTATTGCATATATCCAAAATCAATGAATAGGCAGGATGGTCATCAGTGGTTAAGATTTTAAAAAATAAATGAATGTGTCATGGCTCCGATGCCACTTCTAACATGGGGGTTTTTTCTTTCTCTTAGAAGTTTGAAGAGGACAAAAACCACTGAACTTGTGAAATATATTCGGCCAAATGCCCTGCCAATACTCCCTTCTGAGGGTGTAGAAATAGAAATGTATATTTTTGCTTGGAACACTGTTTTTTTTTGCATTCCCTCGTTGTGAGATGGCAGGCGAACAGTCATTACATAGGTCTAGCAGTGACTTTATTGCCACCCACAAAAGTGGCAATGAATGGAGGAGGCTTTGCTTTACAGCTAAAACAGGCGGCATTATCTGGGATTAGAGTGAAGCTGGAGCAGTGAAAATTGGCAAAAGGTGCTCTTCATAGGAGCAGCAATTCAGGGGATGCTAGTTAAAAATGTGATTTTTGGTCTGCTTTAATGTGTTGCTCACATACTATGTCTGTAGAGACCACTAGGGCCCCAATGAAGGTAGCGATCTCATTTTATGTCGGGGCTTACACTGATCACCCACTTACCAATGTTTTCACTATTTACTTTGTCATTCATTTTTACAATTTTGGGATATTGTATTTGCTTTCTCAGGCTTTAATATTTGAGCGACATAAAGGGACACATTTCTTTTTGTATATTATTATGAAATAGTGTTTAGAGAGACTCTGCTCACCGGAACTTTTCATTGGTGTTCTCTGGTACAATGGTCTCCTCGCAGATCTTCTCCAGTGATGGCATCCAGCTGGTGGCAAGGTGACAGTTCTGCAGTACCACCCATGTGCCAGCCTTAATAGCTTGATTGATCATACTTGCTGCTATAGGCCCTTGACCCTGCCCAAGTGATATGGTCTGAATGTTTCCCCCTCCCATGCCAAGATCATCAGCAAACTTTAGCAAACCTAAAAACAGCAAAATTACAGTTTCATTAATCCAGTTTTCAGAATTAAAGTTATTGTCTATGTAGGTAATTAAACTACAATGTAATTAAAGTTGAACCCGAACTAAACATTTTTTTTTAATTTTAGGATATAGTAGACAGGGGTTATGGCCCATGTTTGCTATTTGATGTTTATGAGCCTGTGGAGCAGATTTTGCCCCACATCATGTCTATGGTGAGCCAACAGGAACTTTATATAAAAGAGAACACAGAGCAGTACAAAGACCATTTCATAACACAAGGGAGAGCGGTAAACACTGGGGGCTTATTAAATAGGAAAAAAGGGGACTTTGGGCACAGGACTTTCTCTAGGAGCAGAAATCTAGTGTTTGAGATGAAAATGCTGAAACTATTTTATTCTGCAGAATATTGAATATTGCAGAATATTGTATTTTTCCGTGAGATTACAACATTCTCTGCAACCATCCTGTGCAGAGGATGGTAAACCTACAAAAAGTTATTACATATCCACCATTCAAAGGCTGGACAGTTGTCTTGACCTGGTGGGAACCTAGGATTGCCCTAAAGATGTAGTAAAAGGGAGATTAATTTGCTAGGATATTAAACTTTTGTCCCGTATATATGCGCAATCAAAAGGCAGAGTTAAGGGTGTCTCTCCACACAAGAGGGGCCTATAACAGGGAATAAATTAGGGTAAAAAGGAACCACTTAGGGTAGTGCTAAGGTGGTTCCTCTTTACACTTTATACATTTGGCCTGATCCCAATACATACATCTACAGATTATTTAATATTTTTGATACTCTACCAACATTACTACATTACTAGTACCTACAGCAGTTTCTTAATTTATATTTCAATTTTTATTGATATTAAAAGAAAAAGAGCGATTAAACATGCATAAGCATAAACTTTGTCTTTTGTCCCCTTGGCACATCACCTCCAGGGGCCGAGAAAATATAACAGAAAAAAAAATGGAATCACAGTTGTAAAGCAGTCAATTAAACATAGAATACACTTAAACTGTCCTCAGCCAACATTCCCGCCCCCGCCCTCTCATAACCCTGTCCAATAACCCCATCCAATAACCCCATGCCATAACCCCGTATTGCATTTGACATCCAAACCCTCTTCTTCCCGAATGAAACAGCACAGTCAATATTGAGGGCAGGATGATCATCACACAAGCTTTTGGCAGCCCCTTGAGGCCCAGAAGGGCCCCCGAGTCCTGCCATGATATGGGAAGAACAACCCAAATTCGAGCCAAGAGAGGCATCACAATCTTCAAAGTTTCACCAATAAGAAAGAAAGGAAAAATACCCTGAAAAGAAAATACTCAAACAAAAAGAAAAATACAAGAAAAAACAAGAGTAAAAGAAGAAAAAAGACAAAGAAAAAACAAGAAAGAAGATATAAGCAAGAAAAAGAAAACATGTGTTGACATGTGTTACCCCCTAACCTGACTCCTATATCTTGTACCATGCTGCTAGGTTTTTTGTTAACCCATATCCAATCAATTTTTTTAAAGAATACACGACTGCTGATGAGCTGCTTCTTCCAACATTTTGCTATGGTAAGTTTCACAGCTGTTAGCATTAGCTAAGTTAGCATACCTCCCAACTATGCCTGATTTAAAGGGACTGTCCCTCTTTTCAGTCCATGTCCCCGTGACCCTCGTTGTTCTCTCTCCTTCTTTGAGGTTTAATATGCAGATCTGCATCAATAAATGATTCATTCGCCTATTTAAAAGATTTTTATATTGTTGTAACTGTTACACCCTATCTCCTATCCATCAATTAATAAGGGTCGTAGCTTAATTTATTAACTGTCCTACCTGTGGGGTAGATTAGCTCTTTGGAATTTCCAACATAACCTACATGAGAGTCTTTTTAGTAACACAGCTGTGCTATCCGAGCTGCCTGATAATAATGTTGTGGAGCACATGAATAAATACGCTGAGCCATGCTCTCCTGATGTTATCACTGACCTGGCGGCCAACTATACAGCCTATCCCAGTCTCCACTGATGTCTTCCTATTGTTTTAAACATATGTTGCCCCTATTATGAAATTCCATCTTGGGATGAGCTGGGCATTACTGCAGACACAATTATAATGTCTCTCTACTGAGCCAATCTTAGCTTTTCTTTATGACTATGTATATTTGTACCTGTGGATTTGCCAGATGTGATAGAAAAGAAAAACGAGAGACAGGCACGATGATTTAGCAGATGTTTACTGTAATTTATCATCACTGACACCTAATTACAGCAAAAGCTGAAAACCTGCAGTGGCAGGTCTCATTATTTCCAGGGAAAGTCTATTCTATTGTGTTTATATCAAAAAGATATAGCAATTTTAATAATTTAGTATGTTTATTATTTCTAACAATTCAGAGGATGTCATGCATGTACTGTGCCTGAAAAAGTATTGACCCCTACTGAATCAGCGTTAAAGCAGACCTGATGTAAAAAAAAAAATTAAGTTTAAAAAAAAACGTCTATAGGGAACCCCCCTGAGGTGTTTCACACTGTGGAGAATCCCAAATATGGATGCTCTAAGACAAGCATTGACCCAGCCCTAGAGACTTTTAGACTTTAGGGCTGGGAAAAACTATTTCTGATGTAATTAGTAACAGTATCAGTAATGACTACTGGTTATGTCTATGCTGTTTAAGTTATTAACAAACTTGTTTTCCTCTCTATTTCTTGTGAAAATGTAAAAGAAGGTACTTGGGGGATTATTTTTGTATGGTTTCTAGTGCTACCATATTGTTGTAGTATACGTCATGTTCACTTAAACCCTCTTCCTCTGGGCACCCCAATTTGGGATGCTGTAGCACTAATATAAAGAAGTGACTATATGTGTATGCCTAGAAACAAGGTTATACCAGGAGAGTTTTAATCTCTACTTTCTGTAAACTATCATAAAAGGTTAGTTTCAAAGTAATTAGTGAGTCCTAGCTTTACTATCTTGTTGTGTTTTTCATGTATAAGTCCAAGATTTTGTTGATATATCAATGCATAATTTGATAAATGATTAATATCCCTTTGGATATTTATTGTTAATTTTTGTATACAATGTGCATTTTTTATATGTAATATGAAATAAGTCTGATATTTTTTTTTTGACTGAAACACACTGGGACTCAATTACCAGGTGGCTAGGTGATAAATAAAGGATAAGAAATTTGTTTGGGGATTTGGGGTTCCTATTTCTCTCTGTGTATATACACACTTCACTTTGACTTTAAAAAACATGATTTATTACAGTAGAAATACAGATCTCTACAAATAGATTAGAAAATCGTAATTGCATAATTGCCCCACCGCCCAGCCAACTGCGTCACCTGGCGTGCTACTATGACAACAGGCAACGGCGTTGCTGGGTGACGTGGTTGGCTGGGCAGTTTGGAGGGCAGGCGGTGGGGAGGAATGGACAGTGACGTCCCCTGTTGTGGGTTTTCTATCGATGATCGGTGAGCGTCTCCGGCGCGTGCGGTAGCGCACGCATTGATTGCCGATGACATACACACATGCATTTTTCAGGTATAAAAACGGATGGGGAGACAGTTTTTCTGGCACCTTGAGAAAGTGGGTTTACCCCATGGAACGCGTGTGAAAAAGGTATACCAGGAACAAGCAGGTACACCAATTGACCAACACATATGGTGATATCTTTCTATGTTGTTCTATTGTTGCACTTTTAAGAGTTTCTCTTTCTGTATTTTTGACTAGCATTAGCACTTTATGTAAGCACCTTAGGTATCCACTAGTACTTTTTCCACATATTTTGGATTAATTACATAAGAGTTGGATTCTTTTGTATTTTCTGGATTATATTATTGGATATAGCTTGACACTTATGGGCTTGGATGTCCCTGCTGAAAAAATTTTGTTTTTTAGATATTTGTTGTGAGTCTTTTTTAACAATAAAATTGTGAGTATTATGTGAATTATTAGTTTGTGATTCTTTGGGTTGGTGGTGCTGATTTGGGCTGTCCTTTGTGGTTGCTGGGGCCACAATCTTTGGTTTCTCGAATCATTTTGAAAAAAAAAGCTGAACTGAGGGAAAAAATTCACGAGAAAAGGTGTTTACATAAAAAGCGAGTAAAAAATGGTGCCGTTTTTATGATAATTAATTAGAGATAACTAATTTGTAGTCAGGAAGTTTTTACGCTATTATAGTATAATTACACATGTATTTGGAAAGTCTAAAATTTAGAGTGATGTGAACAGTCCAACTGGATTTAGCTGGCGTTTTGCATTTTATTGACAGAGCATATGTAATACACAATGTTAGCTGTTGGATACAGAAGGAAGTTATTTGTCAACATTTCTTACCTGCCATGGGATCAGCGCCAGGGGAAAGCACAAAAATCAGTGGAGCGCAACAGTTTGAATCATTATAGCTGCCAGCAAGGTCAAAGGTTGGTGGCTCAATATAAAATTTGCTCATGTTTTCCATAATAAATTCCTGGACTGCTGGGACCATTTTGTCAGGTCGGAAACATCGAAGTATTACCATGCGATTTAATCCTGTTAAATCTTTCCATTCATCTGGAAATGTTTCTTCATGAGGTTTGAGAGAATCATAAATCATCTTCCATTTCAAAATATTGTTTTTAACATGATCCTTGAAACCAGCAAGTGGTTGAAGATTTGATGCACGTACAATCTCTGCCCAAGACTTTTCAGACAACCACTGGGGAGCCGGATTTGGATAAGGGTTGTTAAGAGCTACTCCCCCAGTCAAGAGGAAGCGCCATACTTCATCATCTATTTTATCTTCTCCTTTCATAATACCAATTGTCAAAAGAAGCGAAAACAAGAGCTTATCTTTTTCAAACAAGGATCTACACACATTGTTATAAATGCTTCTAGTAAAATGATTGATTATGTTTGATATTCTGCTCTTTAGATCGTCACTCCTTTCACTGTGAGCAAGAGAGTGGACATAAAGGGTAATAAACCAAGTCAGTGAATACTGATACATTGGCTCTATGTTGGCTAGGTCAGAAATACAGAAAAATACAATTGCAGAATGAATGGCCACAGGTTTGTATCCCATCCGCGTTTCATCAATTTCCTTCTCAGTGGTGGAGGCAATTTGTTGCTTTTCTGAAATTTCTTCAGAAAGAAGTTTGGATGAGGACAACACTTTTATGGCAGTCTCATCTTCTAAGATGTTTCCTTTTGAAGAAGACAGTACCTCTAAAATTTTGTCTTCTATCTCCTTCAGTTGCTTATTGTTGGCTGCACTTTCAATAATGAGCTGGTTCTTTTTTTCCTCTAGTTCAGGCTTTTCTTTTGCAGCTACAATGCCGAGAAGTTGGTCTTGAAGGCCCAAAGGTGTAATCATAAAGTTGAGAAGGCACACCTTCACTGCCACCTCTGGGAGATAATGAGGATTTCGTAATCGAGTGGTCATATAAAGCCTAAAATCTTTTGAGTACTCTATGATATTTTCGCCCAATCTTATATAATCAACCCCCTGTTGTTTAAAGATTTGTTTTAGCAATACTGGCTCCAAAACTGCATCTATGTCTTCTCCAATATTTTCAATTAGAACCGGGTATCCAAATTGTATTGCATTTTCCAGTGTTCTAATATATGTGGAATCTGACAACTTGATAACAGAGAGTTTGTTAGTTTTCTCCATGTTCTTCACCCATTTGTTAGCTTGCCCTTGAGGATCAACCATTAAAGCCCATCTTCTTGAATTGGAAACAATAATTCCATTGTCTACTGAAAAAGAATCAACTGGTAGACCAGCTATTTGCCAAGCACGGATTTTAACAGGCTCACCCAAGGTATTACTCAAGCTAAAGTCATTTGAGCAAGGTATTTTCTTCTCTTTGCAAATAGCATGCCATTGGCTTTGACAATGTTGACGGTAGTCTACGGTGAAGGCTCCTAAATAGGCCACAGTTCCAGAAGACAGCAGGACATCTCCGGTGAGGTTTGTGTACTTTATTCCTAACAATCGTGCAGCTTCTGTCCACCTATCTTTTTCTCCTCCAAGGCCACTGATCAACTTCTCTGCTCTAATTAGTTTCTGGGAACAGATCTCAATATTCTTTTCTAGCTCTTCCTTCTTGTTATTCATGGCAGTGAAGTCATCATTTAAAGCTTGCAAACGGTCCACCACTGCCTTCAGTTCAGCTCTCTTGGTGTTTAGCTGTTCCATCTGTATAGCCAGCTTTGCTTCGGCTTCTTTGAGACGTTCACGCTTAGGAGCAACTACTTTTGCCACACGCTCGTAGACCTCCATAGCTCTAACCCACTTGCACAGACCTTCACAAGCTGACGACACATTTTTAATCACAGATGGCTGAAAATCCTCATGATTGATAAATTTATCACGGATCTTTTTCATAAAAGCTGGATTAATGTTATCTTTATCAAACACCTTTAGGCTTTCCAGAAACTTCATGTCACTTAGTATTTTTTTTGATGGACCCCAGTAGTCTTCCACCATTTTTCCTAATACAAACAGAAATATATAAATAAAATTAACACATATATATATATATATATATATATATATATATGCAGATAACACAATTCCAATTACGTAACAGTCATTTTCTACAAAAAAGGAAAGTATGGTAACTAAGAAAAGAAACTAATATGTTTTGATAGATATAAAACTTTAAAAAGGTTATTTTCAAAAAGGTCCCTTTTATAGACTATGAAATACCAATAAGCAACTGAAATATGAAAGAAAATGTCACAAAATCACTCAGCACAACAATAGCTTCATATCTTTACAAAACACATTTTTTTTTCATGACAGTAAAACTGAAAATCAAACTGAACTTTAGAGTATATAATAGAATTTACTGTAAATTCAATTCAGTTTTCAGCCAAATGTTAAGTGAACATATTACATGTTCACAGTTTAAAGGGAACTTGTTTTAGGAAAAAAGAGGGTCTGCCATTGTTGACCTTCTTTCGCCTAGCAAGCAATCGGCAAATAAAGGAAAGGCTAAGCTATGATTGTTCACATATTTCCATATGGACATGTTTTTGATCTAATTGTTTCTTCTCCCTCAACCCAGAAAAAATAGGTTATTTAGTGACTGCTAAAATTGCTCATGGTGTGTGTGCACTAAAAGAAGTCACAAAAAAGTAAGGAATACAAATCCTACCATGGTCAGTTTAGGTTAGGAGACGCCATTTGCCGAATGGCGCCGGCTGCCCAGGACAAAGCAGTCTATTTTTTTAGGGTATGGCAGAGAAGAGCAAAAAGATCATCAGATAAAACACAATGAACCCTAAGCCCCCCCCCCCCCCCCCCCCATGCCAGCTAAGGACGACACAGGCAGTACTCCTAATACAACTGTGAAGTACAGTGGGGAAAACAACAGGTACAGAGGCACAAGTGACGCATATCCCTAAGGTGAAGGTGACAATGGAGGCAGCAGTGGCAGTCGGAGGCTCCAGCATGCGTGGCCAGCATCAGAGGGAATGGACTAGCTAGCCACAGGATGATGAGGCCCTGCACAGGTACTCCATTTGTACACTCCAGGGGCCGGACCAAAATCCTACTGCTTGTACATAATATGTAAAATGCCTGGGGTAATACCACAAGCTTCAATCCTCAAAGTAAAACAGGCAAACTGGTTCTCATACCTGATCCGCCTGGGTCAGGCTTCCTGTCGGGCTTTACCCCTTTCATCACACAAATGCTCTCCATGACAAGTTTCACAGGCGCTGGGGGATTCTGCATAGATTTTACTAGAGAGATATCAGAGGGGTTCAGTGTATCAAGAGCTGAAATTGCCGCTTCCAGGGCTGGCATGGCCTCAGCGAGGTCCCCTTCACACTCATCCTGAGGAGGAAGAAATCAAACAAATTTGTTATACACATATACATTAAATACTGTCATAAATGGTGATCCTAAAACTTTTTAAACAGTAGTAAAACCTGGGTAAAATACTCCAGTCTAAAGGGATTTTCAATAAATTCAGTGCATTTGGACTGCTTTAAAGTACACTTTTTGTTACAGTAATAGGAATACTGTAAAGAAACATTGACTTTTCCAGAATAAAAACCTGCTACCATACTGAAATCCATTCAATATATATGGTAAGTAATTGGCAAATTCACACAGGGGTCACGGCAAACATTTATGCAATGTCAGATATTTTATAATATTCGTTTTAAATAGAGCAATGGTCATGTAAGGAAAGCTATCTTACTGACAAGGGAAAGAGATGTCAGTATTTTCCTGCATTGTTAAAGAAAGTTTAGGAAAAAAGTACAGTCTATTAAAAAAATTATCAGAGGCACAACCAATACATCTTTAGCTGTCACTGGAGCCAGTTACTGCCTTAGTAATAACAGAGTAGCTGTCATAACTTGTAACTTCTTCTTTCTGCATTGCCACTCTTCATGTATCCCAAAAACTTGACTGAAGTGTGATACTGTTCATTATTAAAAGATCTCATAGTGGCAGAAGTACGAAGACACTCTGTGCCGCAAGGAAGAGGACAAGCCTGGTTTTCCATTTTATCTGCAGCTTCAAGTAATTTCAAGGACAGAGCCATACTGTGTGATGTTTCAATCAGACAGATTTGTTCATTAACCTGTGACAGTTTAGGAGTAACTTAAAGTGGAACAATACCCATTTTTCACAAAATGGCCACTAGCAACCATGATCCCACTGCAGTCCCACATTGCTCGATTTAACCGGGGACATCGCCCACCTTGATGGCCTCCTATGCTAGGAACAATACCTATTTTAGTTTGGCGGTGTTCCCACCAAACTAATGTCTCTTAAAGTGGAACTATATAGCATTGGGGCAGCGTGACCGCTGTGCATCACCACATATAAAACAATAAACCGGCTGCCCTGAAAGGCTGCTCGTGGTCACTTGGGCATTTTACCCCGAGAAGCCTATCAGGGTGGCCTGCGGCCAAGCCTATCGGCGCTGGCCCCTGAAAGCTGATAGGCTGCTCCATGTCAGCCATAGAAGAGGACTCGGGAGCGAGTACCCATTTTATATGTGGAGGTGTGTAACGCAACAGTCTGGTTCGCACTGCTCCGCTGCTATATAGTACAGAGGAACTATGGTCATTTTTTTACCATAGATCCTATTTAATATAACATTCCATTTTGATGGGTGGAGAGAGGACCTAAAATGTTTATACATTAAATCATTCTAATAAATGATTGTCCATTTTTAGCATTAGTTTTCCTCATTGAACATTTTTTTGTTTTTTCCCCCTAACATGATTGGAAATGAGCAACTTAAAGGCATTGTGCAGGCATAGCCAAGTGTTAGCCCATTGTGTAGGGCTACACTTGGCATTGTTCTAATCTGCCCTCGGTTTTAAAATGTAAGATTTAATTACAGAGATTTAAAGGTTTAATCGTTTACCTTCGTTTCCAGCCTGTGATTAAAATCAGTGATGCTGTGTAGAAGGAAGGGGTGCAGCCTCTCAAGAACACAAAGCTCTTCTACAGCTTTGATTGTGACCCCTAGTCACAATGACAATCCCACAGGCAGCCGTTAGCTTTTCATATGCTAATTAGGTTCAGCACCCCCAAGGGTGAAATGCATAGCAGGATAGAGATGCCTCACATTGTAAGACTGTGCAGTAGAAGTGTGCAGCAATAGACCATCATTTGAGCCCTATGATAGGTGGTCTTTTGCAAGGGAAACCAGGAGTGCCACAACTCATAACTGCCTGGTTTCTGTGAGCTGACAGGAAGGGAGAAGGCAGCCATGAGGAGGTAAGCTGATAAATTTTATTCACTTTGGCTAGGCAGTTTTGTTAATGGGACCCTCCAGCCCCAGAATCTGTTTTTTTAAATTCCCCTTTGCCCTACTACCCTCCATTAGCGCTGAAGCAGGGCAAGGGTGCAGGCGGTGTTACATAAAGAAAAAACACTCACCTGCCCTGAAATCCAATGGCGAATGTCAGGCAAAGCCGCCGCTGCTTGCCGCCATCTTGTTATAGGTCAGGACAGCTGCTGGGGGCGCACGCTCCCCATTGACAACATTGAGAGCTGTTTACCGAAAGACATAATCATGATTCTCATTGGATGAGTGCCCACGCATGCACAGTTGGAGTGGCGAAAGGTGAGTGTTTATGGGTGCCCCAAGGAGTTTCACACAGCGGGGTGCCCCCATTCAGGATACCCCAGGGGAAGGTTAGTGGTCGGTCCTGAAAAAAACATTTAGATCCCAGCGCCGGCCTGGGTTTTGCTCCTCTTTAATTTTTTTTTGGCATACCCAACTTTTGCTAAGCTCAGTGGTGAACTGATCCCCTCCTATATCTGACTGTGTGAGCCACATCATTTACTGTGTATGAAGAACAGAGAGCTGTTCTTTCTTTCACTGCTTTTTTACTTCAATACAAAGACAAAATTAATCCTGCTGTTTTGCTGCATGTATGCTGAGCAAAAAACTATAAAAAAATACAATTCTGTGATTACTCACCTGTAGAATTGGTATTTGCAGTGTCCGTAAGATAGGGTGGGATCCTCAAAAAAGGCAACAACGCGCAGTTTAAACCACTGCCGCCTGCAGAACTTTGCAGCCAAAAACAGCATCAGTTGAGGCCCGAACATAAACCTTGTAAAACTTGGAAAAGGTATGAACAGAAGACCAAGTAGCGGCCTTGCAAACTTGTTTAACATAAGCCTGGTGCTGAAAAGCCCAAGAGGCACCAATAGCACAAGTAGAATGAGCAGTAACACAGAAGGGAGGATTCCTTCCCTTAGCAGAGTAGGCCCGACACACAGCCTGACAAATCCATTTGCTAATCGTAGACTTAGCAGGAGCCAAACCCTTCCTGGGCCCAGAAGGGGACCACAAACAAGGCAACAGTCTTTCTGAAAGATTCAGTAGCCACCAAGTAGAACTTCAAATTCCTGACAACATCCAAGGAATGCAAAGCCCTCTCCTTTGAGTTACCAGGATTAGGGCACAAGGAAGGAAGTACAATGTCCTGATTGAGATGAAAGGCTGAAACCACTTTAGGCAGAAAATTTAAAGCGAAACACCACCTTGTCCTGGTGTCTCTCAAAGTAGGGGGCCTGGATGGAAAGCGGCGCCAACTCCGAAACACGCCTAACAGAGGTGATAGCCACCAAAAAGACAACCTTAAGAGTGAGAATAGACAAAGCAGCCTCATGCACAGGTTCAAAGGGAGGACCCTGAAGGGCAGACACGACCAAGTTCAAATCCCAGACTGGTAACATTGGCTTACGAGGGGGACGCACATAAGTAACCCCCTGGAAGAAGGTCTTGACCAGATGATGTTGAGCAAAAGACCTCTGGAAGAAAACAGCCAAGGCAGAAACCTGACCCTTCAGAGTGCTAAGCTGAAGGCCTAGATCCAAACCATGTTGAAGGAACTCCAGAATCCTGGGGATGGAAAACACGCGACAGGGAAGGGACTTGGACTTGCACCAGTCAATGTAGGCCCGCCAAATCCTATAGTAAATGGAGGAAGAAGACTTCTTTCTAGCCCTGATCAAGGTGTTAACCACAGCAGCAGACAGCCCTTTTCCATCAAGATGGAGGTTTCAGCAGCCAGGCCATCAAAGCCAGCGTTTGTAAATTGGGATGTCGTAGCCGCCCCTGAGTGAGAAGGTCTGGGTCCAGGGGCAGGGCGTACTGGTCTACTGCCAACTGCACAATGTCTGCAAACCACACCTGTCTTGGCCAAAGGGGGGGCCACCAGATTTGCTGGCACCCTTTCCTGAACCAACTTGCACAGAACCCTGCCCAACAGGGGGAAGACATACAGGAGATGGAAGCCCCGCCAAGACAGGGTCAAAGCATCCACTGCCAGAGCCAGGGGGTCCTGGGACAGAGAGACAAAGACTGGAAGCTTTCGATTGAGGCGAGACACCAAAAGATCCACGTCCGGCAGCCCCCAATAGCGACACAGAGAGTGAAACACTCTGTTGCTGAGGGATCATTCTCCCAGGCGAGAAGTTCCCCTGCTCAGAAAGTCCGCCTCCGGATTCTCTACCCCCGGAATATACATGGCTGAGATGCAGGGAACATTGTCCTCCGCCCAGGACAGGACCTTGGACACTTCCTCGAAGGCACCCTTGCTCCGGGTAACTCCCTGATGATTGATGTAGGCAACCGCCGTCTGGTTGTCCGAGCGTACCTGGACTGGCCGGCCCGGAAGGTGTGGAGTCAAGCGGGCCAGAACCAACCTGACCGCCCTTAGTTCCAGGACGTTGATAGGGGCGTGGGCTTCCTGAGGTCCCCATAGCCCCTGGAATTTTAGGGATTTCCAGAAACCCCCCCAACCCGTCAGACTGGCATCCGTGGTGACTGTCTCCCAGCAGGGGGCCAGAAAGGATCTACCCTCAACAGGTTCCTTGAGTCCTGCCAACACAAGAGGGACTGCCGGGCTAGAGGGGACAGGGCAAAGGCCTGATCCAGAGACAGAGGGTCCTTGTTCCACACCGACAAGAGGTGAAGCTGAAGAGGTCTCATGTGGAACTGTGCATAGGGAACTGCCTCGAAGCAGGACACCATCAGCCCCACCAGCTGCATCCCCTGCCGGATGGAGGGATGAGGAACTGAACTTGTGCTTGCAGTGCATCCACCTTCTGCTGAGGAAGAAAAATCCTGGCCTGAACCGTATCCAGATTCATGCCCAGAAAAGAAGCCACCAGGGAGGGTGACAGGGAATATTTGGAATGGTTGATCGCCCAGCCGAATGACTCCAGAATGGTCACCACCCTCTGGGTATCCAGCTCTGCTTGCTGGAGAGACTGAGAAGTAATGAGAAGGTCGTCCAGATAGGGAAGAATGCGAATACCCTGAGATCTGAGTAGAGCCATCTCTCCTGCCAGCACCTTGGTGAAAACTCCGGGAGCTGAAGTGAGACTGAAGGGCAGTGCCACAAATTGGTAGTGCTGATCCTCCAGTGCGAACCTGAGGAATCTCTGATGCCCCGGAAAGACTGGAACATGAA
The DNA here is from genome assembly GCA_027917425.1 of Gastrophryne carolinensis. Lineage (NCBI taxonomy): Eukaryota > Metazoa > Chordata > Amphibia > Anura > Microhylidae > Gastrophryne > Gastrophryne carolinensis. The sequence goes on along the minus strand of CM051240.1, from coordinate 84,365,982 downwards.
GGTAAGCGTCCTTGATGTCTATAGAGGTCATGAAGTCCACTGGGCGCAGCAAGCTGACTGCTGAGCGCAGAGTCTCCATGCGAAAGTGCCTGGTTTTGACAAATTTGTTGAGAAGCTTTAAGTCCAGGATGGGCCTGATAGAACCATCTCTCTTGGGTACTGTGAAAAGATTAGAGTAATAACCCTGGCCCCTTTCTGACAGAGGGACCTGACAGACGACCCCCATCTCTATTGCACCGCGAGGACCAGGGCCTGAGCTGCCAGAGGGCTTTGAGGCATCCGGGATCTGATGAATCTTGGGGGCGGCCAGGCAGCGAACTCTATCTTGTAACCGGAGGACACTACCTCCTGAATCCACCGGTCTGAGACATGTTGCCTCCAGACATGAGCGAAGAGCCTCAGCCGTCCCCCCACCCGGATGGGTGAGGGCGCCCCTTCATGCCTGAGGGGGCTTGGGAGAAGACTTAGGCTTGGAACCCCAGGAGGATCCCAGACGGGCATGTCCTCTGCCTCTTCCCCAGAAGTCTCCCCTGTGCCCCGCAAAGGATACCCCTCTCCCCGACCTGGATCCACGGTAGGCGGGATGAAAGGAACCTGAACCCTGAAACGGCCGGGACTGTCTCTTACGTTGAGGCAGTCTGCCACCTTTAGCAAACAGATCCAAGCGATCGCCAAACAATTGCAGCCCCTTAAATGGAAAACCAGTGAGAGCCTTCTTGGCAGCGTTGTCAGCTGCCCACTGGCGCAGCCAAACCGAGTGGCATATAGCAACCACCAAGGCAGAGGTTCTACCACACATCCTAATGGTATCATCCAAGGCAGAAAGGATATAGGTCATAAAAACTTCACAATGCGAAAGGGCCCGAAACTCTGCACTAGAAGTATTATCAGGGGCACCATCCAACACATTCTTGAGCAGAGTCCTGACAGCCACGGCCGTGATAGCAGAAGCACAGACAGGGCGCAGAGCGGTCCCAACACAGGCAAAGGCATGGGAAGCCAGCTGATCCATGCGCCGGTCCTCACTATCCTTCAGGGTAGTAAAATCAGGGGAATGTACAACAGAGGTGTTAGACAACCCCAAAACTGGAGCATCCACTTCAGGAGGGGCTGACCAACTTTTAACCACCTCGGCGGGAAATAGATATCTCTTATCCCAGCTCTTAGGTACTCCGGGAAGTCTGCTGGGACGCTCCCATTCCTTAAGAACGAGATTATTGAAATGGGACTGCTCGGGGAACTCTAACAGTGGCTTAGCGGTATGAAACAATTGCCCCTGCTGCCTGGGGGCCGCAGCAGGAAGGGAGATAGAAAGAACTTCAAAAATCTGAGCCAAAAGTCTATCAGTGTCATCTGAATCCCAGAATCAGCATAACCCTTAGGCTGTTCATCAGATGACTCTGAGTCCAAGAACAATTCCCCCTCTACAAGGGGGTATAACCAGCCAGATCAAAGAATTCCTCTGCCTCCATAGGGAAAATAGACACACCAGGCGCCAAATGCCGCCTCTTAGCAGAGGCCCTACGGGCCTTAGTATTAGCAATCAACTTCTCAATGCTAGCCAATCTAGAAGACACATCAGGTTGAGACTCCCCACTGGTATTCAGCTCACTGGGAGTCAAATGCAAGCATGGAGGGGTAGGCGAAGCTATAGGGGGTGCAGGCCCAGCCACCGGTAACCCAGAATGTAGCGCAAGCACCTGCTGGGCGCAGGGTACACAGACCCGCACATCGTCACCTATAGGGGATACCCCGCATGCCACAGACAGCCGGGCTTGTCCCGAAGGAACCCCAAGCACAATATCCTGGGAAGCCTCCATATGGTGATTATAGTGGCACAATTGGCCAATAGGAATTACGCTATAAAAGCAACCCGGGATGCCCCAATAGTCCGCCAGGGAAGTGGGAGGATTTTAGCAATTAGGCCTCTAATAAAGTTTGTGAAAACTAATAGAGGGGGTAGGACCGGGAGAAACCTCTACACAGCTTTTCCCGCCTGAAAGATATAAACAAGACTCCCCATAAGCGTACAGCAATAGACATCAAGATAAAAGATAAGCCCGCCGGGGCACTCATGGACCGCGAAGGAGAGACACCAATCACGGAGCACGAGGGACCAAAATGGCGCCGATTGTACCTCAAGGGGCGGGCCGCGGGGAAGGTCAACCAAGAGGCTCCGCCCCCCCGAAGAGCGCGAAGTCACACATGTGACCAACAGCCAATACCAGCGCAGTAGCGCCTGAGGTAATGTCGCTGCTGACCGCGGAACGCCACAAGGCACGTGCGTCAGGGGCGGCAAATACAAAAAGGCACACCAGCAAAACCAAGAAGGATGACAGTGCTAACCAGGGTCCGGAGCCCTAAGACCAGTATAAGCATTGCATGCAACATATACACCCCCCCCCCCCGAGAACGCCCGGGGAGAGCGAGGGCGGGCGGATGTCAGCTAAACAGGGACCCACCGAGGACCGGGGCGGGGGGCGGAAGGGGCATCCCAAGTAAGGCTCACCATAAGCCTGCACCGCCTACCTTTTGGTGGGGGATTGCGGTTGGAGCAGCACTCCTAAAGCACCTGGCAGCGGTGCTGCCTACCATCACCCGACCAGTGCAGCCAAGACTGGGAGGCAGTTTAAAGAAATGGAACGGGGGGGAATAGTCCTACAGGGCCGCGGGCTGTTAAGCCACGCTCACCTGCGAATAAAGAGAGCCATCTTCTTGTCCTTCGCAGCTGACTGCAGAGAAGATTTGGGGAATTGTGGGAGGTCCCGGGTATATAAGGGACCGGGAGGGGCCTCTTTTGCTGTCTCTGCAGTCCAGCGGCATCTGGCGGAGGTAATCCCAACCGTAAGGAATCATCTTTGGAGCAGGACGTGCTGTATACTTAGAATATAACAGTTAACACACAGACTGTAACAATTCCAGTTTGTGATTTACGGGAAATAAAGAGAAAACTGGAAGGCATTGCTTAGAACAGGAGCTAGGAAATCACCACCAACAACAAGCCCTCTACTAGAAAGCAGCACATTTGGAGGTAAGGCAAGTATGATTTGATTTTATACTTTAATGCCATAATAAATACAAGTCACTCTAAATGGAATGTCTAGGGAAAATCACGTCCAGATAATTTGATTTAAAACTACACATATGCTCTAAGAAAATAAGACCTATTTTGCTGATAAGAAACCTGAAATTACCTTAATTGCTTTTGAGGCTGCAGCTGCTTCATTAGCCACCTTCTCATCTGCAGCCACCAGTTCTCTTTTTGCATCAACATCCACTGTTTCCTTTTCTATTTTAATCATCATTTTCTCGGTTTCTGCTGAAGTTTTAATCAATTCTGGTTGAAGTGCAGTAAGCTCCTTTTGCATAACCGAGACCTAATACAGTTTACATGAAAAGCAGTAATTGCTAAATGTAAGATCATTCAGAATAAGCTATAAGAATCATTAAACCCCATTAAGATGTGAATACATACAGTACACAGCACAGAAAACAGGATACATACTATTGCTGACTGTTTTCTGGGGGGTCACTTATACATTTAACATGTTACGTATTTGTATTAATGCTATTTCGATATAGAGATTAAAAAAAAGAAAGAAAGAAAATCTCCTATACAATCCTAGCAAACATGAGATAGATTAGAAATCCTCCCTTAAAGCGCACCAACAGTCAAAAATGACTTCAACCAGACCAACCCAACAAACATAGTGCTCATATGCATCCCTCCCCAGGGCAATTTAGATTGCTACACATAGAAATTCATTTACCCTTTTCTAACTCTTGCTGTAGTTAATTTTAGGACCAAAATGGCGGCTCTTGCATTTGCAGGCCACCTGCAAACAGGAAGTGCTGCTGGGCTTCCTGTTACTGTGCATTGTCAGTTATGTCAGTTAAATCCAGCCAGCAGCTGAAATGCTGGGAGAGGAAGCTCCAAAATGGCCGCTACCTTTCTTCTCCAACTGTTCCAGGCTGTTGGTCCGGTTTAACTGCTGTTAACCCTGAATTGGTCCTTCAATCAACCCCACTCCCTCCCCAGACATCCTGATTGGCTTCCTCTCTCTGCAGCTATGAAACCCTGCCCTCCTCCCACCTTTCTCTATTTGCTGGCAGGTTGGAGACTGCAGCATCTCTCACCCCCTTTTTCTGGTCACACTATGTGCTGGCAGTAGTAACTATAGACGCAACAATGGATTTATTTTTTGTGTATATGTAAAGCACACAGTGTGCTTACATCACATAGCGGTTGCCACACATACAGCTTCTCCTCTGCAACTCCAATGCTCTAATACTTTTACAAATAATTTAGGCTATACAGGGTCTTTTTAAATGGACTGAAGTTTGGGACAGTGCAACATGCAGCCTGAGACAATGGGACAACAATGAAGCTTGCCTTTACTATAACTTTAATACAGGCCATTGACTGTGAGTGAAGTTGTTAAGTTTGCATGCAAATGATGGACAACCCCCGAAGAATCAATGTGCTCTTGCATGCTGCAAGTGCTCTGTGAAAGGGGGGATGTAAATATAGGTATTTTTTATGTTCCTCCACACAGTACCTTCAACCAGAGTTTAAAGTGATAAAGTACATAAAACTTCTTTTTTTATGATCTAATAAAAAGTTTCTGTCTTTTGGACTGCCATTGCACTATACTCAAAACTCTACTTGCAACTGTGAGTTTATTAGTATTCTAAGGAGAGCACACAATCCTTTTTTGAGCTTACTTGTGAAGATGCAAATTCTAGTTTCTCCAAACCCACAAGGTAACGGCTCCTCATGGTGTTCACCTCCTGCCGTTTGCTGTTTAGTAAAGTCTTGAAGGTAAGAATCAGCTCCAAGTATGAGGTTGGGGTAACATAGTTGTGTCTGCGCAGAGTGTTGTAGTAACTGTCTGACAGGTTCTTGACACTTTCTTGAAAGTACTTGCACATGGAAACAACCCTATGGCATTTCAAAGGCAGCAGTAAATATATTATTCCTGCATTCGAAAAAGGCCCAGTACAAAACCTAAATGCAATTTCTCATCATAAGAAGCGTAAATAAAAAAAATCTCTATTTCCACTTCAGTGGCCACTGACAAGATGTCATCTTTCAGCTGCATTTGGCTTTTCAAGATTGCAAAGAAAGAACTTTCACAAATAATCCCCTCATTGTTAAATTGGCGTTGTATGTTGGCGCTAAACATTTGTGTATCCAGCCTCAAAGGAACCAGAGTTCATGTACTACTGCACACTTTAGCATACAAAAAGGCTTTATACCAAATCCCATTGGGTTCAGCAGCTTGCAGAGGCTCTGCCAAATATTGAAGTCCATAAAATAATTCCATATTTAATCTAGCAAAAGTACATCTGAAGGTTTATTGTTTACACTCATATTTTTAGAGAAAAGTATGAAGAACTATTTTATGGACTTGGAGTGATGGCTCTATCTTTGATATTTGATATAGAGCTAGGGGCCAGATTTATTTGCCCATTCGGGCAATGGAAGCAGAGTGACCTAAATTACTCCATTGTTTCCCACAGCAGTAAAATAAGGCCTCTGTGCATATTTAACACAGCACTTACAGTAAGCACCTGTGTTTCTAGTTGCATGTTAGTGTTGGAGAGCTAACACTGAATTACATAGTTAAAGTGAATAAGAGAGCATAGGAATTGGCCATATAAAGATGGGTTACTAGGCCCTTCCCAAAGAAAATGTGATAGTTATGAATTCAAGTGCAATAGGACCCTAGTTTAGGTATTCAAAAATAAAATTTAAGCCCACGAATGTCATCACCTTCTAATCCCTAGGCCAGTGCCCCCTGTGTTTTTTTTTGTTAATAAAGCCTTTGCCCAATATTCATAAAAACACTAACAGGAAGCAGTGTGATTGTGAATGGCAGATGTATGCTGTTACAATTAAACTGCCACATAATGGCAGTTTGACGTACTCTCCAGTGCTGATCTGTGTGTTCTGTAAATTAATGTATCATCACTGGAAAGTATCAGGGGGCCGGGCTGCTCGCTCAGGGAGCAATATGGCCGTCTGCATCGAGTTTGTCTTGTTATGAATATTAGGCAAAGGCTTTAGTAAAAAATAGAAACACAGGCTGTTTTGGGGCACTAGACTGAGGATAGAATGTGATGACATAAACTTCCTTTCTGGGTATATATTCACTTAAAGTAACACCATTGCGAGTGTGTAATATTAAAAATTCATATAAACATTTTGGCTAATGAGAGTAGGAGTCACTTAAACACCTGAACTGAATAAAGCTCCCACCAAGCTTGAGGTTTATTCTCTCCTGGTAGGAATAAAATCCAGGATACCAGCTGTATAAGTGACCACCATCCAGCAATTTTTCTATGGATTTTTCTATCATTGGGCCATTTTTTGCGATAATGCTCTAACCACTTTCAAGATCCAGTGGTGCAGCAAGCTGTAGCTAAGAGCATCCACAGTTTCAGTTTTGAAGAGAAGCACACCCTGCATTTCCAATGTTTTCTTGTGACTACAATTTAACGCTCAGCAGGGAGCTGGCAGGCTTTTCAAAATCTAAGAGGATGACTCATCTTGCTTGTTACATTCGCATCAGAAGCGAAAGATTGTTTCTAAACTCCCAGCAAGATTTAGAGTACTGTAAGTGCTGTTGATTATTAGCGCAGGTCCATTTTAAAAAGAGGGAAAACTATTGCTTAAAGGGGTACTAAACCCAAGAGAAAAAAAAACAGGCACTCACGTTGGCTCCCGCACAGCAGCTGAGGCCCTGCCAACCACTCTGGAACTTCCCAGTTTCTGAGAATGGCAGGAAGCAGCATCAGTGGGGGGTGCTGCACGCTCCCCGTTCAACTCATTTAATTGGTGCCCTGCGACATCTTGCGTGCTGTCCATTCGTTGCAATAGAGGGGTGGACTTGGCCCGCCCCTCCATTGCAATAAATAGGTGGCCCGGTTTGACAGAAGGCAGCTTCATTCTCTGAAGGCTGGAGGTTTTAGAGCATCGCAGTGGTATGGCTTGCAGCGCGGGAGTAAAGGTACATCCATGTTTTTTGTTTTGAGTAACCCTTTTTGTGAGGCAGAAAAAGAACAAAGTAACCTGGTAAATACAAACTCCATTAAGCAAACATGTAAAAAGGGAAAAGGAAAGGTGTTGATTTACTTTCAAATGTTGGATTTGCTTTATCTGGTTCAATGGTAATTATTGTAGAAAACTGGGAAAGACATTTAGGAAAACAAAAACCCAAGACAACTGTTACAACTTACTCCTTCCTAATGTCATCGTCAAGGTCCACATCTTCTAGGAACCTATTGGCCACCATCTCTAAGGCATCCGTTGGCCATGTCTGGAACCAGTCAATGGTACAACAGTTTATCAGCGAAGGAAACATGCGCAGTCGATTGCGGAAGGAATCACCGATAGGGCTCATCGCTAATTAGAAAGTAACAGAAATGTAATCATTAAAATGTCTCCCCTGTATTGTATTAATTTGTTGACCAGTTATCTGTGCCAAGGGAGTATAAATTGTGGTTTGTTCTTTCTTAGCACAGAACTGCTAGTTCAGCTGTGTGCGAGATCTATGTTGAAAATGGACTCATATGAAAAAATTCTCTTGCAAAATGATAAAAGTATAGCTTACGCATTTTCCCCGTGTTTGCTTTTTCTTCTAGTAAAACGCAAAATAGTTTTTTTTTTTTTTTTTTTAATAAATCCTTTTAATAAATGGAAAAACTTGGTGAGTTTTTTTCACACACAGCTCTTCTGATCAACTCTGATGTTTTAAAATGTACCAGATTAGAGCACCCCACTGTAAAGCACCTGTCTCCATTCTCCATGCCTCCGCATGCCCACTTTATTCATTGCAATAGAGTGGACATTTAGTCTTGACATAGACAGAAAATGCCAGGTGCTCAGTCTTGGCGACTGAGTTTTAAAACACCGAAACCAGCCAAAGAGCTGTGAGGGAAAAAAAGGTGAGTAAAGCTTATTTTGGTTGATGCCTCAACAGATCCTATAAAACATCCTTCATATCTAGATCCTTCCTGCTCCTGCTCTCTCCAAAGGGTGTAGTTTCTCATTTCTGGTCAGTTCTAGTCCCTGCTATATAGCTACCCCCTTCAGCTGCCTCTCTAGTTCAGCCACAATAAAACAATAACAGAGCTGCATTTGAGGCAAGGTAAGTATGCTTTGATTTTAAACTTAGCCCAGAAATGCCATTTAACAATCAATTGTACTGATCCATGTAATAGCCTAAAATATTTTTGATGTTAAACAACATTTTAAATCATTATGCTCGGAAAACAGTTTGGTCACTCACCTTATCGGTGCAAACAATTGTATAACTAACCTCTTATTGTTTCTATGAGATAAATCATCAAAAGTAATTATAGCGCAACAGCCTATGTTGTAATTTGAGCCATGCAATTATAATTGCTTTGTAACATTCATTAAGTCGTAAATGTAAAACATGATACTATGATGAAGCACAGCCTGCTCACAAGACTACTGCAGAGTGAAGTGACCCAATGGATATGTGTAATTTACGTGCAAGGCAAAATGAGCTATTTTAACACATAAAATACTTATTTCCAGCACATATAAATACAGCTTTTATAATAAAAAAACATGAAATGTGGAGGGAAGGTGAAGCAGTGGTTGTTAGAGGAAAGTCGAACAGAAATGGCAGCCCTAGTGGATACTGTTCTCCCTAACAGCCGGGAGGACAGCCCAGCTAGTGAACAGGTGCTTGGGACTGCAGGTCAGACTAGATAGTTAGTGGTAATAGGGGATTTTATTCTCAGGCGGACTGATAGACCGATTTGTCACCAGGAGCGCCTCAACAAAAAGGTTTTCTGTCTTCTGGTGCCAGGGTTCAGTATGTGGCGGAAAAGGTTGATAAATTACTGGGAAGGGCTGGGGATGACCCAGCTGTTGTGGTCTGCCTGGGGGCCAATGACAGAATTAATGGGAGATAGAGGAATAAATTTAAGGAATTAGGCACCAAGTTGAAGAGAAGTACCTCCAAGGTTGTATTCTATGGAATACTGCCTGTGCCATGCGCTACACATGAACGACAGCAGGAGCTTAGAGAGTTAAACACATGGCTCTAGTCATGGTGCAAGGCAAAAGATTTGGGTTCCTAGAGCACTGGGTTGACTTTTCATTGGGGTACAAACTGTATTCTACAGATATGAATGGAGGAGGTCTGCTGTGCTAGGTAATAGGATAATAGAAGGGGTGGGAGGAGTATTTAAACTAGAGATGAGGGGGGAGGTCAAGAGAGAAAACAAAGGGGACGGCAGGTTATTTTGGGGACAGCATAGGATGGTCCATGTGTTGTAAACCAGCCGTGAGAAATTAGGTGGATGCACTACTGCAGAAGCTAATACTAAAGCACAATGTGTCAAACTAGAAACTTAAAGTATATGTTCACAAATGCATGAAGTCTGGCTAGTAAAGTGGGGGAGCTTGAGGCTCTGGTACTGGAAGAAAATAATGATGTTATTGGTGTGGCTGAGACATGGTTGGACTGTCAATCTTCAAGGTTTTGCTCCGAAAGCAAAAAGGAAAGGGGCGGTTTGTGTCTCTATGTAAAACAAGAATTCAAAGCATATAATAATGAGGGGATACTAGCAGAAGATTGTGAGGATGTAGAATCCTTGTGGGTAGTGTGGGGTGATGTAATACAAATTGGAGTAATCTATAGACCCCCAAACATAACTGAGGAAATAGAGGGGCATCTGCATAAACAGATGGAGCAGGAGTCACAGGCTGATACAGTGATGGTGATGGGGGACTTCAACTACCCAGGTAGCGAATGGAGACATGGTTCAGCTTCTTCTACAAGAGGGAGAGCATTCCTCAGCTTGCTACAAAAATAACTATATGAATCAGTGTGTGGATGCACCTACTAGGGGTGATGCACTTTTGGATCTGTTAATATCAAATGATGATGACCTGATAGGTCGGTAACAGTACGTGAAAATCTTGGTAACAGTGACCACAATATTGTTGTATTTAACATAAACTGTAAGAAAGATTTTTTGTCTTGGAGGCAAAAACTTTGAATTTTAGAAAGGCCAACTTCCACAGGCTCAGAGTTGCACTCTATTACATAAACTGGGAGAATCTGGAATAAGGATACAGAATAAGGATACAGATGCCAAATGGTGTTTTACATTAATTGTGAGTAGCAATGTTGCAAAATGTATTACTATGGGTAACAAATATAAGTGTCTAAAATTAAACCCATTATGGCTGACACCTGCGGGTGAAAGGTCAATATAGAACAAGAAAAAAAAATTAAACATTACAAGGCTGAGCTCTCAGCTGTAACCCTTGAAAAGTATAAATTATCAAATAAAGCAAGTAAGAAAGAAATAAGGCAAAAGCAGAAAATTAAAGAGATGTGGCCAAAGAAAGCAAAACAACCCTAAAAGTTTTTTAAATATAAAAATTCAAAGAAAACTAGATCGGAACAGGTAGGTGCCCTAATTAATGATAATGGGGAAATGGTCAATGGGGATGAAGAGAAAGAGGAGCTGTTAAATGGATTCTTTAGCTCTGTGTACACAAGAGAGGAGTAAGGAGCCAACACAGGAGATGCCACTGATAGCAATAGCCCAAGTATAATATTCAACAAGCTAAACAAGGATATCATCCAAGAAAAACTATATAATTTAAATGTGAATAAGACTGCAGGACCAGACGGATTTCACCCAAGAGTTCTTAACCCTTTGAGTGCCGGCCTACCGAGATTTTTTGTCACAATCTGTTGCCAGACGACTTTTCACGTTTTTGCGCTACACGTGTGCAACCTTGATTTTTGAAGGGATTTCCAGTCTGGGCTTCAACATGAAATGTCTTGTTTGGCCTTTTTTTAGTGTATTCTCAATACTTTTGGGTGAAATATGTGCAAAAAAAAAATGATTTTTTACAATTTGTAGTGTTTTTTTTGTAATACAAAATTTAAGTTTGTTAATAAAATATTATTGCATGTGAAAGCCCTATTTCTCCCGGTTACAATGGTACCACATATGTATAGGTATACCCCCTTTCCTGAAACAGCAGTTTAGGAGATTCCAGATAGGATACAACTATGCAATATGATTGCATAGTTGTAAGGGGTTAATAAAAAAAAAAAAAATGACATAGGGTTCCCCCTCCCACGGGGGGGGGGGGGGGGGGGGACCTCATTTCTTTTTTGGAATTCTAAGGGTTAAAAACCCTTAAAATCCCCCCCCAAAAATGACATAGGGTCCCCCTTACCCAGCATTACTGACCCGGACCAGCTATGGGGGCTTGTAGAACAGGGCGCCTGGCCCTGCAGGCTACTAGCCCACATAGCCACATGGCCCGGGCCCTTCTGCCCCCCCTGGCCGTTGGGGAGGCAGGTAATGGGGGGCTGGGGGTTATGGCAAGTCACCCGCTTGCCGCAGGTGACCTGCCATACCCAGAGCCTTGTGAACTGGTATAAGGGGTCTCATGGACCCCTTACCAGTTCACAAAGGGTTAAGTTAAAAAAAAGACACCAGACAAGTTCTTTATTATTCTATTTTCACTTATACTTACCTCCCATCCAGTGTCCCACGCTGCTGCAGATGACAGTTGTCGGTAGTGATCAGAGCAGGGAGGGTGGCAGGCAGGGAGATCAGAGCCACCCTGCCTGCCACCCTCCCTGCTCCGATCGCTGCTGACAACTGACAGATCGGAGCCCGGGTGCCAGTAACCCGAGGAGCGGGATGACGTCATCGAGTGGGCAGAGTTAGGGGTGGGGCTAGGGGCGGGGCCAGCACCGGCCGAAGAGGATGGTGATGGCCCGTTTCTGGGCCCTCACAAGCAGCGTGGAAAGCCCAGGGGGGGGATCGGAGCCCCCCCTGGTGAAGAGAAGACCCGGGGAGAGCCATCGCGCTGCCAGGTGAGTAAATGTCATTTACTGTTTTTTTTTTTTTTCAGATGTCGGCGCCAGCGGGGGGGGGGGGGGGGGGGGCTATTCCGGGCCCCCTCCTGAAGATCAGAGGCCTGGGGGCGGAAATCTAACAGCGGATTCTTGTACAGAATCAATCGCTGGCCCTTTCAAATGAGGGGTAAGGTAAGTCTGTATGTTTTTTTGTTACTTTTTTTTTTTACTTTTTGTTTTATGGGCGTCTAAAGTCAGCTACTTGACTCTCACGTAGCTGGCACTTAACGGTTGGAGAGGCAGCTACGGGCACTAGAAGGGTTAAGGAACTCAGCTCAGTTATCTCATCACCCCTGTTCCTGATCTTTAAAGACTCACTAACAACTGGTATAGTGCCAAGAGATTGGCGCAAGGCAAATGTGGTGCCCATTTTTAAAAAGGGCTCTAGGTCTTAGTTTAACATCTATCGTGGGAAAACTGCTTGAGGGGCTATTAAGGGACTACATACACGAATATGTAACTATACATAATATTATAAGTGACAACCAGCACAGTTTTCCTAAGGACAGAAGCTGCCCGACTAACCTTATTGGTTTCTATGAGGAGGTGAGTTGAAGCCTGGACAGAGGGGGGGGGGGGTTAGATATAGTTTTTCTGGATTTTGCAAAAGCACTGTCCCCCATAGATGCTTATTCTAGAAATTGAGGTCTTCAGGATTAGAAAATACAGTTTGTAACTGGATTGAAAACTGTCCCTTGTCCTTGAAGCAGCATGGGGGCTGCGTGCGCAGACATTTTTCACTGAGGTTGGCCTGACTGTTGCCCTGGGTGTTATCTTATGACGTGAGATTTAACCATTTATTTTCTCTCTGCTGGCACTTGCATTTATATCATATATTGTTATTGTCTGCACTTTAAAGTCTTATTGGTATGGGTTTCCCTGTGCAATATTAGGTAGTGTTTTAGGTTTATGTGTTTTTCATGTATTTGCACTTTATATATTGATATTTTTTTATTGTATATTCACTGTTTTTGCACATATTTTTGCCATATATATTATTAATATTTTTGTAGTATTGGTTTCATGAATTTGCACATATATTTACATGTGGTTAGGATTTTTTGTGCCGGGACAAAAAGGATGGGTTATGACTATTCTAGGATAATCAATATTATTCACCCATAGGGCAGTTATTTAAGCGGCCCTTAGGGGCCATATACATTGATATAGATACATTTGGCCATACTGGTTGTTTTTAAATTTGTCTTGTGGTGTATGTATTTTAATTCTTTGTTTTTTTGTACTAATAAAATCATTAATATATACTGTTGATTGTAGTGGTGCTTTCTTTGGGAGATTGGTGTGTTCTTTGCACGCCCACTCCAAATTATTGTGGATTGAAAACTGGCTGAAGGATCGTTTTGAGTTGTGGTTAATGATATTGAAGATTGAATTAGAAGCACTGTCTCTATGTTTGCAGATGGCACAAAGATATGTAGCACAGTGCAGTCTATTGAAGATGTTCACAAGCTTCAAGCTAACTTGGACACTTTAAGTGATTGGACATCCACTTGGCAAATAAAGTTCAATGTGGAGAAATGTAAAGTCATGCACTTGGGGGTCTAATAACCTTAAGGCCACATATGTCCTTGGCCGAGTAAAACTGGGTGAAACACTTGTTGAGAAGGATCTGGGGGTACTGGTAGATCACAGGTTAAATAACTGTATGCAATGTGAAGCAGCTGCTTCCAAGGTCAACAAAATAATATCATGCATTAAAAGAGACATGGAATCACGGGATAGGGATGTAATTTTGCCTCTTTACAAGGCACTGGTGCGCCCCCACCTGGAATATGCCGTCTAGTTCTGAGCACCTGTTCATTGAAAGGACGCTCTGACTATGGAAAGGGTACAGAGCAGAGCCACCAAACTAAAAAGAGGAATGAAGAATCCTAGTTATGAGGAAAGATTATGAGAATTAAATCTGTTTAGTCTTGAGAGAAGACGAGTGAGGGGGACATGATTAACTTGTATAGTATATAAATGGGCAATACAAAAAATATGGGGAAACGCTATTTCAGGTAAAATCCAATCCACCATAAGAACTATAAATCTGTGAAATAGTCTTTCTACAACATCAACCGCTGAAAGCTTTAAAAAAGGATTAGATGCTTATTTAGAAGAAAATAACTAACAGTTACAATTAGCTGTTATAAGTAAAAAAAAACAAATAATAAAAATACAATTCTGTGAAACTCATCTGTAGAATTGTTTTTGATTATATCCAGTCCAGGTCGTCCCAGTGATGACAGAATAGGGGCAGAATACCACATGTCATCACTGGGACGACCTGGACTGGATATAGGGAAAATAAGGAATAGCTTCCCCTAGCCCAATACCCTTGGTTGAACTTGATGGACATATGTCTTTTTTCATCTGTATTAACTATGTAACTATATGTAAAAAAAATACATGAAAACAGGTGTTGGAAAACTGAACCTATTGTTATGCACTGTGGGAGTTGGGGCTGGACATTCCAGCTCCTATGCCCAATGAGAGAGCAAAAAAACAAAACAAAAAGAAGGCGCCCATAAGTTTATCTGTGTCTAGCCACTTTTTGTTTTTGGCTGGACAGGATCAAATGGGCAAGATTCAAGTCAAATGTAACACAGGCACAGCTCGTCACTAGCTATTTGGGTGGCGGAGAGGGGCATATAACCTAGAAAGGCAAACAAATATTCCTGAAACATTGGTAAAGCACAGCTTTGACACAACTGTTTACATTTTTACTACAGTATTCTTACCCAGCACAATGTGTAAGTTGGCTTTCACTCTATCGATAAAGAAGTTGTACATAGCCATAGGAGTGGCTTCAATTTTCTTCCCCTCTGTCCTAGCAATGGACTGCATTTTCTCAACTATATCTGCCTTCTCATCTGCAGGGAAGATATTCGGGACATCCCCAGTGTTCAGAAGCATGTTGATATCTTCAACAAACACCTCATCTTTAATTTGGTTATCACAAAATAGAAAGACTGTGTTTTTGCCAGATACACCTGCTTGTAGCATGACCTTCTTCACATCATCCCTCCATTCGCTGACTGTGTAGTTTTTTGTTATCTCAATCTGAAAGAGCTCAAAAGAGTTCATAAATGTGGCCAGTTTGGTAGCACTCTGTCTCCCGCTTCCACCAATCCCAACCAGCAGCAGGTGACCTTTGTCCTGTTTCAATACTCGACAAATTCGTGAGATGTGTTCGATAGCAAACCTAAACATTACTAAAGACATTGGTGCTTTGCTTATAGTATTAAATTCATCCAAGTAGTATTCCATGAACGATGTCAACTGCTTAAGGTCTGTGATTTCATCATATACTTTAACATCACTGTCTGGCTTAAAGTAGTCTCCAAAGAAGAGGCTTCTTATGTTATCATCAACCACCTTTCCTGTGGGTGCCAAATGACAGAGGACCTGAAGCAAAGGGTAGATTATTAGCTATTTTAAATGGAGACATTCTTTAAACATACAAAAGAGATGAACCTTATTTTGTGCAATGATTTCAGCATGACCACCTTGGCTTTAGAGCATAAGGCTAGGTTGCAGTAGGTACCCTGAAACTGGCAATCAATATTAAATTGTTAAAATAGCAGTAATTCTAAGTTTTCCAACATTCACAATCCAAATTAGAGGGTATTAGACAGTAAGCAGTGGCTATGGTTTCATTATTATGAATGAGAGGTGAATGTCTGGCATCAGAGACTTCACAGAAAGCACAAAGGTGCTCATGAGGAGCATTGTATTAAAATAACTACCGCATTTTTCGCTTCATAAGACACACTTATTCCCCCCTCCAAAAAAAAAAAAAAACATGGGGTAAAGGCCCATTCGTCTTATAAAGCAAATGTATATAAAAAAAACAAAGCAAAAATAATTAACATTACAGCCATTACTGTAGCTTCTGCAGCAGCCCGCGCTTCTCCCTCTTCGTTTCAGTTGGTGGGCATGGCCTACATGGCCTATGAATGGCCAGCATCCAATCACAGGTGAGGGCCTATATAGGCCACGCCTACCCACGAAGCAATGAAATTAGTTGCCCCGGAACCTGTAGTTATATATGTGTGTGTGTGTGTGTGTGTCTTTCTGCATGTGTGTGTGCATGTGTGTGTTGGGGTGTGTGTATAACACTGGGCATTGGAGGACTAGCAGGCAGCAAGTCTAAGTTTATTTGTTTCCTGCCCGCTGTTCCTCTTTTGCGCTTTGTCCTCACACACACGATTGGGGAGGGGATGCCGCACAGTGGCTGTAATGAGAGATGCCGCTCACTGGCTGTAACTAAGGATGCCACACACTGCCTATAATGAGGGATGCTACTGACTAGCTGTAATGAGGGATGCCGCTTACTGACATTAATGGGGGATGTCGCACACTGGTTGTAATGAGGGATGCCGCTTACTGGCTGTAATAAGGACTGCCACTCAATGGCTGTAATGAGGGATGATTATCACTGGCTGTAAAAAGGGTCTTTTGGTTTAGAATATTTTTTTCCCATTTATTTTACATTTTGAGATATGATAGTTATGATTTTCAGATATGATAGTGGCACTGTTTTTAAGTATTTTTTCTTTCATGTGAGCACATAAATGTGCTTTTGAATGTGGATTAGGTAGATTATTAAGTGAGATAGCTGTGGAGGAATGTAACTAATGTCTTTTTATCCAAAGAGATTTGTTAGGCATGTACTCATTATTAGGCAGTGGCTCCACAGTTATTAGAGTTTCATAATCATGCAGTGTGCTTTGAAAGAATCTTGATTGCATTCAGCAGTTATCATTTGTGTGTAGAGGTAAAATACATCCAGAAGCCACTTTTGGAAAAGATCCATATTAAAACATATAGAGGGATTAAAGCAACAAAATGCCCCATATTTAAAGGAAAAGGCAAGGTGTGCTTTTTTAAGTATTTTTACAAAGGACAAAAAAAAAGTACAATGCAGAAAACTAGCACAGGCATTTTATGCAAACACATTGCACCTAAAATAATCGATAATCAAAGAGTGTAAATGTACAGAAGCCTAAAGGTTTCCCCGAAATATGTGCAAAATTCACATAATTCATAAAATGCATAAAGCACATCAAAACTAAGGCAAAGAGTGTTTTCTGAGAACAGAAAGTATTTAATGGAAGATAAATCTTGTTATCCTTTGCCTATATGCACTATGTAAATATTTGAAGGGGGTGGAGGCACCTGCAAACTATATGAGCAAAAGTCCCCTGCATCTGTTGCAGGGTGTGATGGGACACTAGGCATATAGTACCAACTCGAAAAGTATACTCTAGAGAGTAAGGTCTCCTCTTTTGAAGAGTATATTTGGGAGATTTTATATATATATATATATATATATATATATATATATATATATATGTGTATTTTATTGCATATTTATGAAGTACAAAAACAAGAAGAAAATGAGGTACCCAGTATATAATGGGTTAAACCAAGTAAATGCTATTCAGTACAACATATACAGAAAAAAGGTTTCAGTAATAGTTAGATATCGTCTGCATCATACAAGAAAGTAACAGTAAATGTGCTCAGCAAAGAAATATAGCACAGTAATCATGACGTGACAAACCATTATAATGTATAGATAACAAACAAGCAAGAATTACCAATCAGAGAAGGCAAGTGGTGATTGCTATACAAAGCCCATGTTACGGAGTTCACGGCTCCTTTCACAGCCTTGTATATGTTGTACTGAATAGCAATTTCTTGGTTATTGCCTTAACCCATTATATACTGGTCAGTTCCAAGGCCACTTTACTCGTCAGGATGGTCATCTATTCACCTCATAGATTATAATGGTAACTTTTTACCTTACTTTAGATTTTTGTGCATTGAGTAGAACTATATTATTACATACAAATATCCTATTTCTGAGGTGCAAGACGATCCTGATGACGACAGACGTTGCAACGTTGTGAAGTCTGCATTCTATATCCTTTTGTGGACAAAGTGCATAGTACCTGTATTTGCTATATTATGTCTAAATATATTTTTTTACTTGCAAACTATTTATTGTGTTTGGTGTGCATTGATCCACATCCCCCCATCCGAGGACTTTGAAGTCAACCACACCAGAGACCAGACCATCATGTACCTCAATGTTCTGCCCTCCACTCCCTTCAGGACCAGCTCCTGCATTCTTCTTATAGTTTCCATTTTTTGCAGCCATTCATACATTTTGGGAGTAACCTGAGAGTTCCAGTGGCATGGAATCACTGATCTGGCTGCCACAAGGAAATGTTGCAGTAAATCATTTTTTGCAGAGGGAACTGGGGTCATGGAGAGAAGGGTCACCTGAGGGGTGTTGGCGGATTTTCAGGAGTTTGTATACCTTAAAATGTTTTCCCAAAAAAGTTTTATCTGCGTGCTACCCTACTAAATGTGGGACATTGTGCCTACAGCATTACTGCATTGCTAGCATTGGTTTGAAGGTGCGACTAGTCAGCTTTTCCAGCGGGCCAGGATCCAATAGTTCTTCTCCTGCTCTCTACATGCAACTGAGAAACCATGTGCTAATGAAAACGTCCCTCGGCTTTCCCTCGGCTTCAATCCCCCTCCCCAGCTCTCTCTCCGATTTACCAATAAAAGTCAGGGGTGTATTTTTCATGGCTGCATCTTGAAGCGTTCGATATTGAAGGGAGAGGGCGTGGCCAGGGGGAGAGTACGCTTTAAGTATGCTCTCAAATGAGGTTAATGATTGCAATAAGGAGATAAAAAGGGCATGGGAGTTGATGAAATTGGGAGGGTTAGCTCGAGCTTTTGTTTGTTTTTTGTTACACGCCCCAAATGGCCAGTAGAGAGCGGGATAGGTAGGGCATGGAGTTGAGTCTGGCAATCCAGGGCAGGGCAGTTAGGCTCAGGAGAGATAGGCTTCTTTCTCATTTGACCCATAATTTGTCCCCTTTGTGGTGGAACCAATCGGAGAGACGGCTTAAGATAGCTGCTGAATGGTATAACCTAAGGCATGTAATGCCCAGTCCCCCCTCCCTCTTGTACCTGGCAAGTGGGTACCCAATCCAAGCCTTTTTATTGTCCCAGCCAAACCTGGAAAATGGTCTCTTCCAATTCTTAAAAAAGGGCTCTCTTTGGGACAATAGGGACTGCCTGGAAAATATGGAGTAAATGAGAAAGATCATCCATCTTAAGTGTGTTAATACGTCCCAGCCAGGAATAATTGTGTTTGCCATACAATTTCAGATTGTCCAAAGTTTTAATTACAAGTGGGACCTGATGGAATCCCTTTAAAAGTAAAATTGGCCTGGAGCAAATGCTGTGTTTCTGCACTCATATATTCACGTCCTGTGACTTAGAGAGGTTAATCTTAAGGCAAAGGCAGTAAAATTTATCAAACCCCTCCAGGGTGGAGGATAGAGAAATATGTGGAGATGTTACATATAAAAGTGAAGAGAGAGATTTTATATTCTCATTCTCCACAAGCGATTCCCCAAATCGAAGGGTTGGCTCTGCATTGGCGAGATTCTCCATGACAATCACATATAATAGGGGTGAGAGGGAGCACCCCTGCTGTGTGCCATTCTTTATGTTTAAGGGAGGGGACAGAATACCATTAACCTTGACCCTGGCCGTAGGATCATGAAATAGAGGCATGATCTTAACTAGCAAAGTAGCTCCTATTCCCACTTTACCAAGCGCGACCCGCAGAAAGTGCCCATGAACCCTGTCCACAGCAAGTAAGCATGCTGGGACTGAGTTCTTCGGTGCATAAGAGTGATTGTCTTCAATGTATTATCCCTTCCCTCCCAGTGACAAAGTCCACCTGGTCATATGTAATAATATCGGGGAGTAGTGGTTGTAGTCTAGTCTCAAAAATTTTAGCAAAGAGTTTGACATCTAGGTTAATCAAGGATATGTGTCAGTTGTTGCCTGGGAGATTACTTTTTATTGGATCCCCTTGCCAGTCACCAGGGCATCCTACCTTGAATGCATAGTTCCATAATCACTGTGACACTGAGCCCTCCTGCCAAAGACATGTGGACAATAATAATTAATTATTTCTTCCACACAGTGCACAAATCCTATTCGGGAGATGGGGGCCAACCAGATGATTTCCTGGTAACCTGGTGTGCCAGTCTGGGCATGTCTGTTAAAATAATTCACTATAGCTGTCTTAACAATGAAAATAAAAAGAGCAGTGAATAGACCATACCTTGTCAACACTCTCCTTAAAGCATTTGGATGTAGTCTCTTTGACCATATTAAAGAATGTCTGTCTGTCTTCAGGATCAGTTAAACGATCATAAAATACACGATACACTTCATGTATCCAGAGTCTGATCAATTTATCGTTGTCCTGGAATACAGAGAAAAAAATCTTATGCCAACCTGATATTACACACATATTAAAGCAGGCCAACACCCTGCAGGAATCTGCACTTGGTAGCTGCCGCCGCCACCAGCGCAAGATTACAGTTTGGGGGAAGGCATTCAGAATGCTGGAGGCCCCTGCACATAATCCCTAGAATGCCCGTAATCCTTACCTTTACTTCAGTCCAGTGACGAGAGTCAAATGCCTTGATTGGCAGCCCACGCTCACTTGAGCAGTGACCCCGCGATCCGCAGGGTATTGGCTCGCTTTAATCTATAGTACCATTGAAATCATAACTAAATAACTGAAAGTAAATATAGTTTTAAAGCACATCATTTATTTTAATAATGCAGGGGAAAGCAGGCAACACTATTCAGCCAACTCTATACCTTCTGCACTACCCCTTTTTATATGACAGATTTTTGGTATTGCTAAAAGCTAGTTATTTTAGAACTGATTAAATAAGTCTGCTTTTAAGAAACAAAAAATATCTAATTCTTTAATCCAAGGTTAGGCTCTCTTAGCAAAAGGGTAGAACAAAAGACAAAAGGAACCAGATACTGTATAATGGCCTTTATAATGAACCTTTAAGTAGGTTAATCTGTGTACCTATGCTATGTAGGAACCTATTTGGGGGGGGGGGGGGTAACATAAAAAACACTCACCTGCCCAGACCTGGGCACCCAATACTCAGCACGGCAACTGGAGCCCAAAATCTCAGCACAATTACAGTGGATACCACCGCTGCTGCTGCACTGATACAGTGACTAAGCAGTCACTCAAGCTCAGAAGAAGCTTGGAAGGCAGAAGTGAGGCTTTTTATATTCACAAAGTCGATCGCAGTATGGGGACAGGGAGGAAGAGGTGGGAAGGGGTTAATACATAATGTCCTGCATCTTACCTGCAAATGTGTGTGTGGACAAAGCAGCACTCCACGTACAACACGGGAGAAGTCCCGTAAGTTAAAGACATAATGTGATTTTGATGGAGTTGGCAAGAAGTTCTCGACAGCCATTTTGTATATTTCCATGGTAGCCTGTATCATAAGCTTGCCTGATCTAAAATGAATAAAAATACAATTCTGTGAGTACTCACCTGTAGAATTGTTTTTGTAGTATACAGCACGTCCTGTTTCACTTATTCCTTACGTCTGGGTTATCCGCCACAAGGTGGCGCAGTGGACTGCAGAAAGACTTGTGGCATCTCCCGGTCCTATAAACCTTTCGCTGCCAGCCTACCTGGAGTTTTTGTCACCCTTGGTGCCAGACCATTTTGCACTATTTTGCGCTCCCCATGTTCAAATGTGATTTTTGAAGGGATTTCCAGGGATTTCCCAGGAAAATGATATATTGTTTTTTTCAGCAGAGTCTGGGCTTTAACATGAAATGTCTTGTTTGTAATTTTTTAGGTGTATTCTCAATACTTTTGGGTGAAATATGTGCAAAAAAATAAAAAAATATATTTTTTGCAATTTGTAGTGTTTTTTGTAATAAAAAATGTAAGTTTGTCAATAAAATCTTATTGCATGTGAAACCCCAATTAATCCCGGTCACAGCGTTACCACATATGTATTGGTAGACACCCTTTCCTGCCCAGGAGACTCCCCCAAACTGAAACAGCGCTTTAGGAGATTTTCAGATAAAATACAACTATGCACCGCGCTAAGCGCACCTTGCTGTCTTTCCAGAAAAAGAACCCTTTAAATTTGAAATACCCCCACAAACTATATATTCTCTGGAAGTATACACCTCAGGCTTTCTAGGCGTACCAGGTTTGTTGACATGGGCGCAATTTTCTGGAAGTAATCCCTCAATCAATTCTTTGGTTGCACAGAGTTTCCCTAAAAAAGAATAAAAAAGAAGAATCAAAGCCACATTTTCCTAAAAAAAACTATATGCAAACAGAATAAAACAAGTAAAATCTGAAAAAGCAACATCCCCCGAACAGAACAATACCCAACATGCATAGGTTCTGTCAAGGGAAGAGTTGCCAAACACCCCAAAGTAAAGCATGCGCATAACGGTAATTTTACTTAAAAATTTCAGCTCTGCAGACAAAGTGCGCTCCTTGCGATTTTTCAACCAAAACAACCCTTTAAATTTAGAATATCCCCATAAACTATATATTCCCTGAAAGTACACATGTTAAGCTTTCTAAGAGTACTGAGCTTGTTGTAGTGGGCTAATCTTTCTGGAAGTAATCCATTGAAGAATTCTTAGGTTACACAGGGTTTCCCTAAAAACAATTATAAAAAAAAGCAGAATAAAGACCATGTTTTCCTAAAATATCAATATGCAAACAAGAAAAAACAAGCTAAATCTGAAAGCGCAAGGTCCTCCGAGCAGAACAATACCCAACATGCATAGGTACTATTAACCCTTTTAATTGTCAGCCTACTTGAAGTTTTGTCACCCTCTGTTGACAGGTCATTTTTCCCCATTTTGCGGCATGATTAACCGTGATTTTTGCTGGAATTTCCAGAAAAATTATATACATTACATATACATTTTTTGCAGCAGAGTTTAGGCTTTAACATGAAATGTCTTGTTTGTAATTTTTCTACTGTTTTTTGAATATTTCTGCTTAAAAATAAAAAAATTATATATATATATATATTTTTTTTTAGACAATTGGCTCCTTTATTTTAAATAAAACCTTTTTTTTTTTTTTAATGAAAACCATATTGCATGTGATAGCCCCATTTCTCCCGATTACAACGGTACCACATATGTATCGGTAGCCCCCCCATTCTTGCCCTGGAGACCCCCCAAACTGAAAAGAGCAATTTATTACATTTACAAATGAAATACTATCCACACTATAAACACAAGGGGTTAATTAAAAAAAATGACATAGGGTCCCCCCTTCCAGGGGGGGGGGGGGGCATTTTTTGGGTAATTTTAAGGTTTTAGGGTTAGGCTAACCCTAACCCTCAAAAATCCCCCAAAAAATGACATAGGGTCCTCCCTCCCAAGGGGGGGGGGGGGGGGGACCCCTTTTTTGGGGGAATTTTGAGGGTTAGGGTTATTCCAAAAAAAATGGGTCCCCCCGCCCCGGGAGGGGGACCCTACATCATTTTTATTTTTAAGGGTTAGGGTTAGCCTAACCCTAACACTTGGGGGGGGGGGGGACCCATTTTTGGGGGGAATTTTAAGGGTTAGGGTTATTAAAAAAAAAATGAGGGAGGACCGTACGTCATTTTTTTTTCTTTAAGGGTTAGGGTTAGCCTAACCCTAACCCTTAAAAAAAAAAATTCAAAAAATTTTTTTTAATTTTAAGGGTTAGGGTTAGGCTAACCCTAACCCTTAAAAATAAAAAAATCACGTAGAGGGGAACCCATTTTTTTTTTTATTTTAAGGGTTAGGGTTAAGCTAACCCTAACCCTTAAAATAAAAAAAAATGACGTAGGGTCCCCCTTACCCGTCATAACCAGCCCGGGACCAGCTATGGGGGCTTGTAGGAACAGAGTGGAGGGGCCAGCTTTTGTGGCCCCCACCCTGCAGCCTACAAGCCCACATACCCTGTGTGGGCCCGGGCTCTTCTGCCCCCCCCTGGGCTTTGGGGAGGCAGGTAATTGGGGGTGCCGGGGGGGTTAATGGCAAGCCACCCGCTAGTTGCAGGTGACTTGCCAGCCCCTAGCCTTGTGAACTGGTATAAGGGGTCTCATGTATACTTTTTTAGTTTCCTAAAGCAAAACTCCATCTTATTCACACCTAACACTGACCCACTTCTTGATCACCACAGATACGAGGCACTTATTCACAGCTGCCATGGAGCTAGGGCTTTCAGTGGCCCCTGGGTTAGACACTAATAGCATCAGTAGGATAGAGGTTTTTTAAAGTGGACCAACACCCAGGATTTTGACTATCCTGGGTATTGGTCCACTTCCCTGGGGCACCCCGATCGTGGTGTGTGAGGTGATCGGCCCGGGAATCTTATAGATTCCCGGGCCGATCACCCCTGGGTGTTGGCCCACTTTAAATGCACTTTAGATTTCAGTGGTATGAACTTTTCAAGTAGGCTAATTACTGTATTCTTCAACATATAATACGCAAAGTGGGGGGAAATGCTCTTCTGCCATATATATATATATATATATATATATATATATTCTTTCACAGATACAGGGCAGAGGCTGCCAGTAAACAAATGTGGGTGGGGCTACAATGGTAAATAAATGGGGGTGGGCGATGGGAACCGCAGACTGCACCTGTAATGAAATGCACGGGGGGGGGGGGGGGGCGGTGGAAACTTCTAACCAGCCTAGTTGTTTTATTACCCAGCTGGCTGACAGACACTGGAGAGAGGGGAGGTCACTTCTAGTCAGCCAAATGTTTTTTTATTGGCTTGCTTACAGGAGAGGTGAGGGCACTTCTAGCCAGCCTAGTTGTTTTATTGGATGGCTGGCTAGCTGACAGACAGGGGAGGGAGAGCATGGAGGAGTCACAGTCACAGACACTGGCTTTGTGCTAGTTCAAAATATTTTTTTCTTATTTTTCTCCTCCAAATCCTAGGTGTGTCTTATAGGGTGAAAAATATGGTACTTTAACACTTGTTTTGATATATTTATAGACAGGTCTACATTGTGTTGTGTACATGTTTCAAGTCTTGTGATTGGTTTTATGTTTAATAAAAATTACATGTATATATACAAGGAGTGTTTAATAAGTTATCTACCCCTGTGTGTTTTCTGTTAGAAAGCTGAGCTTGTCTGTGCAAATGGAATAGCTAATTCTATTGGAAAAATAAAGAAATAAATGGTACATCCAAGTCCATCCAAGTCACAGTAATATACTCCTACAGCTTGTCATTAAGGGGGTTAATGCACAGTCATTACATCCAACATGTGACACAGACCATAAATAAGTGTTATGTTTAAACCATACCTTAAGAATGCAATATCAAATCCTTTACTGAAATGCCAGTCAGCGATAGAGCAAAATATTTTCGTTAGAGTATCATCATCAAATGAATTGATGGAGACTAGGTTTAAGTGACGTGTGAAACGACCTGCAAAGGGTAACACTGTTATTAGATTAAAAAGCAAACGCACTGTACAAGAGAATTTGCAACAGCAATCATCAGTATCTCATAAGCTGCTACACTGATTTTACTACCCATTATACAGACTGATGGGGAGAAAGGAGCAATGTTACATCTTACACAGATAAATATGCTGTCGAACTGTTTGATAAATTGTTCCAATCATGCACAAAAGTGCTTAGTGCAGGAAAAAATATGTGACAAATGGCATATTTGACAATAGGAAGCAACTACTATATTTAAGCATTGTCTCCTATTGAGTTTCCTCCTACAAGCACTGCAGGCAAAGCTTATTGTTATACCATTGCATCGGGATACATTTGGCACTGTTTTCTGTTTTTAAATTGAAGCAGAAATGGCTGAGATATTGGGGTTTACAGGTTCAATCAATGACATTCTCTTTTTCATCCTGTCCCCTAATTAGCTCAGCAGAGTGGGACAGGATCGCTCCTCTCCCTCCGCCATGTCCTCCACCTCCAGGTTAATCACATTGCTGATTATTATGAAGCATCATAGTTCCAAGTGCCACACCCACTTCTTTCAGAGGAGAAATCTTGAGGAGAAAGTGTAAACCACAATATCTCGGCCATTTACTCTTCAATTAAAAAACAGAAATCAGTTTAGGTCAGTGTCAAATGTAGCCTGACGCAATGGTGCAACAATGGCCTTAGCCTTCCGTAGCACTTTAATATAATATTCACGTTACTGTGTCTACTATAATAAATACTAAAATTGTTTCATAAAATGTGCATGTGATGGGACAATTTGAATATACTGCCAATTCAATTTTATTGAAGTCTGGAGCAAGTTATGTCTTGTTCCATGCCGTTAAAGGGAAGTTTACAAAAGGAAATCCATTATTAAGCAAATAGTGAACTTATAATAAAATGCATTGATTAAAGAAAATCTGAGAACACAGCTTCTTAACACTTCACTTATGGGTACATTAGCCTGCCAGGAGGTTGGTCACAATACACAATTTTCCGACACTGAGGGTGGGGGCTATATATACCCCCTGTAGAGGAAACGTAATTGTTATGGCATCTGCAGCAACACATTTAGGGCATAAATCATTAAATTTTTGTGCGGGCGCTAGATGAGCCAGAGACGCTATCAGTGCCTGCACTGTTGAGGCGGCTGGCCTTAGCGACCCCTAGCGCTGTCTGGGAGCACAGCGAAAGAGCAGCATTTAACAAAAAAACACAGCATCCATGTAGGCGCTATCAACAGGGGATTCCAGGCACACAGCGTCTGTTGCAATCCCCGTTTGTTGATTTTTGGGGGGATGCCAGCATGTAAAAAAAAAAAAAAAAAAACGGAATTGCACTGGGGACACTTGGAAGGGATGCCACATGTTTTGCATGTTAGCAGCGCAACGTAAAAGTGCATAAATGCATTCAAAAATAATTCCAAACAGCCCAGTTATCCTGTGGCACATGCACCAGCCCTAAAAAAAATATAAAAAATTGCCAAAATAATTACAATCATTCCAGTCCATTGAAATGTATGGGATAAGGCCACACAGTGCAGGGTGAGCGCCTGGTCTTATCTGGTGCTATAGGGAACTCCATGCTGGCACTCATCCCATCGCCGGAGCTGATGATAGATGGGACACTTCCTGGCACAATCAGAGGCGCTCTGGATTTTTGACTTGAGAAATACACCTTTTGAACTGTGACCTGACATTCATCTGACGTTCATTTGGACTGGTAGAAAAAAGGCCCAAGATGATCCTAATGTCCGTGTCGCAATATGACCAAAAAAGGAGGAAACTGTCATTTACACATATAGGCCCTTACTATGTTGGTTCCAATGAACCTACTAATTAGACCAAAAGGGGTGTGAAGCCATTCCATGGACCACACAGAACCACAAACAGGGATGCTTACCATCTGAACATATGGGTAATACCTTAGAACTTTTACCACATCCAGGAGATGTCTTTCCTGATAATGGGATGCATCACAAATAAGAGAACTCTTACGTCAAAAGGTATGAAAGGTCAACACCACGCTGGGTTAGAAAACAAATCCACATCCTCAGAACTCAAAGGAAATTAGCCCAGTTGTGTCTCACCAAGGACTCTCAATGCAACTAGAGCAAGCTCAGTGAAAGACAGACTAATTACCATTAACTACCGTATTTTTCGCCCTATAAGACTGCACAGACATCCAGGCGACGGGGACAGCGCGAGCAGCGGAGGCAGCTCTATCTGCCACTCATGCTGTCCCCCCCCCCCCTTCTTCTCCACGGCGCCGCGAGGGAAGAAGTGGCGGAGACAGCTGTATCTGCCGATCCTTCTCTCTGGCGTCAGCACAGACACCCGACTTCATACAACTGATAGCCATGGCCGATTCTCGAGCATCGCACACGCACACCGCAGAGCTGGGTGTTCGCTCTGTGTGTGCTGGCGCCGCGGAGAAGAAGTGGCGGAGACAGCTGTATCTGTTGATCCTTCTCCGCGGCGCCAGCACACACAGACACCCGGCTTTATACAGCGGGTGGGCATAGCTGACGGCCGAGCATCGGCCTCCTTCAAATCCTAGGTGCGTCTTTTAGGCAGGTGCATCTCATATGGCGAAAATGTGGTAGCTTAATGTCACACAAAAAACATATATGTACCTTATATTGCAATGTGTTACAGTACTACAGTACACAAGATAACATTCAACCCACCTTTCCACCAATTCTAGGTTCAATGGAAGTTTCTACTGTTGTATTGTCCCATTAGATTTTTTTTGTTTATTTGTAACTTTCAATTACTGAACATGGATAAATAAAATTATTAAAAATAATTTTAAATATAGTAAGCCAACCCACAATCGTTTTTCCTTAGTTTCTTATAGGATCCAATGCACCCGATATATGATTACCTGTAATGTCATTTCTCCCACCTCCTGGCGGCCCCATTGCAGAGACAAATAAAACATCGGCAATGTCCATCCGTGAAGTATCCTTTCTATCATACCAGTGTCCATGGTCAATCCACTGTCTCAACAGCTCAATAGGTGGCTGAGCTCCATAAACTTCCTTTGCCGGCATATTAAGATCATCTGTAAGCAGGTATAAAGTGCTTCATATAAATTATCAACAAGGGTTCCCACATTAAGTTTACAGCTTTGGATTGCTTCTCATTTTGATCAGTCTCCAAGTTAGGCTGCACATCCAGAGATCCTCCAGCTTTATGACAATGTACATCAGATTTATACATTTACTTGTGTTTGTATTTTTCTAAACCCATCATGAAATACAGAAATTGCCATGTTATTGCTACATTTTCACCAACAGCACTAAGCCCTTGAACAAATGTATTTCCACATAACATTTGCCACTGCA
This sequence comes from Gastrophryne carolinensis, assembly GCA_027917425.1. Lineage (NCBI taxonomy): Eukaryota > Metazoa > Chordata > Amphibia > Anura > Microhylidae > Gastrophryne > Gastrophryne carolinensis. The sequence continues at coordinate 84,337,338 of CM051240.1, read as the reverse complement.
TCAGACATCTAGTGGTTGACCCACTACCAGGTGCAATGAGTAAACTTTGCAGTAAAAAGTGCACTTTAGGTGAAAGATATATAGTGCTGAATCTTCCCCTAGGTAGATAATGAAACACTATTTTATTCACCTAAAGTGAACGTTTTAAAAAAGGTACTGCATCAACCCCCTTGTGGTCTAAATAGTCAGCCATGTTTACTTATCTTGACCATGCAAGTGCAAGTTGTACCCCTCATATTATACTAGAATTGCATATGTTGTACCGTATGTTTCTTTTTTAAATTGGGTTATGTGGATAGGTCCAAATATATTACCTTTTCAGCAGATCCTGTGCATGTAAACAGGAAAAAAACACAATTTTGTTCCTGCTCTCTGTTATGTGAAGCACCGCTGGTCATCCAATATTCTTACCTTGCCTGAGATCCCACGATGCATGTGCAGAACTACCAGCCAGTCAGGTTTCCTACCCATGCGTATGAACTCTTGGTAGCCATTCAGAAATGCCTGATGCAGGTGTGTGCAACAGCCAGATGGATGCTGTGGATGCCACCAGCAGTCTGTATATGAGTAGTGGAATCACCGGTGAGGTAAGTATATGGTGCAGCCAACAGGTTTTCACAAAGCAGGGCATCCCAAATTGGGAAAACTAGTAACCCGCCCCGGAGTCATTACAGTCATTACAATCCACCCGATTGTTTCTCTTTAAACGAAAATCAGAACCACAGAGCAATCTGAACAGCTTAAAGCTACAGTTAATAAAAACAAATGTCATACTCGCCTTTGGTCTCCCGCAACTGATCTGTAGTAGTCCAGTGGTCTCACACTTAATAAACTGTAAGATCAAGTCCCCACAATCTAGTGAGTGTCACTTTAAAGGGAGCTTTGCTGTTTGCAGTACCAGATGACTCAGGCATATATTAAAGCAGCTCAACATACTAAGGGCCTTATTTATCAAGGGATAGCGCCAGGTAGTGTCTCACTAGCGCCAGGTAGCGCCAGCTATCGGCGGCTACCGACTCCAGAACGCCAGGCTGCGAACACAATCACGCATTTATCACGCTAAATGAGGCTAGCGCCGGCGAGAGCGTCAGCTAGCGCGGGATTCATCATGTTGCAGATTTCAGCGAACAGCGCCGCTGCTAATCCCATCACAGCGCCAGGTATGACCTCTCGCTACCTGGCGCTCTCCAATGCATTTCAATGGAGCAATCTTTAAATATTCATAATTAATTGATTTTAATGTTTTTTTTTTTTTTTTTAAATGTCAAAAATTCTGTGACCACTTCTGCAATGTTATATCTTTTTTTTAATGTAAAAAAAAAAAAAAAAAATTTGTGCAGAATTGATATTACAGGTCTGATATTAATGTATTCATATTACAAAATGTTTATAAAAACTTGATTATTATTTTTTTCCAAAAATAAGGTTGTTTGGGGGTTAAAAAACTACTTTTAACCCATCGCCGCCAGCGCTCTGGGGTTTAAACAAGCATTTTACAGCGCGAGAATTTTTTGAGCGTGATTTGTTAATGAATATGCTGGGAGCCGGTCGCTATGGCCATTCGTTGTCATGTGCTCCCATACAGCGCGGAACCTGTCAAACAGCGACTCCTAACCCCGTATTCAACATTACCGCACACCGACTGAGTCGCTGTCAACAACCGAACAACGGCCAAGCACAGCGAATACTAGCCGGCGCTGTGAAAATCACGCTACTGTCGCTCATTTGTCGCTACCTGGCGCTATTAATAAATCGGCCTCCCCGTGTGTCGCAAGTGATACGGTAAACAAAGCTATTAAATGACAGTCCCTGGTTAAGAGGTAAGGGGGCATTATATAGCAACAATACTATGAGGGTTTAATTGCAACTGCTGTAGTGAGTAATATTCTGTAATTATTTCAATGACAGAAGATTGTGCCCTAGTTATCATAATCTAATAAATCTAATGATACAATTCCTGTATCATTCAGGAAATGCTGCAGGCTCAGTTATAAATACAGTGTGGCTGCTATGGGGCCTGGGGAGGTGGTGGAATCCAGTCCCCTCTATTAGCCCCTCTATTCTCACCACCCCTCCACTCCAGACAGTATGCAGTACTGCACCAATGCTTTTTTCAACAGCGGTAAATCACACTGCCCTGCTGCTGTGCAAACCACTAATAGCTGTAAGAAAATCTCTGGGCAGAACACTATATGCGGTCTCATTAAAGCAAACCTAAACCCCTCCTTGCCAGAAAGGTTCCTGTGCTCAGGGATTGACCCTCTTACTCAATTGGTGAGTCTGGCATTAGAGAGCTGCTCACTCCTAGCACAGCTCCATCTGACAGGGGGCAGGGAACATCTGAACACAAGTGCACTAGCCGTACCTCTTCCAATAAAAGTGTGTTGCACTGCAGTGTGCAGCTGTTTCCTGGCCACCCATAATACAAAGCTTCACAAGGGAAATATGAGTATCCTGGGTTTTGGTCCTCGCCCCCAGGACAACCCGATCGGGGGTGCCCCACTGTGTGAAACCCCCCAGGTCGCTCTAAAAACTCATGTCTTCCCAGTCCAATGACGTATGGGCGGCTGCACGTACCATCAGCACGCCCTAATCCACTCAAGCCCCTTCGTCCAGGAGCTCGTCTAATGCAAGCGGATCCCAGTGTGCTGGCGGGCGCATCCCCCGGTGCCCTCTAACAGGGAGTGTGCCTGCGGCGGCCATTCAGCAATGCCTGCTACTTCACAAGGGCACAAAAGGTCCCAAACAAGGGCACAGCTCAAAATATGATCAAAATACAAATTTCTTTACTGGGTTCCAAGCATTAAAAAACATGATTAAAAACTGACACCTATTGCATTGCCCAAAGGTTCTGGTTGGAAGTAATCCAGTCAGAGACGGGGAGGCCGATTCATCAATAGCGCCAGGTAGCGACAGATGAGCGACTGAAGTATGGCGCTATGAGCGCCGCTAGCGTCAGCCGCGGGCGGTAGCGATTTGCTATAGCAGGCCTCCTCAGTCGCTACCTGGCGTTGTTGGGAACAACGCCTACATTGCTGAATATGATGTTGGCCCTCAGCTTTGTAGGCGCTGTCAGTCAGTGTGACCACGCTATTCTACACAGCGCCTGCGCTTAGCTTTGCTGTGTCCTGGCCATCCAGTACCTTCAGAATAAAACACATTGCAACATGTTTTTTTAATTTTTTGAGTTTTTATTTTGTGTTGAAAAGGAAATTAAATTAAACCAGATATTAGAATATAAATGCTAAATAAAACATAATTAAACACATAGCCACATTTTAAATTATTTTATTTATTTTTTAAAGAAAAAGGAAATACAATTAAACCACCAATGAGAAAGAAAATGAAAATAAAAACAGAACAGAGAAAGAAAAGGAAAATAGAAAAGGAAAATAAAAACATAAATGAGAAAGAAAAGGAAAATAGAAAAAGAAAATAAAAACATAAATGAGAAAGAAAAGGAAAATAGAAAAAGAAAATAAAAACAGAAATGAGAAAGAAAAGGAAAATAGAAAAAGAAAATAAAAACAGAAATGAGAAAGAAAAGGAAAATAGAAAATGAAAATAAAAACAGAAATGAGAAAGAAAAGGAAAATAGAAAAGGAAAATAAAAACATAAATGAGAAAGAAAAGGAAAAGAAAAGGAAAATAGAAAATGAAAATAAAAACAGAAATGAGAAAGAAAAGGAAAATAGAAAAGGAAAATAAAAACAGAAATGAGAAAGAAAAGGAAAATAGAAAAGGAAAATAAAAACAGAACAGAGAAATAAAAGGAAAATGGAAAAGGGAAATAAAAACAGAACTCAGAAAGAAAATGAAAATTAAAATAGGAAGTAGAATGCAAAGGAAACTTTCAACAGAATTAAACACATAGCCACATGTATCTATATATAGTAGATTTTATTTTTAAAATCTACAAAAATTTAAAAAGGAACAGAAGAGAAAAGGAAATTCAAAATTCAAACAGAAAGGAAAAAGCAAAGTAAAGGGAAATAAAGTTTTTAAAGTGCCAAATAGGGATCACGGTGCATGTCTTTGTGCCTGAAAAAATAAGAAAAGTGCAGTTAGTATAGATCTTTAAAGTAGTATTGTTGTTGCAAATAAAAAAATGCATTACTTGATAACCAACATTGGCGTCTTACACCCCCCTTAGAGTGGTTTGGGTCATCTTACACCCCCCTTAGAGTGGTTTGGGTCATCTTACACCCCCTTTAGAGTGGTTGGGATCATCTTACACCCCCCTTAGAGTGGTTGGGATCATCTTAAACCCCCCCTTAGAGTGGTTGGGATCATCTTACACCCCCCTTAGAGTGGTTGGGATCATCTTACACCCCCCGTAGAGTGGTTTGGGTCATCTTACACCCCCCCTTAGAGTGGTTTGGGTCATCTTACACCCCCCCTTAGAGTGGTTTGGGTCATCTTACACCCCCCTTAGAGTGGTTTGGGTCATCTTACACCCCCCTTAGAGTGGTTGGGATCATCTTAAACCCCCCCTTAGAGTGGTTGGGATCATCTTACACCCCCCTTAGAGTGGTTGGGATCATCTTAAACCCCCCCTTAGAGTGGTTGGGATCATCTTAAACCCCCCCTTAGAGTGGTTGGGATCATCTTACACCCCCCTTAGAGTGGTTGGGATCATCTTACACCCCCCTTAGAGTGGTTTGGGTCATCTTACACCCCCCTTAGAGTGGTTTGGGTCATCTTACACCCCCCCTTAGAGTGGTTTGGGTCATCTTACACCCCCCTTAGAGTGGTTTGGGTCATCTTACACCCCCCTTAGAGTGGTTGGGATCATCTTAAACCCCCCCTTAGAGTGGTTGGGATCATCTTACACCCCCCTTAGAGTGGTTGGGATCATCTTAAACCCCCCTTAGAGTGGTTGGGATCATCTTACACCCCCCTTAGTGTTTTTTTGGGCTCTTTTTGATGGTAGTTCAAATACATTTAGCCAGTAGTGCAGTACTTGCATTATAGTGAAGGGTAGTTTACCGCAAAAAAAGAAGTGATCATCCTTTCCCTTAGCTCATCGCCAGTCTGGGTGTCCTCACTTCTTGCTGCGGGCATGTTGGGGATTTCTGGCACCAGTGCTGTCTCCTCGGGGGCTTGGATTCGGTGGCAAATACATATATTGTGTAGCACACAGCAGGCAAGGATGATCTTGGAGACCTTCTGTGGGCTGTAGAGCATCTCTCCTCCTGGCCGTGCCAAACAGAGAAAGCGTGCTTTCAGCAGGCCGATGGTTCTTTCCACAATGCTTCTGGTCTTGCGATGCGCTGCATTGTAGCGTTCATGGGCAGAGGTCCGTGGGTTCCTGACCGGAGTCATGACCCACGTTCTCTGCCCATATCCCTTATCCGCTGTAGAAAAAACACAAGGAGAGAGACAGCAATTAGTACTAGTACATGTTTTTTGGTGGTTGTTTGGTTAAATTTGGCTTACTAGGCCACATATTTGCAAAATACATTGACATGGTTAATTTATTACCCAGTAGCCAGCCAGCTGGCATTTTGTTGTTATCAAACTTCCGGCACAGGACTGTCCGCTGCAAGACGTAAGAATCGTGGCATGAGCCGGGGAACCCCGATCTCACCGCCCGCAGCCTCATGTCTGGGTCACAGACAACCATAACATTAATAGAATGGAACTGCTTCCGGTTTCTGTAGGACAGCTCCTGTGCACGGGGAGGGCGGAAAGGGATATGTGTACCATCAACGCACCCTAGCACATTCGGGATCCCTCCCATCAGATAGAAAGCATGTTTTATTTTGGCAACCTCTTCCTCATCCTCAGGAAACTTGATGTAAATTGGGATTAAATCACAAATTGCCAGAACTACCTGGATTAGTATGCGGCTCATAGTAGCCTGGCTTATCCCGCTGAGGAGGGCGGAGGTTGCCTGGAAGGTCCCTCGTGCCAAAATATTGAGAGTGGCACACAGGCGTACTATGCCTGGAATGGAATGAGTGCGTTTGGTGGATGGCTCGATTTTGTGCTTAATCTGATCATATAGGGACTGTAGTGCAGCACGATTCAGACGGAAGCGGCTCCTGATCTGCTCGTCACTTAAGTCCCATACTGAAAGGCGGATTGCAAAGGAGCGGGGTGCCCTAAGCCTCACAACACCCCGCTCCCTTTCCTCCTGCTCTTTCAGCATACACATACATCCATCCACCCAGACACCATACATGACCCTCTTATCCATCAAACACACTAAAGATATATACAAAACCAAAAAAAAACAAAATAAACCACAAACACACAACACACACACAAACAATCACACTCCACACACACCCGCTACAATGCAGCTCACCACAAAACCAGAACTATAGTGGTCCAAACCACCAGCCTGCTGAAAACCAGCTTTCTAAGTTAGGCACAACCAAGAGGGGAGTTGCTGCACAGCCCACAAAAGGCCCCAAAATCAAGCCTCACTTGCTGTATGCTACACAATATTTGCAGATGCCACCAAAAACAAGCTCCTAAAGAAACAGCACTGATGTCAGAAATCACCCAACAAGCCACAGAGAGTGAGGACAGAAACCAGACAGAGGCTCAAATGAGCTAAGGGAAGCGAGCACAGCACCACACCACAGCCTTTGCCACAGTGTAAGAATAGCAGAAGCTTGAAAATTCCTTCAATTTATACTTCTCTTTCAAAAGGGACAGGTCCGCTTTGCCGCCTTTTGCGTCGCTCTGCTATTTCCGGGCGCCAATTAGCCGACCCAGGTGTGCGTAAAACAGAGTGCGCACGCGCACGCTAGTAGCGCTACTAGCGTACTTGAGCCGAAACTTGCGTGCATTAACGGACATGGCCCAAAAATCAGTGGTGGCCCAATGAAAGGTAAGCTGCTGTTTTTTTAAATAGCCGTTAGGCTAACCACATGTCACAAGGGTTGGAGATACATCAGTCCATTGTTGTATTTGGGTGTGTGTTGTTTGGTTAATGAGGTCTGTAATGAGTTAATTGGCTAACACACATGCTTCAGTCAGTGCAGTGGAGGTGTGCCTAGAAGGAACTGGGCTGTATGTGTGAATCAATTAAGTGGCCTGCTTTTTGATTGGCTGTTAGAGCACATAAAACCTGGCCAAGCCTAAGAGATTGTGATGCCATTCTGTAGTCTGCATGCGTGCTTGTTGGGTGTGTATTTGTGTGTGTGTGCAGCTACAGGATGGAGCCAAATTCAGGACATCTGCCGGCCACAGCAGGCCCAAGTAGGAGTTTGGTGGGTGCTGTGCGCAGACCTCCCTTACGGAAAAGGGCACAGCCTGAAGGTGGGGCAGCACCCCAGGCTAAGCGCCCAGGTGCCAAGAGGGAGCCTGAATTTAATTTGGCTGAGAATAATCATCTTGTGCACCTTACACTTGCTAAATGGGAGCTGATATTTGGCTCCCAAAGCAAGTCCATAGGCAAACAAGAAAGAAGCAAACTGTGGGATGCCATTGGTGTGGAGCTTAGTAGCACTGCTCAACACCCACGTAGTGGCCCATCCTGCAGGAAACGCTTCTACACTTTGCGAGGGGCCCTTATGAAAAAGATGAATCACGATCTTGATGTGGACAGTGGGATCATCCAGGCTCCAAAGAGTACCTACAGGCCGTATGAGGAGATGCTGAAGGCCAAAATCCCACTGGCTCGGCTGCAGGGTGTGGATCCTGGGGATGACACCACAGGTTGGACTGAAGGTACATATTTTCTGCCTTTTGTACAAACCTAATGTTAATGTATGTGATTTGCATTTTTACATTCTGACCAACTAACAGTAGGACCTGTGAAGTATTACATTAGAGCTCAAACATTTGTTACTTTTCTGTCTGTTGCTTTCTGCATAGGTGCACATGCTGCTGTCCGGGATGTGCCTCAGGACACCCAAGCTCCTGCCCTTCCAGCAACCTCAAGGCTACCCCAGTCTGCCATTGAAGGTATTTACCCCTAATTTTGGTGCTGGTTGTTTGGGGAACAAATGGGTGTGGGAGCAGCTCAAACAATCGAGTTTTGCACTGTTGTGTATTAATAATATGGGCCTGCGGCCTAATTTCACGCCCACTGTAACACTCACAGCAACTAACTAACAAGGCCCTAACATGTGTAGATATGTTTGAAGACAGAGATGTGTAGCCATATATCGGCATATCAATGTGGGAGCCACACTGGCCTTGATTAGTGAATATTAGTGAAAGAGCTGCTCACACACCTTAATGCATGTTGTATTTTTGCACGCACATTAACTATGGCTCAATGTTGGCTTTATTTTTGCCTAGCTCCCATGCCCTTGGCCCCAGCATCTCCTCCGGATCCCACCTACTCTTTGGATGTCGGTAAGTGCATGTGTCCACCTTGCTTGATCCACTTTTACCCAAGTGCATGTGTCTCATTCCTCTTTTTTCTTGGTAGGCCAAGTGACTGGTTCATCTTTGGACCCCACTTCCGATGTTGCCGGTCAACAGGACCCTGTTGGTGTGTAGAGCAATACATAATGTATCCTTTATGCTGTTTATGTTACACTGGTTCAATTTGGTTAGTCTACTAAGCTACATGTTTGCTTGGTAAACTTGAAGATGCCTCTTGGGAGTGCTTGTTGCCTCCCCAGGGTCAGTCTATTAGTTATAGGAGTGATAGCAATGTATTTTGGCGGACATCTTTTTTGCCAAACATTCCCCGTAGTAGTTTGCTGAATATTTAGAGACATTCCTTGTGTTTTTTAGTTGACCCGAATATCGGAAGTGGCTGTCCAGAAAGGGCCCCTCAAGTTCAGGCTGCCAGAGATGAGGGTAAGTTGTTTTGCCTTGCTCTAGTCTGTATTTTGGCTCTACTTTTGTGGCACTTGCTTCTGGCAACTTGTGTGTCCACATGTATTTTCAAGGTCCAAGCTCGAGTGAGGACCCCACTCAAGACATCTGGGAGATTGCGGGTATGTGTAATTTAAGCAATGTTTCTGATTTGATTAGCAAAAATTATTGCCTCTTAGTCCTGTAACATACATGTTAACAATCTGAGTTTAACAGATAGCTTTGGTCTAGTGTGTATTTTGGCACTTTTTAGAGGTATGGCCTCGATAGCCTAGCCAGGTTACATTTGAGTTTGGGCCACAGACCTACTAACCTGATTTTCCTGTTTAGCATATGCCAACTTGCCGGACATCTCGGATGTTGAATTGCCACTCTCTGGCAGCGAAACCTCGAGCCTACCTGTGCCGGAGGACACGCAGGTAACATGGCTGATGTAGACGACCTAGAACCACATTGGCATCTTCGTGGGTAGTGGAAGAAGCAACATGTCACATTTCCTTTCATTGTTGTTTTTGCAGGAGGCGGAACCAGAACCCCAAGCTGGGACCTCTTCCCAAGTCCCATGTGGCCAAGCTTCCGAGGCTCAGACAAGGGTAAGTTGTATAGTGACTGTTTAGGGTATTTATTTTGAGGGGCATACCTGCATTGGTTCTGTTTGACTAAAATGTTTTCTATTTGTTTAGCCTCAAACCACAGCAAGAGGAGGTGTGGCACCAACCAGTGCTGATTTCTATGAGCTAGGGGTCCGGATGCTGGAGGACTACAGTCGCCAACAGCCGCGTGATGGAACTAATGAGCGCATTGCGGCGTTGGAAAATCAGGTGCTGATGTGTCAGCAACAAAATGAGGCCCTGCAGCGCCAGATGGACCAGTTGCTCCGAAACCAACACCAGAACCAGGAACTTGGTCGGCTGGCAAATCTAATGGAGCAATCTCTCCAGCGCCAGGAACAATCTCTCCAGCGCCAGGAACAATCTCTCCTGCGCCAGGAAGAATCGATACAGCGCCAGGAAGAATGTCTCCAGCGGCAGGACCAAACTTTGTTGTTGCTACAACAGCTCATACAACAGCAGTCTATATTTTTTACTGCACTGTTGTCCCCCAACACCGCCCCTAGCAATGACTCCCAACCTCCCCGGCCACCCAGCCAAGAATATTAATTTTGTTTTTTTTTGTTTTTGAAAATATATTTGCTTCACCCACCTCTAAATTGTGTTTTTCCTAAGACCTAGCTAATAACACAGTCAGGGATGAGTATCTTGATCTACATATGTCAATGTATTGGTGAATTTAGCCCACACATTTGAGACCATAGCTTACTATGGTTAACACATGAAATGGCTCCAAAGGTATGGCTAAATTGACACACAAATGGGTTTAGAGACAGTTAAACTATGCTTTGCAATGCAACACACTGTAATGATGGTACTCAAAAAATGTATTAACCAAACATGGCCAACAGGGCCAACAACGGGCATCAAGAGCCCAGCCTTCCCCCCACCCTAACGACGCCGCCGGCGCCTCTTCTTGGCCAGCAGCATCAGCTTCAGGAGCCGGATCTCCCGCCACAGTCTGCGATGCTGGTTTTCACAAGCTGTAGAGATGTAGAAACAACAATTTAATAATAAATTGGATGTGACCTCAACAGACACAGATGTAGCAATGTAATGTCAGTGTGTCCAATTAGGTGACACTCACATTAACATTGTTGACCACTGTGTGCTTATTGGTTAACATGATATGAGGACTATTGACTGGCAGGAATGTGAACAACACATTCCAAGCATACATTTACTCTTAAAGTGTACCAACACCCACCGGTGATCGGCCCGGGAATCTATCAGATTCCCTGCCCGATCACCTCCCTCCCCGCGGGACATCAGAGATCGGGATGTCCCTGGGGCTGAAACCCCCCCCAAACCCCGAAATACCTACCTCAGTTTCGGTGGGGCAGTGCCGCCGGGCCCTCCCTGGCGCCCCTCTAGACGTGTGCGTGCCTGCGCCGGCCGTCTGTGAATGGCCGGCGAAGGCACGTGCGCGTAAAAAGGGGCGCGGGGGAGGCGGAGGAGGAGCCAATTTGCCGTGGCTTGTACGTTGGCTGGAGTCAAAGTGAGTTCAGGGGGTTGTCACACAGCGGTGACAATCAGGGGTGCCCCACCGTAGTGGAACAACACCCAGGAAAGTCAAAATCCTGGTTGTTGTTCCAGTTTAACTCTTGGGAAGCAAAGAAGGTATAAGTCCCAGTGTGTCCATTTTTGTGTTTAGTCACAGCCAAACATCAGGGCCTAAGTCCTAACGAGTACACGAGTTTGCCCTATAATGTTAGAGGTCCAGACCTAATAGGGCCCATTTGGTTGTGTCTAACGCAAAAATAGTCTCTATGTGGCCTAATGAAGAATGTGAGCCAACAATCAAGCATGCAAACAGGCATGTTGGATTATTGTACAAACACATTGAATCGAGATGTGTGTGAAATTAACACATAGGTAAATTTAAAATGTCTGCAGATGTGACTAGAAGACATAGGTTTCACAAGTCTTTAGGCATATGAAGTGGGATGTACTCACCATCGCAGCTGTGGCGGGGGCCCATGCTGCTGGCCGTCCCTGGAGCTGGGGTGGGGAGGAGGGTCTCTGGCTCCGTCTGCGTAGAAACATCTGTCAACAGAAAGCAAAAGACAAAAACACAATTAGTGGGCAAATGACACCTGACTATTTGACATCCATCTGGTTATTGAGTCTGAAAATGCAAAGGCTTGCATGGTTACATACAGGTTGTCCTAAATTACCATATTTCCTGGACCATGAGTTAATGTCAATTTGTTAGGCTTGACACATGTATCCCTAAAGAGAATGTGCTAATAACATAGACAGTGCTATGTAAAGGAATCTTTGGCAGTTGTTTGGCTAATGTTAATAGTGGGCCACATGTTGGAGCGGGAACAACTTAACCCAAGAAAACAAATTAGAACACCCATCATGGTGTGGGCAGAAACATAGGGGTGGTTGACAGTTGGCTAGCACTGTAGTGGGGTTTGTGAGGTTAGGGTACCTTATCAAACCAGCTGTGACAATGGCCCAGGAAACATGTGTCTGTTACAAGTGGGCCTATACACAGGATTGCAGGAAATCTGGGTTTGGGTCCGCTTTGGCAGAGCAACACAATTTGCATGAGACAACGTACTCCGCGCCCGCTGCCTTCCACACATCACTCCTCGAGTGTGTGCGCACGCGCAGCCCATTTGGAAAAAGAGCGCAGGCGCACACACATCTAGAGTGTCACACAGGAGGCTGGGACGGTGGCTTGGGCAACCCCAAAAGAGGTAAGGAGTTAGTGGGGTTTTTTGGGTGGGGGTGGCCCTGGGTGAGGGATGTGATTTGTCCTGGAACCTTCGAGAAACCAAGCACTATCAATGTTTGGGGGTACACTTTAATGAATGACATAACATTGGGAATGTGATGGCTAACCAAAAACACTTACCATGACTATGCCCGTGGAGAATCCTACGCCAAAACGCCATGGAGGTGCCGCCTATATGATGCCCTGCAAATTAGAGAGGAATGGCAAGGGCTAAGGACAAATTGCAAGATGAAACCTGTCACAGACTAACAATTAAAAAATGTACACTCACCAGGGGATGAAGCGCCACTTGAAGCCCAGGGAGGGCTCTGAGGAGGAGGCGGGGAGCCTCGGCTCCTCACACTCTGGTCAGAAGATCCACCAGGCAAAGGGCCACCCTCCTCCCTCTCACTCCCTGCTTGAGAGTGGACCCTTGCCTGGTGAGAGTCCTCAGACTCAGAGTGTGAGGAGCTGAGGCTTGATCCAGCCAGCCCCCCAGCAGCACACTCCTCTGGGGCGTCATCCCCTTCCTCCCCTGGGTCCTCTAAATAGGACCCGTGGGAGGGACCCTCCCCCGATGACTCCCCCGAGTCCGCCTGCCTGGTTCGGGGGAGGAATCCCTTCCCACGTTTCCCCAGGGGAGGACGCTTATCTGTGTGGAGGGGGTGAAAGAAAATAATTAATCTAAAGAGCACAAATGGACACAGCTTAGCAGATCATTCTGCACAAAGGGTAAACAGAACATAAGCTTTAACTTACCTGATGCGTAGGCATCATATAGGCGGTACACGCCTTCAGGGTCCCGGCGCTTGAAATCCGACCACTTCTGCTGAATTGAGCGGATGGTCAGCTCGGTGTGGAAGCGCCGGGACACTGTGGCCTTCACCTCCATGGCTATGCGTTTTTTCCCTCCACGGGCATTGTCATATTCGGCCACGCAGAAGTCCTATGAAAAATGAAACAAAAAAATGAAATCAATACATGACATCAGAACACTGTCATAAACAGTTATACAGAGACCAGATCAAAGTGGACCCACACCCAGGATTATCAGTATTCGGGGTTTGTGTGCACTTTGGTGGGCCACACCAATTGTGGGTGGTCCGCTGTCTGCAACCCCCTTGGAAGGCCACAAATACACCACTGAGGACACTCCCACGTCACTCCGCAAGCCAAACACAGCGCTCCGCGCCGCTGTGGTATGCGCATACAAGGCCGTTGGGACGTGCATACCAGCTCAGCTGGGTCTGCACGGCAAAGTACGCATGTGGCGTTTGACTCTAACAGGGAGTGCGCCTGCACCCAAAATTAAAATATGTCTGGCGCAGGGGTACACCCTGCTAGAGGTAAGCGCAATAGGCATCCGCAGCTAACGCATGCACAGATGGGACGGGGCTGAGGAAATTTTTAGGGCCCTCCAGGGGGGGGCATCCCAGCAGGACATCCACAATGGGGATGCCCCACGGGGAGTGATCAAATTTGGTCTGAAAACAAAGAAATTTCTGACCCAATCCCCCCTGTGTGTTCTGCAACTTTTAAGCTAAAAATACAAACAAAAAAATACTCACTTTCACAACCTGGCTATTTACTCGGCTATCCACCCGGGTGCGCTTTTTCTTACTAGGCCCAGGAGGGGAAGGGGTGGGAGGGGTGCTACTTGAGGAAGGTGAGGTAGGTGGGGGAGGTGGGGGAGGTGGGGGAGGTGGGGGAGGGGTGGTGGGGTCAGAGTCTGAGGAGGAGCTGGGGAGGCGCATCACTCTGCGTCTGGGCAGCATATTGGAAACGCTAAGGAGGAAACAGGAACCGGAAATGACCCAAGCGACATTGGGAAAAAGTTTAAAAAAATAAAATGCTCCGCGCACCAGCAACAAGCTATTCTCAGCTATGTGCAAGCTAAGTGGCGGAAAAACTAAAATGACGCTTGAAAACAAGCTAGTGGCATAAGCGCAAGACAGTTTTACCTTAAGGTGGCGTTGAAACGCAAAGGAGGATCCCGGAACCGGATATGACGCTAGCAACTGTGGTTCAAAATTCAAACACAAACATGCGCGCAACAGGGACAAGCTAATATCAGCTATGTGCAAGCTAAGTGGCGGAAAAACATTAAAATGACGCTGCAAAACAAGCTATTGGCATAAGCGCTAGACACTTTTACCTTAAGGTGGCGTTGAAACGCAAAGGAGGATCCCGGAACCGGATATGACGCAAGCAACTGTGCTTCAAAATTCAAAAACAAACATGCGCGCAACAGGGACAAGCTAATATCAGCTATGTGCACGCTAAGTGGCGGAAAAACATTAAAATGACGCTGCAAAACAAGCTAGGGCCAAAGGCGCCACGAATTATTAGCTTGATTTAGCAGGGGATTCTACATACTGTAATGCATAGGTCCTTCTAAAGCATACACCGTGGTGCTTAAATATACAAATCTTATTCCTTCCCAAAGTCATCACACAATCAAACTAGACAACTACCTGAAAATGTGGCACACATGAGAATGCATAAGGGGTTGTTATGAGCTGGTACGACTGAATGTTAATCCTGCAATATGTGGCCAGGCACGCTCACAACTACAGTGTATTCATTAACAACGACTGGGGTCGCGGGAAGTGAATTCCTTGCAAATGGCAGAAGGGCACATGTATGAACAGCACAGCGCCGCACAACGCAGCGCAGCGAGGCACAGCGACGCTCGCGCCGCCACATAGCGAATTAAAACAGCGACTGCACAAACACTGACCAACACAGATTCATCAAGGACAGGGCTGCCGAATAGCTTGGGCGCTGACAATTTCGAAGAGCGAACGTGACCGCCCAACCTGACAGGCTACAAAATAGCTTTACAAGCCCCGTTTGTGTGGAAAACCAGCGATTTTGATGCCAATGAGTTTGGGTGGAGGAGATGCAATTCCCATGTCACTCACAACATTACATTGTGAAAATCAAAAAAAAATTCTAATACATATAAATAACCAGCCAGATTCATAAAACAGATCAATAGAAACATGTGTTGAATTTTGTACCAAATAAAAAAACCCAAAAACCATTAAAAACAATCATTGCAGCGTCTGCCATTGAAATGTATGGGAGAGCGGCAGGTAGCGCCAGGTAATACGTGTCGCTGTGAAGGAATTTGCAGCGGCGCTGTTCGGCCTAGCCGGCTTCATGATGAATGGCGCGCTAGCCGTCGCTCTCGCCGGCGCTAGCCTCATTTAGCTTGATAAATGCGTCATTGTGACCGCCGCCGGGCGTACTTGAGTCGGTAGTCGCCGTTAGCTGCCGCTACCTGGCGCTCGTCAGACACTACCTGGCGCTATCGCTTGATGAATAAGGGCCCTAGTTTTTGTCTAATGGGGATGAGTATGTACATGTGTCCAGTATAAATATAAAAGAAAATATCAAAGATCTAATCAATAAATTATATTCACTATAAATAATTGTCAATAATTAATATATACATACCAAAACGTGCTGGTGCTAATCTGTGCATAAATCTATGATATCAAAGTGCAGGTGCTGAATAGAATAAATAATATAACCAAGCAGAAATTATGGAAAATATATCAAGCCCCCCCCCCGGAGGGAAATATATATTATATCCATACGGCATCTTCATAGCCCGAATGTGTGCACCCATCATCATATAGGATTGTGTGGACAGCCCCTCATTTGTATAACATTGGTCTGCATACCCTCAAGGACCCATACACAATGGGACTTATGAATCCCACATGAGTGTCATATAGGAGTGTGTGGATGGCCCTTTATCTGAATGGCCATGTCTTTATATGTTTTTTAATGCTTGGAACCCAATAAAGAAATTTGTATTTTGATTATTTTTTGAGCTGTGCCTTTGTTTGGGACCTTTTGTGACTTTGTGAAGTAGCAGAGTTTATTGAGTGGCACGGGCCTTGGTGCACGCTTGTGGAATTCATTTGTTAGTTTCCATTCAGAAATGCCTGTCTAAAGGGATAGCAGGACCGCTGCTCCGTCAGACCGGGAATGAAAGTGAGTTTTCGGGTAACCTGGGGGGTTTCACACAGTAACCCCCCCCGGGGGGAGCGAGTATGCATGCCCAGAAGTCTCATAGACTCCAGGGTGGGCTTTGGTCGTCTTTAAGAAAATAACTATTAACTATTAACATGCATTGCCTTACCTACAAACACAACGGCTTTCTTTCCAACAGGAGGACCATATAGGCCTTTTCTCCTCCTGTCCAGCTTAGAGAAGATGATATCCTGAGTCTGGTTGGCAGACGTTCTTGCAGAGAAGTTAATGCAGTTAGCAATGTACTTTTCTTTCGGCAGTTTTATTAAGAAACTGTTTGTTATCGCAGATTTGCCTGTTCCTGTGGGTCCAACAAACAGCAGAGGGACCGAATGTTCTACATATGTATTTAAGAAAAATGACTGCCTGGCTGTTTCCATTGTTGGTATAATGAGATCTGACACCTAGAGGATTAAAGACAATACTAGTAATTAGAACAGCCGCTAGTTACAGAGTGTTCTTTCTCAACAAAGTGAAGAAAATGCATCTACATCCCAGAAGCTGTGCCGCTTATTGTATTTAGGCCCTTATTCATGAAGGGATAGCGTCAGGTAGTGCCTTGTAAATGACAGGTAGCGACAGGTAGCGACAGGTTAACACCGGACACGGCATGCAATTACACATTTATCAAGCAGAATCTGTTGAGCGACTGAGATAACGCCATGTAGCGTCTGATTCATCATTATCCCAGCCTCAGCGAACAGCGCCGGCGTTCAGCCTTGCACAGCGCCAGGTATTACCTCTCGCTACCTATTGCTCTCCTATACATTTCAATGGACGATCCTTTTCTTCTCTTTAAACAGGGTTTTTGTTTTTTTTAAAAAAAAAAAATCTCAAATAATGTTGTGACACTGACCTCTTCTGGCATAGAAAAAGCCATTTTTACAAATATTTTTCATGTTTTATATATTTCTGCAGAAATGACATTACAGGTCTGGCAATAATGTGTTCATGTTACAATGTTAATACAATGTAATTCCATATGTTTTCGCTTTGTTACTGGTGGATACATGCTGAAAAACAAACTTTAAACACACAGCCTCCGGTGCTCTGGGCTTCAGAGAAGCATTTTTCAGCGCCAGAGTTTTGTGAGGATTTTTTTTTTAATGAATATGTTGTGAGTCGGTCGCAATCACCAGTCGCTAACATGCGCTCCCATACAGCGCCGTACTGGTAAAATAGCGACTCCTCACAATGTATTCATCATTGCTGCACAGCGACTGAGTCGCTATGAACTGGCGAACCACGGCCGAGCACAGCGACTACTAGCGGGCGCTCTGAAATGCTTGCAAAAGACGCTCATCTGTCGCTACCTGGCGTTAGTGATGAATCAGCCTGCCAGTCTTAGGCGTTTACGAAGATACGCTAAGGCCACGTAGTGCCAGATGAGAGTCAGGTCCCAATGCAAAAGGTGTATCTATCAAGTCAAAATGCCACACCTGTGATACTGCCAGGTAGTGTCCCATCTATCAACAGCCCCGGAAATGGGATGAGCTCCCTACAGCACCAGATAAGACCAGGCGCTCACCCTGTACTATGTAGCCTTATCCCAAACATTTCCTGGGCTGGAATGGTTATAATTATTTTGGCAACTTTTGCAAAAAAAAAATGTTTGGGTTAGTACATGTGCCACAGGATCCCTGGGCTGTTTGGAATTGTTGGGCCGCGCAAAACGTGTTCCCCAGCCCCCCCAAAATAAAAACGGTTTACTACAGGTGCAGAGCACCTGGAATCCCCTTCTGACAGACCCCCCTTGGGCACTGTGTTTTTCTTAAATAAAAGCGGCTGCTTCGCAGTGCTCCCAGTTGGCAGTAAGGGGTCGCAGCCGTATCGCTTTGCTTTTGCCGCTTATCTGGCACCCACAAAAAATTATATAAGTAAGGCTTTGTTTCTTAAAGCAGATCTAAAGTCCACAATCATCCTGATTTAGGATTTCAGTTTGCCTAAAAGTTCAAGAAATGTCTGAAAAATACCATTTTGTGAATACTCACCTGGAAAATGGGTATTATAAGTATGTCACACACCCCGCTTCAGATAGTCATTACACTTAGATTATACCGACCTGTAGAGGGCGATCTTGCAGAGATGTCAAGAAAAAAAGTGGGCCCCTCCCGGTCCATAAATACCTGGTACCTCCCACTCATTCCCCAGTATTAAGACAGCAGTAAAGGGAGCAGGAAGAGCCAAAATAACCAGTAACAGTAAAAAAGGTTCACCATAGAAAGGATCCAGAATACCAAAGGGCGGGGTGAAGCGGGGTGTGTGACATACTTATAATACCCATTTTACAGGTGAGTATTCACAAAATGGTATTATTCTAAGTATGTCACACACCCCGCTTCAGATAGCCATTACACTTGGGACATCCAATAGCAGTGTCCATAAAGGGCGGGGATCCAAAACAAGGCAATAATACACAAACTTAAACCACTGCAGCTTGCAGAACTTTGCGGCCAAAAACAGCATCCGCTGAGGCCCGCACATCAACCTTGTAAAACTTGGAAAAAGTGTGAACCGAAGACCAAGTAGCAGCCTTACAAACTTACTCAACAGAGGCCTGATGCTGGAAAGCCCAGGACGCCCCAACAGCATGAGTGGAATGAGCAGTAACACGAAAAGGGGGAACCTTCCCCTTGGCAGAATAGGCCCCAACAATGGCCTGGCGAATCCATTTACTAATGGAAATCTTGGCGGGAGCCAAACCTTTCCTAGGCCCAGAGGGCACCACAAAAAGGGCGTCAGTCCTACGAAAAGAAGAAGTAGCCACCAAATAGTACTTCACACAGCGAACCACATCCAGAGAATGCAAAACCCTCTCCTTGTCATTGCTGGGCTTAGGACACAAGGAGGGTAGCACAAGGTCCTGATTAAGATGAACGGCAGAGACCACCTTAGGAAGGAAATCTGTCTTGAAGCGGAAAACAACCTTGTCTTGATGCCTCTCAAAGTAAGGAGCCTTAATGGACAAAGCCGCCAACTCTGATACACGCCGAACGGAAGTGATAGCAACCAGAAACGCAACCTTCTGAGTAAGCGTAGAAAGAGCAATATCCTGCAAAGGTGCAAAAGGAGGACCCTAAAAAGCAGAAAGAACCAAATTCAAATCCCAAACTGGGAGCAAAGGCTTCCTAGGAGGCCGCACATGCGTAACCCCCTGGAAAAAGGTCTTAACCAGAGGATGAAGAGCAAAAGACTTTTGAAAGAAAACCGCCAGGGCAGAAACATGCCCTTTCAGCGTACTAAGATGCAAACCCAGGTCCAGACCATGTTGCAGAAATTCCCAAACCCTAGGGATAGAAAATACCCTGCAAGGCAAGGCCCGGACCTCACACCAATCAATATAAGACCTCCAAATCCTATAGTAGATGGCAGAGGAAGACTTCTTTCTAGCCCTAACCAGAGTCTGAATGACAGCATCAGAAAGACCTTCCTTCTTCAGGATGGAGGATTCAGCAGCCACGCCGTCAAAGCCAGCGTTGGTAAATTGGGGTAGAACAGTGGACCCTGAGTGAGCAGGTCCGGCAGAAGGGGCAGATCTAACTGATCCGGTGCCAACCTTACCACATCTGCGAACCAGACCTGTCTTGGCCATCTTGGAGCCACCAGGATTGCTGACGCGCCCTCTAGGGCCAGCTTGCGCACCACTTTGCCCACCATGGGAAACGGAGGGAACAGGTACAGAAACCCCAGATCCCTCCAGTTCAGAGACATGGCATCCGCTGCCAGAGCCAGCGGATCCCGCGAGAGAGACACAAACGCCGGAAGCTTGTGATTGTGACGAGAGGCAAAGAGGTCCACCTCCGGAGTCCCCCACCGGTGGCAAAGCGACCGAAACACCTTGGGGCTGAGCGACCATTCCCCCCGGTGAGATGAGCACCTGCTCAGGGAGTCCGCCTCCGTGTTCTCCACTCCCGGAATGTACACCGCCGAGATGCATGGGACATTGCTCTCTTCCATCACAAACCTGAGAAATCTCTGATGCGCCGGGAAGATTGGAACATGCAGATAAGCATCCTTGATGTCTATGGACGTCATGAAGTCCTCCTGCCGAAGTGAATTTATGGCAGAGCGCAGAGTTTCCATGCGGAACTTCCTGGGATGGATAAACCTGTTGAGAAACTTCAGATCCAGGATGGGACGAATGGAGCCATCCTTCTTGGGCACCGTAAACAGATTGGAATAGTATCCCAGGCCCCGGTCCGAGGGAGGCACCGGGCAGATGACAGCCATGTCCAGGAGATCTTTACTGCCGCCCGGAGCCCCTGCGCGGCCAGAGGATCCAAGTGCATGCGAGACCTGAAGAATCTGGGAGGAGGCCGGATCTCGAACTCCAGTTTGTAACCGGAAGACACCACTTCCCGAATCCATCTGTCCGAGACCTCGTGGTCCCAGACCTGGGAGAAGTGTCGCAGCCGTCCCCCCACCCGCGAGGGTGAGGGCGCCCCCTCATTGCTGAGCCGGCTTAGCAGCGGCTTTGGGCTTGGAGCCCCAGCTGTGACCTGGACGGGCACGTCCTCTTCCCCTGTGCCAGGAATCACCTCTGGAGGGGAAGACAGCCGATCCCCGTCCAGCTCTGGCCCCACGAAAGGAAGGGCTAAATGAAACCGTCCCCCGAAAGGGACGACGTTGCTTCTTTCGCTGATGTAACCTACCCCCTTTTGCGACCGAATCCAATTTTTCTCCAAAGAGCCGCAAGCCCAGAAAGGAAAGAGCCGTAAGAGACTTTTTGGACACAAAATCAGCCGCCCACTGGCGCAACCAAACCGAATGCCCAATTGCCACCAGCAAGGCCGAAGTTCTACTACACATCACCATGGTGTCATCCAGGGCGGCTAGGACAAATGACAAAAACAATTCACACCGCTTAAGGGCAGTGAACTCATCACTAGCCGGGTCAAGCCTGGAGGTAGACAACAGGTCCCTGACAACCGACCTAGAAGCCACTATTAGAAGCGCTGAAGCCCAAACAGGCCGCAAGGCCGACCCGACACTGGCAAAACCGTGACAAGCCATCTGGTCAATGCGTTTGTCCTCACCGTCCTTGAGAGTAGAACAGTCAGGAGAATGCAAGACAGAGGTGCTAGACAACCCCAAAACAGGGGCGTCCACCTCGGGAGGGGACAACCAGCGCTTCACCGCGTCCACCGGAAAGGGATATATTTCTTATCCCAACCCGGAGGGACACCCGGAAGCCGAGTAGGCCTCTCCCATTCCTTAAGATTAATGCCGTCGAAATGCCTTTGACTAGGGAATTCTAAGTGCGGCTTAGCCTCCTCAAAGAACTCCCCCTTCTGCGGAAGAGTCACTTCGGGAGGAGAGATTGCCAGAACCTCAAACAAATGAGCCAGGACCTTAGGGGTATCCAAGGAATCCCCCTGACCCCGCTCAGCATCAGCGCCAACAAACTGCTGATCGTCAGAACCATACGACTCCTCAAAAAGCTCCCCTTCCTCTAGCGGGGGGTAATCAGACCAGTCCAGTGAATCAAACTCCTCAAAATCAGAAGCCTGCGTGTATCCTGGGAAGCCTCCATATGGTGATTTTATAGGTAGTCACAATACCCAAGGGAATTACGCAATATAAGCAACCCGGGATGCCCCTTCTGTGTCCCGAGTGGGAGGATTTATGGGGAGTTCTAAAATTAAACCAGGGACCCTAGGACCGGGAAGACCCTTTAGGATCCGACAAGGGTCCACCTGGAAGACAGAATACAGGGCTATTCAGCACCTCAATCATGCCCAAGCACACACAATGCAGACATACTGACAATGCAAAAACACATGAATTTTATATATATATATATATATATATATATATATATATATATATATATATATACATATGCAGTTCAAAAGACATGGCTTTCATGTAAATTACAAGGAGCTTAATGAATATTGCACTGATCACAGGCAGTGCCTGAAGTAATGAGGCCCCAGGGGCCACTCACGGAGAAAGATGTGTTCAGCCGGAGACCTGAGAAGCAGAGGGAGAGAAGGGCGGGCCGGCGTGGTTCGCGCAAGCGCGCCGAGCACCCGACCCCGCCCCCTGACCAACCACACCTGAGGGGAAGAAGCTCCCCCGCCGAAAGTCACCACGGCCGGCGCTGCGGCACAGCCAGTACTGTTAAAAAAATGCGCCCAGTGAAACACACACACACAGCTGTGACAAACACACATTAAGGGAGAAAGGGGACCCTACGCTGCCCCCCCCCCCTCTAAGGAGCAAGGGCCATCCGGGAGAGGGGGAATCCACGCTGGAAGGTGGAAGGGCAAGGGACGGATCACCAACCCGGCAAAACCGCCTACCCCTTAGTATGGGGTCTCACGGTGGAGCGTAGCTCCTAAGCACCATTAGGTGCTGTCTACCCTTGCCCGGACCAGCAGCCTAGGCTGGGAGGCAAGGTGAAATACTGGGAAAGGGGGTCCAGGCAGAAATAGACTAACAAGCTGGCCGGGAGTTACCCCGGCTACCTGCAAGGAGGAGACATCATCTTCTGACTTGCTCGCCGTCTGCAGAGATGAAAGACTGGGGAATGAGTGGGAGGTACCAGGTATTTATGGACCGGGAGGGGCCCACTTTTTTTCATGACATCTCTGCAAGATCGCCCTCTACAGGTCGGTATAACCCAAGTGTAATGACTATCTGAAGCGGGGTGTGTGACATACTTAGAATAAATATGAGCTCCGGGTATCCCAAACAAGGATGCCCAGTTGTGGAGGAGGTAGCAGCCTTGGTGTTTTTTTCTTTTTATTTCCAATTCCTAATTTAAACTTTAGGAAAGTGTTCTCCAACCCTTTCCTCGAGAGCCACCAACAGGTCATGGTCCGTTTTATACTGGAGATCTGTGTAAGCACTCATTACTTCACCTGTGAGGAGATCTGCAAAATTTGACCTGTTGGTGGCTCTCAACATTGCTCTAGGATGACTTCTAAAGCTAGAGGATCCAGATCTAGACACAGACATTTGTACCTACTGATTCATAGGTAAATTTGATTTATTATTGTAGGAATGTAGGAGTGTCAGAATGGGTTCATCGTCTTCAGAAGGTTGCAGCCCATGGGCGTAACTTAAGGGGGCGCAACAGCACCGGGGCCCAAAAGGTCAGGGAGAGCCCCATCACTGTTGCTCTGCCACCTTAATTATCATGTTTGTGCTCACTGGGCATCATTTAGATAAAGGAAGCAGCATTTGCCTCTGGTGTTTCAGTCATTAGTTGTCTAGCAGCATCCAATTTTATTGTATGAGCAGTGAAAGGGCCCCATTTAATGTTCGCACCAGGCCCCTGTTACATTTAGTTAAGTAACTGTTTCAACCACATGGCTATGCTGCCACTGAGTCAGTGGTAAGGGTATTTGAAGTATTTGAAAATATCTGCACTTTCCAGACCTACATCATGCTCTACTACTAACAGCACAAGTTGTGTGCTGGCTTCTGTGTGGGCCATCCACTAAGAAGAGAGCAGGCGCCCTTGCTGGTAGAGTGGAGGGGTGCACCATGTGACCAATGTTGGTGGATGGTCAAAGCATGCCAAAAGCTGATCAAGATATCTGAGAGCAACTAGACCAGGGGTACTCAACCACTTCTTGTAAAGGTCCATTTACAGGCATCTGGTGAGAGGCGAAGGTCCGGACGGGGCGCTGTCAGGCGGGCTGGATAGATAGAAATCAGTGCATTGGGGTGGGTTGGGGTGGATTATACATTGCAATGCCACTTCTTGTCCATGCAGTACTTCATATTGCAATGCTAGGTGCAGGGAGGCAAACAACTACATCGCCAATCTGTAACAGGGCAGCGCTGTGCATGGCAACACAGAAGAAACTAAGTGCAGGGTTGTCAGGGCAGGGGGCCAGAAATTTGGCACCGAGGTCCGCATTCGGACCCCGGTCCGCCAGTTGAGTACCACTGAACTAAACAAACCCTTTGAGAAGGAGCCACGTGTTCAACATAACTTCCCAGCGGGTTTTATACATTGTTTTAGTTGACAAGAATAAATTCACTGCACATATGGGAAAAGAAAAAGGCAAAATTTTGATGGTGGCTTTGAAGCTGATTTTACTAATACAATGGTAGTCTGTTTTTTATTTTCAAAGCCCTGCTTTTAAAGCCTAGCCCTTGACAGACAGACAGAAATATATTTATACCCACTGTAAAATGTAAATAACAAATGTAACAGATCTGTTTTATACATAAAATACATTACCTTGGAAGTAGGAGAAATTGTCATCTCTTCTTTAGTAATGTAATCAGTCCACATATTCCACTGTCCACTGGCATGTTTGTGGAAATAATAGTCATATACGGTTCCTATAAAACATTGATAAACTCCATTAATGAGAGGAGAGAGAAGAGAGATACTTATACCACTCGGGGTCTCTTGTCCCATTTTACTAAAGCCTTGAAGAGTTTCTCCTTAAGATGAGTTGCTGCTTTTGCTATGGTACTCTGCAAGCACTACTCTACCATTCCATAAACTCCATACCTTCTGCTGAAAAGATCCAGTAAGCCTAAAGCATGCACACAAATGCCAGAACTGTGTCTATGTAAAATATAAAAGCCATTTTATATTATTGCCTTTGCTAGTGGATCCTAGGGCATTCAGAATGTTGAAATGAGGAAGTAACTGATTTTCTGCATAGCTTCATTTGCTGACCAAGAATAATGGGGAATTCTGTGATTCTTGGTCAGTATACACCATATAAATATTTTTTCTTCTTTTTAAACTGGACCTTCAGCATCATTTCATAAAAAGCCCAAACCCTGTAGTTTGCTTCACTAAAACCCAGTCGGATCTCTCCTTAAAGTGGACCAACACCCACGGGTGATCGGCCCGGGAATCTATAAGATTCCCGGGCCGATCACCTCCCTCCCCGCGGGACATCCGAGATCGGGATGTCCTGCGGGGTGAAACCCCCCCAAACTCCTTACCTTATCTTCCGGCCGCCGCCGCCTCCCTCGCGCCCCTCTAGACGCGCGCGCGCCGGCCGTCTGTGAATGGCCGGCGCGGGCGCGTCAAGAGTGACGCGCGGGAGGCGGCAGCGGAGGAGCCGCTTGTCCGCGGCTTGTCCGTCGGCGCTGGGAGCGGGGAGAGGTGAGTTTTTCGGGGGGGGGGGGGGTTCGGGGGGGTTTCACACAGCGGGGCACCTCGATCGGGGGTGCCCCACCGAAGTGGACCAAGACCCAGGATAGTCAAAATCCTGGGTGTTGGTCCACTTTAAAGACTTGCTACTCTTGCCAGGCCCCATTGAACATTTACCCTGTCCCTGCTAGAAGCATGTGTCCATTTCCAGAGTCACCAGCTTAGAAACATAGAAGGTTGACGGCAGAAGGAGACCATACGGTCCATCTAGTCTGCCCTTATGTGTATACTGTATGTACTCTTTATCTTAGGATAGTTATGATAGCTTAGGATAGCTTGAAAGATTTTCTTATTACACACCATACAGGCTCTAAATTCAAGCAAGACCAACGCTCCCTCCCCTTAATTATATAATTTATGAAAATGTAGAACCTGCAAAAAAATAAAAGATGATAGTGATAGTTTTGTGCAGCAAATTGTTTATTACAATTGCCCAGACATGCTTGTGCATGCAGTCCCATGACAGTAGGGTGGAGGGTCTGGAATAATTGACGATGGGGTTAACACAACATGCAAACAACATAACACACTGAGTTTACTTTACTTTTTTTACATGAATGTAGGAGATGCAGCATTACACAAGTGTGAGATGCTTAGACTGATATACAATATTATGATGAAAAAGACATGCAAGCTTTAGGCTTACCTTTCTCTGGGAACACGTTGTTCTTTGTCAGTTTCACACTATTGGGACGGGGATGTTTATTATTTGTTCCCCTCAGAAGATTACGGTAAAAGGCATCAAACTTCTTTCTGCTCTCAGCATTTATTGTACCTCCAATTGTCCAAACCAAAGCAAAGAGAAAAAGGCCCTGTAGCCATAAATTGATCTGTTGACTGGACGTGGACTCCTCCCCCTCCTCTCCAGAACTGATTACATCATCTGAAATATAACACAGCCCCATATTACAGGTGCAGACAATACGGACAGTAAAATATAGTGTATGAGACTGAAAATCAAAGCCCTTTTGCTCAATTATTTTTGCCGAAGTTCTTTAGTTTATACAAAGTTTTATTTTTATTGCATATACAATCTGGATATTTTTAGTAGACAAAATTATAAGCATTGTGGCATACTGAATGTGCTTACTGGCAGACCAAGGGTTGAGAAGAAGTGATTAAGGGGTAATTTAAGAAGGGATAGCTCCAGGTAGTGCCTTGTAGCGACAGGAAGCCTGGTGAATGCCGGGCGCTGTACACAAACCACATTTAAGAAAGCGAATCAGGTGAGCGCCTCTAACAGCGCCATGTAGCGTCCAATGTATTAATCCAGGCGGCTCAGCATATAGCACCAGCGCTCTAGCTTCCAGAGCGCCATGTAGTACCTGTCACTCTGTAGCGCTCTCCTATGCATTTCAATGGGGCTTCATTAGTTGTGTATAAATAGCGTGTTTGGCAATTTTTATTTATTTATTTTTTGCTCAAATCAGTGTGACATCTCCTGGCTGCAAACACTTTTATAAATTTCTGGACTTTTTATATTTTTATGCAGAATTCTATTTACAGGTCTGGCACTAAAGTGTTATTGTCACAGTGTTAAAACAATGTCATTCCATGTGTTTTCGCTTTGTTACTGGTGGACGTGTTCAAAAACAGTCACACAGCGTCTGGCGCTCTATGCTAGAGCATCCAGCTTTAGAACGCCAACACTGTGTGTAGTTTTTTGTTAAATATGGTGTGGATTGCCGAGTGCTGGACCCACTGAGCTGGCGCTACCTGCTCCTGGTTTCAGCGTTGTAATATTGTTAGAGCGCCCAACACACATCACATTCATCAATGCCGGGCAGGTTACTAAAGCGACCGAGACGCTAGGTTACAGTGCCCGATACCCGCATACAGTGTCTACTAGCGGTCGCTCTAAGCGCCGCTATACAGACGCTTATCTGGCAATACGTGGCACCAGTAGTGAATCAGCCTCCACATGTATGAGGCACATTTAAACCAGAACAACACCTATTGTTCCCTGTGCAGGGGGAAATCCTGATCTAATTGCTGGTGCCCAGTTTCCTATTAACCCTTGGTAAACTGAGAAATCTTAGATTTCCCCTCAGTCCCCTGGCAAAATCAAGCCCCGCAATTGGCTAGCAGTGGTCACGTGGTCAATGGGAGTGCAAGGAGAAAGATAATATTTCTCAGGTTAATCATCGGTTGATGCACAGGGAGGTGCATGTTGTTCCAGTCATTAAGATGCTACATTATTTCTCTATATGTTTTTTATGTGAGCATTAAACTGGTAAAATAAGGTGAATGAGCAATCATTACTTTGCCCATTGTGTTTTTCAAAGGTGCCTTAGTTGTCTTCTACATGTCAAACAATAGTTTAGTAATTTACAGTGCAGCCAGATAAAATAAGAAAAATAAGAAATACAGAGATAATATTGAGAAAAGAAAAGGAGAAATGTCATTAGGTACATAAAGAGATCTACAGATAAAAATAAACTGTGAGGAATATGGGATATAATATCACATCTATGGCCTTCTCATGGCAGGTTAGGAACAATAGACCACAATTAAAATGCGCAGACAAGCGTGACAAGTGCCTTAAGGCCCCCCTAAGCGCCTGCTGATACTCCCTTGTTATGGTGTAGATCTAAAAATAGCTATTTTCACTTTTCAAATAGTCCTGCAACACTGATTTTTTTGCTGTCCCTCTCTGTAAGATGGCAGGAGATCAGTCATTGCAAAGGTGTGGCAATGACATCATTGCCACACACAACTGTGGCAATGACATCATTGCCACACACAACAGACAAGCGTGACAAGTGCCTCAAAGCTCCCCTAAAAACCCACTGAACTTCTAAAATACTTTTGCCCAAAGCCCCTGCTGATACTCCCTTGTTATGGTGTAGAACTAAAAATAGCTATTTTCGCTTTTCAAATAGTCCTGGAACACTGATTTTTGCTGTCTCTCTCTGTAAGATGGCAGGAGATCAGTCATTGCAAAGGTGTGGCAATGACATCATTGCCACACACAACAGTGGCAATGAATGGAAGAGGCGAAGCTTTACAGCTAAACAGGCGGCATTATTTGGGATTAGAGTGAAGCAGGAGCAGTAAAAATTGGCAAAAGGTGCTCTTCATGGGGAGAGCAATTCAGGGCATGCTAGTTAAAAATGTGGGTTTTAGTCCGCTTTAACGGGAGGTGGCGGCACTGACAGTTTCACACCTCATGCAGGTAAAGCAGATCCTACCCCAGATGGCAGGAACAACCCCTGCTATTAGCTGTGCTGGCTACGTGACTTCAAAGCTGTTTTGCAGACACAACGGGACCATGATTTAATACAGAATTATGAAATTGCTATGAATCCTAGCCCTTAACTAGTTACATCTTTATGATCTAGAAACCATAAAGCATGTCTGCGTGACTCTTGACACTCCAGGATCCATGTATACAGATATTGAGAACTTAATTTTGGAGCCACGTAAGTCAGCCGTGTTTGAGTTCAAAATATGACCAGAACCTAGCTGAACCGTTGACACCAGAACCAAGTTCCTATGACTTTCCAACAGGAGGTTAGAACCCATAGAAGCTTGCATCTGGCAACTGCCAGGGTAAGGAGATCAAGGCCCATCCCAGGGAGAGGGGGGAGTGACCAGCCAGGTCTTTAAATTTCTGAGGAATGGAGAACCCGTCCATTTTTCTTTGGGGGAGGACACATCATGTAACGTGGGAAGGGGCCAGGAACAAGCAGGACTCTTCATGTGTCCCTCAGTTTGTCTGCACAAAGGACTTCATGTAACTGTAGCTGACATACACTTTATCTGCTCCATACCTACCACCTGTATTTGGTATAGGACCTGTATATATATATATATATATATATATATATATATATATATATATATATATATATATGTTCATTATATGTATATGGCTTATCTAGTGTGCCCTTAAGGTGATTAATTATACAGTTTAATCTTGAGCTGCCCTTTTTATCTTGATCCACAAACTCACACATCTATTCTTCAGTTTTACGGTTATATGCTACTGGGACTGGCTTGTCGCCCAATATTTAACAATTAATGGGCAGGGGCTATCTGCAACTAGAGCTGGTGGTGGTCTGACAGTGCTGGCAATGCTCTGCTCACTGGGGAAATAACCCCTCAGCATGTCAGGGTTGTGAGAGAATGGGGTGCCAGCCAGTGCCTGCGTGGACCGCACTTTCTCGTTCCCCATGCCACCCTGAGTCTGTGTGGACCAGGAGGTGTCCATGTACAACTGTGCCAAGCTGACCTTCTGTACCATGCAATTCCACTGTTGCGGTGACAGCAGGCTGGTCCGGGAGGTACAATCCTTCACATATACCCAGATGTGTAATGAACTGATATTACAAGTATTGGTATAAAGCTAAGCCCCATGCCTGTTAGTAAAAAGCTTAATATCAATTTGACATTATATGCTGCCACTTTATCATTCTATTTATCTGGATCATAGAAACATCATCTTCATGGTTTAAGAATGATGACAAATAAAAAACAAACATATTTTATTGTGTTCTCTGAATTTAAAATAAAACCTTACCTAGTAGACAGGTATAAAGCCTCATCATGCTGTATGTCAGGTGGATAGGAGATGTCTGCACTAAAAATTTACATTCCAGACGGATGAAATCCAAGCATGGCTGAACAAGCCAGTTAAACATATCATTAATCTGAAAGTAAAATGAAGAATACAAAAGTTTGGCATTGTTATCTCTAAATGGCATAAAAGGGCCAAAGGGAAGCAGCAAAGCTTTATGATGAATCATAACTGGAAAGCAGATGAAAGTCTGTAAGTGTCAGATCTGGTAACCAGTGATTCTCCTGCTCAGGACTTAGTATTTCAGATTCATAATTCATATTTTATAAGTCCAGAGCAAGATGCACAGCTTATATGGCCCCTTTTATTGGTCTAATTTACAGATCGCATGTTAAACCATTAAATATCTCCACTATAAATTCCCACTTTGTAAGCAATACGGAGAGTATTTAAAATAAAGTCCTGAGAGCAGTATGAGCTGCAAAAGATCTTCAGATCTCAGTGATCAGTATTAATGAATGAAACAAGTTTAGTGCAGTTACTACCTATGCAGTCAAGATATTCTTTTTATTTTACAGTTTACTTTTTTCCACCAAGATAAAATCAGATATCCTGTAAGTAAATATACTCCCCTTATGTTCCAAAGCCTCAACCCCAGGCACTGTAAGCAGTGTAATCTCAATGGTTCTTGTGCTGTCAACCCTGGTCATCTCAGTTGGCTTCAGGGCTGTGGGAGTTGACTTAGGCCCTTATTTATGAAGGAATAGCGACAGGTAGCGACTGGTGAGCGGCCGGTAATGACGGACCCCGCCACGAGAATGCCGGCTCCCCACCACAATCACACATTTATCAAGCCAATCCTGCTTAGCGACTGAGATAGCGCCACTCATTCATCATTATTCCAGCCTCAGCCCACAACGCCAGCGTCCGACCTTGAACAGCGTCAGGTATGACCTCTCGCTACCTGGCGCTCTCCAATGCATTTCAATGGAACAATCTTTAAATATTCATAATTAATTGTTATTAATTTTTTTTTTTAAATGTGAAAAATTCTGTGACCACTTCTGCCATTTTAAATAATTTTTTTAAGGTAAAAAAAAAAAAAATGTACAGAATTGATATTACAGGTCTGATATTAATGTATTCATATTACAAAATTATTTTAAAAACTTGTTTTTTTTGGTTTCCAAAAATATGGTTGTTTGGGGGTTAAAAAACTACTTTTAACCCATCGCCGCCAGCGCTCTGGGGTTTAAACATGCATTTTACAGCGCGAGAATTTTTTGAGCGTGATTTGTTAATGAATATGGTGGGAGCCGGTCGCTATGGCCAGTCGCTATCATGCGCTCCCATACAGCGCGGAACCTGTCAAATAGCGACTCCTCACCCAATATTCAACATTACGGCAAACCGACTGAGTCGCTATCAACTACCAAACAACGGCCAAGCGCAGCGACTACTAGCGGGCGATCTGAAAATGCCGCTACAGTCACTCAACTGTCGCTACCTGCCGCTGTTAATGAATCGGCCTCTTACTTTCTGTCTAGAGAAAGGGGCGTGCACCCAGGTCAACTATGTGATCATCTTAGCAGTGGTTGATTTTATTGCATAGACGCTGGCCAGGGAAAAGAAGTCAACACTGGGAATAGAAGTGCTGGGTTTTAGCCCTGTAGTTGCATGAAGCAGAGCCTTCAGGAGAAAAGGAAAGTAAATATGTTTTTTATTCTTACCTACAGATGTCCTTTAAAAAAACACATGGGCGTAAAACTGCAAACAGACAGCCAAGATGAAAACTGGTCACAGCTGATCAGATAGAGGGACTTGTGAAACCTGGATTCTAAAACCATATTCACACATATGGTAAAGCAGGAAGACGAGTGCAGTCCTATACCGAGGGGAATGATCCTCACTTTTTTCGGGTTATGGTTCTTCCCATTTCACTTTGGGCTGAAAAGATCCCATTTATGAAGATAGATTTGGATGGTTCCCCTTTAACAGGCACCATATGTTAAATTGAGATGCCAGGCCTCGCTTCACGGGGGGAGGAAATCGATTGGCCCGGGAATCTTTTTTCTAAATTCCCAGGCCTATTGCCGTTGGTTTTGGTCCACTTTAAAAAGGAACTAAAGTGACCACTTCCACATTTACGCATATGGCAGCTAAATACGTGACCATTAAGGTTTGATCACAGCAAAACCGCTATACCATAAAAGAGAAAGGTAAGCATTGGCTAACGTTACTCTACTTTCTATTTATTGCCTGAATATGCTTTGCTCTTGAACAGGCGCATTGCACAGTGCAGAATATAAAGGCACCATCAATTCTAGAAATAGTTTTATTATTATTAATAATAATAATAATAGTTTTACCATTTTGATCATTGAGAGCTAAAAGTATTTATTTAAATGTTCAATCGTGAATTAATTCAGTTTTTTCTGTTTAAAGCGGACCTTCACTCTGAATAAGAGTCTATCTTATATGTTTCCCACACCCTGTACATACAGATTGTCCACATTAAAAATCATCCTACCTGCATCTACTGCATGTTATGAGCCTTTAAATATCCAAGATGGCGGCTTATGGAAGCCGCCATTTTATCAGGCAGCCTGCAAACAGGAAGTGCCTCCTGACTGTGCTGCTCTGCATTCTGGGACTGCTGACCTTTACCTGACCCCATCTCTGCTCTGTCTGAGCAAAGCACAGCTATAACCCACACCCCTGTACCTTATCCCACTCTCCTCTCCTCAGTAAGTGTGATGCTTCTGAGTCAAGATGGCGGCGCCTGTATCCTAAATTCCTGAACAGAGTTGCAGCCCAGTGGGGGAAAGAATAATAAGTTAGTGACTAAAAACCTAAAATATATTAATTTTAGATGCTGGGGAACCGTTTTTTAAGAGTTTGGGCTTTTCATTAAATCATGGTGAAGGTCCGGTTTAACCTCTATTGTATTTAGTGTTCCGTTTTAAACTAAAAGCTTGCTTGGACACCCCCCTATTGTACTGTGTATCTAAATAAAATAAAAAACTGAAAAACTATATAATTACAATAAACATTTGCTATGTTCAATGAATAAGAAAGTTGTAAGCATTAACTGACTTTACTCCCGTTTTAATGCCTTAACATTTTTAAGGTTCCCTTCATACTTTTCAGGGTGGTAATAATTGGTAACATTACCACCTCATTAGTTCGAAGTTACTGAGCTCAGTAAACAGATACAACCACTAACATTCAAATATGAAAGGGAAACATAAGCAATAAAAACAGTCTAGCAATGTCCCTGATGCTAAACAAAATAAATTATTTACCAGCGTACGCATAGCTATTCCTAGATATATAAAATATCCTCTGTAGACGCACTCCTTTTTCTCTTTTTGTTTTCTTTCTATTGATACTTGTGAAGCGTGGCAATTTTTAATAAGTTCTTGTGTATGTGTCATGTCTTGTACAAGTGCGCTGAATACTGCTGAAAGCAATCACCAGAGATGAAACATCAGCAGCGAATACAGAATGAATCTGAAGCTGCTCACGCTCTTACCAATTCCTTGTGTTCCGTCGTAAAGTTTTCAGGCAGTAGATTCATGTAAGAATCTTTCAGTGGTTTCCATCCTAGCTGGTGGGGTTCCATATAGATCATCCCACACCTGGATAGTTTAGGCGACAGAGAAACACAATAGCCTTAAGCAAAAGATACGACATGCTGAGTGAAACAACATTTCACTGACCATCTAAAATGAAATCCAATTACCTGCTCACAGTAGCTGGGGAAGCTTGCTCCAAATCAGCAGGCTCAAAAATGAGGCTCATTTTTGCATTCATCTGAATTATTTCACCGCTCATCAAGCACAGCTAAAACAGGAGAGAAGAAACGCCTAGGAAGTTAACGTAATGTTATGCACGCTGATCAATTTTAACAACAATTTCAGGTCTTTTTTACCTGTTATCCATTGTAGGATTATTATTGTAGGAACTCTCACTGTATTGTATATAAAACAGTGTGTACAGTCCCTAAAAAACTGGCAAATTGTTGCCATGTAATTGAATGTTAAAGAGAAACAAGAGACCTCCAATCAGCTCAGCCCTCCCACCAGCTAAATACATTTTGGATGTTGGCACTGCCTAGAATGCCAACATTCTGCTTTTTTCTCCTTCTTTTGATACTCAAAGTTTTGCTGCGGATATACAGCACCCTCTCTGATGCCAGCCTTATCCTCTGATAACTGCTCTTGAACTATCGCTGCTTTTGCTTTTCTTTTCTCTAGCCAGCCTGATCTCTCCCTTCCATTACATGAACATCCTTGGGAGAGGAGATATCTAGGGGGCAAGCACAGCGCTCACACTCCCTAGGGGGGGGGGGGGGATAAGTGAAGTTTGGGGAGTTTCTCCACTGCATGTCTATGAGTTTATGTGAACTCTATTGCCATTTGGTCCAGAGCATCCAGGATCAGATTACTCAGTCTTAAAAAAGGTTGTAGTGACCATAATCCTTTGGTTAAAAAAATGATTTTAGCTTATGCAGACTTCCAATACTAAACACATAGGAAGTCATTACTAAGGTAAGGCTGATGATTTTGAGAGCTTCCTTTTTGCATTTCCTTCACACCTAATTGAGTATTTGAATTCAGAAAACAATAGGGTAAGTGACATTTTTCTGCTATAATACAGTAACGCCCCTCCTCAGGGTTATGATTCCAAAATAAATGTTATCACCTTCTTATTATCATCCAAAACAGTGTTCATATTTTCTATCCAGACAGCATCCACAGGACCATCAAATATAATCCACTTCCTGTCATCTGTAGTAGAGGAGGCTTGTTCTCGGAAGGTGGTTGCCAATACGCCATCTGTCCACTCGTGGCTTACTGGGTCAAAGCATCCGTATAACTGTCCCATAGTAATGGCCTTGGGATTGATTACTTTAAACTCCACAGCAAACTCATCCATTGATCCAGCTAATAAAGGAAAAAAAATTTTCTTAATAAATATATTTTTACATAATTAACAAAAATATTTTAAAACATAAATAATAATGTTTTTTTCACTCCATAAGATGCACTTCTACCCCAAATGTGTGGGGAAAGGTATATGCATCTTATGGAATGAATGTGGGGTGGGGGCTCCTGCACCCCTGATTGCCCTCCCACAGTTCTAGTTCCAGCTGGTGAGTAGGTATAGCTTGTGTATGGCCGTCCCTTATTAAAAACAATGGGGACGGTCGTACACAGGCCACATATATGCAAAATTGCACATATGTTGGTTATCAACACCTGAAATCTTTACTCCATAGCAATAAAAAGATCAAGCATTAAAAATAAAAAGTCTGTACTCCCTTATTGTTCTTCACAGCTCCTCCACACACTGCTGCCGGGTTTCATACTTACAGATGAATGAGCAATTCCTTTTCTTCTTTGTTGGGCAGACATGGCGGCATCCATCAGGCTGACTCCAGTCATTGCAATGGAGGGGCTTGCTGAGGTGGGACATCCTGAACCAGCCCTGGCACACCCCCTTTATTGCAATAAATAGAGTAGGCATGTAGGAGTGTAAACAAGGCCTCACAATGGAAGACAGAATCACTGGATCCTTGTACCTGGTAAGTATAAAGATCCTGGTGCTTGCTAGAGGAACTGTGCGGTCACAGCTACCTGCACAGAGGAGTTACATGTGATAAAAAGGTAAGTGTAGGCATTTTTATTTTTGCATGGACAATCCCTTTAATATTTACTTTATAAAAGCAAATAAAAAAAAAATGTTATGACATTACTCTAGTGAAAGATTTAGGTGCAAGTTATGCTCTAACCCTTTTATTCCGCTACATCTTACTTTAAATCATGCCTTATTTTGAAATAAAGCAGGAAACTGTTGTCTCAGGGAGCTGTGCCTGAAAACCCACCTTCGTTCCTGGTCCAACCGCACATGCGCAATCGGTGGCTGCATCCCCGTTATCCCTTTAGCAGGGCACGTGCCCACGGCAGGCATTTGCTAATGGCAGGCACGGGCAAGCTCCCTGTTAGAGGGTAGCGGGGGATGTGGCCGCCAGCGCGCTTGGATCATTAGACAAGCTCCTGGACGAAAAAGCATGAGCAGATCCGAGCATGCTGATTGGTCAAGTGGCTGCGCATGTGTAGGAACGGGAAGAGGTGAGTTTGTTTGGGTGACCTCGAGGTGCCCCAGGGGCAATGTACCAAAACCCAGGATAGTCAAAATCCTGGGTTTTGGTCCACTTTAAGGGACTGGTAAGTTGTGGCACAGCTTACCAGAAGTGATCAGTTGTTAGGAAATTAAGGTGAGTATTCTTTTTATTTTTTAATTTACCTACAGACACATTTTTTAAGCATACTTGGGTACTACAGATGTAAAGGTGTCTGACAGGGTACTTCTTCAAAATCATCCTAAGCTTAATATAACACAATCACAAATACAAAATACTAATGCTGATATAGACAAGCCCTATACAAACTGACAGCCTTACCTTCATGTAGATCAGCAAGAGCACCAGCCAAAACTTTATAAGCACAGGTCTTTCCCCCCATGGGGTCACCAACAATCATAAAACCATGGCGGACCAACATCATTTCATAAATCTGCATTAGAAAAATTTGAAGAGATTTTAGATATATTGTTACCAAGAAACCATTATCTGGGTATTTTGTATGTAAATTATACAGTATAAAATAAAAAAGAAGAAAATGAGGTTGGGCATTTTGGGGTGTGTGGGACCCCTATTTTCTTGTAAATTATACAGTAAGCATACTGTAGATGTAGTTTGCATTTTAATCTATTGATTAAACCAATAATTGGTATTCATTTAACATCAGATTTTCTGTCTACCTCTGATTGGAAGTATAGTTTTACCTAAACATGCATAAAAAGTAAGACAAAAGAAAATGCATTTTTGCCATTGCTGGACTGCAGAAGTGGTGAGTATCTGCATTCCCGATGCCCGATGTAGCAGGCAAAATTAACCCCATCCCAAATGAAATCCAAGAATAGTTTGACCCAGGCCAGGGTATACCCCGGGGTATAAACTGGCCTAGGCCAAACTATACCTGGGGGTGTAAAACAGCCTAGGCCAAACTATACCCCTCCAAGACAGAATCTAACATGAGATCCAGGAATAGTGTGGCCCAGGCCATGGTATTCCCTGGGGATAAACTTTATACTTGGGGATGTAAAATAGCCTAGACCAGTTAATCTCTCCAGGCCATAATCTTAATCTGGTTTTCACCCCATCTCTAATCTGTAGAAAAATGTGCAGATATTTTTTTTATACTCAGACACACAGCTGCTTCCTCTGTGGACCAAAACCCAGGCCCGAAGGCCCTAAATCTATAGGGATTAGTAGGGTTAGAAATCATTTGACACATCATACAGTGAGGGTAATATGTTGCTAAAGCTAGCCCCTTGATGGTTGCATTAGACTGCGTTCAACCAAGCAACCATGCCACCCTATCATTTAAGTAATTTCAAAACTTGCCAACTATATTAAAAAAATGCACCGTAAATGGCCATTATTATTAACAAATACATGGCTACTAAATGAGAGTAGATGTTTTCCATTGGTGATTATGTTATAAAAGAGGTATCATCTGCAGAGGAATCCGATAGTTGGTGCTGATCACTATATTTTAGTCTCAATAACACCCTTATATTTTCTGTTAACTTAAACAGGCAAAACCTCCACAATGAGCAAGAAAGAACAGTAAAATGGCACTTTCGCTATTTTACTCTTGAAAAAATGTGTTTGTCATGGAGTTGGGCTTTAGGATAGGTAAGAGTGATTGTAATATTCTGGGGAGGTTTAGCCTCCTTTTCTTTCTAATGTATTTTGTAACAGAAAATGCAAATGTCTCTGAAGGACCAGGGTGTCATTGGTACAGGGCTTGCTTATCTGGTTCTGGTCATCACCTTACCATTTTTTTTTTTAAGGGGAAGTTTTTTTTCCTCTTTTCCTCTTATACATTGTTTGTACCTTATTTACTGTTTTTTTTAGTTTGTATACAGTAGGTAAGTGCCATTGTGGAGAAGAAGCCTCACTGCCTGTGTTGACCAAATAGGATGCTAATCTAATATAAAAGGGCATCTAAGCAACAAGACGGTGTCAGAATGCATCTAGGGGTTCTAAGTTCCCTGCGCATGCGTGCATCTGCGGTGTAACCCAGTAAAGACAAGGGTTGGTCTTAGACTTCGGGTTTCCAGGTTAAGCGTCCTTTCAGTTCCGCCTTATTAACTGGCTCTAATTTCACATTTGCCTTATTCAGCAGAGCCAGTCCAAAGGGGGGCTTCCTTGTCATGAGTGCTGGAGGGGCTTCTCCATCGTTAGAAACCATGTTGCAGCAGCTTACTCAAATAATTCAGAAACTAAAGGGAGACTATGATTCAATTCAGACAGTTCCTGCTCGAGCCTGCATTTCAAATCCTGCAACTGCGGCATCTCCAACTGAACCCAGGGTGCCCCTGCCTGTCCGCTTTTCCAGTGATAGACGACGCTTCTAGGCCTTTAAGAACAGTTTTGAGCTCTTCCTGTCACTTCATCTTATCACCTACCCATCTGAGGAGGTAAGAGTCAAGTTTATCATGTCCCTCCTGCAAGGCCACCCTCAGACCTGGGCTCACTGCTTACTGGAGCTGAGCAGCCCGATCTTGGCCATCATTACCTCCCTACTTTCCGCTCTGGCAGAAATTTATGACGATTCGGACCAAGCTGCTTCTGCTGAAACCACTATTTGCAACCTTAGCCAAGGCTGCCGCCCAGTGGATGATCATATTGCAGCGTTCCATACCTGGGCCATTGATACCCAATGGAATGACCCCACTCTCAGACACCAATTCCGCTCAGGGTAGTTGGATGCTATTAAGGACAAGATTGCTCGGGTGGGGGTCCCAGAATCTATATATTTATATTTATCTATATGTATGAAGCCAGTAACCGACTTGACAAAGACCAAGAGTTTCAGTGGACAGAAGCAACCCAGGAAGCGTTTCATCTTCTGAAAGAACGTTTTGCCTCCTCTCCGATCCTGATTCACCCAGACCCACAGAAACCTTTTGTATTGGAAGTTGATGCTTCTGAAACCTCAGTCGGGGCAGTGTTATCTAGCGCACAGAAGAGCATGGAGCTTTGCACCTGGTTGTGTACTTTTTTCGGAAACACTCTGAATCTGAACACAACTATGATGTAAGTGACTGGGAACTGCTCAGCATTAAGCTGGAGGTATCTCCTTGAGGGAGCTCCGTACCCAATTCTGATTATTACAGACCATAAGAAGCAGGAGCATTTGAACACTGCTAGGAGACTTAAGCCACAGCAAGCCAGATGGTCTTTGTTTTTCTCCAGATTTTAATTCTGAGTCTTTTAAATGCTTTTTCCCGCTTGAATCAAAAAGAGCCAGTTGCAGATCCCCCCACGATTCTCCAGTCAAACACTTTTCTTCTTCTGGAATCATAGCTGATCTGCTCCATCAAGAGAGAATCCAACTCTTTAAATCTGGAGCCCCAGACTCCAGCAGTTTTTGAGGAAGGCCTCT
Source organism: Gastrophryne carolinensis (assembly GCA_027917425.1). Taxonomy (NCBI): domain Eukaryota; kingdom Metazoa; phylum Chordata; class Amphibia; order Anura; family Microhylidae; genus Gastrophryne; species Gastrophryne carolinensis. Next base: position 84,297,983 of record CM051240.1, on the reverse strand, counting down.
GGACCTATCAAGGGTAAATTCTGGTCCCTACTTCCCACAAGTTGGAGGTCATCAACTCCTGTCATGATCACCCGCTAGCAGGTCATTTCAGGCCCAAGAAAACTCTGAAATTGCTCAAGCACCATTACTGGTGGTCCAAGGATTGTGAGCAGTATGTTTAAACTTGCGACATCTGTGCCCACAGTGAAAGATCCTGGGATTCCATCCCCATGGACTTTAAGCTATATTCACCAATGGTTAAAGAAATCAATCCTGGAGGCTCAGAAATGTTTAAAGGCCTCGGCAGACCGCTATCAAAAGCCAGACCCAGATCATCAACCAGAGACCAAGGTCTGGCTATCCACAGCTCATTTAAAGCTCTAATGTACTTCAAAGAAGCTGGAGCCCAAGTTCATAGGAACGTTCCCGATCCTGAGGAAGATCAATCCTGTTGCCCAAACTACTGCCGTCTTTTATTATCCATCCAGTATTTCACTCATCTTTGTTAAAGCGATCTAAGGCTCTATTCACACCTCTCCGCTTGTGCTGTGTCTAGCAATGCAGTCAAAGTGCAACGAAAAATGCTATCTATTGTTTTTAATGGGCCAGTTCACATATATACACTGTGTATATATGTGAACCGTCCCATTAAAAATAATGGGCAGCATTTTCCTTTGTGTTGTGACTGGATTGCTCAATGCAGGGCAAGCGGAGAGTTGTGAATAGAACCTAAGACTACTTTCAGACCAGTGTAGGTCTGTGTTTCTGTATTCCGTTTAAATACATTTATGGTGTTTGTGTATGTTTGTGTTTTTTTTACTTATATTTCTCCATATTAATAAATTGTGATATTATTTGATACGAAAAATCTCTTTTGGGACTGTGCACTTGTTCTCAGGGGATATATTTCTGGGTCTGTATATACTGATCTTTGTCCGCTTTAGTAGCACACCGTACACTGTATATTATTATGACAGTGTGCAATATAAAACTTATTTGTGTGTGGGCTTTTTCCACTGGGGGTCACAGGTCCAATTCTTTACTATTCTATCCAAAACTAAGACAGTTTTGCCTGGAGTTGGGCAGCAGAAAAACATATACCGCATGCAGGGCCAGATAATGAGGAGGGCGCAAGGGGCGCGTGTCCCAGGGGCCAGGGGGGCCTCCACCAACCTTTGGGTTGTGGTGCGGTCTAGGATGCTTTTCAGCCTTGGTCTGATGGGCCGCAGTGCCCTCGATCTGATGTTCGAGCAAGTGGACAGATGCCAGACAGACACCAATCAGTTACTTGGCTGCACTATTATTTTAGGAAAGAAATACTGTATCTGAGGTCTTAACTAGATTTTGTGCCCCGGGGCCTCCACTGCACTTAATTCGACCCTGACCGCATGGTTCGCTCTATAAGACGCGCATGCCCATAAGACACATTTAGGATTTGGAGGAGAAAAATTCAGAACCAAGTGCTAAAACACCATCCCAAATAATAGGCAAGGTGCAGAATCCCCCATTATAAGAAGAGTGGCATTCTCCCCCCTTCCATTCCCCATTATAGGCATTGTGGTATAACTCCTTCCATTCCCCATTATAGGCAGTGTGGCATTCTACCCACTCCCCTTTCCCCATTATAGGCAGTGTGGCATTTCCCCCCTCCCATTCCCCATTATAGGCAGTGTGGCATTCTCCCACTCCCATTCCCCATAATCAGTGTGGAATACCCTTCTCCCATTCCCCATTGGCAGTGTGGTAGAATCAGCCAGACCCCCCAAGCTGGAGGAAAAAAAAGAAAGTTACATAACCGTTGCTCCCACGCTGCTGCCACCGTGAAGTCGGTTGATGCAAGAGCAGCAGGAGGGCAGGGAGAGGGCAGAGTAACTGATCTCTACCCCCTGTCCCGCTGGTGCACACACACAGCCAGGTCTGTGTAGCGGATGGATGCGGACACCCTCTGCATGGACCTGGGTATCTGTGTATGTGTTCATGCCATACCCAAGAATCAGCGGCGGCAGCCAGAGCAAGCATAGGGGATAAGTAAACCTGCCCGCTGCTCCTCCACCAGTTAGCCCCCTGGTGGATGTGGCGCAGGAGTGACAGTTATGTAAGTTTACTTTTGCTTTTTGTTTTTTTTATATTTGGCTGATAAGACAAACTGGCATTCCCCCCCCCCCCTTCCGGTGGGAAAAGTGCATCTAATAGAGCAAAATGCGGTAGTTACTTATAGCATAGGATGCTTTCAAAATCTTTTTTTAATTTTACAAGTCAATTATAAGTTTATTGATCATCTAGTACATTACATACAAGGAATTTATCTTGACATGTAAGGCAGTAGGAATCAATAGAAAAGCAATTAGAAAAGCAATTAAGCATTAAACAAATAACAAGAAATGTATAACATGAAAGAGTGATCAAGCAATAAAACTGAGAGTTAAATTAAATCTCTTTAAATGTGCCTCGTATTGCAAACACATGTCTGGAGGATAAGTAGAAGCGCAGAGAAACATGGCTTAGTAGTCTATCGTGAACACCCAACTGCCAAGTAGGTATTGATAAGTAAAAGAGGAAGATAGGCTTCAGTAGACCCACAAATGGCATATATGACATAAACTAAAAAATAATTTGTTAGAAATTTTGAAAGCCTTTATTTTATTCAGTATTGAATAGTAACATTCTATGTATTTTATTTAGTCTCACCTGAATTATTTTTTCGATAAACCATGGAACAGGCTGTAAATTCATTTTTGCCATGTTTTCTTTCAGCGCTTGGACAAAAAGGTCATAATCTGGTTTGGGCAGAACAACTCCAGGAAACAGGTCAGAAATAATACCCTATGAAATGAAAAAGTACAGCACTCTATAATTACATTTGATAAAAAGAGGCTTTCTGTGTCTGATAAAAAAGACTAGGATGTACAACAAATTAATATTTAAGATCTTTAGCAATTTGAAGAATCATTCTAACTCAATGCAATAACATGTTCTAAACTCTACACAATAAAGAAAATGTTATTTAATCTAGGGCACCTCATTGTGGATGTTCTGCAGTTAAGGAGCAGGATTTTTACAGTTAGTGATTTTACTACAATTTTCAGTGTGATTGAATACCTTATGTGTTTGAATACCTTATACTATGGGTTTGAATACCGTGATGCTCAATCGGTCAGCGAGCAGAGCAGTCTGACATCGGTCATGCTGAAGCCAGGGGTACTGTGCTTATGGCTTGAGGAGAGTAAGTTGTAGTTTTTATGGCTTTTAAAATATTTTTCAGTGCAAAATTTCCTTTTAAAATGTATAATGTGGCACTTGAGAGGAAAAGTATTGAAGTGTGTTATAACTGAAACGTGCTGAAAAGAAACCCAAATACTGGAAACATGTCAAGACTACAAACGCATGACTTATATGTCACCTGTTTTTTTCCCAGACATGGGTCCAGTGTTCTAGTTAGCTAGTTGCTGCCATATCTGTCTATTATGATGCAGTTCCTATGGTTTATGCTTTTACCTGAAAGAGTGGTACATCCTGTGCCAAGAATTTAGCCAGGTTGACATCCAGCAATGCACGCAGGAGAAGCACACTCTCATCCTCCTCTGGATATTTAAGCTTTAGGTTTCCAGCAGCAGTGAGGACAGATTTCACAGCCCGCATTCCATAGTCATAATGGTGCTGAGAAGAAAGCTGTTCAGAACACAGTCTGTAGGTGGCCACAATCTTTTGAGCAAGGCTGAAATACAAAAGCTACTCAGTACACTGCAAATAGGATATATTTATATAATACAACAAACCTAACAAACAATCAGAATCCATGTATAAAAGAGAATGTGAAATTGTCCAGGTGAGTGACAGATATGGAGATAGAAACATTTTTCACAAACTGTAAATAGATGCCCCCAGGAGTGGAAAGCTCTCCGCATGAGCCAAGAAGCTTACCACGCTTTAATAAATATGTTCCGAAACAACTAAACTTGAGTGTTTTATACATTTTACATAGTTACATGAATCTGAACATGTGTTATATGCAATACAGTATAATGTATAATTCAGGGATAACGTTGTTCAAAAATTCAGTGCAAAAACTGTAAAAGGGTTTCTTCTATTTATTAGTTATGGAAAAGGGGAGCAATAACAAAAATAGCAAAAGAAGGAGTTATTCTGACATCCCATATGAAAAATATTGCCACCAAGCTTGTTGTTGTCTTCAGATAGTGGGAATAAAATCAGGCATGACAGTTTTTAATGCATCAATTCAGAAGGGAGAACTAGTCGAATCCCAAGTAGTATAAAACACACTCATTTCTTGCCCATTCACTGAAAGGTAACATGTATCTACACACATCAGCTGCCAAAACAACAGCACCACCCAAATTGATGATTAAAGTGTGTTTTTTAGTTTATACAGGTTTTGGAGAATGGTCACGTTGTCCTCAGAATTACCCAGTAATATTGAAGATATTCTTCCAGCAACCAGGGCGGTTGGACGTGCGAAGGGGCATCCTCTGGAGACCAACTGCTCAAGAACATAATAGAATCCTGTATTGCTGTATTGATTAGCGGTTGAGGCATTAGAGCTTGATTTTATATGTGGGGGGTTTGGCTTTTGAGTTTTCCCCCCCCTTTTCATGCTCCCCCTCTTCTCTCATCCCTCTCCCTTTCTGCTACTTTCTCCCCATTATAAGTATCGGGGATATACTGACCTGGTTTGGTCAGTCTGTGTTGGGTGGAGCACCTGTATTATGGAGACCTGAGTACGGGCGCTGGGTTGGGGATCCCCTGCAAAAAAACCCCTACAAGATTCATCAGGGGTTAGATAGATGTGGGCTGCCAGCTTGGCAAATATTACCTCAGAATATTCTTCCCTCATGAATTGGGATTTAGGAATTGTTCTATGGATCGGAGGATCCTGCCCGGTTTGGCCCAATTAGTGTTTTGGGATGTTGTTGCCTCTTTATCCCGTTCCCCTTTTCTTCCCTTCCCCCTCCCTCTTTCCTTCCTTACATTATGTAGAACCTCATAGAAACTGATTAATTCACAGGAGGATCAATTTATTGTATTATTGTATGTATGTTTGTTGGTGTAATGGGTCCTGGGTGGGGGCGCCCTGTGTGTTCGCCGGCCTCGCTCCGCGCCAATTGGGGTGCCGACGGGTAGTACGCTTGTACTCCCCGCGGCCGGTTACATCCTTGCTCAGTTTCACAGCCAGCGTCGGCTGACGCTGGGGCCGCTGACGCACTTCCGTCCGGGGTGTGTCGGCAGCCCGTGATTGGCTGCGGCCGCCGGCGCACTTCCGGCCGGGTGCGCGCGGCGGCGCGGCCATGAGCAGATCCCATTGGCGTGGGAGCGGGGCTGGTGAGTATATAGGGGAGCCTGCCTGGATAGGGCCTTACTTTTTGTGCCCATGAAGTAACGGGTCCCCGACCGTTACGAACGCCTAGGCTAGGGGCAGGGGGACAGATCGATATGCTGGCCAAGTATATGGGTAATGTACTGATTGTATACACATGTGATATGGTTTTGGATTGTTTTGCTTTTTCCGCTCTCGGCGGTCCTCACTAGATAATTATAGGTTAAACACTTTAATGTTATATACTTGATAAATGCACTAGCTATGGGGGTTTGGATATAGAGTGTGTATCAGTGGATATAGGACATATGAAAAGAGCCGGCGTTTTGTGCCCCCTGGTGGTCATTGTTGTGACCTTTTTAGGATGTTTTTAAATGTTTGTAATATTTGATCCATGATTCATGATTGAAAATAAATAGGTGATTTTGTACTTTCAATTTGGGTGGTGCTGTTGTTTTGGCGGGTTTGAGTGGAATGTGGGATCCCCTCCTAGGGTAAAATACGTATTACATGGCCATTGGAGCACGCCCTAAGTACTAGTTAGTGCGGCCATAATTTTTGTAAATTAATTACACACATCAGCTGAATTGCAATAACAATAAGCTCAGGCTGGTCTAGGAGACAGGGAGATCAGCAGCCCTCCCCTGATAAAATTGAATGGTACATTAAAGCCGACTTATATTTTCTCCTTATTTCCAGCAAAAGTTAAAAATAAACTTGACTCCATTAAGTCAATATCCCTTCTGTGACGTAAATCTCTAAATTCTTCACACCAGTTATTACTTACAGTGAACAGGTCATCCTGCTGTTTTTTTTGCTTTGCAATCCCCTAACAATCTTTCTAGTCAGTGCATTTTTATTACATTGCTCTCTTTATATGACAAAATGTTTATCTGTAGCAAACCACATTTAATACTCTGACACAAAACTACAGAAATGGCTGCATTTCCTATACTCACAATTTTTGGATGTCAAAATATAAGATTATCCAGATAAGCATCTTTGGGATAAAATGTGATGCCACAGCACCGTATTTTTTGCTTCAAGAAAAGTTTGAAAGTTCAAAAGACGAAGATTAAGGGCGCTATTTAAAAAAAAAATAGCTAAAGCTGCAGTGGGAGTCATTTAAAACTGCAGTTCAGAACCAAACAAGAGAAAATGTCATTTTTTTTTTGCTTAGTGGATTACCTCAATCACCGATTAGTGCTCAAGTTAATGCTCTCAGTACAGAGCAATTAAAGTAAATACTGAAATGCCGCAGTATTAAAGTGCTCATCATGTTATACATTTAATGACAGAAAATTAATATTTCAGCATCTACATTATTTGGTGGGAGGAGTACAGAATAATCAAGCAAAGACTCATTTATTCAGCTCCACAGAAAGAGGAATACAATCTAACAGAGTGTTTTTTGACTATTTAATATGTGGAGTGGATATGGAGATACTTAACTAATTCATGGAAATCTCAGTCTTTTTATAGCACATGGGTTGGATGGGTGGAACAGGAAACCTTAATGCATAGGTTCCCATAGGCTATAAAATGCAATTTAGTTATATTTAGCACTGACTGAAGCATCCTTCTAGTTCCACAAGCAGGAGCTTACCTTCTGGAATCCAGAAAACCCATTGAATAAAGAGAGATCTCGCCAATTAATGCATAATCCGGGACCATCATGGCCACTGTTCTGAATAATGCCTAAGGAAAACAGACACAAATATGAAAGAAATTGAAAACGATTTTACAAGTGGTAAAGTGGTGAAAAATGGTGCAGGTTTTGAAGAGTTACATATGAGGCTGAAGTTTAAATCTGAGTGTAAGTTCATCCTTGTAATTTGGTTTTCACCACATAGCATTTTCTATGTAATGCATGCTTTTTACTTATATCTGTTAGGCAGCTGGATTTTCAGTTTCAGTTATTTCCCTTAGCTCTTATTTAGCTCTGTATGTACATTTATAGTGGGACCCCACAAGTTGGGCTGAATTACTTTTCCATGTATAACCGCTGCATGATCATCCTCTTGTGCAATTGTCGCTGTATGCTGTGCATAAGAATGTTCACCATATGAGCCTGTTTATGTACAGGGGATGCCAATAGGCACCAGGAGCAGGGACATCCACTCTTTGCCTTTTTACTGTCGCGCCCTTGCAGCTTTCAGTCTATGTGGTGGCTGTGTATGGTGGTATGCCCCAGCCTTGAGATACCATGGGCTGTGTGTTTTATATTGGTCTTGTGTGACTCCATTTAGTAGTACTAATTTTCATCAAAGTGCTTTTTAATATGCGGTTTAAAGTGGGCCAAAACCCATATCAGACAGCCCTAGAATCTATGATTGGCTTCCATACATGTGCAGTAGGATCAGAGAAAGGTGAGCTTTGCTGGGTGACCTGGGGGGGCGATTCACACAGTGCGATGCCCTAGGGACAGAGACCAAAATCAGGGGTTTTCATCCACTTTAGAAAAATGTTTTATTCTAAGTATGTCACACACCCCACTTCAATCATTGATTATTACACTTGGGTAATACCTACTGCTAGGTGGCAGTCTTGCAGAGAATCTCCAAAAAAGCAACAGGCCCCTCCCGGTCTATACATACCTGGTACCTCCCAACAATCTCCCAGTGTTATTCTCTGCAAGGTGGCGACAAGACAGAAGAAAGAAGTCTCCTGCTTGCAGGTAGCCGGGGTATCACCCCGCCCCCCCCCCCCCCCCTACGGTCTATTTCTGCCCAGCTCCGTTTGGTTTTCTCTCCCTGTATAACTGGCAGCCTCCCAGCTTAGGCTGTAGGCTGGGCAAGGGTAGATGGCACCTTGGGTGCCTAGGAGATTAGCTCCTCCGTTCGACCCCATATTATGGGGCATAACGGGATTCCGGAGTGGTGATCCGGACGTGGGATGCCCCTAATTCCATAGCAGTTAGGTACCGGCTCATCAAGCGAGCCTGTCAGTTCTGCACATGAGGTGATGCCCTTTCCTTCCCAGCTTACTATGGCCCCTTAATGCGTGGCTGTGTGTTGTGAAGTGTGCATGCTGGGACGGGTGGCAGGGGCTGCTATACTTTATTTATCTAGGTCGGGCCTCTGCTTTATTAGCGGGCGGGTCGGGCGTGTATCACCGGCCCGCCGTTTGTGTTAATCCTGGGTGTCATGGTGGCGCCGTTGGCGCGGAATTCCTGTCAGGTTTTTCGGTGGGCGGGGCCAGGCGGCACTCTGCGCCGCGGGCCCGCCTGAATGGGGAGCGCCGAGATCGGCGCTTGCTGCGGCGTGTCTTTCGGGATGTTTTTACAGGTGCTCGGGGGGGACCGGGCGGTTGCTCCGCCGGTCTGGTCATGGGGGAGGCGGGCGCCATCTTTACTGACGCCCGCGGCTCGGCAGCACAGTAGGCGGGCGGGTCCGCGTCTTGCCGTGGTTGGCCATTTGGGGAGGGGCGGGGTTATCGCGGCTCCCGCGCTTCCATGGGCCCGCCTTTCTTCTCCCCTCTCCTGGACGGTGCTGGCGTTTCTTACTGGCTGGGGCCGCCATTTCGGTCTGAAGTAGCCCCGCGGGTTGGTAGAAGATCTGAGGTACCCTCTTTCTCACATTGGCTCATTTTTTGTTGCTTGATGTTCGGGCCTGCGGTAGCACCGCCGTGATTAATATATTTTACAATATTATTTTAACTATATTCTTATTAGTATTATGGCTATTCTTTTCCTTCTCCATCCCCCCCCTTTCCCCCCCCCTCTCTCTCTCCCCCCCCCCCTCCCCCTCACCTCGATTCCACTGTTTGGGTGACTGTTTAACCAGCAGCCTAGGGCTTGTGGTTAAAGGGGGGGAGATGGCCTTATGGTTTATAAGCACTGTATTTTTACATGTGTGCTGTTGTGCTGGAATGATTGTTGTCCTTGTTTTGTCTTTCAGATCCTGGGACCCCCATCTTACATGGCTCTCCCGGTCTTATATACCTGGCTAGTGGGGGTTTTTTCTAGGCCATTACTCCATTTATTGGGTTATTTTTTATGCTAAATTCCCATGGTCAGGGTTTTTAAAGAATTATATAGATATTAAAGGGGCATCCCGGGTCGCTTACTGCGTAAATCCCTGGGTTCTGCGAATACCATAAATTTCACCATATGGAGGCTGCCAAAGATACCGGAAACGGTCCTTCGGGACAATCCAGGCTGTGTGGGGGTTGTGGGACTCCGCTCCAGGGGGATGATGTAATTTTATGTATTCCATGTGCACAGCGGAACATTGAGCGACAGTCCGGCACTCCGGTGCCTGGTACTTCATCGGCCGCGCCATCTCCCTCTCCCCCTCGCCTGTTCCGGACCCCGTGTGACGTTGTCATCGGTGGGGATTCGCAATCTGAGGTATGCGCTCGTTTGGCCAGCCTCGAGAAAATGTTTTCCGCAGTGGTCGCTCAGAAGGCTCCAGCTAAGCGGAAGCATCTGTCTCCGCCTCCGCCGGATTCAGATGAGGAAGTTATTGGGGACCTGGATTGGTCAGATCGTCCCCTTGAAGAGGGTGAGCTCGTTGAGGAAGAGGATTCCGAGGTTCAGCAGTTGCTGGGTGCTGAGGGGGACCAGGCTGAGGGCCCCCCTCCCGATACGCCTACTATTCTGGCTCAAATGTTTGAGGTTTTGGATTTGGATCCTCCGGAAGTTGCTCCTCGGCCTAAGGGTCAGCTTTTTGGGGTGTCCAAGCAGCGCTTGGAGTTTCCCAGTCAACAGCATTTTGAAGAGGTTGTACTTAAGCAATGGGAGCAACCTACGCGTCTCGTCGGGGTACCGCCTAGCTGGGATAGAAAGTATCCTTTTCCGGCGGACTTGATGAAGCGTTGGTCTATTCCTCCCGAGGTAGATACTCCGGTCTTGGGACTGTCCAATACGGCGGTTGTACATTCTCCTGACACGACTTCTCTCAGGGACGGCGAGGATCGCCGGATTGATCAGCTGGCCCGCCATGGTTTTGTCTGTGCGGGTTCGGTGTTGAGGCCTGTTTGTGCTTCGGCTCTTTTGACATTGGCGGTTAGGTCTATTGTCAGGGACTTATGTGTGGATCTTGAGCCTACCAGTGATGAGTCTCTTGCTCTTAAGCGTTGTGAATCCTTCTTGTCGTTTATTCTGGCCGCTCAGGAGGATGCCATGTTGATGTGTGGCAGGGCTACTGCCCTGCTGGTAGCTATCCGTCGTTGTGTGTGGTTGAGACAGTGGACGGCTGATTTTAATTCTAAAAGATCGCTCACGGCTCTTCCCTTTATGGGTTTGAGGCTTTTCGGTGAGAGGCTGGATTCTGTTGCCAAGGGAGGTAAGTTACCTCAGCGCAAGAAATTTCACCGTTCCTTTCGGGGGACGGCCTCCTTCAATCCGTCCTTTCGGGGAGCCAGAGCCGGCAGGGGTGTGGGCTTCTCGGCCTCCAGGGGCGCCAGTTGGAATAGGGGTAGAGGCCGTGGCCGTCCCGTTCACGTCTGGGGCGCCAAGCCCAAGCCAGCTGCCAAGCCCGCTCAGCAATGAGGGGGCGCCCTCACCCGTACGGGTGGGGGGACGGTTGCGACTCTTCTCCCGGGTATGGGACCAGGAGGTCTCGGACAGGTGGATCCGGGAGGTGGTGTCGGCCGGTTACAAGCTGGAGTTCCAGTCCCATCCTCCTCCAAGGTTCTTCAGGTCTCGGGTACCTTCGGATCCTTTGGCCGCGCAGGGGCTCCTGGCGGCGGTAAGGAATCTTCTGGAATTGGCGGTCGTCTGCCCGGTTCCTCCTTCGGAGGTAGGGCGCGGGTATTATTCCAATCTCTTCACTGTACCCAAAAAGGATGGGTCGTTCCGTCCCATCCTGGATTTGAAGATTCTCAACCGGTTTATTCGTCCCCAGAAGTTTCGCATGGAAACCCTTCGGTCTGCGATCGGTTCGCTCAGGCAGGGGGACTTTATGACGTCCATAGACATCAAGGATGCTTACCTTCACATTCCGATCTTTCCAGCTCATCAGAGGTTCCTTCGCTTTGTGGTGGAGGATCGGCATTTTCAGTTTGTAGCTCTTCCATTCGGCCTCACTTCTGCTCCGAGAGTGTTCACCAAGGTGTTGGCGGGAGTGATGGCCCTGCTCAGAGCTCAGGGGATTCGCATTGTGCCTTACCTGGACGATCTTCTCATCATGGCGCCTTCCTTCAGTCAAGCGGAAGGGGACACCAGCATGGTGGTGTCTATGCTGGAGAGGTTCGGCTGGGTGATCAATTACCCCAAGTCCTCCCTGGTTCCGGCCAGGGTGGTGACCTTTCTGGGGATGTCGTTGGACTCTTGCCAGCACAGAGTGTTTCTCCCTCAGGCCAAGGTTCTTTTGATTCAGGAATTGGCTCAGCTTCTTCTTTCCAATCCTCGCCCGTCCATTCGGTTAGGGATGAGACTGGTGGGGTTGATGGTGGCCTCGTTCGAGGCAGTTCCCTTCAGCCAGTTTCACACGAGGACGCTTCAGCTTCATCTTTTGGCGTCTTGGGACCGGCGACCGCGGTCGTTGGATCGGTCCTTCCGGATGTCCCCTCGGGTTCGGCAGTCCCTTCTGTGGTGGTTGGTCTCGGACAATCTTCTGAAGGGCAGGTCGTTTCTGACCCCGCTTTGGGAAACTGTCACCACGGATGCCAGTTTGTCAGGATGGGGAGGTTTCTGGAAGGATCTTCAGTTTCAGGGGCAGTGGGACCCTCTGGAAGCCCACTTGCCCATCAATGTTCTGGAGTTGCGAGCCATCAGGTTGGTTCTGTCTCACTTGACGCATCATTTACAGGGCCTGCCGGTTCAGGTTCGATCGGACAATCAGACGGCGGTTGCTTACATCAATCACCAAGGAGGGACTCGCAGTCTGGGTGCCCACAGAGAGGTGTCTCTGATTCTAGTTTGGGCAGAGACTCATGTCCCTTGCATCTCGGCAGTTTACATTCCAGGAGTGGAAAACACGGAGCCGGACTTTCTGAGCCGGTGTTCGTCCCGCCGGGGGGAATGGTCTCTCCATCCCCAGGTGTTTCGGTCGATGTGTCTTCGGTGGGGGACGCCGGAGGTGGATCTGTTTGCCTCTCGTCACAATCACAAGCTTCCGACATTCGTGTCACTGTCTCAGGATCCTCTGGCTCTGGCGGTGGATGCCATGGCCCTGAGCTGGAGGGACCTGGGGTTTCTTTATCTGTTTCCTCCGATTCCCATGCTAGGCAGGGTGCTGCGAAAGTTGGTTCTGGAAGGAGTTCCCGCCATTCTCGTGGCTCCAAGGTGGCCAAGGCGGGTGTGGTTCGCAGACATCGTTCGTCTGGCGGTGGATCAGTTCGATCTGCCTCTTCGGCCGGATCTTCTCACTCAGGGCCAACTGTGTTACCCCAGTTTACCAACGCTGGCTTTGACGGCTTGGCTGCTGAGACCTCCATCTTAAAGGAGGAGGGTCTTTCGGATTCGGTCATTCGGACTCTTATTAGTGCCAGGAAGAGATCCTCTTCTTCCATCTATTATAGGGCTTGGAGATCTTATATTGATTGGTGTGAGGCTAGGTCTTTGCCTTGCAGGGTCTTTTCTATTTCCAGGATTTTGGAATTTCTTCAATCAGGGCTGGACTCTGGTCTTCAGCTGAGTACTTTGAAGGGGAAGGTTTCTGCTTTGTCTATCTTTTTTCAGAGGTCTTTTGCTAGCCATTCTTTGGTCAAGACTTTTTTCCAGGGGGTTTCACATTTGCGGCCTCCTAGGAAGCCGTTGCTCCCTGTTTGGGATTTGAATTTGGTTCTCTCTGCTCTTCAGGCTCCTCCTTTTGAGCCTTTGCAGGATATTGCTCTGTCCACTCTGACTCAGAAGGTTGCCTTTCTGGTGGCCATCACTTCGGTTCGGCGTGTTTCGGAGTTGGCAGCTTTGTCGATTCAGGCTCCTTATTTTGAGGAACATCAGGACAAAGTGGTTTTTCGCTTCAAGTCAGACTTTCTCCCTAAAGTGGTCTCTGCCTTTCATCTTAACCAGGACATTGTTCTTCCTTCTTTGTGTCCTAAGCCTAGGAATGTCAAGGAGAGTGCGTTGCACTGCTTGGATGTTGTACGTTGTGTCAAGTACTATTTATGTACTACGTCTTCTTTTCGTAAGACTGATGCCTTTTTCGTGGTGCCCTGTGGGCCTAGGAAGGGCTTGGCTCCGGCTAAATCTTCCATTAGCAAATGGATTCGTCAGGCGATTGTTGGAGCCTATTCTGCCAAGGGGAAGGATCCCCCTTTTCGTGTTACTGCTCATTCTACTCGTGCGGTTGGTGCGTCCTGGGCTTTTCAGCACCAGGCTTCTGTTGAACAAGTTTGTAAGGCTGCGACTTGGTCTTCGGTTCACACTTTTTCTAAGTTTTATAAGGTTGATGTGCGGGCCTCAGCGGATGCTGTTTTTGGCCGCAAGGTTCTGCAGGCTGCAGTGGTTTGAGTTTCTGCGTTATTGCCTGGATGGATACCCGCCCTTTTTCTGGACACTGCTGTTGGATGTCCCAAGTGTAATAATCAATGATTGAAGTGGGGTGTGTGACATACTTAGAATAATACCATATTGTGAATACTCACCTGTAAAATGGGTATTATAAGTATGTCACACACCCCACTTCACCCGCCCTTTTTTGGTATCCTGGCTCTTTATATGGTGAAGTTTTGTTCTTTTCGTTTGAGGGTTACATTTGTTTGTTCCTGGTACCTTGTCTTACTGCTGTTTTAATACTGGGAGATTGTTGGGAGGTACCAGGTATGTATAGACCGGGAGGGGCCTGTTGCTTTTTTGGAGATTCTCTGCAAGACTGCCACCTAGCGGTAGGTATTACCCAAGTGTAATAATCAATGATTGAAGTGGGGTGTGTGACATACTTATAATACCCATTTTACAGGTGAGTATTCACAAAATGGTATTTTGTAATTATTTTGTGATGGTCATTATTCTGTTGTATATATATATATATATATATATATATATATATATATATATATATATATATATATTGTCATGGTATTGTGCATTGTTTACAAAATTTACATTTGTCTCTGCTGATCCACTGCCAGGTTGTGAAGCAGCATGCAATACCTAACACATTGCACATGTTACTGTCCTCGTGTTGTGGTTGGCCCATGTGTTTTGCTCATGGTGCCCCAGAATAGTTCCAGTTATACAGAAAGCACATTGAACCTCATTCATTTTGTTCCTCACCATGACATGTCCACTGTCCTGTGTGTGCCACTATGGTTTATTTCATATAAATGCATTGCCAAATACAAATGTTAATGCTAATATATGTGGGGGCCTATATGAATCATCATTTTACACAGTTTCATGTACATAGGCCTCCCTATGGTGTACTATGAGCTTTTCTCCAGACGCAGTGGGCAAAAGGGCTCCATGGTGAAAGTCCGACAACAGACTTTTCTCCTTCTGAAAGCAGCTGCAAAAACATGTGTAAAACTTGAATTTACCTCATGTGTGGAGCCAATCAACAGCACCTGAATAGCTAGAATTATTTTGCGCCTTAAAATTCCACCCAAATTATATTTGAAAATCAAATTATTAAAGTGCTTTTTCTATCAATCAAATTGAATTCATAAAAATGGTAGAGTTTTCCCACCAAAAATCAAATCTTTTTCTTAAAAAAACACATGAATATTCAAATGTAACAAAAAAGAAGGGAAGCTGAACCTGCACCGCTGTGTATAAGCGAAATAGGTGCTGGCACCGGGCTGTTTATATACACTACCAAAGGATATATTTGTGGGTTACCAGATAACCACAAACAACAACACTGCCCGAATAAAATGTGCCGCACACTATAAATATTAAATTCACATATAGTAATTTATTTGATCAAATCCAAGTCCTACATACAAAAAATATACATACATCTAAAAACACAGTTAAAAGGCCCCAAACATTTGGGGTGGGATGGCTATCAGGTGGTTAATATCTATATAATATATCATCAAGTTCCCTATTAAATATTAATCTAAAAAGTTAAGAATAAGAAATAAAGAATAATAAAGGATATAAGAAAATATAGTGCAATACATATATATACAACAAATTATCAAACAAGATAAGAGACCTGTGCAATTAAAGTGACAAGTGTTGTTAAGCTATTTAAAGTGACAAGTGCTATTACCATCCCAAAATACTGGGGAGTATTGCAAAGCTCACTATTTGGCAGTGAATTGGAAAAAGCAACATAGATATTCAAGATATACTGGGAAGTAATAGTCTACTATAGTATGCCGTTTTAATACATCACCGTACGATAGACCCCATCCAACAAAGTATACACACGACGCGTTGCGTGGTGACCCTCCTCACCACTTCATCAGGTAAGTTGTGTGCCCCTGACACTCACCTTTTATTCTCCCGGTTACCAATCGCGTCCATGCCTGGCGAGGGCGCGGCCGCACGCACCCGCGCGCCCCGTCCAAGCCACTCAGAGCTCGCAGGGGCCACGCCGCACATACTTCCTGCTTCCCTCGGGTTGGAACGCACGACCCGGAGGTGACGCTGGGCCGGCGCGTGCGCAGACGCCCGGCGCGTGCGCGCTCTCCCCTGCAGTAGGAGGCGCGCATACGCCGTGACGTCATGCCCACCACGCCCGCCCAGCGGCACCTCCGGCAGCTCATGTGAACCTGTCAGTCACACGGACTGTCAGTGTTCAAGCTGCGGGGGACACAAGCGGTGTGGGGAATAGATATGACACAAAAACATTAAAAAATATTCAAATGTAAGTGTAATGAATCAAGCCCAATGTTATGGCATGGGAACAGGAATGGAAACTGATTGAAGCTTCAGAATATAGCCCCAAAAAAACCTTTGTCAAATGGATTACATTATTCATGTAACAATATTCTGCACTCTACAGCAAGGACATTTCAGCTGCAGCGTTTCTCCCTTTCGCAGGCATCTTGCTTTGGGATGCCCACGGCTGATGTGCATGGCTTCACATGAGTGGCAGCACTGCCTTCACCAGTCAGTGACCTGCTCTACTGCAGCGTGCAGAGTGTTTCCCTGTCCTCTCTTGGTAAAAGTTTGCGTGGATGGGTTCCTCTGGCGGAAGGGGGTTCTCAGGCTGCAGCACAGTGGATTTGAAATGTTTTGGATTTTGCTTAGGTTGCAGATCAGATTAGTAATGTTATGGCTCAGGTTTTGCTAAAGTACTGCTCAGTGCCAAAGATATCATGGCTGGCTGGCAGGCAATGTAAAGTGTCCAAAGGTCTCTTGTAACATAAGAGCTGTTTCTTAAGACAATGTGATGGATTGGGTTTTGGATAGAGGCACAGATGGAACATTTGGATAAAAGCAAGAGCATAAGCATGCTGGGTAAATAAGTCAAGTACCAGTATCTTGCAAAAAGGGGGGGTGTGGTGTAGAGCGCTAGAGATGGAGATCGGTTGTGAGCTGCACCTGGTGAGTAAGGGACCCCTCCTTACCTATACTAGACAAGGGCGAGATTGTTCCAAAAGAGTTGTTTCTTTTTCCTCTGCGGGAGCGCGTTGAAAGCGTCTTACCCGCTGCTTCTCTTCCAATGTTGCTGAAAAGTTCACCGACGCGCATTTCGGCTGATGCCGTCTTCCTTACCCCCCCTACACCCTCACCGCCAGCCCCCCCATCCACCACAGAGACTTTTAACCATATGGTTTTGCACACCTAATAAATTTTTTAACTATTAAGAAGATTCTGGGTAATCATTGAAGAACAACCTGGAGATACCCTAAAGGGGAACCCAAGTGCAACTGATCCAACATTCTAAAATTGAAAGACGTACCCTCAAAGGCCCTGGGCAGGTTGTGTACCCCCGGGCCTCAGCGGTGAGTTACCATCATTGTTTTTTATCATTTTTTATTACTGTTTTTTATCAATATTCACCTAACTCCGTTTATATACTTACCTTTAATGCAACCTGTATGGCATTAATTGTGTGACTATAACTAGCCAAATGTTGAATTGAAATATTTATGCCAAGTATGCAACAGTTATGTCAGGAAATTAACTAGTTCATAGCAAGCCTACAGAGGTGTTATAACTCCTTGGACCTCTAAAATATAAATTGGTCCCTGGAATCATCATCACTGACACATGGTGAAAGTGTAAAGCTGAGACCACTCAATTATACCCTAAAGCGCACCTAAAACACTCATTGTCCCCCAGTACACCGATTTTGGTGTCTGAAAGACTTTGTTTGGAAATTCTCAACTGTCAAGTACCAGTATCTACCTGAGACTGCGGTGAAAGCTACCTCGCCCAGGAGTCCGATTTGAAACTAAATGGCTGAAAGTCTTAATTTGTACTATACCTTTAAATTGTCTGGAAGTTCAGCACGGCCTGCATAGCCAGGATTCATAGTAATGAACACGGAACAGGTTGGATTCAGAGTCAATTCTGTTCCTTCAAACAAAAAAGTTTTCATGTTTCTAATGATTGCTTGCTGTATGCTCAGAATCTGTTGCGCCACTACAGACAGTACTTCCACCTACCAAAAAAATGACTCTCATTATTTTTAGTATATATCAGTTGTATTTTATATATTGTAAATACACATTCATTCATTCATTCAGTGATTAGAAAGTAAATGGTCAGTGACATCCATGGCTCTGGTAGAAAGTGATTTGGCACCTCTATCTATAAACTGACCTTTTTTTCAAGGTGGAACACAGGGAGGCCGATTCATTAATAGCGGCAGGTAGCGACAGTTGAGCGACTGTAGCAGTATTTTCACAGCGCCCGCTAGTAGTCGCTGTGCTTGGCCGTTGTTCGGTTGTTGACAGCGACTCAGTCGGTGTGCAGTAATGTTGAATATTGGGTGAGGAGTTTGACAGGTTCTGCGCTGTATGGGAGCGCATGATAGCGACTGGCTCCCACCATATTCATTAACAAATCACGCTCCAAAAATTCTCGCACTGTGAAATGCATGCTTAAACCCCAGAGCGCTGGCGGCGATGGGTTAAAAGTAGTTTTTTAACCCCCAAACAACCATATTTTTGGAAACCAAAAAAAACAAGTTTTTTTAAATAATTTTGTAATATGAATACATTAATATCAGACCTGTAATATCAATTCTGCACAAATTTTTTTTTTTTTTCCTTAAAAAAAATATCTAACATTGCAGAAGTGGTCACAGAATTTTTCACATTTAAAAAAAAAAAAAAAAAAAAACATTAATAGCAATTAATTATGAATATTTAAAGATTGTCCCATTGAAATGCATTGGAGAGCGCCAGGTAGCGAGAGGTCATACCTGTCGCTGTTCAAGGTCGGACGCTGGCGCTGTGGGCTGAGGCTGGAATAATGATGAATGAGTCGCTATTTGGCGCTATCTCAGTCGCTAAGCAGGATTGGCTTGATAAATGTGTGATTGTGGTGGGGAGCCGGCGTTCTCGTGGCGGGCCGTCATTACCGGTCGCTCACCAGTCGCTACCTGTCGCTATTCCTTCATAAATAAGGGCCTAAGCCTGGACGTGTGTGGTTTAGGTATGTGGCTAATTTTGAGGAACAAATATTATTATAATTTTTATCACCTCATGGAAACTTGCTAGAAATAAGTTAGACATGGTGAAGAGTATATACATAAAGGTTTTAAAATACATCCACATGACAGCGGTGAGACTAGTATGTTATGCTAGGGGTTGTAGAAAAGCTGACACATACTAGTCCAGTTTCTGCACTACCATGCCTGCTTATGTCTCCTACCAGTCTAAACTTTCAGACCCCTCTGTTCAAATTATATATTGTTGCACCTCCCGTGATACCAATCTTTGGTCCTTCTTGTTTTTTGTACCCTCTGTTCAGAAAAGCTCACTTGCTTCAGTCCCAAGTGCTAAATTACAATGCACAGTAGCCGACTCGAACTGTATTACAAGTCTCAGCATGTCAATGTCCATGTATGTGTTCTCCAACTTGTAGTGCAGACATAAATAGAGATTGACACGATGGAAACTGTAGTGCAGCTTGAACCACATGTTAGACAAGGTAATGTAGCACCAGTAGGAGTTAGCAGCAGTTCCTGCACTAACCGTGGAGCCAGTACTCTAGTGCAGGCTTCTCTCCGCCAGAAAAAGAGGGCTCCAATTGTCTGTAGAGGTGTAATTCTGTCCTCAAAATTTCAGGACTGCCCCGTCCTGAGACATCTGGTCAGCTTACCTAAGAACCCATGAAACACCCGAGTACATCTAGCTCCACAGAGGCCTGTAAACTGCCAAATTTGTATTCACTCAGCAATACTAAACCCAACTAATCTGATTTGATTACTTACATGGCCAATTCAGGAAGGTGGTAAGAGGACAAATAGCTATGTGTAGCATTGGATACCAGAGATGAGTAGTCAGTAGATTCAGCCCATCTTAGTCCCATTTGATCTATTTTAATGTCAGTTGTCCATTGTAGTTTACATCTTGGTGCCAATGAATTTATACCAACTACAACAACATATACTGTACATGTTTTTGTTGGCAAGAAAGAAGGAGAGTGTTAAAGAAAGGTAAGTCAGCTCTCTGCTTCTCTTCAATTAGCAACTAAAGATTAAATATATTTTTAAAGCAAACTTTAGCATGTCCATGATTAGTTCTCAAAATATAATTCTACTTCAAAGGGTGTGCCTTAGGAGCAGTTAGAGCATCTCACTGTACTACAGGCCCTTAGAGACTTCCTGCTGCTTCAAGTGGACCAAAAGCATAGGACACAAACTGGTGTCCAAACCCTCCACCTCCCTCCTGAAGCATACTTCAGCAGACTTCAATTGTGTTTCTGCAGGGATCTCCTCATTATAACAATAGCTCACTGAAACCACATCCGCTGAAGAAAATTATCATTACAAAGTGGATGAAGAGGAGATTTCTTTAGACACACCAATATAGGCTGCTGAAGCATGCTCCCAGGAGGTGGGCGGACGTTTTGGACACAAGACACAAGATGCTTTTGGTCCACTCATTTTGTAATTCTGGGCACTTTGACTTCTCAAACAAATTCAGTCGTTGTTGGTCAATGCATCATTTTATTGGTGGACAACATAGCACATGATCTGTTAGGGGGTGCATGGCATAGCTCTCCCCCATAAACAAAGTTCCCTTTAAGGTGGGTGGCCGCGTGATCAAGCAACCCCACACATCGCGCCACTCAGGAAGGAGATGAGCCCGTGAAGAGACAGCAGCAGGGCTCCAGGACATAGGAGGGAGAGGGCACATCACTAATTCATAGCCTATCAATGCAGGCTGTGTGCTCCTCTTCCCCTTCAATTAATAGATCTCTTCCACTCGTCCTAAGCTGTGCTAAACTAGGCAGGAAGTGAGCAAGGGGTCGGGGTCATCTCCCTGGGGAAAATGAGGCGTGTGGTAAACAAGGCAAGGGGGCCTGCCTATCAATGCCTGGCCTGCTGATGGGGATGTTTGAGGGTAATCTATCAATCATCTATCTAATGTCATCTATCTATCTATGGTCTGTCTTTTATCTATCTATCTATCTATCTATGGTCTATCTTTTCATTATATCTATGGTCTATATTTTCATTCTATCTATCTGCCTATTTTATCATCTACTTATCTACTCTATCTATCTGTTTGTCTTTATCTATCTATCTATCTATCTATCTATCTATCTATCTATCTATCTATCGATCTGTCTATCTATTGTGGAGATTAGCTCTGGTAGGCGACCGGGTGTCAGCAGTATAGAGGCAGAGGCAAGCAGTTCAAAGTAAAGTCTGTGTTTATTTCACACATAAATCCACAAAAGCATATGTCCAAACAGGTTACATCACCTTTTCAGGAAACAGCAGCATAAATGATTCAATCAGGCAAACAGCTTTTAGTCCTTGAGCAAACGTCCTGTTTACAGTCCAACTAGGCCTCAGGTCCGCATGAAACAGCCTCCACAGGAGATTTCAGCCAGGCTCACAGAGTCTCACTCCCATGTGAGCTCTAGACAAAGGAACCAGCACAGCTGATTCCCCAGGCTATTTAAACAGCCCGCAAAACCCGGACCTGGGTAGTGGGATGGAGTCCCACCCTGCTCTACTCCATCCCAGTAAAGCCGTCCCAGGTTAGCCTTTCGGCTATTCTAAATCATCAGCAGCAAACTGCCACCAGCAGCTGATGCTGGACAAACAAGCTATACGGCTTTACTGCACCAATGCCAGGTACATTGGTGCTACATACCTGCCGTCAATAACGGCCCCTTGCACCTTACCACATACCCCCCCCCTTTGTTCAACCCTTAGGGGGTGGACACATGCCAAACAATGTGTTCTGGACAGGGCATCCGCGTTACCCAACAATCGTCCCGCTCTGTGCTCTACTGTAAACTTGAAGTTTTGTAATGACAAGAACCATCGGGTGACCCTGGCATTCCTGTCCTTAGCCTGGCACATCCACTTGAGGGGAGAGTGGTCCGTAATCAGACGGAACCTTCTCCCCAGCAAGTAGTAGCGAAGAGACTCCAGGGCCCATTTAATGGCCAAACACTCCCTCTCCACTATACTATACCGGGTCTCCGCGGGTGTCAATTTGCGACTCATGTAGACAACGGGGTGCTCCTCCCCGTTGACTTCCTGAGACAGTACAGCACCGAGACCTACCTCGGAGGCATCGGTCTGCACTATGAACTCCCTCTTAAAGTCGGGTGTCACCAACACCGGAGACCCACACAGGGCAGACTTCAAAGCGGAGAACGCTTTTTCGGCCTGTTCATTCCACTTCACCATGACAGACTTGCGTCCCTTTAACAGGTCTGTCAATGGTGCCGCTAGGGTGGCAAAATTGGGAATGAACCGCATATAATATCCCACCAACCCCAGAAATGACTTTACCTGGCGGGTGGTGTTAGGACGTGGCCAGTTACGGATGGCTTCTAGTTTGTTCACCTGGGGCTTGACCACTCCTCGTCCAATCACATAGCCCAGGTATTTTGTTTCTTCTAGGCCTAAAGCACATTTTTTCGGGTTTGCCGTCAACCCAGCCTTCCTGAGGGAATCCACTACGGCCTGGACTTTGGGTAGGTGACTTTCCCAATCCGTGCTATGGATAATTATATCGTCCAGATATGCCGAAGCATACCGACGGTGTGGCCTGAGGACAATATCCATTAACCTTTGGAACGTAGCGGGAGCGCCGTGTAACCCAAAGGGTAACACCTTGTATTGGAACAGTCCCTCTGGTGTAATAAAGGCTGTTTTCTCCTTGGCAGCCTCAGTCAAGGGCACCTGCCAGTACCCTTTTGTGAGGTCCAAAACCGAAAAGTACCTGGCTTGGCCTAGCTTCTCAATGAGTTCATCTACCCGGGGCATAGGGTAGGCATCAAACTTGGAAACTTCATTAAGTTTGCGGAAATCGTTACAGAACCGCAACGTACCATCGGGCTTGGGAATCAAGACTATGGGGCTGGCCCACTCACTCTTTGATTCTTCAATCACGTCTAACCGGAGCATTTGCTGCACTTCCTCCACGATAGCTTGTCGCCGGGACTCGGGTACCCGGTAAGGCCTCAACCGGACCTTGACCTGAGGTTCCGTGACAACATCATGTTGGATGACCGAAGTGCGCCCAGGGAGTTCTGAAAACACGTCCGTGTTTCTGCTAATAAACTCCCTGGCTTCCTGAGTCTGTTTAGAGGAGAGGTTGTCGCCAGTTTTCACCTCGACTACTACTTCTCTACTAACAGACCGAGGAATGGGAAGCTCCACCCCCACCATACCTGGTCGGGGACTGTCACCCCCAGGGGTCTCCCTGTCTTTCCATAGTTTCAGCAGGTTTACATGGTACACCTGCTCGGGCTTCCTCCGCCCAGGCTGATGTACCTTGTAAGTCACTTCCCCAACTTTTTCAATGACCTCATAGGGACCCTGCCACCTAGCTAGAAATTTACTGTCCACCGTGGGTACCAGAACCACAACTCTGTCACCGGGGTTAAAGTTCCGTACCCTGGCTTGCCGATTATAAACCCTGCTTTGGGCCCGCTGCGCTGCCTCCATGTGTTCTCTGACAAGCGGCAAGACGGTCGCTATCCGTTCCTGTAGCTGAGTCACGTACTCTACCACACTTTTGTGGGGTGTGGGTTGCTGTTCCCAGGCCTCCTTGGCTATATCCAACAGGCCCCGTGGATGTCGACCGTATAAGAGTTCGAAGGGCGAGAACCCCGTAGAGGCCTGGGGCACCTCTCGCACTGCGAACATCAGATAGGGCAGCAGCAAGTCCCAATTCTTCCCATCCTTGGCGACCACCCTTTTTAACATGGTCTTTAAAGTTTGATTAAACCGTTCTACTAGGCCGTCTGTTTGCGGGTGGTAAACGGATGTCCGCAACTGTTTCACCTGCAGCAGTTTACAGAGCTCTTTCATTACTTTCGACATAAACGGGGTACCTTGATCGGTCAGGACCTCTTTAGGCAGACCTACTCTGGAAAACATTTCCATAAGCTCTTTAGCAATGAGCTTGGCAGAGGTGTGACGCAGGGGCACTGCCTCAGGGTACCGCGTGGCATAGTCCAAGATCACCAGAATATGTTGGTGCCCTCTAGCGGATTTTGGCACTGGACCCACTAGATCCATGGCAATCCGCTCAAAGGGTACCTCAATAACTGGGAGAGGAACTAAGGGACCACGGTAATGAGGCTGAGGGCTGGTCATCTGACATGTTGGACAGGACTCACAATATCTCTCCACCTCCTTGTACACACTGGGCCAGTAGAATCGTTGTAAAACGCGGTCCAGTGTTTTCTGCTGGCCTAGGTGTCCACCCAGAACATGTTGGTGGGCCAAATCCAACACCAATTTGCGATATGAATTGGGTACCACCAATTGTTCCACCACCTCTTCACGTACCTTGTTTACTCGGTACAACATTTCCTGGTGAACCACAAAGCGAGGAAACTGTAACTCCGCCCCTGGCTGTTGTGGTTCACCTTCCACCTCAAGAACATTCTCCCAGGCCCGAGACAGGGTCGGGTCCTGGTGTTGAGCGGTACCAAAGTTAGTTGTGGAGACATGGAGATCTGCCAACTCTGGACCTGTTGTCAACTCTTCCACATCTCCAACCATAACATTTAGTGGGGTTGACTCCCCCTCTTCCATTTTAGGGACGGGCACCTCTTCCACGGTGCCTCCTGATTCCGGTTCCCAGGGCACCGGGGTTTCCCCTGAGTAGGGCCAGTCTATTGGGGACACACCCGCCTCGCGGGTTTCCGGAACTGCCAGCTTGGCCCACAGTGACCTGAACCCTGGAAAGTCTCTCCCAATAATCAGTTCATATGGGAGTTTAGCGGCGACAGCGACTTCATGTTTCCAGCTGCCGGAGACGGTGGTGAGAGACACTTGTGCTGTGGCATAGTCTCTCAAGTCCCCATGAATGCACAAAACCCCGGTTTTCCGCCCAGTGTACTCATCGGGCAGTACTAAGGCGGGTCTTGCCAGGGTAACCATACTCCCCGAGTCCAAAAGGGCCACAGCCAGGGTGTCTCCCACTTTCACCTGACAGAGGTGACTTTGCCCCACAAGCTCAGGGATACCGGCAGCACACAGCCTCCTGGCATACATGGAAGGGCGGTAACCAAAGTTTACATCCATGGGCTCCCCCTGGTGGGGACAATTGGCTCTGATATGTCCCGGCTCCTTACATCCCCAACACAACACTTGGGCAGGGACTTTGGGGGGTAGGTCCTGAGAGGGTTTAGGGGACACCACTCGCCTGAGCTGGGGCGGGGACCTCCGGGGTTTCCCCGAATCCCTCCTCATGGAGCCGCTTTGCAAGTTCCTGGTGGCCTCATATCGCTCCACTAGGTCCACCATCCCTAGTGCGTTGTCAGGGGATACCTGGCCAACCCAGTGCTGAAGAGGGTGCGGTAAAGCCCTCCAAAACATGTCCGCCAGCAAGCGGTCCAAAATGGCAGTGGGGCTTAACTCCGGCTGCAGCCATTTTTGCAGCAGGTGCAGCAGTTTATAATACTGGGGTCGGGCGGGCTCTGCCGACTGGTAGCTCCACTGATGCACCCGCTGAGCCCGAACCCACACATTCACCCCCAGTCTCGCCAGTATCTCACCCTTCAGAGTCGGGTAGTCAGCGGCTTGGTCCTCTGGGAGATCAAACAACACCTGCTGGGGTCCAGACGCCAGAAATGGAGCGATGACATCAGCCCACTGGTCATGCGGCAACTTCTCCCTTGCAGCCACCTTTTCAAACACCGCCAGGTAAGTCTCCACGTCATCTGAAGGGGTCATTTTTGTGAGCGCCGAGCGGACAGCTTTCCGGGCATCAGGAATACATTTGGGCGCACCTGCAGCTTGCTGTGCCATCATATGTTGCAAAAACAGCTGGTTGGTCTCATGCTGCTGCCTGTTGGCCTCCACGAGCGCTTTCACGACCGCCTCCATTTTGTCTGCAGTCCCAGGTAGCAGCCTGGCAGGTTTAATATAGGACATGCACAACAAAAAACTTTTTCGTCGGTTGCTCCTAGCAACGGCCTCACTGCTATGCCCGCATCCGACACCAAATGTGGAGATTAGCTCTGGTAGGCGACCGGGTGTCAGCAGTATAGAGGCAGAGGCAAGCAGTTCAAAGTAAAGTCTGTGTTTATTTCACACATAAATCCACAAAAGCATATGTCCAAACAGGTTACATCACCTTTTCAGGAAACAGCAGCATAAATGATTCAATCAGGCAAACAGCTTTTAGTCCTTGAGCAAACGTCCTGTTTACAGTCCAACTAGGCCTCAGGTCCGCATGAAACAGCCTCCACAGGAGATTTCAGCCAGGCTCACAGAGTCTCACTCCCATGTGAGCTCTAGACAAAGGAACCAGCACAGCTGATTCCCCAGGCTATTTAAACAGCCCGCAAAACCCGGACCTGGGTAGTGGGATGGAGTCCCACCCTGCTCTACTCCATCCCAGTAAAGCCGTCCCAGGTTAGCCTTTCGGCTATTCTAAATCATCAGCAGCAAACTGCCACCAGCAGCTGATGCTGGACAAACAAGCTATACGGCTTTACTGCACCAATGCCAGGTACATTGGTGCTACATACCTGCCGTCAATAACGGCCCCTTGCACCTTACCACACTATCTTTTCATTCATCTATCAATCCATCTGATCTACCTAGCTATATATTTATTTTCATTCATTCTATCCATCCTTTCTTATCTATATTCTTTCTATCTTTCTTATTTTCTGTCTATTTTCATTTATATATCTCTCTATTTCCTCATTCTATTTTTTCCATTCATTCTTTTTGTCTTACTGTCTACTATACTATATCTACATATACTCAGTTATTTATTATATTTTCATTCTATCTACACTATCTGTCTATATAATCTTACTATTTATCATTGATCATCTGTCTATCTCTACCTTTGGTTAGTCTATTTTTTCTCTTCATTCTTTAATTTTAATCCATCTCTCTTCATTCTTAATTTTATCTATCTATCTATCTATCTATCTATCTATCTATCCCGTATCCCCTGCCTGTCATATAGCGTTGGGTACCAACAAACACGCCACGTGGGTGTAAGCATGTTTAATTCTTTCTATTTTTCTGTCTGGATAAGGCCAGGGGTGGGATGATGATGCAGAGGGTTGGGGCAGCCAGGTCTGGGACTATGGCCCTTATTTAACAAGGGATAGCGCCAGGTAGCGAATGGTGAGCGAACGGTAATGACGCTCACCGCCACGAGAACGCCGGCTCCCCTCCGCAATCACACATTTATCAAGCCGATCCTGCTTAGCGACTGACAGAGCGCCAGATAGCGAATCATTCATCATTATTCCAGCCTCACCCCACAGCGCCAGCGAGCGACCTTGAACAGCGACAGGTATGACCTCTCGCTACCTGGCGCTCTCCAATGCATTTCAATGGAGCAATCTTTAAATATTTTCAATTAATTGCTATTAATGTTTTTTTTTTTTTAAATGTCAAAAATTCTGTGACCACTTCTGCAATGTTAGATATTTTTTTTAAGGTTCAAAAAAAAAAAAAAAAAATTGTCCAGAATTGATATTACAGGTCTGACATTAATGTATTCATATTACAAAATGTTTTGAAAAACATTATTTTTTTTTTCAAAAAATATGGTTGTTTGGGGGTTAAAAAACTACTTTTAACCCTTCGCCACCAGCGCTCTGGGGCTTAAACAAGCATTTCACAGCGCGTGTTAATGAATATGGTGGGAGCCGTTCGCTATGGCCATTCGCTGTCATGCGCTCCCATACAGTGCGGAACCTGTCAAACAGCGACTCCTAACCCCGTATTCAACATTACCGCACACCGACTGAGTCGCTGTCAACAGCCGAAAAACGGCCAAGCACAGCGAATACTAGCGTGCGCTGTGAAAATAACGCTACTGTCGCTCATCTGTCGCTACCTGGCGCTATTAATGAATCGGCCTCCCCATTATGGTTGTTTCACTACACTATTTTGGCCATTTGACGGATGTATTAATGTTTCAAAGTTAGGTTTTTAGATTGCCCACCTTTAATGGAGCTTAGCCCAGATTTCCAATTTCCCCGCTCAGCAGCTTGCCTACAAATGCTGGTGCGAGGTGTTACTAGGGCACTAATACATGCATTAACCATTTTTGCATTAAAGCAGGTCAAAACCCATGTAGCCATGCTGACAAAAGCCAGAATTTATACCGGAGATAAATTCCGGATTTTGTCAGCGCCGAACATCCTAGTTAAAGTCGCTGCGGCGACGAAATGAGGAGTGCTCGGCTGGACATTTATTATTGCCCCTGGTGTATTACTACTGGGTAATATACTTGCAATTTCGGGGTGACCAGGATCCCTGGCGGTGAGAGCTGTTGGTGCTGCCTTGGTCTGATCAATTTTTTATCCTTGTGAGTGCAATTCTTTACATATTAAACTAGTTTGGAGCTTTTTAATGGTGCTTTTACATATCTGGCACACTGAATGGCTTATCATTGAGATGATGATTGAGAAATGCTACTAAGAGTGTCATTTGAAGCTATAACATTTGGATATTGAAATCATTTGATATTATGTTCCTTGGGTATTGGAATTATTGAATACCCATCGGGGATTAATGCTATTTGGCTCCTCTACCTGCCATTTATTTGGTAAGAGTCTAAACACAACAGGTGATGGTTTGCATGGTGTGTGAAGAGGCATACACTTTGTCATTAATCACTGGTTTTACATATCACTGTGCACAGCTCGCTCTGTGTTACATTCTATTGACTGCTTGGATTTGAGAAGAAGTACTCTTTCTTTATACGTTGAGCTTTGGTTATTTGGGCAGCGCGGTATTACTGTCATTTTGGCTAGCGCAACACGGGGGGGACGCCCGCTGCCACTCTGCACTTCCTTGGAGGGATAAGTAATGGGCTCCATTTTACTTTGCACTGTTTTTTGTCATTGATTAAGTGTCACTATACCTTCTTACATAACTGTAGTTCTATTATTGATTGATGCACTTGTGGGTTTAAAGATTAGCACTTTATTAAGCATTAGCACTTTTTGGACAGACAAGCTGTCACACTGTATATAGTCTTTGTTTGATTGTTAGGCAGCCACACCTATTCAGCGCCCCCCCCCCCTTGGCAGTATGTATTTTAGCATGATGTCTATATGTTTTTTAAATAGTGAGTCTTGTTTGTAAAAAATTGATTCTTTTAATATTTGAGAATAATAAAATCATACATTAATTGTACCTTTTGGTGTTGTGCAGTTATAAGTCCCTGTTGATCACCCTTTGGGGGGATTGTGTCATTGGGGTACCCCCCAATTCTTGAATGCTTGTCCATTACTGTCATTTTGTATGTTAAATTTCAACAATAGAATAACTAAGTGCTCATAAAACTAATTAATGGCTAATAAATAAAAAAAAAACAAATTTCTTGCTGGGGATTTTGGGGTTCGGCCTGGGTCCCCTGCATCTCTAGTTAGTGTCTTTCCAGTTGAACCCCAATGTGCTAGCACCATACCTTTGCTGTGTACACTATTTCTTTGTATATTATTTTTGCCTGGACAATCCCATTTCCTGCAGTGTGGGGTAGAAGCTGTAGCAGGGCTACCTTTCAGTTTCATTCCTTTAGGACCACCCAAAAAAGGAGTCTAACAGCCACTGTGTCCTGTAGAGCTCACAGTACAAGCTAGCATGGCAAGCCACAGTGGTATCACAGCTGACCACATTTTGGTTTACTACACTATCTCACTTCTGTACACCACAGTATTTCCATAAAGCGATTTTACATATTACAACTCATTATTTTTACCTCAATTCTGTTGAATTCATCAAAGCATGCCCAGGCTCCAGACTGTGCTAGGCCTTTGAAGAATTTACCCATAGCTTTATAGTCAAGGCCATCTGAACAATTAAACACAACACACTGTGTGGAAAAGCAAAATACAACTTATGTTAGATTATAATGAGGCTCACGGCATTAACACATATAAAAAATAGAGAACTGCTTTGCCTTTGTGTATATTTCTGTCTGCATACTGTTCCCTTAGCAAATTATGGTAATGGGAATCAAAGGTAAGTAGTCCTGATCCTATACATTATTCAGTGTATTCATCATATTAATTAAAGAGCTTTTTCAGCAGTATTGGTCTTGTCAGTAACAGAGTTCAATTATTCAGGGGCCTCCATCCACACTGCACTGGGTATTTGTGCAGAACTGACATATAGACCATGGTAATGTTTATGATCACATATTAGATTACTGCTTTTGATGTGCCAGTAAGTCAGACATGACTGATGAGTTCTAGGCTGTTCTTTGTTAAAAAATCTGTGATTATATCCATCTGGAGCGTCATACTCATGCAAATCAATGCAATCTCTTAGCCCTGCTGTGTGGTTCACCAGCTGTCTGCTAGACCAGAATCCATTTTTTAAGGGTTTTATACATGGCTTCTACAACCAATTCACATAGATTTCTTTAAGGAAGAAGGGGTTTGGGGTTTGTTCCTCTTCCAGTGTGAATTTCCTAGATATGGCTGGTATTCTTACTTCACTGGCAATCAAACCGCACATGTGCAATCTCTCCTCCAAAGCTTTCTATGCTGTGCAGCAAATAAAACAGAATGGAGGGGGAGAGGCAGGCATCCCTGCAGACACTTTTATCTGGACAGTTGGGCCTGGCGTGGGAGCACACATCAGTCAGGGGGTACTGCCAAAGCTTGCATCTGCACTGCGAGATTGCTAGAAAAGTGAGTGTTGGCCCTTGGCCCTAGTTTTTGCCAGCCCCTATGCACTTCGGCACATGTTCGATGCTCTTCCAGGGGTGCCAGGGCCCATGCTGAGGACCAGGCTCTTCCTCACTCCCCTGGCAGGTAGAAGTGCAAGTAATGGGGTGGTAGTATGCTGCCCCCCTGCCCTTTGAATTGGTAAAGGGGTCCCTTGGGCCACTTACCAGTTCACAAGGAGTAAAAAATATTTCATTAATCTAAATGTAAAAAATCTAAATTACCACATCCTCTCCCTCTGTCCCCCAATATTAATCGTTAATTGATGCAAGCATATATTTTGGACAGCCCTCCAACCTCTTTGGCATCCAGCTAAGAATAATGTCAGGAGCCGAGGGAAGGAAGCTTTTTATAATACAGAGGTGGACCCAGATTCACCTGGTCAGGGGCTCCCTCCTGGTCTGGTGGGCTGTTATCCTCTGATGCCAGAGAACAGCTATTACAGCTGCCTCTCTAGCAACTGTAGTGAAGGGGAATACAGGTCCCACTTCCTTGGTGCCATACCAAAACTAATGGCGGGCCACTGGGGAGGAACGTTTTTATACTATAGAGTAGGCACCTCTGTGGAATCTTCCCCAAGTATTTCCCAGGAAATCCTCCTCCATGTCCCTCTCCTCCAGTGACATAAATAGTATATAGTATAAAAGCTTCTCTCCCCAGCATCCCACCATTAATCTTGGTGGAGTGCCAAGGCAGGAGGAAGGGAGACCTATGTCACCCTTCACAACTGATGATGTGGTGTGGCTGCATTAGCCGCTTCCCGGCTTTAGAAAACGACAGTCCGTCAGACCAGGGGGAAGCCCCCGACCGGGTGAACCAGCAAAGAGGATGTCGCCCATTAGGAATTAGATGAAGGAAGATGCGGCAACTGTGAATTCTTTTTTTTGTATTTAAAAAATATTTTTCTTTTTTAACTGTTACCAGTTTACAGGGTAGTGGTGGCCAGAGATATTGTATTTGACATTCAGGACTACTGAATGCCAATACTGGGGACAAGTCGACCAGAGGGCCTCCGAACCAAAAAGACCTCACTCCAGCACTAGTTATGATAAGAGTTACTAAGCAATACTACTTTATAACAATACCCTGTTTCAAGGGGATGATACAGAATGTAACATGAGGAAAGAGATATTACCTGTTTGGCCAATGCTTTAGCAAGATCTTTTGTAGTTTCTGTTTTACCAGTTCCAGCAGGACCTTCTGGGGCACCTCCAAGATTTAGCTTAAGCGCACCCATTAACGTTCTATAGAAAAACAAACACACCATAAACAACAGTTTACTTTAAAACTGAAATTATGTATTTATGTGAACTACTGAGTGTTATATGAAAACATGTTTATGGATTAATGCCAATGTCTGTGTTTAATGCCATTTTAGGTTGACATTTAGGGCCTTATTTAGCAAGCACTTCTGCCAGGCAATACCATTTCAGTGCAAATTAGAGTAGTGTAAAATATACATTTTTCAGCATGTTGCTGCACTGCTACTGTTTTAGTAAATGTGCTTCTTGTACATGCGCAAGTGTGAAAAAAAATATATTTTTTACTGCTCTAATTTGCACCAATGTGGCACTGTCTGGCAGAAGTGCTTGATAACTCAGGTCCTTGGAGCCTAATTCATTATTTTTTTGTGCGGCCACTAGATGAGCATCACTCGCAAGACCCTCTCTGCGCCCGCACTTCAGAGCCACCTGGCAGTGCTATGAGTTCGCTGGCTCCCAGTCCCCCAGTTGCGGCTGGGAGTGCAAGAAAACAAACAAATTCATTTATAGAAAACACAGTGTAAGGGTGCTGTGAAAAGGGGATTCTAGGCATTCAGCGCCTGTTGCAATGCCAGTTTATTTTTTGGGGTGATAGCAGCACATTAAAATAAAAAAAAAAAGGGAACTGCATTGGGGAGGCTTGAAAGACATGACACACAAAAAAGTAGCCAAAAAAATCATAACCAGCCCAGCTCATTGAAATCTAAGAGATAAGGCCACACAGTGCAGGGTGAGCGCCTGGTCTTATCTGGCACTATAGGGAACTCATCCCAGGGCCGGCGCCAGCACAGGGCAAACCTGGGCAATTGCCAGGGCCCCTGGCATCTTCAGGGGCCCACTCAGGCTCACACTTGGCCATGTTATTATTTTACATGGAATGGAGGCAATTGATGGAAGCTCAGAAAGTGGCGAGAACCAGGTGAAGACTGATAGCAATGATGAAGTCTTTAGTGGCAGCAGAGCAAGCAGTAAGGGCTGAAGGGTGATTGGTGTCAGTAGAGAATGCAACAAGGACTAGAGGACGATTGGTGGCTATAGGGAAGGCAATAAGGCAGAGTAGCTAGGCTTTCTGGCTACCAGGGCAAACATTCGAAATGGTGCCCCTCTGACTTGCTGCACCTGGGGTACGTGCCCCCCCCCCCTGCTCCTCCCTAGCTATGCCCCTGCGATAAGGACTGGAGGATGATCAGCAGCAGAAGATCATCATGTGAGACACTACTTTGGGGCCTACTAAGCCCAAGGGCCCCCACAAACCTTTGAAGTGATGGGACACTACCTGGCACTATCAGAGGCGTTCTGGGTTTTGACTGGATAACTACACCTTTTGCACTGGGGCCACGCATTAACCTAACGTTCATCTGGCACTTCTTAAATAAATCCCTTAGTCATCATCTTGCTGATATTTTCATTAGCTTGACTGGACATGGAGGCCCAAGGTAAACCCATATAGGCATGTCTCTCTCTCTTGCCTGTATTTTGTAACCTCTGCATACATTTTTCTGCTATACATTTGTGTATTTACACTGTACATCACTAGTTGCATTTTGCAAATGGGAAAAGAAAGGACCTACAGTAAATCATTAGAAGATGCCAATAATAACAATTGATCCCAATTTGATGGCTAAGTTGGAGACATTCTATATTCCTATACTATCATAGGCAGAGAGAAATGTGTACCAAACAGATCTCATACCGAGTCTGACAATACTAAAATGCTGAACCTAACATATAATTATTTGCCATTTTACCTATTCCCTTATGCAGCATGTTATTACTTTAAAACCTTTAGAATATCCATTTACTGGAATTATATAATAGCTATGATTGCAAATACATTTCTATTACCTGTAGCAACGATCCGTGAGAGGAGTTATCACTAAACGAGGTGAGTTGCCAAGATACTCATAACCGTATTTGACTTCAGTAGTGATCATTCTGACCATGACATCTCTGCTTTCCCAATAGTATCTCAGCTGGGAAATCCACTGGAAGTCACTCAGGTCAGACACTTTGTCCTGGGCCAGTTTGGAAACAACATCACGAGCTGTGGAGAAACACAGGCTTTTGTAATTTTAAGGCCACATTGCTTTATTCTCCCCACTGCAGTCTCCATCTAGTCACTTCTCTGCCATTTCTGAAATCAGGTCACACAGTGCGAACACGCCTGACAATTCTTTTGGAGTTTATATACAAGAAAATTTGTGGGTGAGACTCTGCTCCTCCACCTCTACCATGGTGCCTGGTAAGCGTGGCTCAGTTTACTGTAAAAAAGAAACTTTTGTAGGCACTGGTTAGGTATGGTCTTGCTGTATGAGATGGCACCTTCAGATATTCTATTATCATAATATTCTCATGAGGAGCTCTCTAGTGATGCAATGCTCAGATATTATCTTTTCTGAGATCGATGAGGTCTCATTGGCTTCGCTTTCTTTTCCAAGGTAAAAGAACAGTCCAGGCAATGACAATAAGGACGCAATGAAAACAGGGTGTTGCCAGTGGGGGTATTCATTTTGTGAAGTAGATTCATCTTTGTGTTTGCTTTTAGCTATAAACTGAAACTCACATCTAAGCGAGCTTTTCATACTTTAACACACAAAAAGTTTGTTTTAAAAAAATCACCCTTACTGTATCTGTGATAGAGCATTTTGTGTTGTACATCATTTTTGCTATGGATCTTTTTTTGAAAGTTTGGAATTAACAGCACCCTATGGGGTATGCAAAAACATTAGTTTTTTTCTACATACCCCCATAGGGTGCAGTTGTTTGCAAACTTGCTTTTGTTTCTAAATGTTACCTGTAAAAATGTCCCATCACAGACACGTGTTTTCTAAATTAGGAAGAACAGAACTAACATTTTTTATTGTACTTTTGGTGTGTCAAAGTAAGAAAAGCTCACTCAGCTCACACCCAAAAGTGCACCCAAAGTTGAACTTACTTTACAAAATAAATAGCATGGCACCCATTGGCATAGGAACCTGGTATCGGACACCAGTCTACATCTTTTGTAGAACTTTCCTGTTAAATAAACTTCCTATCTGTGATGACCTCACAGTTCTATGAAACTATTTTAAAATAAAAAGGGGCTTTTGAACTAGTACTGTGATGTATTCTGTATTGTTCAGTTTTAGGGCATCTGTAGAAGACCATTTATTCTCTGTGTTTGATGTTTTTTTTTTGCTGCAATTTAGACAAAGAAGAAAAGCATTTCAATTTGCTCCTATTGGTAATTCTTTTGCAGTGTAAAACAGATTTTTTCCTATGTTCTGGTCTGTGCCTGCTTTGATCTGTATTCCTTCAGGGATTTTTGGAGCACAGCCTGTCCGATTACCTTACATTGAAACCTTTCTGAAAATATTGCAGACGCAAAGAAATAGGATGATGGACAAAGCTCTAACTGCATCTAGATTGTTACATTAAATGCTCTCTTTCAGAGAAAAAAGATGACTGTATTAAATACAATGGAAACAGACAATCTTAGAAGCTGTGAGCAATCTGAGCCAAGGTGACAGAACACTGAAGCAGCAACTGATTCACAAATACAGACAGTGACAATAGCTTACTGCATTTCCTCTTCAAACGAAATATATTTTGGAATGAATGTCTTCTTAAAGAGCAGCAATCACCGGAAATTTCATTATTCCAGTGATTGTTCCTCTCCAGCAGGCATCCAAGTACATGAAACTCCTGGATTGTCGGTATTCTTACCTCGCTGGCGATCCCATGGCACATGATCCTCCGATCAGCTTATGTAGGAATGGCTTAGTAAAGCTGAATGGAGCTTAGCCACTAGCAGCACCCATCCTGTTGTGTGTGCCCACGTCACCAATCAGGTGTTATCCCTGGGGTCGCTTGCAGCAGCCAGGAAATGCTGTCCTTGAGGGCTCATGGTGAGGTAAGAAATGCCAGTCTGAATCAGGATGCCCCATGGGAGGACTTTGACCCAGCCCTGGTGTCTTTTAGACTCTCGACGCAATTGTAAAAGTACTATACTATCAAAAATCTGTTTCAGGCTGAGTTGACTCACATGCAAGGTTGTTTCTAAGAAAGGGCAAGCAGGGTGACTGACTTGGGCAGCAAGGCCATTTGGGCGCCTAAATCCCGGCCATCCTGTTTTCTGCAGATGGGTCAGGGCCACTATTGGAGGAGCAGGTCATAGGAAAGGTCTTTCTTCCCCCCATATTGGGCTCAGTCATGGTAGGGGGCCCTGGGAAGGGTGCCTAGGAAGAGGCACAGCATAGTACATACCTGTATGGGACAGCAGCATAGGATGATTGATAAGGGGCACAATATCTTCCTTCCGGCATTGAGCGACACAAGATGAGCCAACAACCATCAACTGATGCTGACAAATATTGTTAGTTTTAAACTCCCAATTTTGAAAAAGGCAGTTGCAGGAAAATGCAAGCAGAATGATCTGAATTTCATTAAATTATCAATGCAAACAGATCCAAGTGGTGTCTGGCTTTCATTGATCTAACCTGCCACCAACAACTTTAGAAATGTATTTTTACCCAGATTCTCTTTACTGCAGGTCTTTGAAGAGAGCCTCAGCAGCATAAAACTGTCCTTTATGACATTATAAAGCAAAATAATACTGCCTTTACAACCTGATGTGTATCCAATTTCAAAAACAAATCATTTCACTTTCATTTTCTCATCGAACACATTTTTGGAGACAGCTCTTACCATGTACATCAATAACAGTGAGTGCTCCCAGAGTAGCCCGGGCGCCACCAGACAATTTCCCTCTGACAAGCTCAACAATTTCACTGATCTGATAATTACTTTTTTCCAAGAAGTCCTGAGGTAAAAGAAAAGGAGACTTTAGCACTGATACTACAACAAGGTGTCACTGGATTAGTATATATGCACACAAAGTACCTGTTTGCTAAGGTCCAGGGAAAGCCTGTCCCTCTTTGCAGAATTACCTAGGCTCGCTAAACACCCCCTAGCAGAGTCAAAGACCCTGCAAAGGAATGACTATTTTGGGTTATGGTCTGTGCCCCAGGGGCATCCCGAATTGGGCTGTTCCCCTGTGTAAACCCCCCCTGGGGTACCCTGTAAAAATCACTTCTTCCTGGCCCTAAAGTGCATGCGCGGGCCCTTGTCCAATCAGAGCCCTTTGCGGTGGAAATGTAATGCTCGGCAAGCTGCTCTGTTTATGTGTAGAGCTCAGCAATCAGGAGCATGAGCGGCCGTATTCCCAGCAGTGCACGCGCTTCCATCACCAGCCTTTTTGAATAGACTATTTGAATGGCCTGGCGGGAGCGCGCTCACAGCCCAAAGATGCGGTCACCAAAGGTTTACATCGAGGACGCCAGGCAGCAGGTGAGTTCTTTGGTGCCCCGGGGGGGTTCACACAGCAGGGCATTTTGATTCAGAGTGCACCAGAAAAAGCCAGCGTCCACAGTTGATTTTGTTCTAGTTTAAAGCAATCCTGCACCCTAGTGTAACAGACGTCCCTTCAACTATCTAAACAACACCCTCCTGCCACAGTCAACTCGACGATTTGGGTTTCTATATGCCGTCACTCAGGTCCATTTCTAGTGGCAAACAAGCAGGGAAATTGTCCTAGGAGCCAAGCCCATTGAGGGGCGCCATTATCTCAGCTATCCAGTTATTGCTAATGGTTCAGGACCACTTTTAGTGGGCATAAGCTAGTGGTCCTAATAATGATCATGGAGACGGGGCACTGCCTGCTGCTAAGTAGGAGGCACAGCATAGAACATACCTGTGAAGGAACGATCAGAAACCTCACATACCCAAGGCTGGAGTTCTTCTTTAAGCCCCTTGCTCTAAAGGCAAATGCACAAGTCCCTTAGCTATGCAGGAAGAGATAATTAGCATATATATGTGAACAGCAGCAGAAGTTCACAGACCCCCTGTGATGCCGCTTTCCTGCCGATGGTCACACCTTAACTGGGAAGCTGCCAGCCAGTCTATAACTCACTGGACCCCTCGCTGTGAATTGCCACATGAAACAGGGATGTCACAGTTGGAGCGGCACCAATAGAATTCGGACCATAACTCCGCGTCTATGCGTCCTAGCGCCAAACCGGGTACAGGATCAGAACCGGCTCACAAAACCGCATAAGGGCATAGTAAATTGCGGTCATAGAAGCAAAGCAAAAGCATGTAAACGGAGAACTAAGGTTCTCGTCAGAATAAAAAAACGATTTCAGGACTCATTGCGAGCGTGGCGTCCAGCCCGATAGTTTGGTACCGCTTACAAGGCCCTGCTCCGAGTTATAGCCTCTAAAGTGTTCTAAGGCGAAAGCCCACTCTAAAACAGTGGGAGGTGAGGGGAGGCCCACGGAGGGAAGGGGGGCGGAGGACTCCTGAGGCAAAAATAGGATGGTCTAAAATCAGGTAGCCGTCACTCAACTGGAGGGGGATATGCAGCCAGCATACCGGGGGTGTCCATCATCATCATCCTAAGCTCTTGACACACCCCCTTGTGGGAGCTCCCCATCACTGCGCCCTGCAAACTGCATACTAAAGGTAACTGCTTATTGTTTTTCTCTGTGTAACGCACTCTGTTCTGTAACCATCTCAAGAATAGCATATTCTGTTTATCACCTGTAACATTTAATATTACTTCATAGTTAAATACTTGTTAACTCTGCCTAGTGTGCTCATAGCAATTAAAACGTATATTTAATTTGAGAGGTCTGCTTTGCCTTAAACCAAGAATCTGTGTGTCCGTGGCTTCGGGCCTTGTATCCCTGGTAGGAGGGGTCGGACAAAGGGTTTTGGGGAACTCGATCGGTGTGCACGGAGGTCCCTGGTTGTAGTCGGACCTCGTGACACTGCGGTTCCCTGACAATACCAGTAGGGGGCAGCAGCACCATAGGTTGGGTGAGGAGGGGCATATTTTTTTTCCTTCTCGCACTAACAGCTATTTTGCCCAGTAGCTACCTTATCCATACTGCAGGAGTATAATAAGAATGCATATATTGTTTCTGTGAAAGTGACTTTACTTGTTTTTTAAACTCTCCCATCCTTATAGCACATTACCTACAATTATGACATTGTAGTTTTAGATCGTTTGCATTGTTTAAAAACAAAATAGTAAAAGTGATCCTTATCCCGAAAGCAAATTCAGCAAAATAAAAACAATAATGTGGCAAAGAGCAGAAAACATCAGCACATATCAAGGCACTACAGGAAGTTACTCACTGGTAAACTGCCTTCAGTAATAGCTTCCGATACTTCTTTGGTCCAGTAAATTGAGGAGACACATATAACAACTTGACCAGGCCACTGTAAAACCCATTGTTTTCTTGGAACCTTAAATAAAAAAACAAGTTAAGAACCTAAGAACCAAAAATAATACACCCTTATACTTAAATATGATGTCCAGACATAACTATACCTCCCTTCCATGCCTCCCTCTCTTGGCGCTAAGGAAGGATAGGGGCTTACAAAAAAAAAAACTCCTTACCTCCCCTGGGATCCAGCACTGTTACCAGTGCATGGTGGTATGTCTTACAACATAGGCCGGATGGAAGAGCTGAGGCGGACAAGAAGTGAGTATGGAAATGTTTATGGTTATGTCTGGATAATCTTAAACCGGAGCAACACACTTAATAGAAACTGGAGCAACACACTTAAAAGAAACAGTGCTCATATTCATCCCTCCCCAGGGCAATTCAGATTGCTGCACATAAAAATTATTTTACCTTTTTGTAACTCCTGCTGTGGTCAATTTTACAAACAAATTGGCAGCACATGGAGCTGAAGGGCACCTGGGATGAGTGATTCAGTATCATGCATGCAGAGAGTGGCAGGGGGCCCAGCCCAGAGTTAGAGCTCGGTGACTGGTAAGTTTTAAAACACCAGAGACAGACAGAAGAGCTGCATGGGCCAAAAGGTCAGGTTAGATATTTTTATTTTCTTGTCAGTACGGTTCCCTCAATGAATATATTTTGCTAACTAACTATCGTGTTTCCACAAAAATAAGACAGGGTTTTACATTTATTATTGTTCTATAAAATGTGACAGGACTTATTTTCAGGGGATATCTTATTCTTCCATAACCCATCTACATTTGTTTTTGATTCCAAAATTGATAGAGCTACCGTAATATGGAAGCCCAACTCCTCCACCCTGGTGGGTGCCAGTCCTTAAATATGTTAATATTTGCTATGGGTGCCTCTGTGCCCATTGTGGGCTTGCACAGTGAAGGGGCGCAGCTGCAGAGAGTGCTGTATACTAACAAAGTCCTGGCTCCTAAATGCTATAAGACGCAAGCTGTTACATGACACCTGTGACATATTAGCGTAGCAGTTTGCTGGCATCCAAGGGTACCTGGTTGCCTGGGCAAGAAATGGCCACTGGCTTTTCTGATTTGCCCCCAAAACTCACTTGCCCCCCCCCCGCATGCATGATACTGAATCATTGTCAGCACTTACATTTGCTTCTGCATCCACTTAAAATTCAAATGCCTCATCACAGATTTTCTAATGGTAGCAGCCATTTTGGAGCTTCCTTTCCCAGCATCTCAGCCGTACTGCTGCCAGGAATTAACTTACATAACTTACAATGCAAAGTAACAGGAATCCCAGAAGATGCATGAGCCGCCATTTTGTTTTTAAAATCTACCACAGCAGGAGTTAGAAAAAGGAACATGAATTTTTATGTGCAACAATCTAATTTGGCATATGAGCACTGTTTGTTGTGTTTGTCTGGTTTAAGTCATTTTTGACTGTTAGTTCACTTTAAGTGTTTATTATCTTCAGAGGTTATATGTAAATCTTAGAGTTTTCATCAGCTCATAGTTGAAAATACAGATGTGTCCCGCCTTAACTTTTCTAATGGCTAGTTATATTGTAAGATGTGTAATACTATGTCACAAGGTGGCCTGTGTTTTCATGTGTGACACATAAAGTGACTCACCCAGTGCAGTGTATCAGTGGGTTTCCTCCAGTTCACCAAAAGCTGATCCACAAGATAAACGGATCCTAAGGAAGGCGGTTACGGTTTCCCGACAGCTTGTTCATTGCACCAGATGGAAACAATGAATAAACAGATTTTTGAAAAGGTTGCACCACCGCATTATGGGGCATCCCATGTCCGCTGCAGCCTCATCCACGGCATAGTTTCAGCTATGGGCGAGCCCGCGCCAGGCCTTTTTGATTGAGTGGCATGTGTGCAGCTAGAGGCAGATATGCGGCAGCAGCACTCGCACCCTCTAAACTTCTTTACTGCACTGAGCTGTGCGGCAAAGGAAATCTAAATGGAAAGAGCAACACTGATTGGCTACGCTGCCCACATGGGAACCCACAAGAGATGAGTTTTCAGGTGATCTGTGCAGATACACACACACATCCCAAATAAGGATGCCCCCCCCCCCCAGAGAGTAACAGCACCAAAGAAAGTAATTTTCTTAGGTGGTGTTCAGATTTAAAGGGCCCAAGCTTTGGACACTAAATGTTATATAACTGAATATAGAATAAAAAGTCTTAAAAAACATCCTTTTATACCATACTCTGTGACCTATATCCAGATAGTAGGTTTATGTTGTCACCTAGTCCCAGCCCAGTGCCCCAAAGTATGATGGCGAATGGCATGCCATATGCTAATTCATTCATTTTCAAAGTTAACTGCTATACAATGGCTATATATATTGTATAGGACAATGGCTTTATTAAATAAAGAAACAGAGGTTGTTTTGGGGCATTGGGCTGTGGATAGAAGGTGATGACATAAACGTTCTCAAAGGGTATAGGATCACCTGAATGTATAATCTATATAAAGGTTAAAAAAAAGAAGAAAACGTGAGAGTGTAAGGCATAGAGATAGAAAGGAGGTATAAAAGAGAAGAGGAGGAAGGAAATGTGGAAAAGTGAGGAGAGAATGTGGAAAAGACAGTAAAGTAAAAATAAGGTTGTGTGTGGAAAAGATGTATGTATTAAATATAGAATGTTGATAAAATGTTGATAAAAAAAAAAAATTATATTAATAAAAAGGGCCAATGAATTCAGATCTAAATACCAACGTGCAACTTACCTCAATGTATCCCCCTATACCGTCTTGAATTACTTGTCTCATACTAGCCAGCATATTTTCTTCAACTTGCAAAAGCCATTTTTCAACCATGCCCTAAAATTTCAGAACCAACATATATTTAATGCAGGGAATGAAGAACTAAGAGGCATATTGCCAACATCAGTCACTGGCACATAAATCGAGCTCTCTCATTAGTTCTAGGTGAGGAACATCTCCAGGCAACTGTTCTATAAGTATCTAACTGTGAAAAATGATCTGCACTCCAGCGCCAATCCTAAATACTGTAACATTTATGATCTGATGCCAATAATACTGTATCTAGTAAGATTTATAAAGGCGATGATAATTCCAAAGCATGTGTTGACAGTTTAGTGATAGTTTGAAATACACAAATCTTTGGAAAATGTTATGTGGTGATTGTCGTGATTTTGTAATGAATAGAGTAGCCATGCTCCAGTCATTGACTGATGTAGGAGGCACCCTATGACTCGTATGAATGTCGCTGGTGAGCCGGGAGACTGCATTCCACGGGACCCAGAAAGTTTTATGCAACCAAAAGAGAATGGAACAGCTGCGGGGCAATAAAGAGGAGCACGTTTTTTGTTGTTGTTTTCTGGACAGACCTTTTAAGCTATAAAACAATAAACATATAAGGGGAACCTCTGGCCAGGGTCCTGCAGTGGTTCTAGTCAGGGATGTAACTTTGCAGGGTGAAGGGGGTGTGACCACACCGGGGCCCACAAGGTCAGGGGGGGGGCTATCATTGTTGTTCGTCCACTTTATTTAGAACATTTGTGCTCATGTGGCACCATTTGCCTCTGCTTTTTTAGTTTTTAGTTGTCTAGCAGCATCCAATTGAGTTACAAGACTGCAATTATAGAGCCCTATTCAATATTTGAACTAGGGAACCAGTTACGCCACTGGTTCCAGTACCTGTTGATGTTATTTTGGTTTGTATCTGGCGGTGCAAATTGTATGATCTTTCCCAATATCTCATGCTAAATTTCCCAAAAAAGATCTGGTTTTTATACTCACCTCATATAACCTAAATAAATAAATTTGTGTTGCCAATATAACATACATACTACCAATACCTCCAGTTCTGGTCAGACATGTGCATGTTTGCATTCAATTAAAGTTTAATACCCGGGGTATACCTATGTTGTGCAGTTGGTATTGTGGAAGGTAGGGTTAAGTTACATGATTTAGCTTATGTGTTGAGCT
Organism: Gastrophryne carolinensis; assembly: GCA_027917425.1. Lineage (NCBI taxonomy): Eukaryota > Metazoa > Chordata > Amphibia > Anura > Microhylidae > Gastrophryne > Gastrophryne carolinensis. Next base: position 84,255,010 of record CM051240.1, on the reverse strand, counting down.
ACAGTAGGTTCAGGCACATTTGGGCTCCAGGTAGAGGCATACATACCATAGAGGCAGGGAAGGCAGCTACAGGATCCTTGAGAGAAGGTGGCCCATGCAAGATGCCCCCAATAAAGAATTTGTGGCAAAACCAAAGAACTGGCACTGCCCCAGTATGCAGTGTTGGTGTGCTGTCTGCTGGGGGTGCCAGGGGACAGAGCTCCAGGTTCAGCAGGGTGGAACAAAGGTGCCAGCTTTTGTTTAACCCTGGCACTTTGTTTATAGGGCATGTGCTGACATCTTAGTTCCACCCTGTGGAACTGGACCTCATTGGGTCCCAATATTGAAGACCCAGGGCCCACACTGCGTGGACGCTGCCTAGAACTCCAGTCAGACCACAGATCTGATTGAGAATGCCCATGTGTGAACCCCCAGTTCATGCAAAATCTTCTACACCACATTCGCAGACTCTCCTTCAATTAGCATTGATTGCTGTGCATGTTAATACATGGCAAGCAATTAATTGAATGTCGGGGTGCCACCCTGGCCACTGCTCAGGCTGTGCACATAATGCTTGGGGAGGCTGCACACATCAGATGGAGTGGAGCAGGGGAGGCCCGCACATGCACTATAAGATCTAGGAATCAGGTAAGATTATGGGCAATCCTTGGAGTCTCGCACATTGGGATGCCCCAAGGGAGGGCTTTCACCAGTCTCTAGAGTCCAGTGTCACGGGATTTGATCCACTTTTATGCTCGGGGGGGGGGGGGTCTTTATTGCACAGCCCACTATGAGTTTTACTATAGGGCCCTGTGAAACCTATGTACCCCCATCCAGGCCAGACTTAGGAAAAGTCCTAGCAGACAGACGGCTTAGGAGCCAAGTGTGCCGCATCCTCCGTCTAGCTGTGGCATGCCCACACTATTTAGAGAGGCTGCACGCTCAGAAGCATGGCTAGAGGTGAGCAGGAATGTGGCTGCAGTGCAGAGACGAGGCAAGGGCTCTGGGAGAAGGTGAGTGAAACTGGCAATCGGGCGGTTTCACATAGCAGGGCATCCCAATTTGGGGTGCCCCAAGGAGTGGAACTTGAAAGCCCCTGTGGTCTAAAAGACTTCGATGTTCCTCTTTAAGCAAGTGTACTGGGGATGGAGGGGCCTCATTTTAAATCCAAATTTTTGGGACCTTAACAAACTAATCATTTGGACTGACTCTGAAAAGAATTTCTCAAAATTTGCTGATCACTAATATCTATACATGAGGTTCTCAGGTCAGGTTTGGTGATGTCAGGACTGCTTTTACCACAGAGACATTTGTTTTCCCTCAGCTGGGTTTCATCATCCCCTTTTTGTCTCTCTTATAAATGTATGTGCCTGGCCCTGCCCCCGTGTTGAATCATTGAGTCTTCTCTGAATGTACCTTTGCTCTCCAACCCCCTATGAATTATCCAGCACAGAATTGTGTATTGGGGGACATGCCCTTTTTGTATTATGTATTGGGGCTCAGGCCCATAAAAATGAGCCGGAACATAAAGGGAGATTTCAGTCAAATAGCTGTGGGTTTATAACACTTTGCCAGATCTGCATTGCACCTTATTTATTTGTTCTTTTATGCTCTACTTTATTGCACAGATACAATTTCTTTTACTGTAATTGTTTCTATTGCTGCTTTTACCACCAACAACAATTTGATTTACTACCTCCAAGGAATAATGCTTTTTTAACAGAGCAACTATTCCATGGCCTTGTACTAAAAGAAAAAAAAGCAAAGAACTATATTAGATAAAATTCTGGGAGTGTAATGCTCTATTTTTCGGTGTTAGTGATATTATAATGCAATACAATCTCCCAGTACATAAGCCAGTGAGTGCTCTGCATATATTGGATGAAATAGATGGAAATTACTTTAGCCTTAGCAGGATAGATCTTCTGTGTTAAGGGGACAGTTTCCATCTCAGAACTGATCATTCCGGTTATTTCCAAGTCTTCTGTAAACTCCAGTTTGGCAATGCCTTCGAAACACTTCTTTAGGTGAGGTTGCACACGTAAGGGGTCCTTTGTTTCAGATAGTATTTCCAGTAGCTCATCATTTGAAAGGAAGAAAAACCTGGGGGGGGGGGGGGGGGGGCATAAAATATGTTTTTAAACATTATTTAAACATACTTGAAAAGCCATCTTCTTTTCGATTTGCCTTGACACAAACACCTTATTAAGCAAAACAAACCGCAAACTGAAATTGAAGAAGAATCTAAAGCAGCTAATCAAGCCTTTCTTGATTCATTTGATTGCTCTTAAAAGGTAATTCTGACAAATGACTGAATGTAAGCAGGATGTCAAAATGTGAGATTTTTAAATGATCCCCAAAAAATTATATATATATATATATATATATATATATATATATATTAGTTATTCCTAAGATATCAGTTTATTTAACATTTGTATCATTCTCATTCTTTCCAAAATTTAAAACGTTTCGAGTTTTATCGTATCAATGCAGTAAATCTGAAGTTAAAATAAAGCATTTTGATTGTTAATTTACTGTTTGTGACAACTTGGTCAATTCAGCACCATTGGTGAAGAGTTCTCTTTGGGTGAAATTTCTACCTGTTGCTGAATCATCCCCAAGGTGTGCAAGGAAAGTGAAGGCCTGGGTCTAAATCGATAGAACAATTCAACGTCAGGTGTAAAAACTGAGCTACTTTTTGGGGATATAAAAGTGACACCTAATTTCATTGTATACCTAGGGGGTGATTCTGTACCAAGTGGAAATAGAATACTAATTTTTTTCACATACAGTGAACTTTTTACAATTGGTGATGAATAAATCTCAATATACAGTTCACAGCAGAATGAACCATAGGGACAGGACATTAGAGGAAATCTGCAGATTGAGATACAGTATGGAGCATTCCTATCTTTCTGGTGCATATACAGTATATCTACAGAGCTCTGGTAATGTGATCACTTCATGAGGTATTAGGGGAAGAGGCACTGGAGAAAATAAAATAAAAATACAATTCTGTGAGTACTCACCTGTAGAATTGGTATTATGAGTATACAGCATGTCCTGTTCCAGAATATTCCTTACACATGGGTTATACATCCACAAGATGGCGCTGGACTGCAGAAAAAGACTTGTGGCCACTCCTGGCCCCTTAAATAGCCAGGAACCTCCCTCTAATTCCCAGTATTGACAAGCTGTTAACAAGAAGCCGGGAGAACCAAAAATGAATAAGAATCCAAAATGAACAATCACCATACAGAGGTAACCAAGAACAATGATAACAAAGGGCGGGGTGGAACAGGACGTGCTGTATACTCATAATACCAATTCTACAGGTGAGTACTCACAGAATTGTATTATTCCAAGTATAAAGCACGTCCTGTTCCAGAATATTCCTTACACATGGGACATCCAATAGCAGTGTCCGTAAGATAGGGTGGGATCCCCAAAAGTAACAGCAGGCAGTTTAAACCACTGCGCCTGAAGAACTTTGCGGCCAAAAGAAGCATCCGCTGAGGCCCTAACATCAACCTTGTAAAAATTAAGTTATGAACAGAAGACCAAGTAGCGGCCTTGCAAACTTGTTCAACAGAAGCCTGGTGCTGAAAAGCCCCAGAGGCACCAATAGCTCGAGTGGAATGAGCAGTAAGGCGGCAGGGAGGCTCCTTCCCCTTAGCAGAATAGGCTTGTATCACCCCCTGATGAATCCACTTACTGATGGTGGATTTAGCCGGAGCAAAACCCTTCCTAGGTCCAGAAGGAAGAACAAAAAGAGCATCAGTCTTCCTGAAAGATTCAGTAGCTACCAGATAAAATTTCAAAGTCCTAACCACGTCCAGAGAATGTAATACCCTCTCCTTAGGGTTACTAGGATTAGGACACAAGGAAGGCAAGACAATGTCCTGATTGAGATGAAATGCAGACAACCTTAGGCAGAAAATCTGGCTTAAACCGAAACACCACCTTGTCCTGGTGTCTCTCAAAGTAAGGAGGTTTGATGGAAAGCGCCACCAACTCAGAAACACGCCTAAGAGAAGTGATAGCCACCAAAAATGATACCTTAAGAGTCAAAATGGACAAAGAAGCCACATGCAGAGGCTAAAAAGGAGAACCCTGCATAGCAGACAAGACCAAATTCAAATCCCAGGCTGGTAACATAGGCTTACGTGGGGGGCGCACGTGAGTGACCCCCTGGAAGAAAGTCTTAACCAAACGATGATTAGCAAATGATCTTTGGAAAAAAAGCCATGTCCCTTGAGGGCACTGAGTTGAAGACCCAAGTCCAAACCATGTTGCAGGAACTCCAGGATCCTGGGAACAGAAAACACCCGACAGTGAAAAGATTTAGACTCACACCAGGAAATGTAAGCATGCCATACCCTATAGTAGATAAAGGACGAGGACTTCTTCCTTGCCCTAATCATGGTATTAACTACAGAGGCAGACAGCCCCTTGTCCATCAAGATGGAGGTTTCAGCAGCCAGGCCGTTAAAGCCAGCGTTTGTAAATTGGGGTGGCATAGCTGCCCATGAGTGAGCAGGTCTGGAACCTTGGGCAGGACATACTGATCTACTGCCAGCTGCACGACGTCTGCGAACCACACTCTTCTTGGCCAGCAGGGGGCCACCAGAATGGTTGGTACCCCTTCCTGGGCTATCTTGCGCAGCACCCTGCCCAGCAGAGGAAACGGAGGGAACACATAGAGGACCCGAAAGCTCTTCCAAGACATTGCTAGGGCATCCATGGCTAAGGCCAGAGGGTCCTGGGACAGAGAGACAAAGACTGGAAGCTTGTGATTGTGACGGGACGCAAACAGATCCACATCTGGCTAACCCCAACGGTGGCACAGGGAGCGAAACACCCTGCTGCTGAGGGACCATTCTCCCAGACGAGACGTCCCCCTGCTCAGAGAATCCGCCTCCAGATTTTCCACCCCCGGGATGTACACCGCCGAGATGCAGGGAATATTCTCCTCTGCCCAAAACAGTATTAGGGACACTTCCTTGAGGGCCCTCTTGCTCCGGGTCCCTCCCTGATGATTGATGTAGGAAACCGCCGTCTGGTTGTCCGAGCGGATCTGAACAGCCTGACCCCGAAGGTGTGGAGTCAAATGGGCAAGAACCAACCTTATCGCCCTCAGTTCCAGAATGTTGATAGGGGTATGGGCCTCCCCCACTGACCCTGGAATTTTAAGGACTTCCAGAAGCCCCCCCAACCCGTCAGACTGGCATCCTTGGTGACAGCAAGGGGGCAGAAAGTTTCTGCCCACTAACAGGTTCCTTGAGTCCAGCCACCACGAGAGGGACCGTCTGGCCAGGGGGGAAAGAGCAAACACCTGATCCAGGGACACCGGGTCCCGATCCCATACTGATAAGAGGCAAGCTGAAGAGGTCTCATGTGAATCTGAGCATAGGGTACCGCTTTGAAGCAAGACACCATCAGACCCACCAGCTGCCCTGCCGGATGGAGGGATGAGGACAAGACAGAAGAGACCAGCCTGAACTAGAAGACTCTCCACCTTCTGTTGAGGGAGAAAAACCTTGACCTGAGATGTATCCAGAGTCATGCCCAGAAAGGACCTCACCCGAGACGGTGACAGGTAAGACTTGGGGTGGTTGATAACCCAGCCGAAGGACTCTAGTGTGGACACCACCAACTGGGTATCCAGCTCGGCCCGATGAAAGGACTGAGACGTGATTAGAATGTCGTCCAGATAAGGAAGGATACGAATGCCCTGAGATCTCAGCAAGGCCATCACGCCCGCCAGCACCTTGGTGAATACCCTGGGAGCCGAGGTGATACCGAAAGGCAAGACCACAAATTGGTAGTGCTGATCCTCCAGAGCGAACCTGAGGAATTTCTGATTAACTGGAAAGATTGGTACATGAAGGTAAGCATCCTTGATGTCTACAGAAGTCATGAAGTCGCCCGGGCGCAGTGAATTGACCGCTGAGCGAAGGGTTTCCATGCGAAAAGGCTTGAACCTGACAAACTTATTGAGATGCTTTAACCCTTTAAACGCCAGCCACGTAAAATTTACGTGGCTGCCTCTCCTGCAGTTAACTGCCAGCCACGTAAATTTTACGTGCCTGACTTTCCCCACTAATAGTAAAAAAAGTTTTAAAAAAAGTCACTTACCTAACCCCTCGTTTGATTCAGCCGGGTCTCCTCTTCAAGATGGTGGTCTCCGATCGTTCATCGGACCTCCTCCGGCTTTTCCTGTAAAAAAAAAAAAAAAAATGACATTTACTTACCTCCGTGTGCGCTGGCTCCCGCCGACCCTCCTCTTCACCTGGAGGGCCTCCGATCCCCCCAGGTCTTTCCTGGAAGGCTCTCTCCCCTCTGCTGTTCCAATGGCGGCCGCAATCTTGAGGCTAAGCCCCGCCCCTTTTGGGGTGGGGCCAATGACGTCATCCCGGTCCCGGGATCTGTGTCTTTTTTTCAGTTAACCCTTTGTGAGCTGGTAAGGGATCTATAAGACCCCTATACCAGCTAACAAGGCTCTGGGTATGGCAAGTCACCTGCGGCGAGCGGGTGACTTGCCAAAACCCCCAGCCCCCCATTATCTGCCTCCCCAAAGGCCAGGGGGGGGCAGAAGAGCCCAGGCCACTATGGCTATGTGGGCTAGTAGCCTGCAGGGCCAGGGGCCACCAGCGCTGGCCCCTGCGCCCTGTTCTATAAGCCCCCATAGCTGGCCTGGGTCAGTAACGCTGGGTAGGGGGGACCCTACGTAATTTTTTGGGGGATTTTTAAGGGTTTTTAACCCTTAAATTTCCCCCAAAAAATGGGGTCCCCCCCCCGGGAGAGGGGACCCTATGTCAATTTTTTTTTTAAATTAACCCCTTATGTCCTGTTGCCCAGCTGGTAATAAATGCTTCCAGCATTTTGTGGTGTGTGGTTTTTTTTTTAAGTGGACTAACACCCAGGATTTTGACTATCCTGGGTATTGGTCCTTTTCCCCGGTGCATCCCGATCGGGGATGCGGCCCGCACATGCGCCGTAGGACCGGGATTCAAGTAAGTGGTAGCGGGTGTTCTGTGGGGTGTCACACAGAGGGGCATCCCGATTTTGGATGCCCCAGGGGGAGGAAATAGAATGGTCTGGGAAGCTTATAGATTCCCGGGCCGATCAGCCCTGGGTGTTGGTCCACTTTAACCCATTGTGAACTTGTAAGGAGTCCATGAAACCCCTATACCAGTTCACAAGGCTGGGGGCTGTCAAGTCACCTGCGGCGAGCGGGTGATTTGCCATTAACCCTGGCCCCCCTATTACCTGCCTCCCTGCCCAGGGGGGGCAGAAGGGCCCGGGCTGATTTAGGAGGTTCGGGCTTATACTTGGCAGGGTGGGGGGCCACCAAAGCTGGCCCCTGCGCCCTGTTCTACAAGCCCTGCATAGCTGATCCCCGGGCTGGTTATGCTGGGTAGGGGGGACCCCATGTCATTTTTTATGGGAATTTTTAAGGGGTTTTTAACCCTTAAAATTAAAAAAAATGGGGATTACCCCCCCCCCCCCTTGGAAGGGGAACCCCACGCTTTTTCTTGATTTAACCCTTTATAGTGTGGATTGTAGTTGTATTTTATTTTTACATGTTATAAACTGTTTTTTCAGTTTGGGGGGTCTTCTGAACAGTAACGGGGGGCTACCGATACATATGTGGTACCGTTGTAATTGGGAGAAATGGGGCTTTCACATGCAATATGGTTTTCTTTAAAAATTTTTGTTTTATTTGAAATAAAGGAGACAATTTTCTAAAAAATATTTTTTTTATTTTGTTTTGTTTAATTTACTCAAAAATATTAAAAAAAACAGTAAAAAAATTACAAACAAGACATTTCATGTTAAAGCCTAAACTCTGCCGCAAAAATAAAATATATAATTTTCCTGGAAATTCCTGCAAAAATCACAGTTAAGCATAGCGCAAAATGGTGAAAAATGACCCGTCAAGAGAGGGTGACAAAACCTCAAGTAGGCTGGCAGTTAAAAGGGTTAATAGAACCTATGCATGTTGAGTATCGTTCTGCTCGGGGGACCTTGCGCTTTCAGATTCAGCTTGTTTTTTTTTGGTTTGCATATTGATATTTTAGGAAAACTCATTTTTTATTCTGCTTTATTATACATTTTTTAAGGAAACCCTGTGCGACCAAAGAATTCTTTGAGGGATTACTTTCAGAAAGATGGGCCCACTACAACATGCTGGGTACGCTTAGAAAGCTTATCATGTGTACTTTCAGGAATGTATGGTTTGTGGGGGGTATTCCAAATGTAAAGGGTTTTTGGCAGAAAAAGCGCAAGGTGCGTACTTTGTCTGCAGAGTTGAAATTTTCAAGCAAAATTACCATTGTGCATATGTTTTACTTTTTGGTGTTTGGCAACTCTTCTTTTGACAGTAGCTATGCATGTTGGGTATCGTTCTGTTCGGGAGATGTTGCTTTTTCAGATTAACTTGTTTTTTCTTGTTTGCATATATTTTTTTTTAGGAAAATGTGGCTTTGATCCTGTTTTTTTTATCCTTTTTTAGGGAAGCTCTGTGTAACCAAAGAATACATTGAGGGAGAACTTCCAGAAAACTGTGGCAACATCAACAAGCCTGGTACGCCTAGAAAGCTTGAAGTGTGTATTTCCAGAGAATATATCATTTGTGGGGGGTATTTCAAATGTAAAGGGTTGTTTTTATTAAAAAACTGCAAGGTGCACATAGCGCTTAGCATAGCTGTATTTGATCTAAAAATCTCTTAAAGTGCTGTTTCAGTTTGAGGGAGTCTCCTGGGCAGGAAAGGGTGTCTACCAATACATATGTGGTACCGTTGTAACTGGGAGAAATTGGGATTTCACACTCAATAAGATTTTATTGACAAACTTACATTTTATTATAAAAAAAAAACTACAAATTGTAAAAAATAGATTTTTTTAATTTTTTTGCACATATTTCACCCCAAAATATTAAAAAAACACTTGAAAAATGACAAACAAGACATTTCATGTTAAAGCTCAGACTCTGCTGAAAAAAACAATATATAATTTTCCTGGGAAATCCATGGAAATCCCTTCAAAAATCACAATTGAACATGGGGAGCGCAAAATAGTGCAAAATGGTCTGGCAACAAAGGGTGACAAAAACTCCAGGTAGGCTGGCGGTTAAAGGGTTAAATCCAAGATGGGCCTGAGGGACCCGTCTTTTTTGGGGACCGTGAAGAGATTGGAATAGAAGCCTCTGCCACTTTCCCTAAAAGGCACTGGGCAGATGACCCCCAACTCCAGAAGGTTTTGGACAGCAAGACACATGCCCAGAGCTGACAGAGGATTTTGAGCCATCCGGGATCTGAAGAATCTTGGGGGCGGCCAGGCTGCAAACTCTATCTTGTAACCGGAGGAAACCACCTCCTGGATCCACCTGTCTGCTACACGTCGCCTCCAGACAAGAGCAAAGAGCCGAAGCCGCCCCCCCCATCGGTGAGGGCGCCTTCTCATGCCTGAGGGGACTTGGGAAAGGATTTGGTTTTGGGACCCCAGGAGAGGCCGGGGCGGCCACGTCCTCTGCCCCTGCACCAATAGTCTCCGCATGCTCCAGTAAGAGAGACCCCTCGTCCAGCCCTGGGAGCCCGAAAGGAGGGGAGAGAGGCACCAGACCGCTGAAAGGGCCGAGACGGCCTCCTGCGTTGGGGTAACCTACAGCCCCTGGCAAACAGGTCCAAGCGTTCACCAAAGAGGTGCAACCCCTTAAAGGGGAACCCAGCGAGAGCCTTCTTAGCAGCATTATCAGCTACCCATTGACACAGCCAGACATAGGTGAGGGCGCCTTCTCATGCCTGAGGGGACTTGGGAAAGGATTTGGTTTTGGGACCCCAGGAGAGGCCGGGGCGGCCACGTCCTCTGCCCCTGCACCAATAGTCTCCGCATGCTCCAGTAAGAGAGACCCCTCGTCCAGCCCTGGGAGCCCGAAAGGAGGGGAGAGAGGCACCAGACCGCTGAAAGGGCCGAGACGGCCTCCTGCGTTGGGGTAACCTACAGCCCCTGGCAAACAGGTCCAAGCGTTCACCAAAGAGGTGCAACCCCTTAAAGGGGAACCCAGCGAGAGCCTTCTTAGCAGCATTATCAGCTACCCATTGACACAGCCAGACATAGCGGCGTATAGCCACCAAAAAGGGCAGATGTCCTTCCACACATTCTAATGACATCATCCATGGCAGAGAGGATATAAGCAACAAAATCATAGCAAAGCAGCAGAGATCCATAGTCTTCTCCTCCCGCGTCATCAGAGGCCCCATCTAAGAGACACTTAAGCAGCCTTTTAATAGCAATAGCCGTTATGGCAGAGTCACAAACCGGATGCAGCGCAGTCCCCACACGGGCAAAAGCATGACAGAAAAACTGGTCCATGCGCCGGTCCTCACCATCCCGCAAGGTGGTAGTGTCAGGAGAATGCATGACAGAGGTATTTGACAACCCTAGAACGGGCGCGTCCACCTCGGGAGGACAAGAGCAACGCTTAATCACATCAGCAGGGAAGGGATACCTCTTGTCCCAACTCCTTGGCACCCCAGGCAGCTTGCTAGGCCGTTCCCATTCCTTGAGCACCAGATTATTAAAATGAGACTGCTCAGGGAACTCCAAGCGTGGTTTAACTGTATGAAAAAGCTCACCCTGCTGCTGCGGAGCCATTGCAGGAGGGGAAATACAAAGCACTTCAAAAATGTGAGACAACAACCTGTCAGTGTCATCTGAGGACCATGGGTCTTCTCCAAAGGGAGACCCGGTACCACCATAAATCTTAGGCTGTTCCTCAGATGATTCTGAGTCAGAGAATAATTCCCCCTCCTCAAGGGGACAATAACCAGAAATGTCAAAAAATTCCTCAGCCTCAACAGGGAAGAGGGAAACAGCGGGGGAAAAATGCCGCTTCTTGACAGAAGCCTTACGCGGGGCTGACCCAGCAATATGTTGTTCAATGCTGGTCACCCGTGCAGCCAAATCCGATTGGGACTCCCCGCTAGTATGCCCCTCACTGGGGGCCAAATGTAAGCGCGGGGGGGTAGGCGAAGCCAGAGGGGGCGCAGCCCCAGGGCCAGTAACAGACGACCCCGGCTGCAGCGCAATCGCCTGCTGGGCGCAGGGTACACACACCCTAACATCATCACTTATAGGGGATACGCCACACATAGCCGGGCTTGTCCCGAAGGAACCCCAAGCACATTATCCCCAGAAGCCTCCATATGGTGATTTGAGTGGCACAACAGGCCAGTATAGGGTTAACGCTAATAATAGCTACCCGGGATGTCCCAAAAGCCCGTTAGGGAAGCGGAGAGCCGGGAGAAACCACAGTACTGAAGTTCACCCCGCCTGAAAAACATAAGAGACAACCCCATAAGTATATACACGAGAAAAAATACACCGAAAAAAACACCCCGCAGGGGTGCGGACCGCACAGGGAGCCAGCAGCACACGCAGCACCAGAGAGGGGAAAATGGCGCCCGCATAGACCTCGAGGGGCGGGCCATGGAGATGTGATGCAAAAGGCGTCATCCACAGAGCCCGCCCCCCCAAAGAGCACGAATTGCACCCCACGTGATCCAGCCAGCCAATCACAGCACCGCAGCATCTGAGGGAATGACCCCGCCGTCCGTGGAGCGCTGTACAAGCGCGCGGCGGCGGTGCACAAAGTGAAAATAAAGTCAAAGCACACTCAATTAAAGTGATCACCGCCACCCCCCCCCCCCCCCCCGAAATCTCCCCAGGGGAGAGCGAGGCAAGGGAGAGCAGCAGCAGCAGTAAAAATAGGAGAAGGGAGGGGGTATGGGGGGCACCTAGAGGGATATGGGTTAAAGCTAAACCCAGAGTGCAGGGGGGGCATCCCACAAGGCTCACCATAAGCCTAACCGCCTACCCTGTCAGAGCAGGGACTGTGGTAGGAGCAGCGCTCCTCAGCACCTGACCCTGGTGCTAAACCTACCTTCACCCGAACAGGTCAGTCGAGGCTGGGAGGCAGTGGGTTCGGAATGGGTGGGAATAGTCCTGCAGGGCCGCAGGCTAATAAGCCCCGCTCACCTGCGCAGAGTAGAGAGCCATCTTCTATCTTTGCAGTCCAGACTGCAGATAAGAACTGGGAATTAGTAGGAGGTTCCTGGCTATTTAAGGGGCCGGGAGTGGCCACAAGTCTTTTTCTGCAGTCCAGCGCCATCTTGTGGATGTATAACCCATGTGTAAGTAATATTCTGGAACAGGACGTGCTGTATACTTGGAATAATGTAACTATCCTAAGCAGCTTCATATACGTTTACCCTATGATATGCCAGCAAAACTATTCATCCACATTGGTAAATGCTAGAGACACAGTGCTTATCTCTAGGAGAACAATTCCAACAATTCCCCCCAAATTAGGTTTTGTTTCTCTCTATGTGTATCTCCCAAGGTCGTCACCCTTTCTTAGATCCCATGGTGCATGCGTGGGACACTCAGCCAATTGGTGCCACTCACTCCATTAACCCTTTAAGTGCCAGCCTACCTGGAGTTTTTGTCACCCTTTGTTGCCAGACCCTTTTGCACTATTTTGCGCTCCCCATGTTCAAATGTGATTTTTGAAGGGATATCAGGAAAATGATATATTGTTTTTTTCAGCAGAGTCTGAGCTTTAACATGAAATGTCTTGTTTGTAATTTTTAGGTGTATTCTCAATTTTTTTTGGCGAAATATGTGCAAAAAAATAAAAAAAAATCTATTTTTTACAATTTGTAGTGTTTTTTTGTAATAAAAAATGTAAGTTTGTCAATAAAATCTTATTGCGTGTGAAATCCCAATTTCTCCCGGTTACAGCGGTACCACATATGTATAGGTAGACACCCTTTCCTGCCCAGGAGACTCCCCCAAACTGAAACAGAGCTTTAGGAGATTTTCAGAAAAAATACAACTGTGATATGCGCTATGCGCACCTTGCAGTTTTTCAAGAAAAACAACCCTTTACATTTGAAATACCCCCCACAAACTATATATTCTCTGGAAGTACACACCTCAGGCTTTATATTTGTACCAGGCTTGTTGATGTGGCCACAGTTTTCTAGAAGTAATCCCTCAATGTATTCTTTGGTTGCAAAGAGTTTCCCTAAAAAAAGGATAAAAAAGCAGAATCAAAGCCACATTTTCTTTAAAAAAAATATATGGTATTTTTCGCCCTATAAGACGCACCTAGGATTTGGGTGAAGAAAATAAGAAAAAAAAATTTTCAATCAAAAACGCACCATTACAGACAGTGTAGCATTCCCCTATCCAATTCCCATAGGCCGTGTGGGATGCCCCCATTCCATAGACAGTGTAGCATGCCCCCATCCCATTCCCCCTATACCCAGTGTGGCATCCCCTCCTCCCATTCCCCGTATATCCAGTGTGGCATCCCCCCCTCCCATTCCCCATATACCCATTGGCTGTGTGGCATCCCCCTCTCCCCCCATTAGTATAGGCTGTGTGGCATCCCTCTCCCCACATTCCCATAGGCTGTGTGGCATCCACCTCTCCCCCCATTCCCATTGGCTGTGTGGCATCCCCCTCTCCCCATTCCCATAGGCAGTGTGGCATCCCTCTCTCCCCCCATTAGTATAGGCTGTGTGGCATCCCTCTCTCCCCATTCCCATAGGCAGTGTGGCATCCCCCTCTCCCCATTAGCATGGGCTGTGTGGCATCCCCCTCCCCCCATTAGCATGGGCTGTGTGGCATCCCCCTCTCCCCATTAGCATGGGCTGTGTGGCATCCCCCTCTCCCCATTCCCATAGGCTGTGTGGCATCCCCCTCCCCCCATTCCCATAGGCTGTGTGGCATCCCCCATTCCCATAGGCTGTGTGACATCCCCCTCCCCCCATTCCCAAAGGCTGTGTGGCATCCCCCTCCCCCCATTCCCATAGGCTGTGTGGCATACCCCTCCCCCATTCCCATAGGCTGTGTGGCATACCCCTCCCCCATTCCCAAAGGCTGTGTGGCATCCTCATCGCCCCATTCCCATAGCCTGTGTGGCATCCCCCTCCCCCCATTTCCATAGGCTGTGTGGCATCCCCCTCCCCCCATTCCCAAAGGCTGTGTGGCATCCCCATCCCCCCATTCCCATAGGCTGTGTGGCATACCCCTCCCCCCATTCCCAAAGGCTGTGTGGCATCCCCCTCCCCCCATTCCCATAGGCTGTGTGGCATACCCCTCCCCCCATTCCCAAAGGCTGTGTGGCATCCCCATCCCCCCATTCCCATAGGCTGTGTGGCATACCCCTCCCCCCATTCCCATAGGCTGTGTGGCATACCCCTCCCCCCATTCCCAAAGGCTGTGTGGCATCCCCATCCCCCCATTCCCATAGGCTGTGTGGCATACCCCTCCCCCCATTCCCAAAGGCTGTGTGGCATCCCCCTCCCCCCATTCCCATAGGCTGTGTGGCATACCCCTCCCCCCATTCCCAAAGGCTGTGTGGCATACCCCTCCCCCCATTCCCAAAGGCTGTGTGGCATCCCCATCCCCCCATTCCCAAAGGCTGTGTGGCATCCCCATCCCCCCATTCCCATAGGCTGTGTGGCATACCCCTCCCCCCATTCCCAAAGGCTGTGTGGCATCCCCCTCCCCCCATTCCCATAGGCTGTGTGGCATACCCCTCCCCCCATTCCCAAAGGCTGTGTGGCATCCCCATCCCCCCATTCCCATAGGCTGTGTGGCATACCCCTCCCCCCATTCCCATAGGCTGTGTGGCATACCCCTCCCCCCATTCCCAAAGGCTGTGTGGCATCCCCATCCCCCCATTCCCATAGGCTGTGTGGCATACCCCTCCCCCCATTCCCAAAGGCTGTGTGGCATCCCCCTCCCCCCATTCCCATAGGCTGTGTGGCATACCCCTCCCCCCATTCCCAAAGGCTGTGTGGCATACCCCTCCCCCCATTCCCAAAGGCTGTGTGGCATCCCCATCCCCCCATTCCCAAAGGCTGTGTGGCATCCCCATCCCCCCATTCCCATAGGCTGTGTGGCATACCCCTCCCCCCATTCCCAAAGGCTGTGTGGCATCCCCCTCCCCCCATTCCCATAGGCTGTGTGGCATACCCCTCCCCCCATTCCCAAAGGCTGTGTGGCATCCCCATCCCCCCATTCCCATAGGCTGTGTGGCATACCCCTCCCCCCATTCCCATAGGCTGTGTGGCATACCCCTCCCCCCATTCCCAAAGGCTGTGTGGCATCCCCATCCCCCCATTCCCATAGGCTGTGTGGCATACCCCTCCCCCCATTCCCAAAGGCTGTGTGGCATCCCCCTCCCCCCATTCCCATAGGCTGTGTGGCATACCCCTCCCCCCATTCCCAAAGGCTGTGTGGCATACCCCTCCCCCCATTTCCAAAGGCTGTGTGGCATCCCCATCCCCCCATTCCCAAAGGCTGTGTGGCATCCCCATCCCCCCATTCCCATAGCCTGTGTGGCATCCCCCTCCCCCCATTTCCATAGGCTGTGTGGCATACCCCTCCCCCCATTCCCAAAGGCTGTGTGGCATCCCCATCCCCCATTCCCATAGGCTGTGTGGCATACCCCTCCCCCCATTCCCAAAGGCTGTGTGGCATCCCCCTCCCCCCATTCCCATAGGCTGTGTGGCATACCCCTCACCCCATTCCCAAAGGCTGTGTGGCATCCCCATCCCCCCATTCCCATAGGCTGTGTGGCATACCCCTCCCCCCATTCCCATAGGCTGTGTGGCATACCCCTCCCCCCATTCCCAAAGGCTGTGTGGCATCCCCATCCCCCCATTCCCATAGGCAGTGTGGCCCCTCTCCCCCCATTCCCACCCCCCTCCCCCCATTAGTATAGGCAGGCGCCATAGTAAAAAAAAAAAAAAAAAGTTAAACTCACCTGTCCGCTGACACCACTGCGCTGAGCGGCCGGCTCTGTGAATGGGGTGGGCGTGGCCTGCGCCGCAGCGTCGACGCAGGCCACGCCCACCCCATTCACGAGCTGGCTCTGTCCCGGCCCCGCCGCTGCGATCGCTGTCTTTTCAGGCAGCGATGACAGCGGCGGGGCCAGAGACAGAGCCCCTGCCGCTCCTCCATCTGCTCCCCCACATGCGAGCACGAAGGTCCGGGCAGCGGGTGGGCGTGGCCTGCGCCGGTCCTCTGGCCTCTCGCAGTGTGCCAGACAACGCGGGAGCGGCGGGGACGGGTGAGTTTTTTTTTTTTTAATTTTTTTTTTTTTACATTCGCCCGATAAGGCGCACTGACATTTTTCCCCCACTTTTGGGGAAAAATAAGTGCGTCTTATAGGGCGAAAAATACGGTACATAAACAAGAAAAAACAAGTATAATCTGAAAAAGCAACATCCCCCGAACAGAACGATACCCAACATGCATAGCTACTGTCAAGGGAAGAGTTGCCAAACACCCCAAAGTAAAGCATGAGCATAACGGTAATTTTTCTTGAAAATTTCAGCTCTGCAGACAAAGTGCGCACCTTGCGATTTTTCAACCAAAACAACCCTTTACATTTGGAATATCCCCCATAAACCATATATTCCCTGAAAGTACACATGTTAAGCTTTCTAAGTGTACCCAGCTTGTTGTAGTGGGCTCATCTTTCTGGAATTGATCCCTCAAAGAAATCTTTGGTTGCGCAGGGTTTCCCTAAAAAATGTATAAAAAAGCTGAATAAAAAACACCTTTTCCTAAAATATAAATATGCAAACAAGAAAAAACAAGCTAAGTCTGAAAGCGCAAGGTCCCCCGAACAGAACAATACCCAACATGCAGAGGTACTATTAACCCTTTTAATTGCCAGCCTACTTGAGATTTTGTCACCCTCCGTTGACAGGTCATTTTTCCCCATTTTGCGCCATGTTTTGCGACATTTTTGCTGGAATTTTCAGGAAAATTATATATATATATTTTGCAGCAGAGTTTAGGCTTTAACATGAAATGTCTTGTTTGTAAATTTTATTTATTATTAAGTAAAAAAAAAAAACAAAACATTTTTTTTAGAAAATTGCCTCCTTTATTTTAAATCAAAAATGTATTTTATTAGGGAAAACCATATTGCATGTGAAAGCCCCATTTCTACCGATTAGAACGGTATCACATAATTATCGGTAGCCCCCTGTTCCTGCCCAGGAGACCCCCCTAACTGAAACAAGTAATTTTTAACATTTACAAATAAAATACAACTACCATCCACACTACAAAGGGTTAAATCGAGGAAAAAAAATGACATAGAGTCCCCCCTCTCGGGGGGAGGGGGGGGGGTGGGCATTTTTTTTGTATTTTTAAGGGTTAAAAACCCTTAAAAATCCCCCAAAAAATGACATGGGGCCCCCCTTACCCAAAGTAACCAGCCTGGGACCAGCTATGCAGGGCTTGTAGGAACAGGGCTTTTGTGGCCCCTGGCCCTGCAGGCTACAAGCCCGCATAGCCCGTGGCCTCGGGCTCTTCTGCCCCCCCCTGGCCTTTGGGGAGGCAGGTAATGGGGGTGCCGGGGGTTAATGGCAAGTCACCGGCTAGTGCAGGTGACTTGCCATCCCCCCAGCCTTGAGAACTGGTATAGGGGTCTCATGGACCCCTTACCAGTTCACAAGGGGTTAAATGTAAAAAAAAACACAGACACACAAAGATAAAAAATATCCATACTGGAGCACTCTGTCCCTCGGCGATCACTGGCTTCTGCTCACTTGCTAGAAGCCTTTTATAGCTGCTGGATGACAGAACATAAAAGGGTTAATTAAAAAAAAATGACATAGGGTCCCCCCTACCCAGCATTACCGACCCAGGCCAGATATGGGGGCTTGTAGAACAGGGCGCAGGGGCCAGCGTTGTGACTTGCCAGACCCAGAGCCTTGTGAGCTGGTATAAGGGGTCTCATGGACCCCTTACCAGCTCACAAAGGGTTACCTGAAAAAAAAAAAAAAAAACAACACACGTTAATAAAAAGTATTTTATTTAAAAAATACCCTTACTGTACTTACCTCCGATTGCAAGCTCTTGTCCCTCGCCGCTCTGATGACAGATGCCGGTGATCGGCATCCAGAGAAGGGGGGGGGGGCAGAAGATCAGAGGATCTCCTGTCACCTCCTTCCCCGGCACCGATCACCGGCATCTGACAGCTGAGAAGGCTGAAGCCGGAGATCGGGGCCGGGATGACGTCATTAGCCCCGCCCCCAAGGGGCCGCCATCGAGGATGAAAGGGGAGAGAGCCTTCCAGGCTCTCTCCTGAAGATCGGTAAGTCCTGGGGGGGGGGGGGGGGGGATCGGAGGCCCCCCAGGTGAAGAGGAGGGACAGCGGGAGCCAGCTCACACGGAGGTAAGTGAATGTCATTTTTATTTTTATTACAGTTAGCAGCTGCTGCTGCAGAAGCGGGAGGGGCAGCCTATTCCGGGGGCTCCCTGGAGCCATCCGACCCCCCACGGGGGATCGGATGGCACCAAATTAAAGAGGAGGATGCAACGAGGGGTCAGGTGAGTATTTTTTTTTTTGCCCGCTAGCAGGGGTAAATGCCAGGCACGTAAATTTTACGTGGCTGGCACTTAAGTGACGAAGAGGCAACCACGTAAATTTTACGTGGCTGGCATTTAAAGGGTTAAGATATCCTTGGCGTTCTGATGTCAATATTGTCACAAAATTGATAGTTCAATATCGGTTTGATTGATTAATCTACGACGTGTGTGTGGGCTGCTTCCAGCACAGAGAGCTATTACACCAGAAACACCCACACACAAATTACAACAATCTGCCATAACTACACTTTGAACAATTAAATTGGGTCAACCCTCTTTAATCACCATTCGATCAGACTCTGCTGACGAGTAATCTAGACCACACCACATACAAGCAGGGCATGGGCAATCCACACTGATTCCTCCCCACACTTACATCGAGAATGGTCTGATCAGTTCTGTTGTCGAATGATCAGATACAATCAGCTTGCAATCGGCTAGTTCATATACAGTCCAAGTTAATTGTGAGTCATTCACCCTCGTTACACTACATGATTAGATATATGCTTTCCCATTCATACAATGGATTAGGTAAAATTGATCTTGCAGTCTAATGTGTTAGTACACATTTACGAACAGTCATACAATCTTCAGAAACCAGGGTAGTTTTTAGAGCTTCAAGTAACTCTATTTCTGGAAGGCAAGGAATTTTGGCACCCAAAAAAGCAGCATCCAAAACTGCAAAAGACACCACGCTGAAGAAGGCAGCCAAGCGGCATGAGCATGCACAAACAAGGTCTCAACAGGCCAAAGCCAAGTTAAGGCCTACAACCAAGGCTCCGCCAAAGCAGCATCCCAAGCCAACTACCAGCAGCCAAAGGCAAGACGAAGGCACAAAAGCCTAAAACATCTCATGCCCTCAAAACGGGTAAGAGGGTACGAAGCCCCACCCCACCCTGCCCCACATCCCCCCCCCCCCACGTGGCACTAAGGCACTTGGCATCGGCCCAAAACACAGGCCAAGAAGCCGCAGCAGGGCCAGAAGCCGCAGCAGGGCACGAAGCCGCACCAGGGCCAGAAGCCGCAGCAGGGCACGAAGCCGCACCAGGGCCAGAAGGCCAAGATCAAAAAGCAGGCACAGCAGGCCCAGAAGCCAAAAAAGGAAGCCAATGGCAAGCTCCCCCTCTCCACCCACACGTGGCTACCAAACGAAGGCCAAGAGTGGGCGACCCACCAGCTCTGGGTCACCCCAGCCAAGTACCTCCAAGGGCCCATAGAGCCACAGGGCCACAAGCAGCAGTTCCAGCTCCTCAAGACCCTCTCTTCCTCGCCCACATTCCCCACCGGCACAGGTTGTCAGGCATTCACCCTATGCCACATCAACACCTGCAACTTCTGTGGCCACCCAGCCACGAACACCCAGTCCCTTTCCCAGTCTGGTACGATCAACAGCCAGCCTCCAGTCCTTGATGTCTCCTACACACACCCAGGCCAGAATGTCACCCCATTTGCCAGCAAACAATGAGGAGCCACAACCACCACATTCAATTAGGGAATTGAATGTCACAAGTATGGCAAGGAAATCTGAATGGAGCAAGTGCTGCTGGCCGCATACCCGCCTCTAGCTGTGGGTGTGCACGTCCCCATCATTCAGAAAGATGTAGACCAACATAGTCTTAAATACATGTTGCTCCTCTTTAGTATTGTAAATATTGAAAGGTGCTCACCTGGGGAAGAATAACCTTTTCTTTTCCAAGTAAGAATTTAAGCCTTTCTGAATGTCTTCCAGGAGAATATTGGCTTCCTGAAGCCTTTCTAACATGTTCTGCTGTTTGGTTGCAATAAGCACTCTCGTATCTTTCACCTGATAAACAGAAAACCTCAATAGTAATCAGAAGTTTCACTGTGCATTGGTAATGACAACTTCATGAATGGTTTTCAAGTCCATTGCTTAACAGTCCATTAACTCGATTCTTAAAAGATAAATTTGGTTATTTTCAGATCAGTGGAAGGCAGGCTGGGATTGCTTAAAACAGATACTTGTAATGAGACAATTAAAAACAAAGAAAATAATTTCTTCACGATGTAAAGAGCACTTTTAAGAATTCAAAAAAACTAAGCCAATCAGCAAAGAAATATTTCAGCATCTAAAGAAGAAAGCAACATGTTGTTATTGGTACGCAAACCTCTTGGGCCCATGGCGCATTAATGGCCGGTGCCAGCATCACTCGCATTCCCCTTTTGGTTGTGCGTGAATGTGTGCGGCTGGGGATTCCATTCAGATTTTCCAGACGCACATTAATATGCGCTGTTGGACTGAGGACAGGTAGGTTTCCTGGGCGAATGTCGGGATTTCACACAGCACCTGGGGGATGGACTAAAACCCAAAAAAGTGTTCTGGCTTTTGATTTGCACCCTGGGGTTCCCACAGTACAGACACAAATGCTCCAATAAATGAGCAGCTAAAGAAACTGAATGGGGGTTAGCCAAATGCACAATCAGAGCACGGACCCACCTGCACCCACCTATGATTGTGGGAGGCCACCCCAGCCATTCAGCTACAGCGTGCGCCGCCACACATGGAACAAGATAGATGCCAGAGATGCCACCGCAGACTGCGCATGTGCTGTGGGTTTGCCGGGGAGGTAAGTCAATTAGTATGGCCAGAAGACATGTTTTGTGGATGCTGTGGCAAAGCAGAATACTATGCTCTGTGCCACAATGTGCTGATGTGGGATCCCAGACCGAGATGACTAGATGACTAGATCCTAAACCAAATGAGGGTTTCAGTGTGTTTAGCCTGGTTCTTTTCTAGGGACGCATTTTGATCCACTTTAATGGAAAACTCAATTCTTGGGTGGGTTTGTTCAACAGACTAGCTACTGACAACACTTTATTCTTTTCAGTTTGACACATCAATCCTGTATGGATGCCAGCAGCCCCATGACTGGCTGTCAGTTTCTGCCACATTCTACATTCAGGTGAATAAGGAAGTGGTGACTTACATTGAGTTTCTCTTTAACACCTTTACCTGTTATATACTAATAAACAACAAAGTGGCTAAATATAAGCCAGTTTAAGTAATTAGGAAGTACGCTTTTGCGTAATAATAATAATAAATATGGATGAAACCCACTGGCACAACATTGTTACACGCTATGTAGAGGTTTCAACAATACTAGTTAGAAACACTATGCCACTTTATTTCATGCTGAGCCACTTTACGCCACACAGTGCGCCGAAAAATGAGCGCAGTTTCCAATATGGCTTGAGTAGTGATGTTAAAAAATGTGCACTGTTGGAATATTAATAAATCAGTCCCCTGGTGTTCTATCCCTCTATTGCAGCCCTCGCCATTCACTGCAATAGAGGGGGCGTGCCACGGCACAGTAACTGGCAGGGAGTGGCTGGTCCATGACCCACAGGGAGCGTTGGTCGTTGCCCAAAGAATTCTGCAGTGAAGGCTCACGGCACCCATCTTGGAAACCAGGTTGTTTCTGAACAGCAAGCGGTCGGGAGATGCTGTGGAAAGAGGAGGTAAGTGCCTATTTGTTTTTTTTAATAAGGTTTACAGTCCCTCTAATTTACATGCTTTGATGTGTGCACTGTCTATTTATGAACAGAGCCTATGGTAATTAAATTTTATTAGCATTTTTTTCAGAAATTCAAAGATCAAGAATGTATATAGATAACATTATGATATCTTTGCTGACCACTAGAAGATGCTTAATAAATTGAAATGATTGGCTGATTAAAAGAGCTCCTTTTTGAATCACAGATGAAATCATTTAAGCTCTCAATGAAGTGATAATTAGCTCAGAGAATATATACCGCAAAATAAACAGGACTTTCTCAAGGAAGGTTAAACACAGGTATGAAAACTCTCTTTTTTTGCAGAATGTAGAAAGATAATTGCAGCAATCACTCATAGGGATCGATAGCTGGGATGTATTAAGCGTATACCCCTCCTGCTATGCAAAATTCTGGGGCTCCCTGGCCAGTTTAACAATATACCAGGGACTCCAGCTACACGTGGTCCCCCGCAGGTTTATGAAAGCTTCAAAGATGCAGAGAAGCATAATGTTGTTACATCATCACAAAGAGTTTTCAAATATACTGCACAGAACACGTTGGTGCTGCTGCATTATCCACTACCTTGAAGTGTTGTAAAAGCTTTAGTTGCAGAATTACCATAACAAAGAGAAAGTTCAGTAAACCTCTGGAGCAGGGGGATAAGGATTATGTCTACAAAGTGAATACTGTTGCCATGGCTGCAAAATCTAGAAGTGTGGACTTCTGTGTGTGTGGAATTCTCATTTGAATACTATTAAACTGCAGAGTGAAAACTTCTGTAAATGTATACTGTGTAAACATTACATCGGGTGAGCCGATTCACACACTGCGAACAGGCGGGCTGAGTCACGGGCTGGGAAAAAATGTACAGATTCACAGACTGGGAACCGGCAGGCAGGATCATGGACCAGGAGCCGGAGGTGGAAGACTGGAAGCAGGAGGGCTAAGTCACAAACTGCGAGAAGGGCAGCTGAGTCACTGACTGGGGTATGTAAACATATAAAACATGATATCCATCTGCTCCATTTACTCCACCAGAAAGGCAGGCTGTAACAAAAGCACTTTTCCAGCTAAGCGCCATATGGTGGAGGTTGTGCAATGCCCTGAAAAGTCCTGTGGTGGTTGCAGACTTGGCAGACTCACAACAGGACACTAACAGCAACAGCAGAGAGACTAAAGCACATGTTCTCAACCTGAGGATATGTGGACCACAGAGCCAACTAATGTGGCCCCTGACCTGCTGTGGAGAAAGTGGCAAATAAAACTGACATGTAAAGGTAGTTAAATAGGGGTACAGTAAGGATGGACGATTGTACGGAGTGTAATATAGCACCTTGGCAAATAGAGGTGACAGTGGTGGTTTGGAGGAATGCAGTGATATTGACAGTACAACACCATTCAGTGTTTTTCTATAATAATTTTATGCTTTGCATTGGTGGGAGCTTAGATAGGTTGAGTATTGGGAACTGATGAGGGACAACTATAGATAACAAACCCATATATTCAGAGAGGTAAGCCAATTGGCATGTGTTTTGCTAGCATGTCTGGATTGTTACATATGGATGTAGGGATGGGGTGGAGGGGCATACGAGTGGACTTAATTATGTTATTCCAATTGAATCAATGCTGTCTACTCATTGTGGCCAGCGGTCAGGTTCAAAATCATTTAGGCGGCCCACGCTCGTCAAAAGTTTGAGCACCCCTGGACTAGAGCAACCATGGGAATGCGGAGAGCAAGAGGACTAGGGAATTTACAAAATGCAGGTACCAGGCACAGAGTAGTATGCAAAAGTCCAAAACATGATCTACAGAGGACCTATAGTTCAACACAGGTGTATTCAAAGTCTGAATATGCAGCTGCTGACCCCTTGTACAATCCAAAGACTCAAGCATAACAATCCAGAGAGGAAGCATGGAAACATACGCTATCTTCATAGGAAAGACAGAGGAGGGTATTGCAGACACCTATGAGAGGGCAGGAAACAGGACAGAGAACACATGAGATAGCCAGATATGAAAGCCAGACAAAAGCCAAACTAGGAAAGCATCAGGCTTAAAAACCCCCAGTGACTACAGTCCTCTCAAATGTTATCTTATATCATATTCATGCAACTATGGAAATCTCAGCTGTGAGTAAAAAAACATCTCATATGAGTACTTTTAATGTGTATAGAAACCCTCCCTAGTGACAATGTGTCAGGGGAAGTACAGCTCTGCATGCTGCCAGTCCAACATTCCCATTGGATGGAAAAGCATGGGGGAAAAAAATCTCTAAACTGCAGGCTCACAGGTGGCAGGAGGTGGTGGCTTATAGCCCTGCAAAACAGAATCCATCATGGTGTCAGGGAGGGGTTGTGTCCACATTCAGAGCAAAATTGTGCATGTCTTACTTCCGAGAAAGATGATTTCTGCTAATCTGCTGTTGAATAATTTTGTTGATGAATTATCATCTCCTGTTACATAGAAACATAGAAGGTTAATGGCAGAAGGAGACCAGTCTACCCTAGTCTACCCTTATGTGTATACTGTATGTACTCTTTATCTTAGGATAGACATGTGCTTATCCCAGGCATGTTTAACCCTTTAAGTGCCAGCCTACCTGGAGCATTCTTCATTCTCTGTTGCCAGACCCTTTTGCACTATTTCGCGCTCCACATGTTCAACTGTGATTTTTGAAGGGATTTCCAGGGATTTCCCAGGGAATATATATTCTTTTTTCAGCAGAATCTGGGCTTTAACATGAAATGTCTTTTTTTGTCATTTTTTAGGTGTATTCTCAATATTTTGGAGTGAAATATGTGCACAAAAATAAAAAAAAATTACAATTTGTAGTGTTTTTTGTAATAAAAAAAGTAATTTTGTCAATAAAATCTTATTGCGTGTGAAATCCTAATTTCTCCCGGTTACAGCGATACCACATATGTATTGGTGGACACCCTTTCCTTCCCAGGAGACTCCCCCAAACTGAAACTGCGCTTTAGGAGATTTTCAGATAAAATACAAATATGCTAAGTGCTAGGCGCACCTTGCAGTTTTTCAAGAAAAACAACCCTTTACATTTGAAATACCCCCCACAAACTATATATTCCCTGGAAGTATACACCTCAGGCTTTCTAGGTGTACCAGGCTTGTTTACATGGGTGCAGTTTTCTGGAAGTAATTCCTCAATTAATTCTTTGGCAGCACAGAGTTTCACTAAAAAAGAATAAAAAAGCAGAATCAAACTCATATTTTCCTAAAAAAAAAAATGCAAACAAGAAAAAACAAGCCCAATCTGAAAAAGCACCATCGCCCGAACAGAACAATACTCAACATGCATAGCTACTGTCAAGGAAAGAGTTGTCAAACACCCCAAAGTAAAGCATGTGCGTAAGTGTAATTTTACTTGAAAATTTCAGCTCTGCAGACAAAGTGCGCACTTTGTACTTTTTCTACCAAAACAACCCTTTACATTTGGAACACCCCCCAGAAACCATATATTCCCTAAAAGAACATATGTTAAGCTTTCTAAGTGTACCCAGCTTGTTGTAATGGGCTCATCATTTTAGAAGTAATCCCTTGAAGAATTCTTAGGTTGCAAGAGGTTTCCCTCAAAAAAATTATAAAAAAACAGAATAAAAAACAAATTTTCCTAAAAAATCAATATGCAAACAAGAAAAAAGGAGCTAAATCTGAAAGTGCAAGATCCCCCGAGCAGAACAATACCCCACATGCATAGGTACTATTAACCCTTTTAATTGCCCGTCTACTTGAAATTTTTTCACCCTCTGTTGACAAGTAATTTTTCACCATTTTGCACCATGTTTAACCATGATTTTTAGAGGAATTTCCAGGAAAATTATAGATATATTTTTTGCAGCACAGTTTAGGCTTTAACATAAAATGTCTTGTTTGTAATTTTTCTACAGTTTTTTAAAATATTTTTACGCAAAAAAAACAAAAAAAAATTAAACATTATTTTTTAGAAAATTGTCTCCTTTATTTTAAATAAAACATTTACTTTATTAGAGAAAACCATATTGCATGTGAATAGCTCCATTTCTTCCGATTACAACGGTACCACATATGTATTAGTAGCCCCCCCATTCTTGCCCAGGAGACCCCCTAAACTGAAAATAGCACTTTATAACATTTACAAATAAAATACTACTACTATCCACACTATAAACATAAGGGGTTAATTAAAAAAAAAATGACATAGGGTCCCCCCTCCTGGGGGGACCCATTTTTGGGGGAATTTTAATGGTTAAAAACCCTTAAAACCCCCCAAAGAATGATATGGGGTCCCCCTTACCCATCATAACCAGCCCTGGACCAGCTATGGGGGCTTGTAGAACAGGGTGCAAGGGGGTCAGCTTTGGTGCCCCCCCACCCTGCAGGCTACAAGCCCACATAGCCATGGCCCGGGCTCTTCTGCCCCCCTGGGCTTTGGGGAGGCAGGCAATTGGGGTGCTGGGGGTTAACGGCAAGTCACCCGCTAGCCGCAGGTGACTTGCCAGCTCCCTAGCCTTGTGAACTGGTATAGGGATCTCATGGATCCCTTACTACTGATGATCCTGCTTGCTTTTCCTTCTGCCTGGCTACACTGTCCACTCATCTTGCAGCTTTCAATAATCAGCATCCCTAAATCTCTTTCCTCCGAGGTCCTGGCTAACACCGTACTGCCCATACTGTACTCAGCAGGGATTCCTTCTACTCAAAGTGCATGCTTTTACATTTAGAGACATTAGACTTCAGTTTCCACAGTTTTGACCATTTATTCAGTAAACCTAAATCATTTCCATGTTGTAGACACCTTCAGGAGTGTCCACACTATTACTAACCTTTTGTTTGTTGTAAAGCTATGTCAGATATTTGCTCTTACATTAAAGTCTCTGAAAAAAGGGGGGCTCTTGTCTCTCTCACTGTCTGCTTTCTTTGGTTTTTGTTCAACACACAGATAGTAAAGGTAAAAAGAATGCAACAGGATTCACTTTTTGCTGGCAGTATTATATATTTGCGTAATTGTATAAGTCAAACGGCCACTTTATTGCACCTATTTATTAAGTCCAGGAACCGTGGCAGCGTGGCTTCCTAAACATTTACAAATTTTGTATTGATTAACCCTTCTAGTGCCAGCTACGTGAGTCTCACCTAGTCGCCTCTCCTACCAGTAAGTGCCAGCTACGTGAGACTCACGTAGCTGACTTTGAACCCCCACAGAAAAAAATATATAAAAGTTAAAAACTCACCTGACCCCTCGTTGGATTAGGCCGGGTCTTCTCTTCACCCGGGGGGGCATCCGATCCCCCCTTGGGGCTCTTCTCTCTTCAGGAGAGCACCCGAAATAGCGCCCCCCACTTCGGCTGCTGGCACAATTAACTGTAAAGAAAAAATGAACTTACCTACGGCCGTGATCCCTCCTGCCGGGTCTCCTCTTCACCTCCGTGGTGAGGAGAAATCGCTCTCTCCCTCACTTTCTGGGTCGCAGCTGTTAGCCCCACCCCTTCTCTCACCCGAGACAATCAGTCTTGCCGAGTGCTCGGAGGAGAGAGGCTGGGAGGGGAAGCACCCGGCAGCTGTCATCGGGGATCCCCGGGGGACAGAGATGTGAGGTAAGTAAAGAAAAAAAAAATGTATTTATTATTATTTATTTAATTTTTCTTATGGCTCTGTGTGTTTATTTTTACTGTTAACCCCTTGTGAACTGGTAAGGGATCCATGAGACCCCTATACCAGTTCACAAGGCTGGGGGCTAGCAAGTCACCAGCGCCTAGTGGGTGACTTGCCATTAACCACCGGCACCCCCAATTACCTGCCTCCCCAAAGAGGGGGCAGAAGAGTCCGGGCCCACAGAGCTTGTAGCTGGCAGGGCGGGGGGCCACCAAAACTGGCCCCTGTGCCCCATTCCTACAAGCCCCCATAGCTGGTCCCGGGCTGGTTATGATGGGGAAGGGGACCCCATGTCATTTTTTGGCGGATATTTAAGGGTTTTTAACCCTTAAATTTCCCATAAAAAGGCATCCCCCCCCCCCCCCCCCCGGGAGGGGGGACCGTATGTCTTTTTTTTTTTTATTAACCCCTTATGCTCTGTTGCCCAGCAGCTATAAAAGGCTTCCAGCAGCAGCAGGAGAGCAGAAGCTAGAGTGATCAGCATGGGACACAGTGCCCGGGGATGGATGGGAGGTAAGTATTAATAAAAAAAACAATAAATAAAATCTTTTTACTCCCTGTCTCTGTGTGTTTTTTACACTTAACCGATTGTGAACTGGTAAGGGATCCATGAGACCCCTTTGGGATCCCAAAAGCAACAACGCGCATTTCACACCACTGCCGCCTGCAGAACCTTGCGGCCAAAAACAGCATCCGCTGAGGCCCGAACATCAACCTTGTAAAACTTGGAAAAGGTATGAACAGAAGACAAAGTAGCAGCCTTACAAACTCGTTCAACAGAAGGTGCTGGAAGGCCCAGGAGGCCCCAGATGCACGTGTAGAATGAGCAGTAACACGGAAAGGAGGATCCTTCTCCCCTAGCAGAATAGGCCCTAAAAATAGCCTGACAAATCCATTTGCTAATAGTAGACTTAACAGGTGCCAGGCCCTTCTAGGGACCCGAAGGAACCACAAACAAGGCATCAGTTTTTCTAAAAGGTGCAGTAGCCACCAAGTAGAACTTCAAATTCCTGACCACATCCAGGGAATGTAAGGCCCTCGCCTTGGAATTACCAGGATTAGGGCACAAGGAAGGAAGCACAATGTCCTGATTGAGATGGAAGGCAGAGACAACCTTAGGCAAGAAATCAGGTTTAAATCTGAAAACCACCTTGTCCTGGTGTCTCTCAAAGTAGGGGGCCTCAATAGAAAGGGCCGCCAACTCCGAAACACGCCTGACCGAGGTGATAGCCACCAAAAAGGCAACTTTAAGAGTAAGAATAGACAGAGCAGCACCATGCACAGGCTCAAAAGGAGGGCCCTGAAGGGCAGACAAAGCCCAATTCAAGTCCCAAACTGGCAACAGAGGTTTGCAAGGGGGACGCACATGAGCAACGCCCTGGAAGAAAGTCTTGACCAGAGGAGGAAAGATCTCTGGAAGAAAACAGCCAAGGCAAAAACGTGACCCTTGAGTGTGCTGAGCTGAAGTCCCAGATCCAAACCATGCTGAAGGAACTCCAGAATCCTAGGAATGGAAAACACCAGACATGGAAGGACCCTAGACTCCCACCAGTCAATGTAGGCCCGCCAGATCCTATAGTAGATGATAGAAGAGGATTTCTTCCTAGCCCTGATTAGAGTGACTCAGAAAGCCCCTCATCCCTTAAGATGGAGGTTTGAGCAGCCAGGCCGTCAAAGCCAGCGCTTGTAAATTGGGATGGCAAAGCCGCCCCTGAGTGAGAAGTTCCGGAACCAGGGGCAGAGCGTACTGATCTACCGCCAGCTGAACGATATCTGCCAACCACACCTGTCTTGGCCACCAGGATTGCTGGTACCCTTCCCTGCGCCAGCTTGCGCAGAACCCTGCCCAGCAGGGGGAATGGAGGAAAAAGATACAGGAGACGGAACCCCTGCCAGGATAGAGTCAGAGCATCCACCACAAGGGCCAGGGTATCCTGGGACAGAGAGACAAAGACTGGGAGCTTGTGATTGTGGCGGGACGCAAACAGATCCACTTCCGGCACTCCCCAACGGTGACATAAGGACATGAAGACCTCGCTGCTGAGAGACCATTCCCCCAGGCAAGAGGTCCCCCTGCTTAGAGAGTCCGCCTCCAGATTCTCCACCCCCGGAATGTACACTGCTGAAATGCAAGGAACATTGTCCTCCGCCCAGGACAGAATCATGGACACCTCCTTGAGGGCACTCTTTCTCCGAGTCCCTCCCTGATGATTGATGTAGGCAACCACCGTCTGGTTGTCTGAGTGAACTTGGACCGGCAGGACCTGAAGGTGAGAAGTCAACTGGGCCAGTACCAACCGAACCGCCCTCAGTTCCAGGACGTTGATGGGGGCATGGGCCTCCTGAGGGCCTCACAGCCCCTGGAATTGAAGGGTCCTCCAGAAGCCCCCCCAACCCGACAGACTGGCATCCATGGTGACCGTCTCCCAACAGGGGACCAGAAAGGATCTGCCCCCCAACAGGTTCCTCGAGTCCAGCCACCACAAGAGGGACCGCCGGGGAGACAGAACAAAGGCCTGATCCAGAGACAGGGGACTCTTGTCCCAGACTGATAGGAGATGGAGCTGAAGAGGTCTCATGTGGAACTGAGCATAAGGAACTGCCTCGAAGCAGGACACCATTTGTCCCACAAGCAGCATCCGTTGCCGGATGGAAGGGCGAGGGCAGGACAGAAGGAAATGAACCAGAGCTTGAAGAGAATCCACCTTCTGCTGAGAAAGAAAAATCCTGGCCTGAACAGTATCCAGATTCATGCCCAGGAAGGAGGTCACCAGAGACTGAGACAGGGAGGATTTGGGGTGATTGATCACCCATCCGAATGTTTCCAGAGCAGTCACCACCTGCTGGGCATCCAATTCTGCCTGCTGGAAAGAATGAGAAGTGATGAGAAGGTCGTCCAGATAAGGAAGAATGTGAATGCCCCAAGCTCTGAGGAGAGCCATAACACCTGCCAGCACCTTGGTGAAGACTCTGGGGGCCGAGGTGAGACCGAAGGGCAGTGCTACAAATTGGTAGTGATGGTCCTCCAGTGCGAACCTGAGGAATCTCTGATGCCCTGGGAAGACCGGTACATGAAGGTAAGCATCCTTGATGTCTATGGAGGTCATGAAGTCCCCCGGACGCAAAGAGCTGATCGCAGAGCGCAGGGTCTCCATGCGAAAGTGTCTGGTCCTGATGAACTTGTTGAGAAGCTTTAAGTCCAGGATGGGTCTGATGGAACCATCCCTTTTGGGTACTGTGAAGAGATTGGAATAAAAACCCCGACCTCTCTCCCCAGGAGGGACTTGACAGATGACCCCCATGTCCAATAGGTTTTGTACAGCCAGAAACAGACCCCGAGCTGCCAGGGGTTCCAGAGGAATCCGAGACCTGAGGAATCTTGGAGGCGGCCAGGCAGCGAACTCTAGCTAGTAGCCGGAGGACACAACCTCCAGAATCCACCTGTCTGAGACCTGCTGTCCCCAGACATGAGCCAAGAGCCGCAGCCGTCCCCCCACCCGGATGGGTGAGGGCACCCCCTCATGGCAGAGGAGGCTTGGCGACAGATTTGGGCTTGGACCCCCAGGAAGATCCGGAGCGGGCATGACCTCTGCCCCTGCCCCAGAAGTCTCCCCTAGGACCTGCAAAGGAAACCCCTCTCCCAGACCTGGATCCACGGTAGGAGGGGGCAAAGGTACCCGAACCCCGAAAGGGCCGCAGGTGCTTCTTACGTTGAGGCAACTTACCCCCCTTGGCAAACAGGTCCAAGCGATCACCAAATAGGCGCAGCCCCTTAAAGGGGATCCCCGTGGGGGCCTTCTTAGCAGCGTTATCAGCTGCCCACTGACGCAGCCAAACAGAGCGGCGTATAGCAACCACCAAGGCAGAGGTTCTACTACACATCCTAATGGTGTCATCTAAGGCAGAAAGGACATATGCAATGAACATTTCACACTGTGACAAGGCCCTGAACTCGGCACTAGAAGTCTCATCAGGGGCGCCTTCCAACAGACCCTTGAGGAGAGTCCTAACAGCAAAAGCAGTAATAGCAGAAGCACAGACAGGGCGCAAGGCAGATCCCACACAGGCAAAGGCATGGGAGGCCAGCTGGTCAATGCGCCAGTCCTCACTATCCTTGAGGGTAGTGGAATCAGGGGAATGGACCACAGATGTGTTGGACAACCCCAATACTGGTGCATCCACTTCTGGGGGGGGGGTAGACCAACATTTAACCACATCAGTGGGAAAAGGGTACCTTTTATCCCAGCCCTTAGGGATTCCGGGAAGCCGGCCGGGACGCTCCCATTCTTTGAGAACAAGATTATTGAAATGGACCTGTTCTGGAAATTCCAGACGTGGCTTAGCAGTACTGAAAAGTTCCTCCTGTAGCTTGGGAGCCGCAGCAGGAAGGGAGATAGAAAGCACATCAAGTTATATATGGCACCAGTTATATATGTGCATATATCAATAGAGTTAACAGTCTATTGGTGTCATCAGCATCCCAGTGATCAGAGCCATAGTCAGAACCACTGAAATGCTGATCATCAGATAACTCTGAATCTGAGAAAAATGCCCCCTCCTCAAGTGGGGTATAATCAAACAAATCTCCGCAGGAAAGGCAGACGCACCCGGCGCCACATGCCTCCTTTTAGCTGGTACCTTACGGGCCGCAGAGCTAGCAATCAGCCTCTCAATGTCAGCCAACCTAGAAGACACGTCAGACTCCCCACTAGTATTTAGTTCACTGGGAGTCATAATCAAGCGAGGGGGAGTGGGTGAGGACATAGTGGGCGCAGGCCCAGTCACAGATAGCCCAGAATGCAGCGCAAGCGCCTGCTGGGCGCAGGGTACACAGACCCGCACATCATCGTTCACAGAGGATGCCCCACACACTACACACAGCCGGGCTTGTCCTGAGGGGACCCCAAGCACAATATCCTGTGAAGCCTCCATATGGTGATTAAGGTGGCACAACTGGCCAATAGGAATTACGTTGTATAAGCAACCCGGGATGCCCCAAATGTCCGCCAGGGAAGTGGGAGGATTAAACAGTGTAGGCCTCTAATAAAGTTATTAAAACTAATAGAGGGGACAGGACCGGGAGAAACCTCTTAAAAACAGTTATCCCGCCTGAAAGACATAATAGAGACACCCCATAAGCACACAGAAATGACAAATAAATAAAAGTCAAGCCCGCAGGGGCACTCACGGACCGCGTGGGAAGCCAGCAATCACACCAGAAGAAGACCAAAATGGCGCTGGAGGAACCTCAAGGGGCGGGCTGCAGGAGAGTCCGACGCGGAACACGCCAACAGAGCAAGCCACGCCCCCTCCGAGAAGCGCAGAGACAGGCCAGGCTTTACAGCCAATGGGCGCACAGGGATTCTTGATGATGATGCCGCCGCTGACCGCGGACGCCAGAAAGCGCGCGTGTCAGTGGCGGCAAATTCAAATGACAATAAGTGCACATACACCCCCCCCCCCCCCCGAACGGGATAACGAGAGAGGGGGGAGAATGGATGTCAATAAAAGACCCACCGATGACCAGGGCAGGGAAGGGGAAGAGCAGACGGGGCATCCCAAATCAGGTTCACCATAACCTGCACCGCCTACCCTTTGGTGGGGGATTGCTGTCGGAGCCAGGCTCCGCAAAGAATAGCACCTGTGATAGGTGCTGCCTACCATCACCCGACCAGCGCAGCCAAAGCTGGGAGGCATAAGTATTAAGTGGAACGGGTGGGAATAGTCCTACAGGGCCGCGGGCAGTTAAGCCCCGCTCACCTGCGATAAGACAAGCCATCTTCTGACCTTCGCAGCCGACTGCAGAGAAGAAACTGGGAAATTTGTGGGAGGTCCCGGGTATATATGGACCGGCAGGGGCCTCTTTTTGCCATCTCTGCAGTCAAGCGCCCTCTGGCGGAGGTAATCCCATCTGTTATGAATCATTATCTGGGGCAGGACGTGCTGCATACTTAGAATAAAACAATATATAATTTTCCTTGGAAATCCCTTCAAAAATCAAGGTTGAACATGTGGAGCGCAAAATAGTGAAACGTGGTCTGGCAACAGGGCGTGACAAAAATTCTAGGAAGGCTGGCACTTAAAGGGTTAAAGGGTAAGTTCCCTTTTGATGGAATTTTTGAAAGTGTATATTTGTTTGTGCCAAAAGGATGTTCTCAAGTTGCTGAGCTGATATTGTTTTGTTAACATAGAACACTGCTGCTATGGCCGCTGCTGATGTGAGGGAGCTCACTCAACCTTACACATGCCCAGCAGCAGTGTTCTGTGTGTACAGGACTCATGTCTCTCTTCTTTGTGTACAGACTTGGTATACATTGCCAATAGCAGATTGCAGGTAGTGAAAACTGCTTCCAAAAGACACACATTTTCTAGCATATGAAAAATAAAGTACTAGATCAGATCAGCACCCTAAGAACATAATTTCAGTACAAAAAATTTACACTTTCAAAAAATCAATAGAAAGTGGACACCCCCTATTAATTTAAATAGGTAATATTAGGAATTATTATTAGATAGCAATATAACTGGCTGAGTGCCAGCAAATCCTTTTCTGTATGTTTGTTGTAATTGCCCCACCCCACTGCACCTTCACACTGCTCTATAAATATATATCCTCAATCCTTAAACATATATGCCGTTTATGGATTGAGCAACAGCCATTTGCTTTTTTGCTTTGAGGAGCACATGCAAAGCTGCTTTAAGGGACTTCTGTGTGTTCATGTGCTTTTCACATGCTCCTGCACCAGGAAGGTATGGGGCAGTAAGATCTCAAACACAGATTTTTTTCAAAGATGAGTTTTCATAGAGTAGTGTAGGGGCCAATGATCAGGACTGCCAGAGGGGCATGAGGTCCTGGTAACTGAGAACAGGATCTGCACTTTTGGGTTTGAACTGGCCAGTGGTGTACAAAGCTTAATGGGTGCTTTGTTCTGGCCTCTTTCACAGAACACAACCACTAACAGGCTGAAACATGTCACGTGCAACACCCTGAGAGATTGCTGCTACAGGATCAGGTGAAAGTAAGCAGGGGAACTCAATGCTGTCCTGGCAGCCTGTATCTGAGGTCTGTAAGGAAAGTACTCCAAAACAATTGTTGTGGCTTCTTCTATATACAGATATGTAAATGCCTTAGTTACCTAATTCTTCTGTAATTTTAATTATTAGATAGATATTCTTGGCTGTGCCAATTATTAGATATTCTTGGGAGTGCAGAGGAAGCTATTTTTTGTATGACTGTGAAGTTGTTGACCTGGCTGAATATACCAAGGCACCAGTTATATATGTGCATATATCAAAGGTTCTAAGCTAGGGAGTCGTCAGAAATGCAAGGTCATCAAAGAACAGGAGAAGCCAACAGTGACAGCAGGTACAAGGGCTGGCACCAGCACTGGGCATACCCGACCCCATGTGACATCAAACCCCAAAGTGCCCAATGAGACAGCGAGGTAAACAAAGTTGCCAACTTAAAGACAGCAGGGGTTAAAGTGGAAGTAAAATATAGGGTTAGCACAAAACTGAAAATGCAAAGGGTATTGATGTTGAGAAGATAACCTAGTTAAAATTCCTCAACCACATTTTGTTGTGGCGCAGCCATTTAGAGCATCAGTATTTAGTAGTCAAAATTAAAGCCAACAAGAATAACTATGGTATTCCCATAAAACATACTGCCAAACAAAGAATGAAACCTTATTACGGATAAACAAAAACACTTTTGCCTGCTTCATGTGCTAAGGAAAAATACCATTCTGTGAATACTCACCTTGTAGAATGGGTAATATAATTATGCAGCACGCCCTGCTCTAGTAATGATTCATTACGTCTGGGATATAGTCCACAAGAGGGGCGCTTTACTGCAGAGATGGCAAAAAAGAGGCCCCTCCCGGTCCTTATATACCCGGGACCTCCCACTACATTCCCCAGTATAAAAAAGCAGTAAGGGAACCAGGAGAAGCCAATAACAATATTAACAACATTAACCAGAAAACATTCACCATATAGAGGATCCAAGAATAAAAACTCAGGGTGGGATGGAGCAGGGCGTGCTGCATACTTATAATACCCATTCTACAAGGTGAGTATTCACAGAATGGTATTATTCCAAGTATGCAGCACGCCCTGCTCCAGTAATGATTCATTACGTCTGGGACATCCAATAGCAGTGTCCAACAATGGGTGGGGATCCCAAAACACAACAATGTGCAGTTCAAACCACTGCCGCCAAAAACAGCATCTGCTGAGGCCCGAACATCAACCTTGTAAAACTTGGAAAATGAACAGAAGACCAAGTAGCAGCCTTACAAACTTGTTCAACAGAAGCCTGGTGCTGAAAGGCACAGGAGGCCCCAACAGCAAGGGTAGAATGAGCAGTGACTCGGAAAGGAGGATCCCTCCCTTTAGCAGAATAGGCCCTAAAAATGGCCTGACTAATCCATTTACTAATAGTAGACTTGACCGGCGCCAAACCCTTCCTTCCCAGAGGGTACCACAAACAAGGTGTCCGTCTTCCTGAAAGGCGCCATAGCCTCCAGGTAGTATTTCAAGTTCCTGACAACCTCCAGAGAATGCAAGGCCCTCTCCTTGTCATTACCAGGATTAGGGCACAAGGAAGGAAGCACAATGTCCTGATTGATGTGAAAGGCAGAGACAACCTTAGGCAAGAAGTCTGGTTTAAAGCGGAAAACCACCTTGTCCTGGGGTCTCTCAAAGTAGGGGGCCTGAATGGACACAGCCGCCAACTCAGAAACACGCCGGAAAGAAGTGATAGCCACCAAGAAGGCAACTTTCAAGGTGAGAATAGACAGTGCAGCCTCATGCACAGGCTCAAATGGAGGACCCAAATCAATTCAAATCCCAAACCGGTAACACGGGTTTGCGGGGAGGGCGCACATGAGTGACCCCCTGGAAGAAAGTCTTGACTAAAGGATGAAGAGCGAAAGACCTCTGGAAGAAAACAGCCAAGGCGGAAGCATGCCCCTTGAGTGCTGAGCTGAAAACTCATATTCAGACCATGTTGAAGGAACTCCAGTATCCTAGGAATGGAGAACGCCCGACAGGGAAAGGCCCACAACAGTCAATGTAGGTCCGCCAGGTCCTGTAGTAGATGGTAGAAGAGGATTTATTCTTAGCCCTGACCAGAGTCTGAACAACCGCATCAGACAGACCCTTTTCCTTTAGGATGGAGGTTTCAGCAGCCATGCCGTTAAAGCCAGCGCTTGTAAATTGGGGTAACAGAGCCGTCCTTGAGTGAGAAGATCCGGAACCAGGGGCAGAGGGTACTGATCGACCGCCAGCTGCACGATGTCTGCGAACCACACCTGTCTTGGCCACCTGGGGGCCACCAGAACAGCTGGCACTCCTTCTTGAATCAGCTTGCGTAGAACCCTGCCCAGAAGGGGAAACGGAGGGAGGCCCCCCAGTGCTCAGGGAATCCGCTTCCAGATTCTCCGCTCCCGGAATGTAAACTGCAGAGATGCACGGGACATTGTCCTCAGCCCAAGACATAATCAACGACACCTCCCTGAGGGCACTCTTGCTCCGAGTCCCTCCCTGATGATTGATGTAAGCGACCGCAGTCCGGTTGTCGGAGCGAACCTGAACCGGAAGGCCCTGTAGGTGAGGCGTCAGCTGCGCCAGCACCAACCGAACCGCCCGCAGCTCCAGAACATTGATGCGGGCGTGAGCCTCCTGAGGACCCCACAGCCCCTGGAATTGGTGGTCTCTCCAGTAGCCCCCCCCCCCAACCTGACAGACTGGCATCCGTAGTGACCGTCTCCCAGCACGGTGTCAGAAATGATCTGCCCCCCCAGAAGATTTCTCGAGTCCAGCCACCACAGGAGGGACCGCCGAACCAGAGGAGACAGAACAAAGGCCTGATCCAGAGACAGGGGACACTTGTCCCAGGCTGACAGAAGATGGAGCTGAAGAGGCCTCATGTGAAATTGAGCATAGGGAACTGCCTCGAAGTAGGCCACCATCTGTCCCACCAGTTGCATCCCTTGCCGAATGGATGGGCGAGGGCTGGACAGCAAGAACTGAATCAGAGCTTGAAGAGAATCCACCTTCTGCTGAGGGAGGAAAATCCTGGCCTGAATAGTATCCAGAGTCATTCCCAGGAAGGCGGTCACCCGGGACGGGGAGAGTGAGGATTTGGGGTAACTGATCACCCACCCGAACCTTTCCAGGGTCGCAACCACCGTCCGGGTGTCCAATTCTGCCTGTTGGAGTGAAGGGGACGTAATGAGGAGGTCATCCAGATAGGGAAGAATATGAATACCCCTGGCTCTGATAAGGGCCATCATGCCTGCCAACACCTTGGTAAACACTTTGGGGGCGGTGAGGTGAGACCGAAGGGAAGTGCCACAAATTGGTAGTGTTGTTCCTCCACCGCTGGTGCCCTGGGAAGACCGGCACATGAAGGTAAGCATCCTTGATGTCTATTGAAGTCATAAAGTCCCCCGGGCGCAGGGAGCTGATAGCGGAGCGCAGAGTTTTCATGCGAAAACGTCTGGTCCTGATGAAACCATCCTTTTTGGGCACTGTAAAGAGATTGGAATAGTAACACTGACCTCTCTCTCCCGGGGGGACCTGAAAAACGATCCCCATGGCCAGAAGGTTTTGTACTGCCAGAAACAGGCCCTGAGCTGCCCGAGGATCCGTAGGAACCCGTGACCTGAGGAATCTGGTAGGAGGCCAGTCCGCGAACTCCAGCTTGTATCCGGAGGAGACAACCTCCAGAATCCAATTGTCTGAGATTCGTTGAGCCCAGACCTGAGCGGCCTCTGCCCTTGCCCCAGAAATCTCCCCTTTGTCCCACAAAGGATACCCCCCTGCCTGACCTAGGCCCACAAAAGGAGGGAGTGAAGTACCCAGAGCCTCGAAAGGGTCGCGGCTGTTCTTTTTTGCCTTGGGGTAACTTACCTCCCTTAGCAAAAAGGTCCAAACGATCACCAAACAGGCGCAACCCTTTAAAGGGAAGCCCCGTGAAAGCCTTCTTGGCAGCATTGTCAGCTGCCCACTGGCGTAACCAGACCGAGCGGCGGATAGAGACAACCAAGGCAGAGTTCCTGCTACACATCCGAATGGTGTCATCTAAGGCAGAGAGAACATAGAAGATGAACAGCTCACATTGTGACAAGGCTCTAAATTCAGCACTAGAAGGATCCTCATGGGAGCCGTCCAGAAGGCCCCTGACCAAGGTCCTAATAGCCACGGCCGTAATAGCGGAAGCACAAACCGGGCACAAGGCCGAACCTACACAAGCAAAGGCGTGGGAGGCCAGTTGGTCAATACGCCGGTCCTCACTATCCTTCAAGGTAGTGAAATCCGGGGAATGCACAAGACAGGGGCATCCACCTCGGGTGGAGTTGACCAACACCTGACCACATCCGAGGGGAAGGGATACCTCCTATCACACCCCTTAGGGATACCGGGAAGCCGGCTAGGCCGCTCCCATTCCCTGAGAATCAGATTATTAAAATGCGTCTGTTTTGAGAATTCCAAACGTGGTTTTGCGGTACCAAACAATTTCCCCTGCTGCTTAGGCGCCGCTGCAGGAGGGGAAATGGAAGTACCTCAAAAATTTGAGTCAGAAGTCTATGGGTGTCGTCAGCATCCCAATGCTCTGAGCGGGCATCAGCGCCAAGGCAATGCTGATCGTCAGAGAGATCTGAATATGAAAATAATTCCCCTTTCTCGAGAGGGGTATAGTCAGACAAATCAAGGAAATCACCTTGTTCCATAGTAAAGGCCGGCACATCGGGCGCCACATGCCGTCTTTTAGCTGGAGCCTTACGGGCTGCACAGCTAGCAATCATTCTCTCAATATTGGCTAGTCTGGCGGAAACATCAGATTGCGACTCCCCGCTAGTGTTAATGTCACTGGGGGTCATAATCAGGCGCGGGGGCGTGGGGGATGAGACCGAGGGTGCCGTCCCAGGCACATGGGGCCCAGATTGCTGCGCAAGCACTTGCCAGGCGCAGGGTACACAAACCCGCACATCATCGCCCCAAGGGATGCCCCGCACACCACACACAGCCGGGCTTGCCCCGAGGGGACCCCGAGCACAATATCCTGAGAAGCCTCCAT
This sequence comes from Gastrophryne carolinensis, assembly GCA_027917425.1. Taxonomy (NCBI): domain Eukaryota; kingdom Metazoa; phylum Chordata; class Amphibia; order Anura; family Microhylidae; genus Gastrophryne; species Gastrophryne carolinensis. The sequence continues at coordinate 84,215,307 of CM051240.1, read as the reverse complement.
GTGGTGAATTTTTTTTGTGAATTACGCTGTGCAGCTACCCGGGATGCCCCTTAAATGTCCGCTAGTGGGAGGATTTACAATTAAGCTCCCAATTTAGGAAGGTTATAACCTAGGGCCCGGGACCGGGAGAAACCTCTAAATAGGTTGTCCCAGCCTGAAAGACATAAGCATAGAACACACATTCAGTATGGCATGTACAGTACATTAGATGACAATTGTACAAAAGGATAAGCATAACAGTAATAATAAAAAAGCCCACAGGGGGCACTCACAAAACCGCAGAGCTCACACTAGACAAGCAGCCCAGCAAGATGGCGCCGATCATCTCCGGAGGGGGTGGGCCAGCTGCTGAGCGCGCCAGGCGCTAGGCCCCGCCCCCCCGGGAATGCGGGGACTGAGCAGAGAGGCCAGGCAGCCAATAACCTGGCCCCTGGCAACCGATGACGTCACCGGCCCGCCGCCGCCACTGAGTGCGCGCGTGGGCCGTTCAAAAACACACACACACATGCTCTAGTAATACTGGAGAAGAGGAGGAAAGGAGCGCTGAGTGAGTGCCAGAAAACACACACATGCTGTGAAAGACAATAGCTAAGTCAAATGCACTACACGAACACCGGACACCCCCCCCCCCCGACTAACCGGACAACGGGAGAAGGGGGATAAGGACCCTATTCACATTAGGTTATATGCTGAGGGTCAAGCGGACGGGGCATCCCATATCAGGTTCACCAACAGACCTGTGCCGCCTACCCTTTGGTGGGGGATTTGCGGTGGAGCAACACTCCATAACAAGCACCTCTAATAGGTGCTGCCTACCGTCACCCGACCATGCAGCCAAGGCTGGGAGGCAGAGTAACTAATGGCATGGATGGGAATAGGACACAGGGCCAGGGGCTGTACAGCCCGGCTTACCTGCGAGGAGAGGAGCCATCATCTTGACCTTCGCAGCCCGACTGCAGAGACTAAACTGGGGAATGTAGTGGGAGGTCCCGGGTATATAAGGACCAGGAGAGGCCTCTTTTTTGCCATCTCTGCAGTAAAGCGCCCTCTTGTGGACTATATCCCAGATGTAATGAATCATTACTGGAGCAGGGCGTGCTGCATACTTCTACAAATCTTTGCAGCGACTGTACCTGTCTACCTGACTACACATCTTGGTTATTCTGCCCTCATTATAAACTAATTGTTTTTGGTTTTCTCTTCGTAAACAACTACTCAATGCAGACTTACTTTTCTAATTGACATCGGGACAGTCTACATTATCCCCACTTTCACTTCATTATGGCTGTGCAGAAATACTTTGAATCTTTGAATTTGTACAAATAAAAAGAACATGTTATGCTTAGCCAATATAGTTGGTAAAGTGGCTCCAATGAAGAAAGATAAACGTATGGATACATGCCTGCTAAATAATGTGATTTAGCGTTCAATCCTGACTGTAATTTTCGGATAAATTGCATCAGCCTTTTATTTTGATTACTCAGATTTAAAAGTTGTTCCCTGATAAAACTGCATTACAGTTTTTTACAGTTATCCTGTCTGGAGGCTAAAATGAGGACATGTAATAATTATTGTCAGATTCCCCAATGTTCAGATGTAACGCTCCATTTTGAAATCTTTATGGCATTAGCATAAAAGCAGGATTGGAAGTACTTTGGGCCCATGTCTACAGATGCCATTGTCGTAGACGTATTTGATTCTGACCGTTAGATAAACTTGCAGTGGAGTATTTAGCAGTTTACTTAGAGCTGTGACAGGGTTTTGTCATCAGCAAGCATGGGGATTCCTTACCTAGTTGTTGTGATGTATTGGCTCAAATAAGGAATGTTCTTTTAATTTATATGGATTTTGTATGAGGTCCAAGAAATTCTTTGTTATACAGTATCATAGTTTGGGAGGTCATTACAGGTTGGAGAACTAGATAACCATATAGGGAAGTACACTGGTAAGGCACACAAGGATCACATTTGGTAGTTTCCAGGGGAAGTTTGAACCAGTTTATAAATGTAAGCTGTAAGTGTGAAATGATGTTGGAACAATGGTTTGAAGTGACATGTTTTCTGCATAGCTCATGAGATATAATTGTGGATTCATATTATGAACACATACTTAAAGTATATGTATAGTATGCATAGCTTAGATGTCATAGTTGTCCTTAAGAACTAGATCATTTTACTTACAGCCTCAGACATTATGTCCTTCCAAGTCCTATCGACAATGCCAAATTTCCGCCCTTCTTCTGGCATTTGAGCTATAATGTCCTCAGAGCTGAAAATAGGTTCCAAGTAGAGCCAGGTTGCCTGACACTTTAACCATGAGTCTAAAATATCTTGTATGAGAACAAGTTTCTGCTCCCACTCCTGCAAAAGAGAATATGGTTTAATTTAGCATATATGAGTAGAAGTACTCATGGTCAGAGCCCTTCAGAATTGTGCCAAACTAACAAAAGGTCTATGTCCTTGTGATTACAAATACATGTAATAGGTGCAAATGACTACAGTTGGGCACAATATTATGTATCATTTGATTAAGGTGTGGGTAAAGTTGTATGGGAATAGAAAGGTGCTCTGCATGGCCATGCCTGGTGGTAGTGTTAGGGTCCCACAGAAGTCTGGATTTGTAGCCTGTAAAGCCCTTTGTGATTGGTCATAAGTTCTACTTAATAAGGAGTTGCACCAGCTGATGCAGAGAGAGGAGTTTTTTTTTTCTAAATAACTTATAGGGTGCTGATGTTTCCACACTTTCAAACAAGTATTCTTTACTCATTGGAAAAATGATGTACCTCACCTGTAAAAATGCCCCATTTGCAGGTGCCGCTTTTTTTGTGTGTTACAGTTTGAAAGCTCGCTGAGATGCGGACGCCAATCCACACTCAAATGTGCAGTCAGATTTAAACTTGCTATGACAAATCTTTAGCATGAACCCCACAGTCAACACAGACCCTAGGTTGTTATAAAGCAAGATCTGTCTCACCTTTGAAATGCAGAAAATTGGTAGTAACTACCATATTTTTGACCTATAAGATGCACTATTTTTCCAAAAAGTGAGGGGAAAAAGGTCAGTGCGTCTTATTGGTCAATTGAAAAAATAAAAAAAAGTGAAAAAAAAGTATACTTACATGAGTCTCATGCCCGCTGTTGCCGCTCTGGCTTCCGGCGTCACCACTGCCTCTCTCTGGTGTTTGTGTCAGCACATGCTGACACCCGAGAGGCCAGAAGCCAGAGCGGGGACAGCGTTCATGTAAGTATACCTTTTTTTTCTGGGGGGTTGGGGGGAATGCCACACTGAATAAGGAGATGGGTGGAATGCCACACTGCCTATAAGGGGAATGGGATGGAGGGATGCCACCTGCCACACTGCCTATGGGAATGGGAGGAGGGATACCACACTGCCTATGGGAATGGAAGGGGGGATGCCACACTGCCTATGGAAATGAGAGGGGGGATGCCACACTGCCTATGGGAATGGGAGGGGGGATGTCACACAGCCTATGGGGATGGGAGGGGGGAAAAGCCACACTGCCTATATGGGGAATGGGAGGGGGTGCTACACTGCCTATGGGAATGGGAGGGGGCATGCCACACTGCCTATAGGAATGGGAAGGGGGACACCACACTGCCTATGGGAATGGGAGGGGGGATACCGCACTGCTTATGAGGAATGGGAGGGTGGATGCCACACTGCCTATGGGGATGAGAAGGGGGAATTCCACAATGCCTATGGGAATGGGAGAAGGGAAATGACACACTGACTATGGGGAATGGGAGGGGGGAATGCCACACTGAATAAGGGGATGGGGGAAATGTCCCACTGCCTATGGGAATGGGAGGGGGGAATGTCACACTGCCTATGAGATGGGGGAATGTCACACTGCCTATGGGAAATGGGAGAGGGAATGTGACACTTTGTATGGTGAATGGGAGGGGAAATGCCACACTGCCTATGGGGAATGGGAGGGGAGGATGCCACACTGCCTATGGGAGGGGGGATGCCACACTGTCTATGGGAATAAGATGGGGGAATGCCACACTTTCCATGAGGAATGGGGTGAGGGAATGCCACAGTGTCTGTAATGGGGTTTTAGCACAACATGTAATAAAGAAGAAACATTGACAATTATCAATCCATAGTCAAACAAGTATTGCCCGATTACTCCAGAATAGATCAAAAAAGATTAGGGGCAATAGAAAAGCTTGACCCTGAAGGGTGAAAAAAAAAATAAAACAAAGAAAAGGTTTAGCTCTGCTATGATGTTAGCTATTCTTTTCACAAGACTTGTCACCTCACCTAATTCTAGAATTTTCTCGCCCTCAAACAAGGCCACAAAAAATATGTAACATATCCCCCTTAATTTGGCAACAGCAATAGGAAGAAGTGCCTCGGAAGGATTTGGACAGTCATGAGGGAACCAGATACCACGAAGTAGAACCTTATAACTGGCCTCAATAACATTGGTGTTGACTAGACCTTTGGAGGCTCTGTTTGCTAGCACTACCCACACTCTGTTAGATAGTTCTTCCCCCTAATCAACCTTCCATGCAATCATATACGGTCATTTTTGTCTTGGTTGAGTAATTGTGCTGTAGATCTTGAAAATGACTCCAGGACCCTGTGGTAAAGATAAGTATAATTTCTCAAAATGCTTTAGGTTAGCTAATATGCTCCCTTGCCTTCTGTCTTGTTTAAGAAAATGAAAGATTTGGAGTGCACGAAACACTCTGGAGGGGAGCAGCAGTTGTTGCTATTCTAAAGTTAGTGCTACTGGTTAAATATATATCAGACACTAAGTGGGCAATTCTTAAGAACCCCTTGTTTATCCACCACTGGAAAGACTGAGCAGCTAGTTCAGGTCAATCTGGGTTGTTAAATATCCTGGTCAAGTAGCCCAATCTAGCTCCCAAAGCCCCATTATAGAAAAGCCATCCCATATTCCCATATTTGGACTGAGTAGCACAAAAAAAGGTTGTTACATGGTGGGTTTTTGTTGAACCCCAAAGAAATAGATACAGAGGATATGAGCCTATAGTAGCTTGTTCTTGGGCTTGGGCTAATCTTGCCACATAATAATAGTACATAAGGTCAGGAACTCCCAAACCTTGTTGGGCCCTGGAAGTGACCATTGTTTTCTTATTTATTCCTGTAAAAACTATAAACTACATTTTAAATAGTCAAATCTGAGTTTTTTCCATTGTTGCAAAATTGCCATTGTATTTGTATTATTTGTTATAATAGGAGTGCTGTTATTTTGTTTTTGCCATTATTTTAAATCTTATTTTTCTCTACTTTTTATGCAGACTATAAAGTGCACCCCTTCTTTACAATATCATGTTTCCTTTTTCAACATGAAAAAGATAAACTCAAAACTTACTGTTGCATGTTTCAACTAAGAAGTTACTGCTTCTGAAATAACTACTTACCCGGGCTTCATCTTCAATAGGCTTAATGAATGGGGAACCACACATTGTTTGTGTCTTAATAATGTGATCGTCAAGCTGTAACTGAATATCGTCAACAGCCGATAGGATGTTTGTGCTCTGCGAAATAAAAAAAAATATATGCAAGCAAAATGAAGGTACTGTGGTGCAGAATGAAAATCATGTATGGCAGGGTATCTCAAAATAAACTCGATCTAAATAAAGTTTCTATCATTTAAAGGAAAACTGCCTGCAGTGATTTTAGCAGCTTATAGATGAATATACAATATACAATATACACAGACAAACCCTGTCCTTGTATGCATGTGATAAACACCTGTTCTTAGCTGAAGCATCTAAAACGTGTTTTGAGCTTATGCAGGACTGACAATGAAAGGTTCAGCAAAAAAACATTCAGCCAAAGGACTTAAGAGGTTGAGCCTGCTGGTGGTCAAGTAAATTATGGACCTTATTTATGAAATGTGCCGCTTAGCATCTTTCTCGTGGCTATAGTGCTAGTTTTAGAGTTCCGGCATCTCTCTATATTTTGGCGCTGCAATTTTGACTACAACGGCACTGAAAGTACAGTGCCCCATGCTAACTAATTTGCTTTGATTGTTGCATTATGTATTGACCGGCCTGAGTCAGAGCCTGTTGGACCCAACTGCGGGGCGTACATACCATAGAGGCAGGGGAGGCAGCTGCTACCGAACCCTTTAGAGACGGGGGCCCATGCAAGCTGTCCCCCGACCCCTGACTTTAAAGAATTTGTGGCAAAAGTGAAGAACTGGAACTGGCACTGCCCCAGTATGTAGTGTTGGTGTACTGTCTGCTGGGAGTACCAGGAGCCAGAGCTCCAGGTTCAGCAGGGCAGAACAAGGGCGCTTTGATTAACCCTGGCGCTTTGTTTATACGGCACTCGGGAAAACAAAGTGCTGAAATCTTAGTGCCACTAAACAACACACTTACACAAGGTCAATTGTTGGACTGGCACAAATGCTCAAAGCCTAATAGCCATTACTACACAAAATTTAATAGGTATCAAAATATGGCATATCTAGACAAAACGGGGCCCCCCCATACAGCCATCACTGCCACACACGCGTCACACTCACTCCCCGCCTCCTCAGCTTCTGTTGCGCATTTATGGAAATTGTAGTTTACCAACCCCACATGGGCGATATTGGAAAAATGCGATCCCAGCGCTATCAGTTCAAAATACAGTCAAAGTCTCACTCCAAATAGCTGATTGCAAAGAAACTCCCATATGGCACTGTATGTTAGGAGCAAAGCTATATAGGCTGCTTCTGGAATTGCCTTTAGGGTTCAAGTCCTGCTGCCATAAACTGGAAACCTAGCACAATGGCTGTTTGCAGTGATTTCCCTTATAGCACGTATAGAGCACACTTTTATGCAGGGCTTTTACTAGTGCATGGAGGGTTGATATCCTGCTGCCACGGGGACTGCTTTTACTCCTTGGTCAGCCCGCCGCTCTAACACACATCTTCCCCGCCTATAACAAACACCTATGACTATGCGTCCTCATTCCTTCACATGCAGGGAGACTCGTCATTCAACTTTCAAGCTGGACATTCCGATGCTCCGATTTCAACAGGAGGAAGGTGGTGGAGGGGGGCTGTCTGTCAGCCCTTCGCCTGTCGGCGTGTACAGGCAGTGTTGTGAGCAGCTGCTTCCACTCGTGCTGCCCGCGGCTAGAAAGCTGAGGTGCGGTGGAGCGGGGACGTCGGTGGGCCGGCCGTCTGCCGACACGTGTTTCGCTACGCCCACTGGAGTTTCGTCAGGGTGGGGGGCGGGCGAGTTGCCAATTCATTTATAAGCTGAGAGACTTCCCCCTTGCTGTCCGTCCTCCAATCATCACTTCTACAGGCATTGCATCATAGCTGCCTGGCTACGCGGACTAAGGATCCCAGCAGAGCTTCAGAAATTATACATCGCCTCAGCTCCCCAGTTGTATCAGACAATGGCTGCCCAGATCATCCAAGCAAAGTGGGGCCTCCGTTGCAATTCCCACTGGACACTATACTGTACTATTTTATGCATGGCATGGCAGCAGACGTGGCATGATGTATCATGACTCATACAACAAACTGTCATTCAGACACATTCATGTATCACATTCCCACTTGCCGTAAGGCTGATGCTTCGAGCCCACAAATTACACAGGCTCCTTTCTTAGAGGGGCAATACACACCTCCATCACTGAGGCCCTATTGTACTACCTCCTTGCCCTTATGGCATATAACATAAGGAGACATATAACAAAAGGGACCTCATATCATAATATCTAGAGGACAGCTTATTCGTTTTCTGCCTACCCGCCGCTGAACCAAAAAGTAATGGGGTACTTCAATAAATACCACAATCTACTACCCTCAATTCAGCTAGACATTGATCTAAGTGCTCAACGTTTATATTTCACCCCGAAGTTCCCCATAAAAGCAAATATAGCTAAGGGGCTAAAGATTGGCCCCTATGTTCCAACTCCCCATCCAGGGAGACATACCGAGTTGGCTTGTGGGCTCCCCCTATCGGCTAGATATATAAGGCTCTAGGACAAGCAGGCACACCAAGCCACCCTCTAAGTCTGGCCTTCTTACTATAGGCTGTCACCACTTGGGGGACGTTAATCTAATGAGCCTTATACGGTCTTGTTAGCTCCACAACTGGTCTCCCCACTCCCATCAACCCACTCGGCAGTCTCATTGCTAGTCCTTTCACCTACTACAAAGTATCTACCAAGGCACCGGTCTTTTCATACGTAACTGACACATGGGGTTATAGATACGCACTAAGCCCAAGGTCAGTATTCAGGCCATCTGGGACCATCGTACCCAATTCATAGATTAAATGAGATTCCTGTTGTAGCAATCTATTATCAAGGAAGCCCCTCCTCCCCTCCTTTTTAAGGGCGAAGATTCCACAGGCCCTAAGGCCGATTGGTCTTCCCTGGTGGAACACTCTAAAGTGCTCTGCCACAGGGCTTCTCTCGTTTCCCTTCCTAATGTCGCGCACATGCTCCCCTATCCGCACCCGAAGCTCACGTTTGGTCTTACCAATATACTTCTTCCCGCACGGGCACGCGAGCATGTACACGACATAGGAAGTTGCACAGTTGATGAACCCTCTAATGGAACGGGGTTTTCCAATGGTCCTTGGGCCCCCAAACGCTGTCGTCTTTTCCATATACGGGCATACTTTACAGTGGCCACACTTGAAGGATCCGTTTAAGTTGTCCACTCTGTTTTCTTTGGCACCGCTGGCCAGATCACTGTGAACTAACAGATCACGAATATTGGTTGCCCGACGCGCCGTCAGGAGTGGCCTTGGGCCTACACATCTGGCCACAGTGGGATCTAAGCACAGAATGTGCCAATTCGCCTCAAGAATCATGCGGAACTTCTCCCAGTGTGTACCAAATTGGTATATTTGCCCTTATATGCCATAAGGGCAAGGAGGTAGTACAATAGGGCCTCAGTGATGGAGGTGTGTATTGCCCCTCTAAGAAAGGAGCCTGTGTAATTTGTGGGCTCGAAGCATCAGCCTTACGGCAAGTGGGAATGTGAGACATGAATGTGTCTGAATGACAGTTTGTTGTATGAGTCACGATACATCATGCCACGTCTGCTGCTAAAGAAATAGTTGCTGAGACGCACCATATATGCCATGCATAAAATAGTACAGTATAGTGTCCAGTGGGACTTGCAACGGAGGCCCCACTTTGCTTGGATGATCTGGGCAGCCACTGTCTGATACAACTGGGGAGCTGAGGCGATGTATAATTTTTGAAGCTCTGCTGGGATCCTTAGTCCGCGTAGCCAGGCAGCTATGATGCAATGCCTGTAGAAGTGATGATTGGAGGACGGACAGCAAGAGGGAAGTCTCTCAGCTTATAAATGAATTGGCAACTCGCCCGCCCCCCACCCTGACGAAGCTCCGGTGGGCGTAGCGAAACACGCGTCGGCAGACGGCCGGCCCACCGACGTCCCCGCTCCACCGCACCTCAGCTTTCTAGCTGCGCGCAGCACGAGTGGAAGCAGCTGCTCACAACACAGCCTGTACACGCCGACAGGCGAAGGGCTGACAGACAGCCCCCCCCCCTCCACCACCTTTCTCCTGTTGAAATCGGAGCATCGGAATGTCCAGCCTGAAAGTTGAATGACGAGTCTCCCTGCATGTGAAGGAATGAAGACGGATAGTCATCACTAAATCTGCAGGACATAGCTAAGTACAGCTACCGGTGTTTGTTATAGGCGGGGAAGATGTGTGTTAGAGCGGAGGGCTGACCAAGGAGTAAAAGCAGTCCCCGTGGCAGCAGGATATCAACCCTCCATGCACTAGTAAAAGCCCTGCATAAAAGTGTGCTCTATACGTGCTATAAGGGAAATCACTGCAAACAGCCATTGTGCTAGGTTTCCAGTTTATGGCAGCAGGACTTGAACCCTAAAGGCAATTCCAGAAGCAGCCTATATAGCTGTGCTCCTAACATGCAGTGCCATATGGGAGTTTCTTTGCAATCAGCTATTTGGAGTGAGACTTTGACTGTATTTTGAACTGATAGCGCTGGGATCGCATTTTTCCAATATCCCCCATGTGGGGTTGGTGAACTACAATTTCCATAAATGCACAACAGAAGCTGAGGAGGTGGGGAGTGAGTGTGACGCGTGTGTGGCAGTGATGGCTGTATGAGGGGGCCCCCGTTTTTTATTATCACACATTTATGTCTTTTATCAATTTTGAAATGGCTGTATGTCTAGATGTGCCATATTTTGATACCTATTAAATTTTGTGTAGTAATGGCTATTAGGCTTTGAGCATTTGTGCCAGTCCGGCAATTGACCTTGGGTAAGTGTGTTGTTTAGTATCTAGATTGGTCAGCGGGACGCCACGAGTGTGGCAGTGCACATGCTATTACATAGTGGATCTCCCTATCCTTTTATTTAGTGTTGATATAATCTTAGTGCCACCCTGTGGAACCAGACCTTATAGGGTCCCACTGCTGAAGAATTCCAGTCAGACCACAGACCTAATTGGAGATGCCCGTGTGTGAACCCCCAGATCTTCCAAAACCTTCTACATCACATTCGCAGGCTCTCCTTCAGTCAGCATTGATTGCTCTGTATATTAATGCATGGTAAACGTTGCTGAATTAATTGAATGTCGAGCGCCTCCCCCCTGGCCACTGCCTCAGGCTGTGCACATAATGCCTGGGGAGGCTGCACACATCAGATGCAGTGGCGCAGGTCTATCTAGGTCCTGTAATTACATTCCTGATGAGTCACAATGCAAGTTCAGCACAAATAAATGTGTGTAATATTAAATATACCGGTAAGCATAAAACACTTCAATAAATTTCGCAATACATAAGCCACATTGGCAAATAAAGCACCTGCCAGCCCATAGGTTCGATCCCTCATAGTCCTGTGGGTTTAGCCAGTCTAGTTGCTGCACCTAGCTAATTTTTGGGACTAGGACTGCCTGGTTAGGGTCATCAATTTCATATAGTCATCATATAATCATATAATCTGTATGAGTGGCAATGTGCTGGCTGCACTGGTCGCCTGGCTGTACTTGAAAGGCACACCAGAGATGCCTGCATTTGCCCAGTACAAGTCACACTACACAACAGCCCTGTATTAAACAAGGCAGCTGCAGGCACTTTTTTATACCTTTGAACCTTTACACCAAATGTATCATAACAATGGCAGAAAATCAAATCTTTTTAAAGTGAGGAAAGCCTGAGAGCCCACGCATGCCCAGGGAAAGGTAAGCTGTTACAGGTGAACTGGAGGGTTTCAACAGTGGGGCATCCCAAATAGGGGCACGGAACAAAACCCATATAACCTTAGGTCCCCTTATTCAAGGGGACCCAGTATGTACGAGGTGAGTTTAGGGGCCTATTTTCACCTAGGCACTCATGGGCAATAAATTGTGAAACCTATTAATCAATTAATCAATTGTTATGGTTTATGGCTGGCTTTAAAGTGGACCAAAACCCATTCCCTTCCTGCGGGGCATCCAAAATTGGGATGGCCTGCTGTATGAAACCCCCAGGTCACCCGCTACACTTACCTTAATCCCGGTCCAACAGCGCATGCGCGGGCCGCGGCCGCATCCCCACTGTCCCTCTAGCAGGGCGAGCTCCCTGTTAGAGGGAAGCGCGAGATGCGTCCGCCAGCGCACTTGGAGCCGCTGAGCTAAGACGTCGGGTTAGACGTCCATAGCTCAGCGGCTCCGAACGCGTTGATTGGACGAGCGCCCATGCATGTGCCGTAGGACCGCGGTGAGGTGAGTTGATGCGGGAGATCTGGGGGGTTTCACACAGCGGGGCACCCCCAATCGGGGTGCCCCGGGGGAGTGGACTAAATCCTAGGATAGTCAAAATCCTGGGTTTTGGTCAACTTGAGACATCTGCAAAAGTTTAAGTTTGTATTGTTATCCATGTATTAAATCCTCTAGTATTTGATGGTAAAACATTAACCTAATTTTTAGTCTCACAATAATAAATTTAGCTCATACATGAACTACTTAAAGGGACTCTGTAGGTAAAGTGTATAAACTGCCAATCAGCAGCTCACCTCATCATGGCTGCCCTCTCCCTTCCTGTCAGAATGCAGCTGCTCCTGAAAGTAAGGCAAAGAGTAGTAACACACCACCTAAATTCCTTTTCCATGGACCACCAATAATAGGTCTGAGCTGGTGGTCTAAAGCTCCACATCATCAGACTGTGGACACTGGGTGAGAGGGAGAACAGCCAGGATGATGAGAGTGTCTGTCTTACAGATCCTGCCTATAATACTGACTATTATGACCCATCACAGAGCCATCAAAAGATAAATAATAAGGTGGAACTGTAAACCTTGATATCTCAGCCATTTCTTTTTCAATTTAAAAACGGAAAACAGTTTAGGAAAGTACCAAACGTAGCCCGACACAGTGGTCTATCAATTGCCCTTGCCTTCTATATCCCTTTAATATTCTTAGAGGATTTTAGCCCAAATCTTTGATGAAAGCAGTAACTCAAATTTGCTTTATAAGTTGCAAAGAGGTGAATTACAACTCTTGAAATCCTGAAAATAAAATCATATTATATGCAGTGCACTTTTCATTTCAGTTACGTTTTTTAATATGGAATGTTTCATTGCATTGATATATGCAATCGCTACATCCATGCTGATGAGAAGGCAGAGATTCATTTTAAAGGATCCAGAGTGAAGAGATGGATTGTCAGTGGCAGACTAATTAAGTGCACACTGAGGGCTCTGGAGCATAACTATATCAAGCTCCCTTCTTCTCAGAACAGCTGCATAAGTCTGGCAGAAATCAAGATGGCATCTGCACTGCACCGGCATTCTGGGGGTATACTAATAAATAATCATGCTGGCAGCAACTTAGGGCTGTATTTATGGTTACCTTACCTGACCTGAAAACGTGTCGACATTCATATTTATATTCTAGAAATAGCATAGTAGTTGTAAATTAAAGTAACCTCAAATGCCATTGGCGTTTCATATATATATATAGACAACTTTATATAAAGTAACTAAAGGGCACCTAAAAGCATATTTTATTACTTATTTAAAATCCTTTATTACTTGGTACAGTGTGCTAGAACCTCCCCGCCCCTGTAGAGAGCCTTTATTCTGATGTGCCAGGGCAGAAGGTTGGGAAAGAAATCTTAAAATGTGGATATGTTACTACTGAGGCAAAAGCCCACCTACATTTCCTCATGTCACCTGCTGACCAGAGAGAGAGGCTTGAGCCCTAACCGGGATGTATGAGGAATGGAATGCCCACTTCTTGGAATAGCTACAAAGTGTGAAGAAGGTAATACTTTAATGGAAAACCTAACTGACACACTACATCATAATAACAAGTTAAGAGAAGGTAGTTAGTTTTATGTTTTAAACTGTAGCTCACAAGCTCCTTCCTGTTGCATGATTGTTCTCTCCTCTCTGCTAGGACTACAGTAATACTGGTAACCTCCATTGAAACCAGCAAAGTCCTGCTGATCCAGGAGGCTATTTTAGAAGGCTAAATCTAGCTGGTTCTCTGCATCAGTCTCCCATACTGTATGTGTGCCCCTAACAATACCTTAGGAGAGTGCTTGAAATAAAGTGTGCCTAAATTTAGTAAAAATATGACGCAGCAAAGGAACAAATAATACAGTTCTGCGGGTTTACACAAGATTATCTGCTAAACAATAGTTTGCTGCCTTACCCAGGATAACCTTAAGATAACTTGGTTGTTCTGTTATTATTAGTGAGGAAACTCCCATTCCTGCCTTAGACCCCAGAGACACTAGCCAACTTTGGCACAGTTCCTACTACGCCGGTTAAAGGGATTTATTAGCAGAAAAGTTTCTATATTTTTTTCCATACATAACGCTAAAAGGGGAGCAGGGAGTGTGCAGACAAGACCTTCTCCTGGTATAGAGCATGTGGCAAAAGGCTCTTAGAAAGTGGCTTAGGCTTAGGTCACTTTAATAATTAATGTTAGGAACAGGGTGTGGTTAGTCTATAAAATTAATTAAAGGAATTCATTAAGGGCTTTTCTTTACTGGCTAGTGATCTTAGTCCTGTGCGTAGCTATTTTGCCATGGTAACCCAGTTAATCAGAGCCGTAGCAGCCATGAGGCGAATGAGGCACTGGCTCGGGCGCAGCCAGGGCTGGATTAAAGGAGGGGCGCAAAGGGCCTTCACCACTTTCCCTTCAGAGGGGGGCCTCCACCAACCTGTGGGTTATGGTCTGCATCTGCAATCTGTTATCCGACGGTGGCAGGCCAGCAATGAAGTGATCGGCAGTGGTGGGGGCCGCCCGTGCAAGCCTTGGTTTGTTTTATGCAAATCTCACAGGACAGAACAAAAAACATTGCTCTTGTTTCCCCCACCGCGGAGGCCAGCCCAGAGCACAGCAGAAGCCAGCACTTCCGCTTCCAGGCATGGTGGCCGGCCAGCGCGAGGGAGAGGATGACGTGAATGATTACTGTGGAGATAGAGATAGTGACGGGAGGACAACGGAGAGAAAATGTGATTGATGTCTGGAGCCAAGGTCGGGTTGGGGAAGAGAATCTGTGTGAGGGCTGCAGCTAAACCCGGGAAGAGGAGGGAAACGGGGGTGGGAGAGGTGTGTGTGTGTTGCTCACCCACGAGGACAATATAGCAGCCTGCAGGTGCCATGTTGATTCAAGGACAGATGAACAACAGAACAACAGAAAGTTGTCCAACTGGGCAGTGAAGTTACTCCAGGTATGTCCATGCTGTTGCTGTACTGTGTTCCAATAAACCTCTAAATGCTAATAAAAATTAAATGGTGCAATGTGTTGCTCTTAACCCACCCTACTGACTTACCTGCCCTACCCATCTACCCACCTGCTCACTCACCCACCTACTAATCCAACTGCATAATAACCCACCCACCTATCTATATACCTGCCACTTACCTACCTACCCAGACCCTGGGCCAGCAGCAGTCTAGAGTGGTGTGTAGGCAGAATCAGCAGATTCTGGAGAGGAGGTGGCAGTCACCCAAGGTGGGTACCTTCCTACCTACCTGCCCACTCGCACATCTAAATACCCACCAACCAACCCTCCTGTCAACTCGCCCCTATACCCTAAAAGATTGTAAGCTCTTCTCCTTCTGTATCCTCCCTTATACCCTAATAGATTGTAAGCTCTTCCTCCTCCTGTATCCTCCCTTATACCCTAATAGATTGTAAGCTCTTCTCCTTCTGTATCCTCCCTTATACCCTAATAGATTGTAACTGTCTTTGTTATAGAAAATCTATGGGTGTTAAGAGACAGAAAAGCCCACCCAGAGGGAAGTCATGAGGACTAAGGAGGCCTGATGTTCCTCCACGCCTTCATACAGGCCCCCCGTTCCCACCTGTCCCTTTCCAGCACCCGGGACCTTGCCCACCTCATGCAGGATGTCATGCACCACCACCGGGACAGGGAGGACTTTTTTCCTAATGCAGAGCTGATCACTAGACTAACTAGATATAAAGTGTCCAAACAAAAATCCCCTCTGTTCTTGAATGCCCCGTACACCCACTCAGCATAGGAAAGCTGGGAGAAGAAGGGGGCACCAAGGGCCAACCCCACCTGTTTACACACATCTACATTAAAAGGACACCGGAGCAGGAAGTGGTCCATAGTCTCCACCTCATCCTGACACTCCTCACGGAGACAAATTATCTCTGGCAGGCTGCGACTCTTCCGGATCCCCCTAAGGTAGAGTTTTCCTTGGAAGGAGAGCCAGGCTATATCCCGGTATTTCAAAGGAATTTTTGAGGAGTTAATAAGCCTCAAACCCTCCCTCATGATGGAGCCTGGGAAATCCCTAAGGGACAATGGCTCATGAAAAGCCAGACCCAGGACCCGACTCACCAGAAGCTTCCTCGGAGTAGATCTCATGTCCTCTGCCGTCAATTGCCATTGCCGAAGTATTTTCAAGCACGGGGCAACATAGGCCAGGAGCTGAGCCTGAGGAACTCGAGGGCTTTTCACCCGGCCACCATTCTCCCAGTCTCTCAGGAAGGGCTTAAACCAGGACTGGAAAATACCCACCCAGCCAGGCGGGCTCTCTGCCAACATGCTTCCAAAATTATGTTTCAGAAACAAGAGCGAGAAAAACACTACTGGGTTGACCATCCCTAGGCCACCCTCCCGCCTGGATAGGTAAGTGACATTTCTTTTCCCCAGGTTCATGCAGTTTCCCCATAACATCTGGAAAAACACACTGTAGACCCTGGTGTAGAGAGACACTGGCAAAACACAGACGAAGCTGACGTATAAAAAGATGGGGATCAGGTAGGTCTTGATAAGGTCAACCCTTTCCCTGAGAGACATTTTCCAGCTCTTCCAGACTGCAACCTTGGCAATTTCCAGCCTGCGCTCCCAGTTTTTTTGGCCATAATCACCAGGACCGAAATTAATGCCAAGGATCTGAATTTCCTGCTGGGGCATTGGGAAGGCGTCCGGAAGTTCGAAGCCCTCACCCTCCTCACCCATCCAGAAAACTTCACTCTTTTCATGATTGACCTTGGAGCCCGACGCTTCTGTATACTGTGCTATTAGAGAGGCCACCTCCTCTGCCTCATTTGTCCCAGAGACAATCACAGATACATCATCAGCATAGGCAATGAGGAAGCTCACCAGGCACACCCAGAGAAACCCCACATAACATGCTGCTCTCAACCCTCCTTATAAAGGGATCGATTGCAAACACATACAGTAGGGGACTCAGAGGGCATCCCTGTCGCACACCAGAGCCAACTTTGAAAGGCCTTCCAACCCAACCATTAACAAGAGGGAAGCTCTCAGCCCCTTCATACAGGGTTTGTAGCCAATTAATGAACCGCCCTGGCAGGCCGTACTTACCATAGGTACTCATGATTAACCCTATCAAAAGCCTTTGCCTGATCTAACGCCAACAAGTACTTTCCCCAGCCTGCAGCCCTGCATCGCTCCAAGGCTTCCCGGACAGCTAAAACCGCTGAGAAGGTGCTTCTACCTTGGATCGAGCAGTGCTGATGACGTGAAAGCAGTTGCTCCGCTACTGACGACAAGCGCCAGAACAAAATCTTTGCCAGTATCTTTCTATCGACATTGAGAAGGCTAATGGGGCGCCAGTTCTCAATCATCGAAGAGTACTTTCCTTTTGACAGAAGGATCACAGCCGAGCGCCTCATGGAGGGAGGGAGGGAACCCTCTGCCAGACAGCAATTAAAGACCTCCACCAAATGTGGTGCCAGGATGGTCTTAAAACATTTATAAAATTCAGCTGTCAGACCATCTGACCCGGGCAACTTTTTGATGGCAAGGTGATCAATCGCACTTAACACCTCATCGGCAGTGACCGACTCTGTCAAGCTAGTGATAGAAAGGTCACCATTTTCCAATCCTGGAGTAGAGTCCAGGAAACTTTCCACCCTTGCCCAGTCAAGAACCTTTCTGCCCAGGAGGTCAGCATAAAAGGACCTAATAATCTCCAGGATCCCAGATTTAGATCTTACCAGGGAACCTGTGCTATCCTTCAGACCAAGGACAGTCTTGAGAGCTGCAGCCTGTCTGCAATTCTGATAGGGATCGGGTGAGTCGTATTTCCCATAATCCCTTTCCAGAACCAGAGAAGGATGCCGGTCATACTGACACTTCCTGAGGAGAAGCTTGACTTTAGAGATTGCCCCTTGATCTCCACCATTCGAGACAAGGATGTCAAGTTTCCTCCGCAAGCGCTGGTAGGCAATGTATTTATCAAGCTGTTTTCTTTTTCCTAGGCCCCTGAAAAGCCCAACAATTCTCATTTTGGTCAGCTCCCACCACTCAGACCTGCTGCTGCAAAAATCCTTAATGGAAACCTGTGCCTGAAAAAAATCCTCAAAAGATTGTCTTACCCCCTCCTCCTCAAGGAGAGACGAATTCATCCTCCAGATGCCCCTTCCTCTAGGGGGTGTGTCAGAGGCATTCAAGACCATCGATAGTAAAAGGTGATCGGAGAACTCGACCGCCTGCAGCCGCGGAGGCTGAGAAGCCGAGCCCTCCTTCAAAAAAAAACCTATTCTACTCTGACTGCTACCTCGCTGAAAAGTGAAGCCCGTGAGGTCTGGGGAGTGCTTAATGTGCACATCTTCCAGACCTGCCTCTCTAACCATGCTATTCAAAAAGAGAATATCGCAGCCCAGCTTGCCTTTGAAGCCTCTCCTGTCCATGGGCCTAGTCACGGTGTTAAAATCACCTCCAAAGACTACTGGCCGGGCCGTAAAAAGGAACGGCTTGATCTTTGTAAGGAGGCATTTCCTGTCCCACTTAGTTTGGGGTCCATAGATGTTTTTATAGGCGCAGGTCCTGCCCCCTTACAATGATGTCCAAGACCATGCACCTCCCGATATCCACCTCAATGACTCGCCGGCAAGTTACCATGTTGGTTTTAAAAAGCACCGCCACTCCGCTGTAAGGCTCGGCCGCAAGAGACCAAAAAGAGGGTCCGCTCCTCCACTCCCGCTTCACAGCGTGAAGGTCGGCCAGACTGGCCAATCTGGTCTCCTGCAAAAACAAAATGTCAGCATCAAAGAAAAAATAAGGCCATAAAACGAGCGCTTACTGATTTAATGCTGGCAACATTAATGGTTGCCACCTTTATCGGAGGGGGAACTGCCATCAGAGTCATTCGGGAGAATGTCTCTTAGCCTTCCCTCCGGCCTCACTATCGGATCCCTCACGCTTACTGGAGGAGGCTTGTGTTTACTCCTCCATATCTGAGGCCTCAGATTCAAAAGAAGAAATCTCTATTGAGTCCTCAGAAAGTACCTCAAACCGGTTGAAGAGCTGCACCCCATGGCTCTTCCCCGGTTCTGTCCTTTTTTCTTTTCTTTTTGGTAGTAAACCTGAGAGCAAGGTAATCCTGATCCTCGGGGGAGAGTCCAGACCACGCTGTCTTGGGATCTGAACTCCCACCCTGCTCAGAAGGGGGTGCAGGATCAGGATCACCTAGCCCCAGCCCGCGAGGTTTTACAGCAGGGGCCACAATTACTGGGACCCCCTTGGTACTTGCAGTGCCAGCCCCCCGGGCCGCCTCAGCTATTAAATTACTTGATCTTACATTGGTGGTTGCTGACTTGGGGGCAGACTGTGGATTCACCTTAGGGGCCCCTGCAGATGGTACAGGAGCGGGCGCAGGGGCCTCAGGAACCCCCAGCTGAGTGGGGGGAGGGACCGTAGATGGGACAGCATGGGAATGTTCCTCCCTATCCAGCCGTAGCATTTCCTGCGCCACTTCCCTGTCCAGGTTGTGCCAGGCCTCAGGACACTGACTATAAGGGTGGCCGAGCTGGTTACATAGATTACATCGGATCGTATTGCAGTCCTTAGCCAAGTGTCCCAAGCCCTGGCACAACGAGCACCTAAGAAGCGAGCAGGAGGAGCTGAAGTGACCCTTGGCCCCACATTTATGGCAAACCTTGGGCTGACCAGGATAAAAGATGGTCAGCCGGTCACGGCCAATATAGGCAGAAGATGGCAAATGGGTGACCTGGTTGCCATTCCTGCGGAGCCTCAGGGTCACTGACCAGCCCCCAGTCCAGATATCCCGATCGTCTAGGATCTTCTTCAGGGGAGTGAGAACATCACCATAACGCTTCAGCCAGACAGTCAAATCAGAAGGGGGAATGGACTCATTTCTAACCAGTATGGTAACATTTTTCACGAGCTGCTGTCTGGAGACCTGGATGGGAGTTAACCCCTTCCAGGCAGGGTCTTGCTTCAGCAGCTCGTACCGCTCCCAAAATAAATCCATCCCTTCTGGTCTGACGAAACTCAAGTCATGTTCTGCGCTCCCCACTGGACTGATTAGGGCAAAAATGTCTGCGGCTGCGAATCCCATGCCAAGGATGAGATCCACCACCGCCCGCCGGGTGATAACTGGACCCTCCCCCTCCCACCTAAGCTGGACCAGGTTGCGCCTATTGAATCCGCTGGCAGGGGCGTTGGCCTCACTGGGCACAGATGCCCTTTCACCAGCAGCTTCTCCACCATGCCTGGCAACCTGGGCATAGGACACAGGGGACTGCACTGCAGCACCAACAGCATTATTGGCCCTACTCCCTGTGCCACCTCGCTGGATAAAATACAGGGCAGGGCGGACAGCAGGGGCCCCAGCATTAGGTGGCACAGTCTTCTTATTGTCCACCTGAGGTGCAGGTGAGGGGACAGTCACAACATCAGCAGCAGTCACAGCATCAGTCACAGCAGAAAGTCCAACAATAGAATTAAAATTAACCCCTGTGGACTCAACCCCAGACACAGCAGCAGTAACAGGAGCAACAACATCAGTAACAGCACCCAAAGCAGCTGAAGCAGAAACAATAGAAGCCCTGCCAGCAAGACCCAAACCTGCGGGTGAGTCACCCATGGCCCCAGGCCCACCAAGTTCGGCGCACCCAGGAACCCGGATGGGTGCCAGGATGGTACTTACGGCTGGCGCCACCTCACCCTTTTCAGAGCAAGGAGCGCCACAGTCTTCTATACCCCCTGACACAGCGCCTATGGCGCACTCCGCAGGCTGGCTGGACAGATGGACGTTGTCCTTAGCTGGCATGGGCTCCTCAGGCTGGCGACTGGCCTCTGGAAGATCTGCTCCAGTAGGGGCTTCCTGGATGCCCAGCGATGTCACGCACTCCTGATGTGTTGCCTCAGCAAGAAAGTCTTCCAATGCTGGTTCCGGGGCTCCCGGCTCTGCTACTGCTGCAACTTTGGGTGGAGGTACAGCTGGAGAATCCTCCACCATCGGGGTCTCATCCACATGGTCGGCCTCTTCCTCTTTCACAGTGGGGCCTGAGCGCTGCATGGACTTAAATCGCTCCTCGTTTTTATATTTTTCTTTAAAGGCCCCACTGCTTGCTTTAAGGGACGAAACAAGCTTTTCCTGCTGCCGGCATGCTGATTCAAGCTCAGCTAAGTCTGCTTTACTTGCCCGCCGATCCAGTCCCCGAACCTTGCTGGTGTCCATTTTCTTTTTCTTTAATGAGATTTTCAACTTACACAGCTTCTCCTCCTCCTTCGCCACCATGCACAAATTACTGCATACACGGCTGCGAAAAGCTGACAAACTCTCACCGGGCTGGGGCACCGTGGTGTTACTAGCGCCGCTAGTGGAAGCAGTCCCGGGATCCGGAGGTTTAATATTCCTTCGGGGGTACCGGCGCGACTCACCCCCGGAATCATCCATGCTGCCTGGGGAGGCACTCACAGGAAAGCCCAGGCTTCACAGGCCTCAGGTAATTAGGAGCAGTTGTGTGCTCTGGCTCTCACAGTGTGTGACCACATCCACCTAATTACCCTAATAAATTGTAAGCTCTCCTCCTTCTGTATACTCCCTTATACCCTAATAGATTGTAAGCTCTTCTCCTTCTGTATCCTCCCTTATACCCTAATAGAGTATAAGCTCTTCTTCTCCTGTATCCTCCCTTATACCCTAATAGATTGTAAGCTCTTCTCCTTCTGTATCCTCCCTTATACCCCAATAGATTGTAAGCTCTTCTCCTTATGTGTCCTCCCTTATACCCCAATAGATTGTAAGCTCTTCCTCTGCTTATGTATCCTCCCCTATACCCCAATTGATTGTAAGCTCTTCTTCTGTATCCTCCCTTATATCCTAATAGATTGTAAGCTCTTCTCCTTCTGTATCCTCTCTTATACCCTATTAGATTGTAAGCTCTTCTTCTCCTGTATCCTCCCTTATACCCTAATAGATTGTAAGCTCTTCTCCTTCTGTATCCTCCCTTATACCCTAATAGATTGTAAGCTCTTCTTCTCCTGTATCCTCCCTTATACCCTAATAGATTGTACGTTCTTCTCCTTCTGTATCCTCCATTATACCCTGATAGACTGTAAGCTCTTCTCCTTCTGTATCCTCCCTTATACCCTAATAGATTGTAAGCTCTTCTCCTTCTGTATCCTCCGTTATACCCTAATAGATTGTAAGCTCTTCTCCTTCTGTATCCTCCATTATACCATAATAGATTGTAAGCTCTTCTCCTTCTGTATCCTTTCTTATATGACTGCAACAGGGCCCGCAAGGGGGCAACCCTCACATGCCCCTGGCATAAAGTGCCAGCACAGCATGACAGGCCCAGCACGCTGAACACAGGGTCGGACTAGGCCACCCAGGTAGCCTGCATCAAAACAATAAAAGTTTTTTCTCCCCTGCAGCAGCTCCTGTGGTGAGGGCGCGCCTCAACATTTTTTGGTCTTGCTGCTAGCCCTTGCTGTTTGTTGTGGCCTTGTTACCAACATTAGTTAGAGTGCATTAGTGTGCATGCCCAGCTATATTCAATGCAATGGAGGGGGTATGTCAAAGTGGTGACTGGCATGCTCTTTTATTGAAGTGGATGGAGTGGGCATGCCTGCGTCACTGTGACTGTTTGCGGGGGTGGGAGGGGCATTCCTGGAGGCAGCCTGGTGAGAAGGCAGCCTGGTTTTGGAAATGACTGGGACACGTTTCAGTTGTATTTATTATTGTATTATTTATTATTATTTTATTTATTATTTATTTATTACTTTATTTATTTGTTTTAGATAAGTAAACCCCTGACTTCATAAATCTTTATGACCCATTGTTGCTTAGCTTTGGTGTGAGGGTACTTTCCCAACATATCGAGTGTGCAGCAGATAATGTGCTGTGTGAAATCCATGAATCAGCGATGGGTTTTTGCTGAGTTTAGGTGCACTGTTTAATTTATTTATAAGTTGTTATGATTCTGATACTTCTTCGTCACATGTTAGGTGCACATGTTGAGTTACATACCTTCTTGAATCTCATGTAGCTGAAAAATGAAACAGTTCTATTCTACATTCTTTATGCCTATTTTCCTTAATGTCTCTCAAAATAATCCAGTAAACAAGAAACAAAACAAAAAGAAAAGATATATATATATATATATTTTTTTTTTTTTCCTTTTTTTTTGCGGGGGGGGGGGGGGGGGGGGTTGTGGGCGTGATTTTCTGGCCTTGCCCCTGGCGCAAAAGAAGCTAGCTACAGCTCTGCAGTTGATAAAGCTCAGACATAATCAATGAGGCTATATACAGCATTTATAATGTTGTTCAATATAGGCTAGGTATTCTTTTTTTTATAAAACACTGGACAATATAGGCAAAGCTAATTTATTTATTCAATCATATTCAGTTACCAGTGGCAAGAAAAAAACTGTTGGTGAAGAAAATCTTCTCCCCACAAAAATCTTTTCTTTACAATTTGCTGTTCATTCAAAGTTGTCCCTTCATGCTTTTATCAAAAGAAGCGGTTTGCCATCTTGGAATTATTTGTTGGCTTTGGGGCAGGAGCTGGCTGTCAGCCAGTTATCTAGCTTGTCCCCAAACATTTGGACGTGCAGAATCTGCGGCAGCAGTGGTGTGTTATTGAAAACAAGTTTGCTGCCCGAATGAATGTGGATTTAAAAGTTGTACTAACTGAACTGATCTTCTATTACACATTTTGTTTTCATAAGGTCATCAATACCATGCTGTTGAATTGCAAATTAAATAAGATATGTTGCATTTAGGACATGCTTAAAAACAATTGAACCCAAATAATAGCTGCCTAAAAACAGGAGGAACAAATTGATTTAGAAGATTTAGAAGGAGGAAGCAAATCTCCCTCACTGGCATACTTCAGCCGCTTTCATATTGATCCAAACAGCAACTTCTTATGGCAGGGTGTATTTAATCATGTTTATGATGTAGGTCAATACAAAAATACAATTCTGTGAGTACTCATCTGTAGAATTGATTTTGTAGTATACAGCACGTCCTGTTCCAGTAAATTCCTTACACTTGGGTTATACCACCACAAGGTGGCGCAGTGGACTGCAGAAAGACTTGTGGCCACTCCCGGCCCCATAAATAGCCAGGTACCTCCCACTAATTTCCAGTGTTGACAAGCAGTTATACAAGAAGCCGGGAGAATCAAAAAATGGATAAGAACCCAAAATGAACTTTTGAACAATCACCATGAAAAATGAGGGGTGGAACAGGACGTGCTGTACCAGTAAATTCCTTACACTTGGGACATCCAAAAGCAGTGTCCGTAAGGTAGGGTGGGATTCCCAAAGAGCAATGGTGGGCAGTTTAAACCACTGCCGCCTGAAGAACTTTGCGGCCAAAAGCAGCATCAGCTGAGGCCCTAACATCAACCTTGTAAAACTTAGAAAAAGTATGAACAGAAGACCAAGTAGCGGCCTTACAAACTTGTTCAACAGAAGCCTGGTGCTGAAAGGCCCAGGAGGCACCGATAGCACGAGTGGAATGAGCAGTAAGGCGGAAGGGAGGCTCCTTCCCCTTAGCAGAATAAGCTTGCAGCACCGCCTGACGGATCCAGAAGGGAGAACAAAAAGAGCATCAGTCTTCCTGAATGATTCAGTAGCTACCAAATAAAACTTCAGAACCCTGACCACATCCAAAGAATGCAGAGTCCGCTCCTTGGAATTAGCAGGATTAGGACAAAATGAAGGCAAAACAATGTCCTGATTGAGATGAAATGCAGACACAATCTTAGGCAGGAAATATGGCTTATACCGAAACACCACCTTGTCCTGGTGTTGCTCAAAGTAAGGAGGTTTAATGGAAAGCGCCGCCAACTCAGAAACATGCCTAACAGAAGTGATAGCCACCAAAAAGGCTAATTTAAGAGTCAAAATAGGCAAAGCAGCCTCACGTAGAGGCTCAAAAGGAGGACCCTGCAAAGCATATAAAACCAAATTCAAATCCCAGACTGGTAACATAGGCTTACGTGGCGGCGCACGTGAGTAACCCCATGGAAAAAGGGCTTAACCAAACGGTGGTTGGCAAAAGATCTTTGGAAGAAAATAGCCAAGGCTGAAACATGTCCCTTGAGAGTATTAAGTTGAAGGCACAAATCCAAGGTATGCTATAAAAATTCCAGGATCCTGGGAATAGAGAACACCCGACAGGGAAGAGACTTAGACTCACACCAACCAATGTAAGCATGCCATACCCTATAGTAGATAAATGACGAGGACTTCTTCCTAGCCCGAATCATGGTAGTAACAACAGAGGCAGGCAGCCCCTTATCCATCAAGATGGAGGTCTCAGCAGCCAGGCCGTCAAAGTCAGCATTTGTAATTTGGGATGGCATATCTGCCACTGAGTGAGCAGGTCTGGAACCTTGGGCAGGACGTATTGATCTACTTCCAACTGCACAATGTCTGCGAACCACACCCTTCTTAGCCAACAGGGGGCCACCAGGATGGTTGGCACCCCTTCATGGGCTATCTTGTGCAGCACCCTGCCCAGCAGAGGAAACGGAGGGAACACATAGAGGAGCCAAAAGCTCTTCCAAGACATAGCCAGTGCATCCATGGCTAAGGCCAGAGGGTCCTGGGACAGAGAGACAAAGACTGGAAGCTTGTGATTGTGACGTGACACAAACAGATCCACATCCGGCTGATCCCAGCGGTGGAACAGGGAGCGAAACACCCTGCTGCTGAGGGACCATTCTCCCAAATGAGAAGTCCCCCTGCTCAGGGAGTCCGCCTCCAGATTTTCCACCCCCAGGATATACACTGCCGAGATGCAGGGAACATTCTCCTCCGTCCATGACAGTATCAGACACACTTCCTTGACCTGCTCCAGGTCCCTCCCTGATGATTGATATAGGCAACCGCCGTCTGATTGTCGGAGCGGATCTGAACAGCCCGACCCCGTAGGTGTGGGGTCAATTGGGCGAGAACCAACCTTACCGCCCTCAGTTCCAGAATGTTGATAGGAGTATGGGCCTCCTGGGGGCCCCACTGACCCTGGAATTTCAAGGATTTCCAGAATCCCCCCCAACCTGTCAGACTGGCATCTGTGGTGACAGTCTCCCAGCAAGGGGACAGAAAGTTTCTGCCCACCAAGAGGTTTCTTGAGTCCAGCCACCACGAGAGGGACCGTCTGGCCAGAGGGGACAGAACAAACACCTGATCCAGGGACACAGGGTCCCGATCCCACACTGACAAGAGGTGTAGCTGCAGAGGTCTCATGTGAAACTGAGCATAGAAACAAGACACCATCAGGCCCACCAGTTGCATCCCCTGCCGGATGGAAGGATGAGGACAAGAAAGAAGGAACTGGGCGTGAGCTTGAAGACTCTCCACCTTCTGTTGAGGGAGAAAAACCTTGACCGGAGATGTATCCAGAGTAATGCCCAGAAAGGACCTCACCAGTGACGGGGAGGGGATGGTTGATCACCCAGCCGAAGGACTCTAGTGTGGACACCACCATCTGGGTATCCAGTTCTGCCCGATGGAAGGACTGAGACGAGATCAGAATGTCGTCCAAATAAGGAAGGATGCGAATGCCCTGAGATCTCAACAGAGCCATCCCACCCGCCAGCACCTTGGTGAATACCCTGGGAGCTGAGGTGATACCGAAAGGTAAGGCCATAAATTGGTAGTGCTGATCCTCCAGAGCAAACCTGAGAAATTTCTGATGACCTGGGAAGATTGGTACATGAAACAGGTAACTCCAGTCCTCCGGGTAAGCCCTCAACCCCCAATCTCCGCAGCCAGCTTCACCTGTAGGGGCCCCCGCTTGCCGGGACGCAGAATACGCCTGCCCGGGATCGGTTGTCCCCAGGACTTCAATGGCTCAAAGGATGGAGGCTTACTGTTCGGAGGTCTGAAGAACCAGTGGCTGGGAGCGGTATAGAGAGAGCCCAATGGCTAGAGCGTATAGCGGAAGTCCAGACAGGCTAAGGGTCGGCACAGGGTGTTCAGAGATGGCTGCAGTACAAATGGAGGAGGCAAATTGTGGTCAAGGTTCCAAGCAGAAGTCGGCAACGGAAGTTCAGATCAAGGTTGGTCAGTTCAGGCAAAGGTCGGCAACGGGGTTTTGGATCAAGAATGGTCAGTTCAGGCAAAGGTCGGCAACAGGGATCAATCACAATACACAGAAACGAAAGGCTAGGTTCAAGGCGCTATCACAGGCACTGAGCAACTGGTGGGGTAAACCTTTATAGGGAACGGATATGATTAGGGCTGGCTGTGTGATTGGTGCAACTAAAAACCAGCACCTGATTGGACATAGGGAGTACAGCCCAGCAACTCCTATTGGGCTTATTGGCCCAATACACTACAGAGGGCGTGCTGCCCAGCTGGGCTCATTGGCCCTTTAACTAAAAGGGGGGCGTGCCCCTCTGATTTAATTTATTCACCTCCTCCGGCGGCCGCGCTGAGTGCAGCGCCGCCGGAGGGCATAGAAGGAACGTGCTCGTGCACCCGCGCGAAATTAGACTAATATGTCCTTATTTAATTGTTTATTCATTAGACATTTTCTATTTCAATCTTTATATTGTCATTTTATAATATAACAGCTTGACTGTATAACATATTATACGTTGCAAATAAAGAGATATTGGGTTACAAATCGTCATTCTTAATAAACCTTCTCATACATGTTTATCAGCTTCCACATATTGTTAACACACGTTTAAAGGTACAGTGAAACTTCTCAAGCACTTTTGAGCGCTAGTATAAGAGAATTGAGTCTGATGCTGGCTAATGAATGCTTGTCCAGTCTCAGTCCGGTGGGCAAGAAAAACATCTCTTAATGCCCTAGATTCTCTTCACCGCCACCCCACGGGCACGGGGGAAGGTAGAGGGGTCAGACGGGCCTGGGTAAGGAGGGAAGGGATAGCGGAGAGGGGAAAAAGAAGAAGAAAAGTGGGAGGGAGAACCAAAAAAAATAAATAAAAACCTTTATAAGAGGGGGAAGGGGGGGTTAGAAAAGTAAGGAGTTTTGAGACGTCCCTCACTGCAACAAGGCCTCCCCTATGCCTGGGAACGAGAAATCCACCCACAGGCTCCAGGCTTTCATAAATTTCTCGTGGGTGTCTTTTAGAATGCTTGTCAACTTTTCATTAATGAATATACCGCTCAGCCTCTCTTTCACCATCTGGATTGGAACACTACCTTTTTTCTAAGAGCTTGCGATAGTTAGCTTTGCAGCTAGCATAACTTGGGTTAGCAAAGTGTGCTGGGATTTAGTAATACCTTCTGGTTTCACATGTAGCAAGGCAATCCAGGGGTCTCTTCGTATATTGATATGCAGAAGGGTGTATAGTAGGTCGAAGACCCGAGACCAGAACCTCTTGACTTTTGGGCATTCCCACCAAATGTGGAAGACTGTTCCTTCCGTTGAGCAGCCTCTGAAACAGGTTGACGGGTACCCTGGGACTGCCTTTGCTATGTGTGATGGCACCAGGTACCATCTTGTGAGCATCTTATATGCCGCTTCCAGTGTGGTGATGTTTATGGAACACTTATTGATCCCGGCCCAGCTATCCATCCAACCCTTACTATCTATAACCAGGTTCAGGTCTTCTTCCCATTTGATCATATACCCATGCTTTGATTCGGGTGGTAACGCCATAAGGTGGGTGTAGATCATAGAGATAAGGCCCGATGTTGGTGTCCACTGTAGACAGACCTTCTAGAAGGCTGTCCCAGGAGTCTTAGTAGAGGGGCAAGCCAATGGCATGTCTGGAGGTATCTAAAGTGTAGCCGGTGCATTCTCCCTTGCTACTAGAAAGGGCCAAAAGATTATTTCTTCTCTATCTAATAAATGGTGAATTTTAATAATGCCTGTCCGCATCCACCAGGCAAATGCTTCTGGGCTCTCCATCTCTGGGGGGAACCAGGGGTTTCTAAACAGTCGCATTGTGGCGATGTGGCGAGATCAGTTTCCCTGAGTACTTTACTCCGTCCCACGTGCGGAGGGAGTGGTTCAGGATTGGGCATGCAATGCGAGGCCTATACTGTGGCGGGGTCCATATTAGACTATCTATGGGGATGGGGTCACACGTGGTGGCCTCCAAGGACACCCAGAGGGGATATCCATTCCAAGGTGTAAGCTGTGGAGCTGTGCTGCTAGATAATATCTGTTAATGCATGGGACTCCAAGCCCTCCTTCCCTCCTATGCCTAAACATGGTGGTTTTAGCTACCTTCGGTCTGGTGCTTCCCCAAACAAACTTCATAATGCTATTTTGCATGCTTTTGATGTGGGGGGACGTGGACAGGGAGTGTTCTAAAATAATACAGCATTTTGTGTCCTCACCAGGAGTCAAGCATAGATTTCAGTGACCGAAAAATGGGAGGGTAGTTGACCTGGTACAGCGTGTGATAGTGGGGGGTGATGTTGACTCCCAAATACGATAGCGTCCCCGGGGCACATAGAAAGGGGAATTTGGATTGGAGTGCCTTCAGAGCTTGGGGGGGATATTCAAGTTTATTCCCACCGATTTCTCCTTATTGACTTTAAGGCTGAGAGCTGCAAGAAATCCTCTAAGAGATGGAGGACATTGGGTAGTGAAGTGTGGGGTTGTGAGAGGACTAGCATGCAAAATGACATGCTTTGTGGTTATACCCCGCCAACTCCACCCCTTTTATATATGGGTGTGCCCGGATAGCAATTGCTAGATTGCAGGGCCAAGACAAACAATACTGGAGAGAGTGGGCATCCCTGACGCATACCCCTACTAATTGGGAATGGGTCGGAAAGGTAGCCCCCATACTGTACCCTAGCTGAGGGGGATGAATATATGGATCGTATCCATGTGAGGAAATTGTCCCCAAATCCACATCTGAAGAGCAAAGGACATAAAGTCCCATGATAAGGAGTCGAAAGCTTTTTGCATATCTAACGACAAGAGAAAACTATGGATATCCCTCTGCTGGGCTAGCTTGATCAAGTGGGTCAGCCTACAGATGTTGTCTGAGGCTTGCCTATTAGGTATGAACCCCACCTGGTCTTTCCTAATTAATATACCCAAAAACTCATTGATCCTGGAGACCAATACCGTCCCCAAGATTTTGAGGTCGACATTAAGCAATTATATGGGTCTGTAGTTCTGTGGGTTCGAGTGATCCGTGTCTGGTTTTGGGAAGACATTTAGTAATTTTACTCGGAATAGAAGAATCGCATACTGCCCACCAAAGGCCCAATGGTACATGCACAAACCTATCAGCCCCAATTCTATATACAATAAAAGTAAATAAGACAGGGTAGTTACCCCTCCTACTGCCATTAGCATATTTTCACTATAAACCTCCTAAAGCATATTAATTATTAACTGTTGTGTAAATGTGGCATACATATTCATGTGTTACAGGCTGGTTACAATTACCTACCGTGTCTCTATACTGAACAAAATTAAAGCTCAAGTTGGACCATTCTGATTTCATTTTTTCCATTGCTTTCTCCAAGGAGTATTCTTTGCTTGCTGATGCCCCAATTTGCTCTATCCTAGAATTGACAAATTACATAAGATTATTAAGCCAAAGGATAGAGGAGGTTAGAAAGGAGTTGCAGTACTCACAAATACACCTACAAGTCCTACACCCTCCAAGCCCACAGCTCCTCTACGCATATCCGAGGGCTAATTCAGCACCGTGAAAATTTTATTTCTCACATTTTTTGTGAGAAAAAAATGTTTAAAATGACTTTTTCCCTGCAATTCAGCAACTTTAGCTGTGCAGAATATTTTAACATATGGACAGCTAAATGTGGTGCTATATTGCATTAAGGAAAGAAAATCACAAAAAAAGTTAGAAAAAGTTAGAAAAGAAATCTCATGGTGCTGAATCAGCCCTCCAGTGTGCCCATGCAGCTCCTCCATCCAGCGCCAGTATCTATATTCTTGAAGAGGGGAGGGATCCATAGATTTAGTCTTCCAGTGTCGATGGTGGCATTTGTGGGTCTTTGTTTATATTCACACACTCCATTCATTGCAATGAAGGGGCGTTCCAAGATGTTTTAGCACATGCCTGTGAAGATGCTGCCGTGTCTGCCTGGCGCTAGAGGAAGGAGATTGCGGGTTCTCCCTCATCAGTAAATATGAAGATGGGGGCTCTGCACGGAGAAGAGGGGGGGCAAAAGTGAATATAGACTTTTTTTTAACACCGGGACAAGGAGCAATGATATGATTCAGTAAGAATCAATAATGCTTAATAACGTCAAGTGTGTGAACTAAGCATAGAAAGGTAGTATAACATAGACAGATGTATAACATTGATAGTATAACAATACAGCAATATCTTATCTTATTCAGATGTTGATGTCATTTTTTCAACTACACCAGGGGTTCGCCATCAAGTACCACTTTCCATATTGGCTATAAGTCACCTAAAATGGTGTTAACCCCCCACGCTACTTGTATGATAATGAGGAGGTCCCCGTTCCCCTGATTCCTGACCCATGTGCCATTCCTCCATTTTCTGAAGCATGCTGTAGATGGTCTCCAAAGTCCCCCACCCCCTTCAAAACCATTCCTCCATTACCACACATAAATGTGGTTACATGGCTATCTCTGTCTCCCAGCACTCCGGGCAAGCACAACCACCTAATGGGAGTGCTGAGAGCCAACGTATATAACGTATATAATGGGGTTGGATGAGCGCCAACATTTGGAGCATGGGTATGGAAAAATAAAAAAAAAAAATTAGTGAGACCTACAACAGCATCTACAGCACTGAAGGATATAAAGTGGAGGAGAGGCACATGGGGCAGGCTTCAGGTGATCTCCTTGCTTCCTTATTATTTCCATGGCCTGGATTGTCACTTTAACTAATACAGTATTATCTTATACCTTATTTTCTGTTTTCTTTCCCAGATGCTTTCAAAGATATTTTCCTTGGTACATTTACAAACATTTTTCTCATCACAGTCAAAGTGAGAAACATTTACATTTAAATTGCCATTTAAATGGCATAACTAATATCTGTTTGTCAGTTCTTGTCATTGTTAATGCTAT
The DNA here is from genome assembly GCA_027917425.1 of Gastrophryne carolinensis. Classification (NCBI taxonomy): domain Eukaryota; kingdom Metazoa; phylum Chordata; class Amphibia; order Anura; family Microhylidae; genus Gastrophryne; species Gastrophryne carolinensis. Next base: position 84,183,569 of record CM051240.1, on the reverse strand, counting down.
CTTCCCTTGCATTATTTTATTTATTTTTCACTACTGTTTCCTGATCTCCTGCTTTTGCTTGCCACTTGTTTTCTCCATTATTTGTTGTTTCTTACATGTATGCATATGTGTTTTATTGTAATTAAAATAGGCAGTGTATAAACTGAATAAACCCTCAGAGCAGCTTGCCATTTTTCTTTCCTTCTATAAACTGAAGTAAAAAGTGGTGGGCAAAAACATCCATGAAGGCCAGCTTACATAAATCATAGAAAAACAATACAAATATTCTTACTTGTCAATGAATTTGGATAGCCCATACTCCAGCATACTAATGAGAGAGGTACTGGGATCTGGAGTGACATCAAATCCAACAATCTCACTTATCTAAAAAATGTAAAAGATCTTTAAGGCATATGTTACAGTAGAAAGCAGTGGTCATCAATAGTAAGCTAAGATCTGTAAAAACAATACATTTTATTATACACAGGGTTGCTGTCAAAATACTAAATGCCCATTACAAGCCTCACTGCCACTACTACTACTGTAAAGACGGTGTTACATATTTGAATGCAAACCCTTTCATGTTGAACTCAATTTCATATTCATCTACATGCCACATTTCTAGGTCCTAGTACCATTATACTGTAAAATATGTATTATACTTCACTTCATTAGTGTGGAGGTAGTGGGCTTTGAAGGCCCAATTATTGTAGATTTACCCCAGACCTCTACTGTCCTGATTGCTGACTTTGTTACTGTACAGTATACGCCTGCCTGACTAAGCCATTTGAATTGGACAATCTGAATGGAATTTCAAAGTCAGCACTAAAATCCAGTTCTCCTTATTATTCTTTAGGGGAGGGGGCAAGTAAAAGTCAGGTAACACTGGGATGTCTCAAAGCAGTACCAGCCAGGTTGGGAAAGGTCAGTTGAATGTCTGACCTAAATATAACAATAACATCTCAACAACACAACTGGAATCATCAAAGTGAAATAATCAGAATGTCAAAAGCAAACTTAGAGGTTGCATCTGCGGAAGCCAGTGTATCAGTCTTGAAAATCTTTGCAAAGGTATAATCTGAGGACCAGTCACCATAGCCTGGTTGTGGAAAGCTTAGAGGGCCCAACAATACTTTATGGAGTGAGCAGTCACCAGAGACTGCTATAAAAGACTGCTATAGGACCTAAAGGAATCCACTACTACTTCCATGGTCCATCTGTTAATAGAGAATCAGCCAGCTGCATATCTTAAAGGGACCTTCAGAGAGAACAGACAGGGCATCAAACGCTCTTAAGTATTTTGTCCAGGCAAAAAGAGCAGTGGTACTGTAGATAATAGTTTGGAGTTGACCATGGTTCCAGAATACAATGTGTCCCCCAGGATGCACGGGTAACTAACATCCCTTTCCCTCATGTAGACATTTGACCCATCTGTGTGGCACTGAAATCAGCAGTCTAAAAGAGAGCAGAAGATGGTTTGATACCACCAACATGCCCTTCTCAATATTGTCAAGACTTCTCAATATTGGCAAGAACAGACCGCAGTGCTACAGCAGAGATCTGTGTGAGTAGTTTTGATTGTTTCATGTCTGAACATGGGGTCTTTGGGTGTTCCATGCTGACTTGTGGGTTGGTAAGACTGTGGAGATGATCAGTGACCGGCAGCACCCTGTACACTTAGACGCATGTTCATGGCACCCCCCACCCCCCCCCCGCCTTTAATGAAGGTACTCACCTACCAGGTTATATACTAATGAATGAGACCTGGACCTAGGCAGCCCTGAAGCCAAGGCAAGTGATGAGAACTGCTGAGTTAAAGCTAAAGTCCACTTCCAAAGACATTTTAAATAGGGTATTTTTTCTTATGTTGGCAATGTGTGTTTTATAGAATTAGTTTTCACTACCTGCAATCTGTTGCTATTGGCAACTATACACCAAAATCTAAAAGAATAGAGAAGTGAGTCCTGTACACACAGAGCACAGTTGCTGGGTATGTGTAAGGTTCCCGTGAACTCACTGACATTGGCAGGGGCCATAGCATCAGTGTTTTGTGTGTACAGGGCTCACATATATCTTCTTGGTTTACAGACTTGGAATACAGTTGTCAGTAACAAAAGATTGCAGGTAGTAAAAACTGCTTCCATAAAACACATTTACTGACATAATAAAAAATAAATACTAGATAAGCACAGCACCTTGGGGAAATCCTTTGCCACCCCCCCCCCCCCCCCAAAGCCAAGGCAAGTGATGGGAACTGCTGAGTTAAAGGTAAAGTCCACTTCCAAAGACATTTTAAATAGGGTATTTTTCTTATGTTGGCAATGTGTGTTTTATAGAATTAGTTTTCACTACCTGCAATATGTTGCTATTGGCAACTATACACCAAAATCTAAAAGAATAGAGAAGTGAGTCCTGTACACACAGAGCACAGCTGCTGGGTATGTTTAAGGTTCCCGTGAACGCAATGACATTGGCAGGGGCCATAGCATCAGTGTTCTGTGTGTACAGGGCTCACATATATCTCCTTGGTTTACAGACTTAAAATACAGTTGTCAGTAACAAAAGATTGCAGGTAGTAAAAACTGCTCCCATAAAACACATTTGCTGACATAATAAAAAAGAAATACTAGATAAGCACAGCACCTTGAGGAAATCCTTTGCCACCCCCTTAAATCTAGTGGTAAAGGCACCATTAAGCTCCTTTCACACTGCTGCGTTTTGCTTGTGTTTGTGTTGTGTGCCATAGACTTCTCTGGCACTGCATTTGCGTTGCATGCAGCACTTTTCCAACGCAAATGGCTAGGTGTAAAAAATGCATTAGGGTCCATTTTGGGCAGGAGAGAGAGAGATGGAGGAAAAGGTAAAGATACTGTTAAGTTTTCCCTGGCTTTCTATGTCACCTGGAGTGTTCATGGTGGAACACAATTTAGGGGCGAAAATTACTGTAATCAAAATTGGTTAGTTCATGCTGGTGACAGCTGATAGAACTTGGACACTGATAGAACTTGGTTTCCAGGGCCAAAACAGAGGGCGCTTATGAAGAGGAGCAGGGGCTTTTCTAAGTATCTCATCTCCTGATTTGTATAAATCATATCCTGTTTTACCTGAATTTTACTGGGTCCCAGCAAAGGAAAGTTATAGGGCAATCTTCTCTGTCCTCAAGACTGTTTAACAGAATTCCCTTTATTTATTTTTTTAATTACAATGATGTCATGACATCACCCAACCTGTACAGGAAGTTAAAATAGGTGTAATACCTGATTCCAGTGGCGGCTCTTCATGCCATGATTACAGATGACAGAGATTACAGGTAGATGCACTTTAAACTTGTCAATTTTAAACTTTACATTCTCTGCCACTCGTTTGGGCCCTGGCAAATCTGCAAATGTCTTAGCCAGCTTGTACATCGTCCTCCACATATTTCCAACTTCCTCTGTAATGTCTTCTGCATTTAAGTCCTGGAAAGAACCTATTTAAATGTAGAAATGTGTCATTTTTTATATGGAGCACAAAATCAAACTTTTCTATAGCTGTGATTTATTAAATGTGTATCTGGACATCTGATAAATATCTGTCTGCATGAGGATAATAACTACAACGCTCATCAGGTTCAAAGACACTTCTACAAAAATTCCAGTTATTAGTCATCTTATTCCATACCACTGGTGTACTCCTCCAGGAAAGATATTACCTTTTCCTACATTTTCTGTATGTACAGTAATGACCAGTTGTATAAAGTACTGAAAAGCTTAAATCCATGACAGATAAATGGTTGAAAAATTCCAGCCCATGATCATCCTTATGATGAAATGAAATCCAGCGGGAATTATTTTTTTTGAATGACTTTTATTTGATGTCTTTACACAGATTAAGAAGGAGTGGTTGTCCAACTTTGAGATCATTCTTGTTCAAGACTTGCAACTGTGAGCAATGAAACCTCTGTTGTGGAACTTAGAACATTTTTGATAGAGGTTTAAACTAGATGAAGGGGGCAGATATTTAACTTGTAAGGATGATTTCTGTCACCAGGAAGAAGCAGGGCGTTGGCACTTCAGGAAACCTGGTCAGTGGCAGGATAGAGGTGGAAAAGATCAAGAACAAACTAGAATGCAATACCAACAACCTCCACATTATGTGTACCAATGCTTACAGCTTAGCCAACAAGATCTGTGAGTTAATGGCTATCATATCCAGAGATGAATTGGATCTTGTTGCAATAACAGAGACTTGGTTCAAGGATCACAATGACTGCAGTGGAATGGTGACTTCAATATGCCTGCTGTGGACTGGAATATCCCAAGTGCATCAACATGCAAGAGCAGGAATGTATTATAGGCCCTTGATGGAGCATCTCTAAAACAACTTGTGACGGTACCAACTAGAGGAGATAACATTCTGGACTTAGTTTTGACCAATGGGGATCTGGTGTTTGAGATCAGTGTAGAAAAAAATGTACAATCCTACACCAGAACCAAAGTGCTAGACTTGAAGAAAACAAACTTTGGTGGACTATGTAGAAAGGGAATTAGGTGAGTGGAACTGAGTAGCAGAAGTGAGTGCCCAGGGGTCACTATTAAAAATGGCCATCTTAAAGGCAACTAAGCAATACGTGAAACAAACTAGCAAGGATAAAAGGAAGAAGATACCGCAACTGTTTACTGGGGAGGTCAGCACTATCGTAAAAGAAAACACATCTGCCTATAAGAAACATAAAGAAAGTGGAAGTGTAGCTGACAGAGAGGCATATAAAATTAAACATAGGGAAGGAAAACTGAATATAAATGCCGCCAAAGAGCAAAAGGAGGAAGAAATGGCTAAATCTGTGAAGAGAAGAGATAAAACCTTTTTTCAGATATATTGGCGACAGAAAGAAGAAACACTTTGCAATCTCAAAAATTAGAAATAAGGAAAATAATTATATTGATGGAGAGGCTGTGGCTGACCATATGAATAGCTACTTTTGTTCAATAATTTCAGATAGTGGATTTCAAACCCATAGCAGGTATGGCCATACCATAGCATCCAGCTGGGAGGACCCAGCTCCAGGGTACATGGAGGCTGATGTCTTAGTTGAGCTGGCACATCTAATGGTAAGTAAGGCAATGAGTCCAGTTCTAAGGGAACTCAGATTTGTGATTGCAGCCCCCCTGACTGATTTACTAAACCATTCCCATTCAACTGGTGAGGTTGGAGAATGGCCAATGTTGTACCAACCCATAAGAAGGGGAATAGAGAAGATCATTTCCCATCTAACAACTAACAACCTGTTGGACCCAAAACAGCATGGCTTTACTGAGGGAAGATCATGTAAGACCAATCTAACTGATTTCTTTGACAATGTCACTAAAGTGTTAGATGAGGGCTGCTCTGTGGATATTGCCTATCTGGATTTTAGCAAAGCCTTTGACACTGTACCACATAAAGAGCTCATAGATAAGTTATTGAAGTTAGGACTCAATCCCTGGATAGTTCAGTGGATTTCCAGCTGGCTGAAGCATTGGTATCAGATTGTTGTTAAATCTGTGCAATCTGAACAAAGGCGAGTTACACGTGGTGTGCCACAAAGCTCTGTCCTGGGCCCCATTATTTTCATGTTTGTAGGTGACATAGGAAAAGGCTTGGTAGGAAAAGTTTGCCCGTTTGCTGATGATACAAAGGTTAGTAAAAGGGTGGACACTCCTGGAGGTGTCTGCAACATGGAAAATGATTTAGCTTTACTAGATAAATGGTCAAGACTGTGGAAACTGGAGTTTAATGTCTCTAAATGTAAAATCATGCACTTGGGTAGAAGGAATTCCTGCTCTGAGTACTGTATGGGCAGTACTGTGTTAGCCAGGACCTCGGAGGAGAGAGATTTAGGGGTACTGATTACTGAAAGCTGCAAGATGAGTGGACAGTGTAGCCAGGCAGTCGGAAAATCAAGCAGGATGCTCGGCTGCATAGCTTGAGGCATCACTAGTAAGAAGAGGGAAGAGGTGATGCTGCTGTATAGAGCCTTGGTGATGCCACAGCTAGAATACTGTGTGCAGTTCTGGAGACCATACATACAAAAATACAATTCTGTGAGTACTCACCTATAGAATTGTTATTATAAGTATGCAGCACGTCCTGTTCCAGAATATTCCTTACACATGGGTTATACATCCACAAGATGGCGCTGGACTCCCGGCCCCTTAAATAGCGAGGAACCTCCCACCAATTCCCAGTGTTGACAAGCAGTTAGACAAGAAGCCGGGAGAATAATAAACACAAAATGAACAATCACCATACAGAGGTAACCAAAAATAATGCTAACAAGGGCGGGGTGGAACAGGACGTGCTGTATACTTATAATACCAATTCTTGTAAAGCCCAAGAGGCACCAATAGCATGAGTAGAATGAGCAGTAAGGCGGAAGGGAGGCTCCTTCCCCTTAGCAGAATAGGCTTGCACCACCGCCTGACGAATCCACTTGCTTGATAGACGGAAATCCTTACGATCTTGCGCCTGCGCACTACAAACTTAACTCATTAAAGTGCTCGCCTACATATTTGCCACCCTCACTTCTACTACAATGTTTAGCTAAATCACTTAGGGCTATCCTCCATCTTCCCTTTTGGACCCTTAAAGCTCACCCAAACCACTTCGCGGTTAGGTTCTTCTTCCATTTTAGCCCCCTAAAACTTACCCAAATCACTTCTCGGTCATGTGAATATTCATCTTTAAATATTTCTGGGCCCATTAGTTTTGTGTTAATGTATTTTGTAAATGAAATTACACTGTAACATTTTTTTTTATTCCATCATAAAATATAAAATTTGTAAAAATGTTGAAACTTTCAAATTTTTACAACTATAAAAAACAAAATGCATAGCAATGGCAGGCCACAGAACATTATTATTTATCTGTGGTCCCCAACGAGTTGCGCAGCTCCTGCATCTTGCCCACCAACTGAAGAACCCTGACACTCAGTTGTGCCACTCTGGCACGTGTTGTTCCATGTTAACAAACATAAATTAAAATATTGGTGTAACCTTGTTGGGGTCATACTGCAGTGCCCCCCCCCCTGTATGGTCCAAACACCTAAATCTGGACTTCAAAAGCCAGAGGGCCCTCGCCACCACGGCCCAGGTGTTGCATAGTGCCCGATTAGAGAACCCCTGGCCCGCATTCTGCAGGCAAAGAATGGGCATCAGGAGCAAGGGCAGGAGTGTATACCCAGAATCCCCTGAAAGAATTAAAAAAATTCTAACACAAAATACACATTCTAAGCTACAATATTGTTTAACATGTCATCAAGGGCTAAAAACAGCCATAGGTTAAGACATGAGTCATCAACTATATTCACTGACATACAGTGAAAATGGATTGATGGAATGTGAGCAAACTTACCCTGGAACCATCTAGAAATAAGCCGGAGCTCTGCAATATATAAGCATCATGGGACGACCCTGGATGCCCTGCAAGAACACTGAGGAATCGCATAGGTGGACCAAACACTGCTTGTATGTTGTGCGAGTGGCACATCTTGCGGTTCCTGCAACCAAATATAAAATAATTACACAAAGCAAAGGTAACCGACTAAAACAATAACTCCTACAACAAATTAAGATTTAAGTTCAACAATCCAAATATAATTCGCAAAGGAGATAAGTCTCAAAAAATATAGCAATTATATGGATGTGTGGGAAAATAAATGTTTACATGCTAAGGACAAATTAAGGTCAGCATTAAAATGCATCTATAAGGCATACATGAAATGTATTGATTCAGGTATGCATTGCTATACAATTTATGGCCTCGGCCATGCTGATACATGCAATGCCTTGGTGCTAAAGGCGCGCAGACTCCTCCACATAGCCGCAAAACATGTTCAACAATAGCAATCCGAGTCCTCAAAGGTCCCGTAAGTGGATCGGAAATGAAACGGATTTATAGGGTGGTGGTCCGTCGGAAATAAGCTCTCTAAATCAGACGTAAGCCCATCCCAACAACGTAAGTTATCTGAACGAACAAAAAATATCAGATGTTGTTTGGAAAATGATTCGAACTAACGGAAATGTTCCGATTTCCTTCCGTTCATCGAAAGCGCATATACACATTTTCCCGAACGTTCGTACGAATGAAAAATTAACGAAAAAAAGCAAAAAAAATGACTAACACCCACTAAAACTTTCACAGACAGCTACGGTGTCAGTAATCGCTTACCTGGGCCCCGTTCCAGCGCTGTCCCTGGGCACCCGGCCACGCTTGCTGCTTCCTCTCGGCGGCCACGCCGGGCGGCGGCCGGCGCCAGCTCAGTCCTCGGGCACAGCCACCCTTCCTCCTCGCTCCCGCTCACGCGCGAGCACGTTCTTTATATGCCCTCCGGCGGCGCGGCTGTCAGCGCGCTCGCAGGAGGTAGTTTTTGCAAACCTGCTAGCATAGATTAGGAGGGGAATCCCTCCCCCTCCACTGTCATTGGGCCTGGTGCCCTAGTGGTCATACTTTGGACCAATGAGCCCAGTGGGATGTTGTAGCTAAGCCCTAGTGGGATGAGCTGCTTCCCCTTTTCTTCTGCTCTGGCCAATCCTAGCAGGGTTCCCAGGATGCACCTATCACACACTGATTATGTCTGTCCCTATAAAAGGATTAGTCTGGCATTCACTCAGTGCCTGTTATAGCGCCTTGAACCTAGTCTGTTGCTAGTCTCTTGAGATTGATCTGAACTCCCGTTGCTGACCACTGCCTGTTTTCACCATCCTTGATCTGAACTCCCGTTGCCGACCACCGCCTGTTTTGACCATCCTTGATCTGAACTCCCGTTGCCGACCGCCTGTTTTTGACCATCCTTGATCTGAACTCCCGTTGCCGACCACCGCCTGTTTTTGACCATCCTTGATCTGAACTCCCATTGCCGACCACTGCCTGTTTTTGACCATCCTTGATCTGAACTCCCGTTGCTGACCACCGCCTGTTTTTGACCATCCTTGATCTGAACTCCCGTTGCCCACCTCTGCTCCGAACTTAGACCACGATTTGCCCACTCCTTTGTGCTGCTGCCATCTCGGATTCCCCGTTGCTGACCTCCTAGCCTGTTTCTGGACTTCCGTTAAACGCTCAGCTATTGGGCTACTCAATACCGCTTCCAGCCACGGGTTCTCCAGACCTCCAAACAGTAAGCCTACAACCTTTGAGGCATTACCTACAGGTGAAGCTGGCTGCGGAGATTGGGGGTTGAGGGCTTACCTGGAGGGCTGGAGTTACTTAAGCGGATCATTGTAGTACCCAGAGCATGACATATGGAAGTCCAGACGAATGTGTCTCTGAATCGAGCCTAATGTCCTGATTGAGGTGAAAAGCAGACACCATGTTAGGCAGAAAATGTGGCTTAAACCGAAACACCACCTTGTCCTGGTGTCTCTCAAAATAAGGAGGTTTGATGGAAAGCGCCGCCAACTCAGAAACACGCCTAACAGAAGTGATAGCCACCAAAAATGCTACCTTAAGCGTCAAGATAGACAAAGGGGCCTTACGCAAAGGCTCAAAAGGAGGACCCTGCATAGCGGATAAGACCAAATTGAAATCCCAAACTGGTAACATAGGCTTACGTGGAGGGCGCACGTGAGTAACGCCCTGGAAGAAGGTCTTAACCAACCGATGGTTGGCAAAGGATCTTTGGAAGAAAAGAGCCAAGGCTGAAACATGACCTTTGATGGTGCTAAGTTGAAGACCCAAGTCCAAACCATGTTGCAGGAATTTCTGGATCCTGGGAACAGAAAACACCCGACAGGGAAGGGACTTAGACTCACACCAGGCAATGAAAGCATGCCATACCCTATAGTAGATAAAGGATGAGGACTTCTTCCTATCCCTAATCATGGTATCAACTACAGAAGCAGGCAGCCCCTTCTCCATCAAGATGGAGGTTTCAGCAGCCAGGCGTTAAAGCCAGCGTTTGTAAATTGGGATGGCATAGCTGCCCCTGAGGGAGCAGGTCTGGATCCTTGGCCAGGGCAAACTGATCTACTGCCAACTGCACGACGTCTGTGAACCACACCCTTCTTGGCCAACAGGGGGCCACCAGAATGGTTGGCACCCCTTCCTGGGCTATCTTGCACAGCACCCTGCCCAGCAGAGGAAACGGAGGGAATACATAGAGGAGCTGAAAACTCTTCCTAGACATTGCTAATGCATCCATAGCCAAGGCCAGAGGGTCCTGTGACAGAGAGAGAAAGACTGGAAGCTTGTGATTGTGACGGGACGCAAACAGATCCACATCCGGCTGACCCCAGTGGTGGCACAGGGAGCGAAACACCCTGCTGCTGAGGGACCATTCTCCCAGATGAGAAGTCCCCCTGCTCACAGAGTCTGCCTCTGGATTCTCCACCCCCGGGATGTACACAGCTGAGATGCAGGGAACACTCTCCTCCGCCCAAGACAGTATCAGGGACACTTTCTTGAGGGCCCTCTTGCTCCGGGTCCCTCCCTGATGATTGATGTAGGCAACCGCCGTCTAGTTGTGTGCAGATCTGAACAGCCCGACCCCGAAGGTGTTGAGTCAATTGGGCGAGAACCAACCTTATTGCCCTCAGTTCCAGGATGTTGATAGGGGTATGAGCCTCCTGAGGGCCCCACTGACCCTGGAATTTCAAAGACTTCCAGAAGCCCCCCCAGCCTGTCAGACTGGCATCCATGGTGACAGTCTCCCAGCAAGGGGACAGAAAGGTCCTGCCCACCAAGAGGTTCCTTGAGTCCAGCCACCACGAGAGAGACTGCCTGGCCAGAGGGGACAGAACAAACACTTGATCCAGGGACCCAGGGTCCTGATCCCAACACTGACAAAAGGTGTAGCTGAAGAGGTCTCATGTGAAACTGAGCATAGGGTACCGCCTCGAAGCAAGACACCATCAGTCCCACCAGCTGCATCCCCTGCCGGATGGAGGGATGAGGACAAGACAGGAGAAACTGGGCCTGAGCTTGAAGACTCTCCACCTTCTGCTGAGGGAGAAAAACCTTGACCTGAGATGTATCCAGAGTCATGCCCAGGACCTCACCAGTGACGGGGACAGGGAAGACTTGGGATGGTTGATCACCCAGCCGAAGGACTCTAGTGTGGACACCACCATCTGGGTATCCAGCTCGGCCTGATGGAAGGACTGAGACGTGATGAGAATGTCGTCCAGATAAGGAAGGATGCGGATGCCCTGAGATCTCAGCTGAGCCATCACGCCCGGCGCAACCCCTTAAAGGGGAACCCAGTGAGAGCCTTCTTAGCAGCATTATCAGCTACCCACTGACGCAGCCAGACAGAGCGGCGTATAGCCACCAAAGGGGCAGATGTCCTTCCACACATTCTAATGACATCATCCCTGGCAGAGAGGATATATGCAACAAATTCATAGCAAAGCAGGAGCGATCTATAGTCTTCACCTCCCGCGTCATCAGAGGCCCCACCTATGAGACACTTAAGCAGGCCTTTAATAGCATAGCCGTTATGGCAGAGGCACAAACCGGGCACAGCGCAGTCCCCATACAGGCAAAAGCATTACAGGACAGCTGGTCCATGCGCCGGTCTTCACCATCCCGCAGGGTAGTAGTGTCAGGAGAATGCATGACAGATGTATTTGACAACCCTAGCACGGGCGCGTCCACCTCGGGAGGACAAGACCAATGTTTAATCACATCAGCAGGAAAGGGATACCTCTTGTCCCAACTCTTGGGCACCCCAGGTAGCTTACTAGGCCGTTCCCATTCCTTGAGCACTAGATTATTAAAGTGAGTCTGCTCAGGGAACTCCAAGCGTGCCTTAACCGTATCAAAAAGTTCACCCTGCCGCAGCAGAGCCACTGCAGGAGGAGAAATACAAAGCACTTCAAATATGTGACTCAACAACCTGTCAGTATCATCTGAGGACCATGGGTCTTCCCCAAAGGGAGACCCGGTACCACCATAGATCTTAGGTTGTTCCTCAGAGGATTCTGAATTAGAAAACAATTCCCCCTCCTCAAGGGGGTAAGGGTCAGAAAGTGAATAAGGTCCCTCATGCTCTACAGGAAAGAGGGAAGCAGCGGGAGATAAATGCTGCTTCTTAGCAGAAGCCTTACGTGGGGCTGACCCAGCAATATGTTTTTCAATGCTGGCCACCCGTGCAGCCAAATCAGATTGAGAGTCCCCGCTAGTGTGCCCCTCACTGGGGGTCAGATGTAAGCGTGGGGGGGTAGGTGAAGCCAAAAGGGGCGCAGCACTGGGGCCCGCAACAGACAGCCCGGACTGCAGCGCAAGCGCCTGCTGGGCGCAGTTTACACATACCCTGACATCGTCACTCACAGGGGAAACCCCACACGCAACACACAGCCGGGCCTGTCCCGATGGAACCCCAGGCACATTATCCCCAGAAGCCTCCATATGGTGATTTGAGTGGCACAACAGGCCAATATAGGGTTAAGGCTAGTGATAGCCACCCGGGATTCTCCCCTCTAGGGAGATGGGAGATGATCAAAGGGAAGAGGGCCGGGAGAAACCGTTTATCCCACCTGAAAGACATAAAAGACATCCTCATAAGCATTTACAAGTGAGAAGCAGAAGGAAAAAACACCCCACAGGGACACTCACGGACCGCACTGGTAAAGGGGCAGCAGCGCACACATGAACGAGCGCAGGAGGAAGAGAAGTAAAATGGCGCCCGCACAGACCTCGAGGGGCGGGCCGCGGAGATGTGACGCCAAAAGCATCATCCGCAGAGCCCGCCCCCCCGAAGAGCGCGAAATGCGTCCCACGCGATCTCACTGTCCAATGACGGCGCATCAGCAGCTGAGGCAATGTTGCCGCCATCCGCAGAGCGCTGTACAAGCGGCGCGGCAGAGAGCGCATTAAGTAAAAACACCGCCACACAATAATAAAGTGAAGAAGGAGGGAGGGGGGGAGATTGGGTAAGGAAGACCCAGAGTGCAGGAAGGGGCATCCCACAAGGCTCACCATAAGCCTATACCGTCTACCCATGTCAGTGCAGGGATTGCGGTAGGAGCAGCGCTCCTCAGCACCTGACCCTGGTGCTGTCCTACCTTCACCCGAACCAATCAGCCAAGGCTGGGAGGCAGTAGGTCCGGAAATGGGTGGGAATAGTCCTGCAGGGCCGCAGGCTGATAAGCCCCGCTCAGTTGCGCAGTATAGAGAGCCATCTTGAATCTTCACAGTCCAGACTGCAGATAAGAACTGGGAATTGGTGGGAGGTTCCTGGCTATTTAAGGGTCCGGGAGTGGCCACAAGTTTTTTCTGCAGTCCAGCGCCATCTTGTGGATGTATAACCCATGTGTAAGGAATATTCTGGAACAAGACGTGCTGTATACTTGGAATAAGACATTATTCAAATAGAACAGAGTCCAAAGGCGAGCAACAAAAATGATAGAAAGACTTAAACTTTGGAGAGAAAGAACTAAATTTGTACAGTCTAGTGGAAAGAAGGGAGAGAGGGGACATGATTGAGACCTTTAAATATGTGAAAGGATTGAATAAGGTTCAGGAGGGAAGTGTTTTGAAGAAGAAACTTAAAGCGGACCATCACTCTGAATAAGAGTCTATCTTATATGTTTCCCACACCCTGTACATACAGATTGCTCACATTAAAAATCATCCTACCTGCATCTACTGCATGTTATGAGCTGTTAAACATCCAAGATGGCGGCTTATGGAAGCCACCATCTTAACAGGCAGCTCTGCATTCTGGGACAGCTCATGAATAAGTTGTCAGGTGACGACGAAACGCGTTGGGCGGGGTCAGCATTGTGAGGCGTCTTCACGTTTGTAGCAGAGGAGAAAGGCAGCGAGCGCTCCCGTGTCCGGCGGCCGGGGAGACGGGGTGGAAACACGTTGCTACACTGCCTGGAGGTAGCTTGTATGTGAGCACAAAAGTTCCTTACAGCGTGCCTTCTTTTATTCCGTTTTGAAGCCTGGATGGCTTAATTTGAAATGTGTGTTTTTAAATGAATGCTGGTAAACCTAATAAATGTGGGCAGGCGCTCTGAATTTTTTAAGGGTATCATGCTATGTGTTTTTGTCTGTTTATTTTTATATCATAATCCTTGGAGTGGAGGATTGATAAGGAATGTTCCAAGAAATAAGGAAGAATTTAATTGATTGATATAATCTAAATATATCCCATTGAATGGAAAGAATATAGAAATTCTGAAACCTTAAAGAGGACCCAAATTGATATTGCAAATCTTCCATTGTGCATCTGGTACGTCATATCGATTGTGGTGGTGGGAAATTGCACAAATATATGCCTTCATCGAATTTTCACATAAGAGGTGGACTTTTGATTATGAATAAGGTCTAAATTGTCACTTTCACCTTGAGGAAATATTCACATTCCGTGGAGTTTTCGGTGCTTTAAGCACCAATATAGACCAAAAAAGTTTTGCATACGGTCACGGACTGATCCAACACAGTTTGTTATACTCCAGCGAGATTTTGCTTTAATTGTTATTCACTGTAATAGTTTAAGCGCGGTGTTTGATGGAATTTATCAAAAGTATTTTCTCATCATATAACAACTGCATTCTGGGACTGCTGACCTTTACCTGACCCCAGCTCTGCTCTGTCTGAGCAAAACACAGCTATAACCCGCCCCCCTGTACCTTATCCCACTCTCCTCTCCTCAGTAAGTGTGATGCTTCTGAGTCAAGATGGCGGCACCCATATCCTAAATTCCTGAACAGAGTTGCAGCCCAGTGGGGGAAAGAATAATAAGTTAGTGACTAAAAACGTAAAATATATTAATTTTAGATGCTGGGGAACCGTTTTTTTGGGCTTTGGGCTTTTCATTAAATCACGCTGAAGGTCCGGTTTAATGATAGAACAAGGGGGCACAACCTGAAGCTAGTAGGAGGGAAGATCAGGAGCAACCAGGGGCGGAGTGGCCATAGGGAGACCTTGGGCAATGCCTGGTAGGCCACACTACTTTGGTTGGGCTGCTGCTTTTAACACCCACATTCAATCCCTGCTCCCTTAGTCGCCCTCTCAGCCCCCTGTACCCAGCCCCACCGTACCCACAAGCAAGGAACCCAGCCCCCAATGCTATAGCCCCGGCATCATGGTTGGGGCCTCAGAAGGGATGTCTCGAGCCAGCCAGTGCCTGGTAAAATCCAGGGCTGATTTTTGGCCCCAGTCATTTACTGAGAGCAACGTTAGAAAATATTATTTTACAGAAAGTGTAGTAGACGCTTGGAACAAACTTCCAGCCGAGGTAGTTGAAAAATCGACAGTAAGTGAATTTAAACATGCCTGGGATAAGCACAATCCTAAGATAAAGAGTACATACATACATATACACATAAGGGCAGGCTAGATGGACCGCATGTTCTCCTTCTGGAGTCAACCTTCTATTTTTCTATGTTTCAGATCTGAGGATGACCCTTTTTAGGCAGAGGGATCTGCATGCACACTTAACCGTCATGTATGAGTACCTAATGTGGAACAGTTTCCAGATGTCTATTCTATAAGGGTTACATGACTTATGCATTGTGGCTCCCTAACATCTCCCCATGCTGGTTGTAGCTCCCATGTTAGGAAAGGTTGGGGAGTCTTGATCTAAAGCATTTGTGCTCCCAACAAAAAAGTAGATATTGAATAATTAGGATTTGGCTCAGTATAGGGTTAAACCCATTTCCACTATATAATGATAAACCTGGTCCTATACACATGTTATTTTTGCCTAGATACAGGTGGATTTTGATATATTCCCTGACACAGATCAAAAGTCCTAAATATTGCTGTGAAATTAGGAAATAGCCGATTAGAGGGCATGGACTGTCCTATCACATTTTTTCTTTTAGGATCACAAATAGATATAGAGGCTGATTTAATACTAGCGCCACGTATTGCCATGTGAGCATCTGTATAGCGGCGCTTAGAGCGACCACTAGTAGGCGCTGTAAGCAGGTGTCAGGCGCTGTAACCTAGCGTAGCGGTCGCTGTAGTATCCTGGCTGGCATTGATGAATGTGATGTGTGGTGGGCACTGTAGAAACGCTCTCCCTGATTCACTGCAGAGCCAGTGGAGAACGCTAGGTGGTGTTCTAAGGTCTAAGCACCCAAGACTACACCACATCTATGCCAGCTCAGGGTGTCTGGCACTCGGCGCTCCACACCATATTTAAGAAAAAACTACACACACACGGCGTCGGTAATCTAAAGCTGGGCGCTGTAGCATAGAGCGCCAGACGCTGTGTGATCAAAGTCTGTTTTTTAACACATATACACCAGTAAGACAGCGAAAACACACGGAATGACATTGTTTTAACACTGTGACATTAACACTTTAGTGCCAGACCATACAATTCTGCATAAAAAAAAATAATAAAAATGTTTGTTTGCAGGCCAGGAGATTTGATTTGAGCAAAAAATTGTACATGTTAATAGCCCAACATGATATTTAACCACAACCAAATGATAGCCAATTGAAATGTATGGCAGAGTGACACTGAGCGAAAGGTAATACACTGAGCCTCCTCTAGTAATACATGTGATGCTACATGGCGCTGTTAGAGGCGCTCACCAGTTTCGCTTTCTTAAATGTGGTTTCACATACAGCGCCCAGCGCTCACCCGATGCTACGTGCTGCTAAGTAGCATTACCTGGTGCTAGCCTATCTTAAATAACCCCCATTATTTTAACAACCCTTCACAGATTTATTGCGTATGTGCATCTAAAATTCCAATTGCTCCATAATATAGGCACATTTATGGTGCCTCAGTAAAAATCAGCATTATCTGGTTTAGCTTTTTTGGAAATGCAAAGTTAAGTTTTAAATAATGAATGAGAAATAATGGTTCTTTTGTGCCAGGGATTCACAGCATATTTCAGAACAATGAAATGTAGCTGTCGGCTTGAATTAGTACAGGCATCTGGAAATGAACAAACAATCCATAAAGTCACCCATTTATAATTTTAATTCCATAAAGTAGTGCAGTTAAGTAATTATTATGCAAATGTTTCATTACCAGTAGAGATATGCTGCTTGAAACTGCGTGAAGGATTACATGATCTTAATAACAGTGTCTACAAAGCTGGAGTATTTATTTATGTTACAGATAAAAAAAACGCATCCCAATTATTATATCGCTGGATGTGGGGAATAAAATTGGGAATGAAGCCCAACAGTCCAATTATTTTGGATTTTGTGATCCACGGCCACATAATGCTATAACCTTAGCCAGATGTGCACCCGCACCAGGCACTTCTGAAATGGCCAGCGCGGGCATGCTCCCTTTTAGAGGGTGGTGGGGATGTGGCCGCCGGCGTGCTCGTGCTAGATTCAGCCCTTAGCCGATTTTTAGCCGAAATCGAGGAGCGAAGCTTACCGTGCCGACTGGTTGTAGGATGTAGGAAGGGTGAGTTTTGCTGGGTGACCTGGGGGGGTTTCACGCATCGGGGCATCCCAAATTGCACAAAAAGCATGTCAATATCTCAGTAACCAAATTTGACTCCTGGGTAAAAAAACGGACCAACATACCTCCTAATGCGGGTTAATATTTCTGCTTTTATTTTTTTCTCAAATAAGGTCCAACCCTAGTAAATTTCCTTGTACTCCTTTAAAAATCAGAACAAGGACTACTTGTTGTTGTAAGGCCGGAAGCCTCATTTTTATCTTGAGCCCTTTTGGCAACAGATTCACTTTAAGGTTTATACTGTGCATAATTTCACAGTAGACGCAGCTAATTCACAATTCTATATCCCACATTACTGAGAAAATATGTATATATATATATATATATATATATATATATATATATATATATATATATATATGTGTGTGTAGTTCCAGGCACGTAAAAATGCGTCTAAACATAATTTGTTTTCATTATGATGTACATTGTATTGTAGTCTACAAAATTGCATACATAGAACTAATCAAGTGACTCACCATTCATCCATTCCTCCGATTTACACTGAAAATTAAAGGCAGTTACCCACAGCTGTTCAAAGGGCACCTTGTTAGCTATTGCTGCTTGCAACATAGGGAACTCCGTTTTTTCCCATTCGAGTAGCTCCTCTTCTTTATTGATAGCCTATACAGACAAGATTAATCTTGAGACAAGATTTGGCAGTATACACTGGCCCATGCCAAGGTTTCGCAGGGTCCCATAGCAAAATTCTGAATCAAATCAAAAGTGACCCCCCTCCAGAAAATAGAGCATATATTAAATGTTTATTGTAAATTATGTATAGAAATAATCAATTAATTTTGCTCTACTGCCCAAATATATTCATTTGCCTATTGCCAGACCAAGAATCAATGAGTGAAACAAAAAAACAACCATTCCAGCTTTCTATGCTGTGCATATAAATGAACGACATGCTTGTAAAGAGCACTCAGCTGCCCCCCCCCCCCCCCCTCACTCTGCAGACATTAAAACGCGGGGCATCCAGCTATTGCCCCTGTCCTGCATACCCAAACATTAAAACACAGGGCATCCAGCTACCCCCCGGCCCAACATACACAGGCATTAAAATGCAGGGTACCCAGCTGTCTCCCTTGCCCTGCATACCCAAATATTAAAATACAGGGCATCCAGCTGCCCCACATACCCAGACATTAAAAGGCAGAGCGCCCAGCTGCCCACCTTGCCCCGCATACAAACATTAAAGCTCAAGGCATCCAGCTTTTCCCTCTGCCCTGCCAACCCAAACATTAAAACTCCGGGCATCCAGCTGTTCGCCCTGCCCCACATATCCAAACATTAAGACGCAAAGCATCTGTCAAGGCATCTAGCTGCCCCCCAGCCCCGCATAACCAAACATTAAAACACAGGGCATCCAGCTGTCCCCCCAGCCTCGCATACCCAAACATTAAAACACAGGGCATCCAGCTGTCCCCCTTGCCCCACATACCCAAACATCAAAACGCCAGGCATTCAGCTGTTCCCCCTGCACCAAACCTAAAATGAAGGGCATACAGCAGCACCTGGACCCAGTGATTTAAGTCCAGGCCAGCAGACATGCATCTGATTACCTAAAAAGGGCACGCTGCCTGTTAGAGGGAAGTGGGGGATGCAGCCACCAGCACGCTATGAGCTGCTGGCCTTAGACAAAGGCTTAGACATGGGGTTTATTTAAGAAGCGCTGGTGCCACGTAATGCTAGATGCATGTCAGGTCCCAGTGCAAAAGGTGTATTTATGAAGTAAAAATCCATAGCGCCTCTGATAGTGCCAGGTAGCGTCCCTTCTATCAACAGCGCCGGCGAGTATATGAGTGGCGGCACTGAGTTCCCTACAGTGCCACATAAGACCAGGCGCACACCATGCACTCTGTGGCCTTATCCCATAGATTTCAATGGGCTGGGTTGGTTATAATATTTTTGCCCATTTTTTTTTTTGGGGGGGGGGGGGGGCTGGTGCATGTGCCACGGGATCCCTGAGCTGTTTGAAATTGTTTTTGATTGGATTTGCAATTTTGGGTTGCACTGCAAACTTGCGACAGGTGTCATGTCATTCAAATTTCCCCAATAAATTCCCTGATGTTTTCGCATTCAAATGTGCATTCAAAATGTGCTGACATCACCCCCCAAAAAATAGTAATTGCAACAGGCGCTGTATGCCTGTTTTCCTCTTTTTACAGCTCCCCTGTAGAGGAAGAAAGCTGCCGGACGAGTTCTAAAGGTAGCCCAATTAAGCTATATTTTAAAAACAGGTGTGATTTAAGTTGGTCTTCGGTTTTAAAGTGCACCAGTCACCAGGATTTTGACTATCCTGGTGACTGATCTTGTAGACCTCAGGGTTTGTCTGGCCGGTGATTGGTCCACTTTAAGTGGTGGTGGCTTATATGATAAGCTTTAATAGTGCTAATGCTTGGCTGAAACCAAAGACTAAAAAACTCTACAATATACCAACCTCAAATTCTGAAAGAGATGCATTCAAATTACGGTCCAGCTCATTCAGTTTTTCCACATTATTTTTCATTTCATCTACAGTCATTGTCTCTCTTTTTTTAAAAGCCTCAATATCTGTAATGTATCCATTGAGCACTTGCTCGAAGTCTGACCGCCTGCAAAATAAATGATGGCATTGTGTCTTTGCATCAAATGACAACAAGCAGGTCTAAAGCTGGATACAGGTATTTAATAATATATATTATTATATTATTATAATATATATTATTAAATACCTGTATATTTATAATATATATATATAATAATAATGGGAATTTGGGTAATAGCTACAGAGAACAATCATCCAGTACAAAGACAAGACTACCCTCCAGACATTAGTCCTGATAGTCAAACTGGAGTTGTTATAATAGCGGATTTTCTATGATCTATAGTGATGAGTGGTTGGTAAAGTTTTAGAGAATTTTTAAATGTTAAACTTTAAATCATTTGATAGAAATCGCTCAAGAACAATTGTTACATTTGTGTAAGCATTAACTGTGCTTTTTTAATTTGCAGCTAGGTATTTTTGTCTAGATTCCTGATGTCTGCTTGTATTTCAGTTTTATGGCATGTTAAATGACAGCTGTATAATTATCTTGGGAAATATCATCCCGCTCATGCCTATCATCTAGTCAGATAGTCATACTAACTAAAATACTGTAAAAGCAGCTATATGTGGGAGTAAAGGTTAACAACAATTAGCAATGCTCCGAGAACCTTCCCATTATCCCCCCTTCCCCCTAGCTGGAATATGTGATCAACAGAGAGCCAAGCAAATGTATGTTTTCCCTATAAAAGCGTTTACTGTCCTTTTGTTAAATTCCGTTTTGGCTGAATACTACAGCTATGGCTTCATTCCTACGTTAAATGATTCAACCACACTATTTAAATGCATAATAACAAATGTGCCAGGAACAGGTTACATATATTACAATAAAAGGGATTGACCAATCAAACTTTAAAATCAACTGCCTGCAAGTTTACCTGAGGCAGTACAAGTCCATGGCTGTCTCTTCGTTTGGTCATCTAAAGGAAGAGGTATTTCTTCTTCCTCTTCTTCAGGAGTCTCCAGAGCCTCCCCAGTATTCTGACCACAAATCAAAGCCTGTGGCTCATGTCAGGTTGACACCTCCTCCCCACTAAATATTTGGTGAAGTCAGTGTGACTTGCAACCTGCAACCTACAAGAAAGTGCAAAACAAATGTTTTTTCTACCCCTACCCCCCAAAAACTACCTGTACCTGTGATGATGCATTTTGTGCAGGTGGCAGCACATACAGCAAGAAGGATAGAAAGGTGAGTTTTTTACTTTTGCCTATGGGGAATGGGGGGGGGGTGGCACACTGCTTATATGGGGACTGGGAAGGAAGAATGCCACAATGCCTATATGGGCAATGGGAGGGGGGAGGTTATCACTAAAAAGCTCATCGGTATGAAGGGTATGGGTACTACAAGAGTTTTCAGTGCAAAAAAAGATAAATAGAAATTGATAAATAGAAAAGTATAAAATGAAAATGAAGTGATGGAATGGAATGAAAGACATAAGACATAAAGAATAAGAACAGACACCTTGGATAGTGGTTTTGCGGCAATAATACTTTACTGTTGAAGGGATAAAAATCCACCGCGGCCGGCCCTGTAATCTAGAAGATGTGCAACCCGCCAGTTCCCAGTAAAACACTTTTTCCGGAGGCTTCCTTGTCATAGGAAATGGGGATCAAGAGCTGCCACTTTTGGGGATGCAGCCACTTTCCCTACAGATTGCCTAGTGCAGAGCCGTTTCACGAACATTAATATGCACGACAAACAACTCTGATTGGACTAGAGACCACAAATGTGCCATAGGACTGGGGAAAGGAAAGTTTGTACTGGGTGCTCGGGGGGTGTCCCAAAGCGGGGCATCCCAAATTAAAGCAAGGAACGGGATAATCAAAATGCCATGTTTTGTTCTGATCTAAGTATTTTTTTGTCCATTCAATATAATAGTTTACATCCTGTAAACGAGTTATTTACAAAAAAAGTCCTTTTTAGTAAAAGCAAATATGCAAGCTCTGTAGAATGTGAGTGCATGTTTATCCTTTAAAGATAATTTTTTGGGGGAGAAACTGGTGACTGTTTCCATGGATCCTTTGGAATATTGGAAATATTATTTCTTTGTGCAGCTGGAAAGCGCATTAATGTGGTGGAGGGATTGGAGGTGTGTAATGAAGATTACACTGGAATGCATGATATCCTGGATTTACAATATGTATTAGTGATATATTTATTTTCAGATTATTTATGCTCTGTGCTGTGTGTATGATAGTATTTGTTTCTAATCTGCTTAATATTGTGGCTCTTTTTTAACATAAACTATTTTGAGTATTTGAGGTTAGATGTTTCTTCAGGTTATTTTTTTTAAGATACAATAATAGCCACATGCCTAGGCTTGACCTATTTTCCCTCACATTGTGTTACCTAAATTCTAAAGGAATAAATCTGTGGTTTTGTCCACATACCCAGTTTATGTCCCGTCATGTGTCCACGTTTGGGAGCTTAGGATTCGTTTCTTTGTGCACTCATGTCCTAAAAGGCCACTGTGATCTGGGGATATTTTGCATTTAGATGCTAGGCTGGGACCTATCTATACAGAAAGTGAAATGTACAGTGCTACATTAGGGCCAGTGCCTGAAGAAAGGCTGGTGGTTGACTTAGACTAAGTCAACACTACCACCATAATTATGTTTATATAAGGAGACTGCTATAACCAGTAAAAGAAGACTAATTTGAATTGCATGTAGAAAGATTTCAGAATTCAGTGGCATTTGCTCACACTGAGAACAGCTGTAATAATACAATTCTGTGATTACTCACCTGTAGAATTGGTATTATGAGTATACAGTACGTCCTGCTCCAGAGAGAATACGTACACTCGGGTACTACTCCTCCAGATGGCGCTGGACTGCATAGACATCGAAAATAGGCTCCTCCCGGACCCTCAAATACCCAGGGACCTCCCACAATCCCCAGCATTGAAAAGCAGTTAACGAGAAGCCGGGAGAATTAAACAACCCAAACTAGTAAATTTAAAAATTATAACAATCACCATACAGGGGATCCAAGATAATGCAAAAACCAAGGGTGGGTTGGAGCAGGACGTACTGTATACTCATAATACCAATTCTACAGGTGAGTAATCACAGAATTGTATTATTCTTAGTATAAAGTACGTCCTGCTCCAGAGAGAATACTTACACTCGGGACATCCAATAGCAGTGTCCATAAATTAGGGTGGGATCCCCAAAAGTAACAGCAGACAGTTTAAATCACTGCCGTCTGCAAAACCTTGCGGCCAAAAACAGCATCAGCTGAGGCCCTAACATCAACCTTGTAAAACTTTGAAAAGGTATGAACAGAAGACCAAGTAGCAGCCTTGCAAACTTGTTCAACAGAAGCCTGGTGCTGAAAAGCCCAAGAGGCACCAATAGCACGAGTAGAATGAGCAGTAAGGCAGAAGGGAGAGTAGGCCTTAGCAGAGTAGGCCTGAATAACAGCCTGATGGATCCATTTGCTGATAGTAGACTTGGCAGAAGCCAAATCCTTCCTAGGACCAGAAAGGACCACAAAAAGAGCATCAGTTTTTCTGAAAGGTGCAGTAGCCACCAGATAGTACTTCAGACGCCTAACCACATCCAAAGAATGCAAAACCCTCTCCTTAGCATTACTAGGATTAGGGCACAATGAAGGAAGAACAATGTCCTGATTCAAATGAAAGGCAGACACTACCTTAGGCAGAAAATCTGGCTTGAAGCGGAATACCACCTTGTCCTGGTGTCTCTCATAGTAGGGGGGCTGAATGGAAAGCGCCGCCAACTCAGACACACGCCTAACAGAGGTGATAGCAACCAAAAAGACAACTTTGAGAGTAAGAATGGCCAGGGCAGCATCCTGCACAGGTTCAAAGGGAGCACCCTGCAAGGCTGACAAAACCAAGTTCAAATCCCAAACAGGCACCATAGGCTTACATGGAGGACGCACATGAGTAACCCCCTGGAAAAAAGTCGTGATCAGAGGATGATGAACAAAGGACTTCTGGAAGAAAACAGCCAGGGCAGAAACCTGACCCTTCAGAGTACTGAGTTGGAGCCCCATCTCCAACCCATGCTGCAGGAACTCCAGAATCCTGGGAATAGAGAACACACGACAGGGAAGAGACTTAGACTCACACCAGTCAATGTAGGCACACCAAACCCTGTAATAAATGGAAGAAGAAGACTTCTTCCTAGCCTTTATCATGGTATCAACAACCGAGGTAGACAGCTCCTTCTCCATCAAGATGGAGGTTTCAGCAGCCAGGCTGTCAAAGCCAGAGTTTGTAAATTGGGATGGCGTAAGGGGCCCTGAGTGAGCAGATCTGGCACCCTGGGCAGAACGTACTGATCTACTGCCAGCTGCACCATGTCTGCGAACCACTCTTCTTGGCCACCTGGGGGCCACCAGAATTGCTGGCACCCCTTCCAGAGCAATCTTGCGCCGAACCCTGCCCAGCAGGGGGAATGGAGGAAAGACATACAGGAACTGAAAGTCCTGCCATGACATTGCTAGGGCATCCGTGGTCAAGGCCAGAGGATCCTGGGACAGGGAGACAAAGGCCGGGAGCTTTTGATTGTGACGGGACAGACAGATCCACATCTGGTTGACCCCAATGGTGACACAGAGATTGGAAAACCCTGTTGCAGAGGGACCATTCTCCCTGGCAAGAGGCCCCCCTGCTCAGAGAATCTGCCAGGAGATTTTCCGCCCCCGGGATGTACACAGCTGATATGCAGGGAACATTGGCCGGATCAGAGACACTTCGTGGAGGGCCCTCTTGCTCCGGGTCCCTCCCTGATGATTGATGTAGGCAACTGCCGTCTGGTTGTCCGAGCGCACCTGAACAGGCAGGCCCCGAAGGTGAGGAGTCAACTGAACCAGAACTAACCTGATCGCCCGCAGCTCCAAGACGCTGATAGGTGTGTGGGCCTCCTGAGGGCCCCACCTCCCCTGGAACCGCAGGGACTTCCAGAAACCCCCCCAACCTGACAGACTGGCATCCGTGGTGACCGTCTCCCAAGAGGGGGTCAGAAAGGATCTGCCCCCCAGCAGGTTCCTGGAATCCAGCCACCACGAGAGGGACCGCCTGACCAGGGGGGAAAGCGCACAGACCCGGTCCAGGGACGCTGGGTCCTTGTCCCATACTGACAAGAGGTGGAGTTGCGGAGGCCTCAAGTGGAACTGAGCATAAGGGACTGCCTCGAAGCACGGCACCATCAGGCCCACCAGCTGCATTCCCTCCCTGATGGAGGGATGATGACAAGATCGCAGGAACTGGTCCTGAGCAATCAGACTGTCCACCTTCTGTTGAAGAAGAAAAATCCTTGCCTGGACAGAGGGGACTTGGGGTGGTTGATCACCCATCCAAATGACTCCAGGGTGGACACCACCAGCTGAGTATCCAATTCTGCCTGATGTAGAGACTGGGAGGTGATGAGAATGTCGTCCAGATAAGGTAGCACGCGGATGCCCTGAAACCTGAGCAGAGACATCACTCCAGCCAGCACCTTGGTGAACACCCTGGGAGCTGAAGTGAGACCAAAGGGCAATGCAGCAAATTAGTAGTGTTGATCCTCCAGAGCGAACCTAAGGAACCTTTGATGACATGGAAATACAGAAATATGAAGGTAAGCATCTTTGATGTCCACAGATGTCATGAAATCCCCTGGGCGCAGGGAACTGATGGCAGAGCGCAGAGTTTCCATGCGAAAGCGCCTGCACCTGACAAATTTGTTGAGGATCTTCAAGTCCAGGATGGGCCTGACTGACCTATCTTTTTTGGGCACTGTGAAGAGGTTGGAATAGAAGCCTTTGCCATTTTCTCTTAAAGGGACCTTGCAGATGACCCCCCAGCTCCAGGAGGCTTTGCACTGCCTGCACTAGATCCTGAGCTGACACAGGGTCCTGAGGAATCCGGGATCTGATGAATCTTGGGGGCGGCCAGGCAGCAAACTCTATCTTGTAACCGGAGGACACTACCTCCTGAATCCACCGGTCTGAGACATGAAGCCTCCAGACGTGAGCAAAGTGCTGAAGCCGTCCCCCCACCCGGATGGGTGAGGGCGTCCCATCATGCCTGAGGGGGCTTGGGAGAGGACTTAAGCTTTGGGCCCCAGGAGGAGCCAGGACGTCCACGTCCTCTGTCCCTACCCCAGAAGTCTCCCCGGGCCCCAGTAAAGGAAACCCCCCTCCCTTGTCTAGCACCACGGTAGGGGGAGGAAAAGGAGCCCTGGCCCCGAAAGGGCCGAGACTGCCGCCTGCGCTGGGGTAACCTGCCTCCCTTAGCAAAAAGGTCCAGGCGGTCCCCAAACAGGCGTAGTCCTTTGAAGGGAAAACCAGTGAGGGCCTTCTTGGCAGCGTTGTCAGCAGCCCATTGGCGCAGCCAAACCGAGTGGCGTATAGCCACCACAAGGGCAGATGTTCTGGCACACATTCTAATGGTGTCATCCAAGGCAGAGAGGACAAAATTCACAAAAACATCACAACTGGAGAGTGCATTAAACACCTCACAAGGCAAATCATCAGGGGCACTATCAAGGATACTTCTGAGCAGGGTCCTAATAGCCACAGACGTAATGGCCGAGGCACAGACCGGGCGCAGCGCCGTCCCCACACATGCAAATGCATGGGACACCAGCTGGTCAATGCGCCGGTCTTCAGCATCCCGCAGGGTAGTAGAGTCAGGGGAGTGCATGACAGAGGTGTTAGATAACCCTAGGACCGGGGTATCCACTTCAGGAGGGGATGACCAACACTTTACCACCTCAGCAGGAAAGGGATACTTCCTATCCCAACTCTTAGGTACACCGGGAAGTCTACTGGGACGTTCCCATTCCTTGAGCACAAGGTTATTGAAATGTGCTTGCTCAGGAAATTCCAAGCGTGACTTAGCAGTATGAAAAAGTTTCCCCCTTTGCCTGGGAGCCGCAACAGGGGGAGAAATGGACAGAACCTCAAAAATCTGGGCCAGCAATCTATCAGTATCATCTGGGGCCCAGGGGTCAGAGCCAGAGTCGTCATGACCCCTGGGCCTCTCATCAGATGACCCTGAGTCGGAGAATAGCTTCCCTTCGTCCGAAGGGGTATAGCCACATAAACTCATCAGTTTCCATAGGGAAAAGAGTGACATCAGGCGTTAAGTGCCACTTTTTTGCAGGGGCCTTACGCGCCAAGGTATTAGCAATTAACTTCTCAACACTAGCCAGTCTAGAAGACACATCAGGCTGAGAATCCCCACTTGTATGCAACAGTGGGAGTGAGATTTAAGCTTGGGGGAGTAGGTGAAGTGAAACGGGGCGCAGGGCCAGCCACTGGAAGGCCGGATTGCAGCGCAAGCACCTGCTCGGCGCAAGGTACACAGACCCGCGCATTGTCAGCGCTAATAGGGGACACCCCACAAGCTACACATAGCCGGGCTTGTCCCGAAGGAACCCCGGTCACATTATCCTGAGATGCCTCCATATGGTGATTATAGCGGCACACTAGGCCGATAGGGATTAACGCTATATAGCAACCCAGGATGGCCCAATAACCCGCTAGGGAAGTGGGAGTAATTACACTAGGCCTCACAAGTTAACCAACTAATAGAGGGCTGGGAGAAGCCAATGGGTTCGCCCCCCTCTGAAAGACATAATCAAAGGTAGCCGTAAGCAAACAATAATTAAAACGGTAATAAAGCCGCCCGCGATGGCACTTACGGACCGCGGTAAATAGAAGCCCATCACGCAGAAGCTAAACAAGCAGACAAAGTGGCATTGGTATACCTCGAGGGGCAGGCCTGCACGAGCAATGACGCGGAACGCGCCAGAGACAGGCCGCAGCGGGTGACACAAGCATAATGTAATAAATCATCCGCCGATACACGTATATATACACCCCCCCCCCTTTTCCCCCGAATGCTACAGGGAGAATGAGGGAGGACAGCGGCCACTTAACATAGGACCCACTGATAGACAGGGGCAAGGGGCAATAGTGCGGGAGGGGCATCCCATAGAGGCTCACCATATGCCTGTACCGCCTACCCTTTGGTGGAGCAGCGCTCCTAAGCACCTAACAGCGGTGCTGCCTACCATCACCCGACCAGCCCAGCCAAGGCTGGGAGGCACATTACTAATGGAACGGGTGGGAATAGTCCTACAGGGCCGCAGGCTAATAGCCCCGCTCACCTGCGAGAAGAGACATATTTTTGTCCTTCGCAGTACAGACTGCAGAGAAAATCTGGGGATTGTGGGAGGTCCTTGGGTATTTGAGGGGATGGGAGGAGCCTATTTTCGATCTCTCTGCAGTCCAGCGCCATCTGGCGGAGTAGTACCCGAGTGTAAGTATTCTCTCTGGAGCAGTACGTACTGTATACTAAGAATAAACCTAAAGTGGACCAACAGTCAAAAATTACTTAAATCAGAACAACACAACAAACAGTGCTCATATGTCATATACCTTCCCTAGGGCAATTGCTGCTAAATATTAATTTACCTTTTTCCTAAATCCTGCTGTGGTGAATTTTAAAAACAAAATGGCAGATCATGCATCTGAAGGCCACCTGCAAACAGGAAGAGCTTCTGGGCTTTCTGTTACTGTGCATTGTCAGTTATGTCAGTAGAATCCAGGCAGCAGCATGGCTGAGATGATGAGAGGTAGCTCTTCCAACTGTGCCAAGCTGTTGGTCCGGTTTAAGTTAACTCAGTAGGAGTTTACTTAAGGTCAGCATACAAACTAAAAAAGGAAGCTTGACTCGATTTACATTACAAGCAATGGCTTAGTACCTGATTTACACCCACTGCCAGCTAAATTGTACATCTTAACTGACCCTGTGATACAGACTATTTCCTGGTAATTGGTGAAAGCCACAGGCCTTCTGAATTATACATGCCATGGTGAACCTCTAAAGGTTTCTGTATTGTCAGAGTAGATCAATACCTCTTTAATTTTAATAACTTTACTATTGTAATATATTATCACCTTTTCCGTAGCTCAGCTCCTGTTTGGTCTCTTCTGGCCATTAAGCGAGTGTTGTTGATCTCAAACACTGTTTCTATTTGTTCAGGCCAATGAAACACAGTGCTGTTCAGTTTTAAATCATCATCTGCACCCACACAAAGACAAGAATGGCATTTCAATACACTAGTAATTACAGTTATAAAATAAGCATTTCAATAAATATGCAATTTCTACATTTCCATATTCTAACAAAAAATATAAAAGACGACTTTTAACTAATACACCATTTTCATCACTTTAAATACAAAAGCAAGAGGGAACATTTGTGTATGAAAGCTTCCATTGTGCTAAATGTAAGCCTGTCTTTGGAAAAGTGAGCTTATTCTTTAACCGAATCATCTAAAATGTATGTCCCAGCAGGGCTATAGACAGTCTAATTTTTAATATTTTCTAGCCAGCGCTAGATAAGCATCTCTTCTGAGATGCTATTAGTGCCCACATTGCTGAGGCAGCTGGAGCCAACCAACCAGCGCTCAGCTTGCACTCACTTCCATACAGTGGCTGGGCGCAGCCCTGGCCTTGTATAAGCCAATGCGATAGCGATCCCCTAGCCTAGCACTAGCTGCAATGGAGACACTTGACAGACATGACACAGCTTTTGCCAGGCCCAAATCATAAGCTTGCAGAACAACACAAAAGTGCCTAAAATGCATACAAAAACAATTCCAAACAGCTTAGGGATCCTGTGGCACATGCACCAACCCCCCCTAAAAAAATATATATATATACAAAAATGCCAAAAAAGCAATTCTGTGAGTACTCACCTGTAGAAATGTTTTTGTTCTTGCATGGCACGGCCCGCTTCGGTATTCATAACAGTTGGGTTATTCCGCCACAAGGTGGCGCAGTGGCACTGCAGAAAAGCTGTGGCCTGTCCCGGCTCACTATAAAAACTGGCTTAACCATAGAGCTCCCCAGCGTACACAAGCAGTGGGGCAAGAAGCCGGGAGAGAATAAGTAAAAGATGTGAAAAAGGTAAAAAACCCCAATTGACTTAGAACAATCACCATAAAGAGGCAACCAAGTATAACGATAACAAGGGTGAGGCGAAGCGGGCCGTGCCATGCAAGAACAAAAATACAATTCTGTGAAATACTCACCTGTAGAATTGGTATTATAAGTATACAGTACGTCCTGCTCCAGATATAATACTTACACTTGGGTAATCCTCCGCCAGATGGCGCTGTACTGCAGAAGCATGCGAAAACAGGCTCCTCCCGGCCCTTCATATACCCAGGGACCTCCCACAAATCCCCAGCATTGAAAAGCAGTGAAGAAGAAGCCGGGAGAATGAAAAACCACCCAGAACAACTGGTAACGATAAAAAAAAATTAACAATCACCATACAGGGGATCCAAAATAATGCAACAACAGGGTGGGGTGGAGCAAGACGTACTGTATACTTATAATACCAATTCTACAGGTGAGTATTTTACAGAATTGTATTATTCTTAGTATACAGTATGTCCTGCTCCAGATATAATACTTACACTTGGGACATCCAATAGCAGTGTCCAAAAAGTAGGGTGGGATCCCCCAACAAAAATGACAACAGCAGCCAGTTTAGAACCACTGTCACCTGCATAACCATACGGCCAAGACAGCATGAGCTGAAGGCCCTAACATCAACCTTGTAACTAGCAAAAAAGGTATGAGCAGAAGGCCAACGGTAGTGGCCTAGCCAACCAGATCAACAGAAGCCCTGTGCTGAAGACCCCAGGGGCAACCAGCACGAAGAAGGAACAGAGACGACAAGGAAGGTCCTTCCCTTGCCAGAATAGGCCTGAATAACAGCCTGACAAACCAATAGCTAAGGTAGACCTGGCAGAAGCCCGAAGACCTAACCAAGGACCAAAGAGGAGCATCCAGTAAGGTAGTAACCAGGACCAAACTGCCCAACATCCAAGAACGGAAGAGACCAACACCTCAGGATGCAACAACCACATGCCCCAAGGAACACCAGTTCCCCCAAGGACAGAAACTACCAAGTAAGGCTTCCAACATCTGAATAAGGAAGGCAGAGCCCTATCCTCAGCGTTGCTAGGAAAAAAGGGCCCGACCGGAGTAGTAATACAACAAACCCAAGAACAAGAGCCGCTACCAGATGCAGCTAGTCCCGGCATCAGGCGGAACTCAACCTATCCTAGTGTAATTCAAGGAAGGGGGGCTAGGTGAACAGAGCCACCTGCCCAACACCCGCCGGACCAAGGAATAGTCTCCAGAAAGACAACCTTGACAGCATCCTGAATAGGACCAAGGAACACAACCTTGCAGAAAGAAGGAATCAATTCCAATCCCAACGGGAACCGTAACATTACCTGGGGGACCCGATGAGTACCCCCTGCAGGAAGTCTGATCAGGGAAGACTGAGCCAGACCACTAAGGCAAGGTGGACAGGGCAGAACCTGATCCATCAGAGTAATGAGTTGGAGAGTCAACTCCAAGCAAGCTGCACAACACTAGCACCCTGGGAACCGAAAACACCCAACAGGAAAGAGACCTAAAACTCGCCTCCAATCAATACGGGTATGCCATACCCTACAATAGATGGAAGGAGAAGAGGAAGAACTTGCTCATAGCCTTCCCAGAGTCTCCAACATCGAGACAGATAGGCCTGTCTCCAGCAAGATAGTTGTCTCAGCAGTCAGGCCAACTAGTAAAATTTGTGGATAACCAGCTCACCCCCTGTGCATATAATAATCCTCTAGCATGGATTAAAGAAAACTCTTGATCCTTTCCAGTTGAAACATCCATAGAAAAATCCAGCTTGGAGGATTAAAACGTAACTTTTACTGAAGAAACAACAAGTAAAAACATCCATAGGAAAAAATGACGAAAAAGCACAGCCAGTGTCAGTATTAATGGCCTGTGAAACACCCCGTGCTCCTCCACACACCGTGACGCGTTTCAGGCCAACATGGGCCCTTAATCATACAAAGTATACACATAAAGATTGGTTTTAAATAACACACCCAATGATTAGAAACAATGCGCTCACCTGTCCCATACAGCCGCGTGACGACCAGTCCGTCTCAGGTAGAAGACGTCACATATGCGGCTCGGGCTCTCAGCGCAGGCAGGGGAGACATTGGCTCCTCCCCTGCTATGACCTAGACCCCATCCTGGTGGACAGCGATAGGCTAACAAGTCCTCCAATCGCAGGGGGGTACTTGGACTACACACGCACAGCCTGCATAATGCAGGCACGATCACAGTATACTGTCTAATGTTAAGAGTTCTGTACATCTTGTAAATAAAAGTATGTGCAATGCCTCATTATGTTTAGACTTTGTCAAAATTATACAGCGCATGTGGATCTTCTCTAATAGAAGACGTCACATACAAGGCTCGGGCTCTCAGCACAGGCAGGG